>CM072819.1:91958836-92694431 GCA_036937905.1 Salvia rosmarinus
AGCTGTGCCGTTACATTTGATGGTGTCACAAATGTGGCGTCTCGAGATGCGCATTGGTCTTCATGACCTCCACTGGCCTCTCCTTGGACCATCTTGTCGGGGCGGTTTGAGCTCAAAATTATTGCGTCTACGTGCGGGCCCAACCGCCTCCTTGGAGCTGATGGGGTGGGATGTCGATACATGTGGTTGAGAGGTCTTTCCTGGAGCGAGACAACGATTCCCATGTTAGCCATCGTGCCATGCGTACTGCAAAGTCGCTAGCATCGTCTTGACTTGCTCCGGGAGGAATGCCCCGTTAGCAGTTCTTTGCCATTGCAACCCGTCTCTTCTCTCGTCCTCTTACCTTTGAGAGCTTTCGATCTCGGGATCTAGTAATATTCAGGAGGTCCACAGATCTTGTCGCATCAACTACACGAGAAAAAGCGAATTTAGCTCTGGTAACAATAAATTAATAATATAATATATAGCTTGAATTAATAAATCCAAATCGTCAAATTATTCCTATGTAATCTTAACAATCCCGACAGCGGCAAAATTTGATCTTTCCTTTTTCCTGCGTAAAAATGTAATTATAGGGTGGCGAGTATCGTATCCTGAGATTGCAATCAAAACACGAAGCTAATTCGGCGACAATTCGTCATTATCGAGCACGAGAATAAGGGTGAGATGTTTTGGGGCTTGAAATAAATCAGCAAAGGTAACAAGCGAATTATAAAATAAGCGATAAAATCACGAAAGATGATTTATAAAGAAAAGACTAACCCAAGGATGCACCAATCCTATCCACAGCGATGTTTATTACTTATTATTACTTACGTTTTAATCCGAGCGAGGCGGAAGATCACATATATAACCAACAACTTGATTCGACAATTGCGGCGATTGATTACTAATTTTCCTATCACGATTCGTCTCAGGAAAATAAGCAACTCGAAAAGGATCGCTAGAATATACTTCTCTGTTGTCTATCTCGATTCTGACTCGAGGCTTAATCGTATCATGCATTGAGATCGATTGACAATTAATCTGATTCGTCGTTAGCGGCAACTAGATATCATCAAGATTGATTAGAAATCAACACGTATAAATAAGCACTATGAATCATGAATCATGCACGGAAGGTAAATAGCGATAGCGAGAACTCACAACATATAGGATTGAATCATGCGAACCTTAGGATTAGAATAGAAAACTAGCGAGACATAATAAGCGGAATGAAAAGCGAATTAACCATAAAAGCGAAATTAAATTGATAAAACCGTAGGAAAGCGTCGGATGAACAATTGGTTGGGCAGATCGATCCCAAGCGAGCGAGCGGAAAACAAAGGAAAAGCGATCGGACAAAGCGTTCCGATCGATAGCGATGCGACAAACTAAACTAGAATAACGTAAAACAAAACTCGAATTAAACTAAGCGAAGACTAAAGCTTAAGAATGTAAGCGAGGAAAGCGGAAGAAAATAAGGTGCAGGCGTGATTGGGGGCCACAGGCGGCGAGTGGCTTGCCTGTTATAGAAAAGGGTGGAAACCACAATTTTGGCCTACAGTCGCGCCATACTCGCGATCCTTCTTGCGCGATCGCTGGGGCGATCGCTAGGTATCTCGGCGTTCTTCGCTTTCGCTCTCGCCTTCTTTCGCTTTGTACCTCGCGACCCGGCTGCGATGCATGCTAGCCGTCTGCAGTCGCGAGAATCGTCCGGTGAGTTTAGGTAGCTAGGGCTTGCTCGCGTGCAGTGTGACCGCGGCTCTTCAGGCGCTCATTGGTTTGCCTCGCGACCAACTAGCGACCCGCTGGGCTGAGTCAGCTAAGCTAGGCGATTGTTCATTTGTTAGTCGCCCGTTCCTTGCTTCGATTATCGATATATAAACCACAAAGCGTCGAAGGAACGCAGGCGATGTCTTCTGAAATAGATAAAACATTAAGAATCGATAAGTAAGCGCACGTTAAGCGAGGCTAAACTCGTCTTGAAATATCAACTAAATACGTGTAAAATCTTGGCGTTTATCACGCTACCATCTACAAACATCGGGACAATAGGGAGTAGCAATCGGCAAATCGAGGGGATCTACAGAAAATGGTCGACCTTCCGGAAGATTGGTCCACCAAATTACCCGATGCACTATAGGCGTGCCGCACGCATACAAAAGCATTCTTGGAATGAGTCCTTACTAGTTTGGTGTTTGGGAAGGCGTGCCATCTTACGGAGGAGATTGAGCACAAGGCGCATGTGGGCCATCAAAACCATTTCTTTGGGTTGCGAAGATGCTTCCGGTAGCGGATGTTACAACTCTCGGAGCTTGAAGAATTACGCATAGGGCGTATGACAATGCCGAATTCTGAAAGAAAAAGTGAAGCGATCCACGACAAACACATTGTGCTGAGATTTGAAGCCCGGTATGAAGGTTTTATTATTGATTCTCGGTGAAGCTTTTCACGGAAGTTGAAGTCTCGTTAGAGTGGCCGTTCATCATCGAGGAAATGAAGCCGTATGGTTGGTTGTGCTCACTAAAAGGTTCGAGACAAATCGTTAAAGTCGATGGTCGGCGTGTGAAGCCACTATAACCGAAGGGGTCCGACCTCCTTCACGGTGGAATCTATTTCGTCGTGACCATAATCGTCACGATTTATCCTTGTCAAGCTAATGACGATAGGCGCTTGTGGGAGGCAACCCGCGTTCTCTTTGTTTTGTTCGTGTTTTCCGGTTTTGTCCTTGTTTGTGTTTTGATTTCTTTTGTGGTTTTGTTTGGTGCAAGTTGAGGAGTAATTTTATCTAGAACTGGAACATGGTCGAAAAAGTTGAAGCAGGCAAAATAACGTCCAGGGAGGTACCGAGCGTCGGATGCGATAAGCCGGTCTTGGGATATGTATCAACAATTTCTTGAGAGGCTCGCCCGGTAGGACTGACAAGCGCGGGACGGGATGAATCAAAACAGTCGTGGCACACCCGGCCGGTGGCCAGTAGCTGGGTGCTAAACAAAAGATTAGGCGATGGTGACCAGTCGGACATGTGAAACGGCTGGTTCCATTATTATTTTATTATTCCGTTAAAAAAGTAATAAATAAATCAATAATTTGGTTATATATATATGTGTTTGGCGTGAATTAGGGTTTCAACCTTATTTACTTGGCTTATGCTATTCTCTCTCTTGTGACCTTGAACAAATCTTCTCATCCGTCCGCGCCTCGGCTTCTCCCGTCGCCCGCCTTTCACATGCCGTCGTCCGGTAGCTTGCCTCGGCCGTGGCGTCTCACGTAAACCTCATTCTCCGTCCGTGCGCTTCCTCCGTCCGGCCCTCGCGCCTTTTCCAATCCGGTCTTCGCTTCGTGTCGGTGTTTAATCATGTCGGCCCGGCGCCACGTGTCCCTCCGTCCGCGCCACATGCCCGTCCGGTTGCTGCACTGCGCACGCCGCATCAGCCTCTGCCTCAGGTCCGGTTGCTTGGCAGGCGCCTGGCGCCTCGTTCCTCAGCGTCGTCTCGGGTCCGGCGTTCCTCGCCTCCTCCGCCCTTGGCGCCTCGACTCACGTGCTCGGCCTCATTTGGAAATTCGATGCCCTTCCCGCGTATTTCGTTATGGTTCGGACTAAGAATGCGGTGGGTCGGTTCCGTCACCCTCAGCGACGATGTTCTATGGAGGAACCGATGAGGATATCAACATTATGTACTCTGCCACTTTCCCAATTTATAATCCGTTGGAAGGTACACTCTATCGCCGTTTGCATTTCAAGAAATCACGCCTCGCGTCAATTCATTGGCAATTGATCTGAGTTTAGGTCTTGAGGATAGGGTTAAAGTATTTGAAAAATTTGGGATTGCTTGATATGCTTTGATGGATTTACTGGTTACAACCCATTGTTGATTGAATTCTCTTTATGCGATGTGTATTGATGATGAATCAGATTCCTTGTCTTGTAAATGCTGTTGGGCGCAAAGTATGTTTATCTTCTCGTATTATGAAGGGGTGTTTGGTTTCCGACTTACGGTGCGTGGTGTGCCGAATTCATTCGATGTTAGAGAGGCTGGCGGGAGTTATCGAGTTTAATAGCGGTCATCGATCGGAATGCTGAGTGGTTTTATCGAGGATGAAGCATTGGCAATGGTCCACAAGTTTATAGCATTCAATGTTTTCGAAATGAGCGAGGCTAATAAGGTGAATATTCTTTGAGGTCTTCTGCTCACTGCATGTCTTTGTAAAGAAGGCGAAGATTTCGCTGACATACTTTATTTGGGACCACTTGCAACTTGTCGGTGGCGTAGAAATGTCGGTGACCTTGTGCCAAATCCCTGCGGTGCAGCGGTGAACTTAGGGATCATAAATAATGATGGACGACCGGTTCTGGGCAAGATCACATTGACCTAAGATGATTGATCGTGGTGAGTTGCGAGGTCTTCTTTTGCATATATGAGACTACTCTGGTGCCTCATAATTTGAGAAGTACGTGAAGAGATATATGCTAGCGCGATGCTGCGACCCAAGAAGCCGAGGCAGCCAGCGGCGAGTGCGGGACCATCACATGCGCCCGGGTGATATGGTCATCTATGATACCATTGTTCCATCCGATGATGAAGGCTACCGACATACCGATGCGAGGAGGGATCTGAGCCCATTGAGGCGGCGCCAATCAAATCATCGCGATTCCTCCTCAACAACATCGTCGGTCGAGTTATAATTGATTCGTGAGGGGTGGGACGGTTTAGGAGTGAATTGGCCGGCCCGGCTGGGCGAGTTCGTCGAAGACATATATTCTCGTTTTGATCAAGCAAAGCGAGCGTCTTAACAGACAGAATCAATGTGGCATGGCGAGAACCACGCGGAATACATATACCAAAGCAGATGATTGAACGAGAATCGGTATAGGCACGCTCTTGAGGCTCGATGGAACGCGTGGACCACTTTTCATGGTGCTCTCTCCACCACCACCATCCGACCAATAGTGATTCTTCACTGTTGAGTGTTCGTGTTTTCCTTTTTGTTTTGTGTGTTATTTTGTTTCCTTGTTTCGTTGTTTCTTCTCTCTGTTTCTGTTTTTGTAGGTTTTGTCCTTTGTTGATCCCGCCATTCCGTTTCTTCGCTTCGGGAAGTTTCTCTACCTTTCAACTTATTCATTTATCTGCATGAGGGTCCTTGCTGTTTTAAGTGTGGGGGTTTTCTTTCCGTTTGGTTTGTTTTGTTTGTTTTCCGTTTACATCTTTGTTGTGTTTTGTCGTTTCTTAACTTTTTGTTTGGATTAGAGATAATTTTATCTTCACGAAATCAATGGTGTGTGAAGAATTATGCTTTAAGTTGAATTAATTGCGTTTTGATCCGAATTTCTTTGCATCTTGGTATATGGTTTTAGTTTGATGAAACTTAGGTGTCAATTTGAGCGTGGGACATAATTAGGAAGGCGTGTTTAGACAAGGTGTGTGATCGGATGTCATATGCTTCGTAAATGGAACCCGTCTCTTGTATGATCTTTCAAGAAAAAAGTAGACAAAAAAAAAGAAGAAGAAGAAGAAGAAGAAGAAGAAAAGAAAATATGTCGTTGTTGTGAAATAAGTGGGCTTAAAATTCGAATAAGGGGCTCTACCCCTCTTGCTTGTGTTATCTCTCGAATGGAGACTCTTTGCTATGGGTATAGATATCTACGTTAGGATATGTTGGATTTGTATCTTGAAGCGGTTTTGGTTGAGCTTGTATGATGTTTCTGTTACCACTATTACAATCTCCTGTCGAATTAATTACTTAATTGCATATATCGTCCCTTATCTCATATATAAGTTAGATCATACGATGTGTAGAAGATCACGAAGTCGTATGATTGGTCGAGCTTAATGAGATATAAAAGAATCACTGTTGGAGACGACTTGAGGACGAGTTGTCGGTATAGGCTGCGGTATAGATAGAAGTGACTTGACTTGGTTGCTTGTCATCTTTGATGCGTCTACGGCGTATTGATGGATCACGATGAGATGAGTTCTTCTGTCGACCGTCGTGAAGAACCTAGATCTCGGTGACTTCACGATGACTAAACCTCGATAAGGTATTAGGTGAGTATGAGTTCTTGACCATCACTTTGACTTGTTATGGGTGAGGGTTATATGTTCTAACCAATATTCTTCGCATCTTGGGTGATGGCGGTGCTTGTATGTCATGCTAGTTATCATGTCAGTCGAGTATCCGTTTAGGATGATGGCGTCCCTTAAGGAGCTCAAAAGGTTTATTGTACTAAACCACGCGTGGGTTGAGTTAGCTCAAGTACAATAATAAGGTTGAGTGATACTACTTAAGGAATTAAAGATATTAATTATTTTAGCGGTTAGAATGCTCTAAATAATTAATGGACGTGCGATATCTTAAATCTGGGGATTCGTAATGTCTAAGTGCAAGCCGACTCACCGCCGGTAATAAATGGGTAAGTCGGCATTTATTCTCTAGTGGCATGAATGAATGTTTATAAATTAATTTATGTTCACGGGTGAACATAAGATAATTAATTTATTTGAGGCTCATCTTTATTCCTTGCATTTGATCCTGGTGGCCCATCCGGGCCGTAGCCACATGAAAATCGCGCCCTCCTCTACAAGCGGTTTGATCTTCTTTATCCATAAGGATATTATTATATTTATGGGATATCATGGATCGTTTCCTAATGGGATTATGGTAATGCATTATAAATACAAGTGAAGATAAGATCAAGGCTAATCTTTAATTATCCATAGCATAATTTGAAAATTACTATAGCTTTAGGATAGATTTTGAAAACTTGGTAGAAGGATTAGGGTGATTTTACAGCATTCTCCATAGATCGTCCTCACTCGGCGTTGGAGATTGGGCGGCCGGGATACGATCCGGAAGATCAAAGCACGAGTCTCGATCCGTTCATCCCCAATGATTCAAAGGTAAACACGAGAAAACCCTACATGTTGCAATTACTTATATGGACGCATCTTGGGAATATAATCAATGTATGGTGAATTAAACATCCAAGATAGATCCTCGGGAGGGATAAACCTAGTTTTCCACAATTGGTATCGAGCACGGGATCGATATCTTGGCTCTGTTGGATTAATTCACGTTTGATTATTACGTGCCCAATTAATCAATTGTTGGATCATCGTTAAATCGTGGCTCGTTTTATTTTTGTCGGATTTTGTTTTCTACGAGAAAATCCGTGGTTAGATTAGATTTTCCTGTAAATCTTATATGTAAAGAAGAACAAGGCGAAAAGCGCGAAGAGCGAGGCGGCGGAAGACATGTCGTAGAAATCGGACGCCGCGGCGCGAAGACGCAGCGGGTGATGGCATCTGGCGTGCTTTCGGCGCTCATGACACGCCCTCGGCTGCTGCGCGCGTTTCGGCGGTGGGCGGCTGCAGCTCGGCGGCACAGGCGTGCAGGCGCGACGATTCTCACGCAGGCGTCTCGGCACGCCTCGGCGGGTGCGTTTTCTCGGCGATTCGCGGGCGACCGCATCGCGAGGATGCGCGCGTTTGTCGCGAGATTCCGGTGCGGGCGGCGGGGTGCGCGTTGTCGCGCGAGATCTGGCGCTTCCGGCGGGCTCGCGATCGCGAGGCGGCCTTGCCAGCGTGCGTGGCGGCGAGCACGAGCATGGCTCGCGCAGCGTGCTCGGCGGGTCGCGATCGTCTTCGCGACCGCGCGGCATGCGCGAGTGCGGCGGCGGCGGTGTCTTTGGGCGCGCATGGTGGCATGCCCTAGCCTGACCCGGCTCATTTTGGACCAACCCGCCCAAACCCGCCCGAACTGTTTTTCGGCCCAAACGATTTTCGGCGAATCCGGTTTGGCGAATCCGTGCGTGCACTGTGCATGCGAGGCCGTTTTCAAGTTTATGAAGATCGTGCTTTGCAATTCTATGTAATAGATTAGGCGGGAAAGTGCGAGTTCCACAGTGAGGCCACGATGAGCGTTTATTTTATTTTAATTGTTCATTGCATGTCGTGGATGTTTAAATTATCGCGAAGCATCTATGTATGTTTAAATTACGTGAACAAACATATTACATGTTTTCGTGATTGGATGCGCATAGTAAGCATGCTAGATTTATCGCGCTTTCAAGCTTATTTTAGAATTACTGCGAGCATGTTTTACATGTTGAGTTCTATAGAAAAGCTTGCTAGGATTCGTGATCTGCATGGACAAACCTTTTGAACAAAAGACTAAGCAAGCAACCCGACAAATTAATTTTTAAATTAAAATGTCAAGACCTCCACTTTTTGATCTCTATACAAAGTGAGATGCCTTTGTGACGCGATCCACGCGTGGCTTGCTTGCACTATTTATCATAAGTTTGTTAGATGAGATTTCTAAATAAAACATTTTAAATCTATTGAGAGTGGGAGTTTCATGTATGGCGATCCACACGCGTGGCTTGCATGTGCGATTTTCATAAGTTCTCTAGAGATGGATATAAAATGAGATAACAAAAGAATTTGGATTGGGCGGTATGGTCACAGTGAGTATGCGATTCTAAAATTCATTTCTATTCGTTAAAATTGTGGTCATTGTAGACATCACCTCGAGTACAACTTCATGAAGTCCCTTCTGCGATAGTGATGTGGTCAGTAAAGTCGATCATTAATTTCATTTGTCGTAAGGATAAGTTGACATGGATTGAAATCAAGCGACTAAAAGGTATATTTTAGTGCGGTCGAGGATTCGTGTAAACGCCCACACGTGGCTTGCGTGTGGAATTCCTTGGGCGATTGGAGGTTTCAATTAATATTGTTTTATCAAAGGTTACAATATTATTATTACAATTATGTGCGATCGTATGCTTATGTGTTTACATTATCTTTTCGAGATATGTCTCTTTACAGATTATCAATATGCTCGCACAAAATCCCTTATCCGGTCCGAATTTTATCGAGTGGAAGCGAAACATTGAGAATGTTCTTCTTGTGGAAGAAAATCTATTTGTACTCACTACACCCCGTCCCAAGCCTCAGGCGATTCATATCGATGAGGAGCGCGAGGAGCACGAGAAATGGGACAAATCAAATGGAATGGCAAAGTGCCTTCTTTTGGTCACCATAATGCGAGTCCTGCAACTCCGGCATCAAGAGATGGAAGATGCAGACCATGATATGGCTAAGTCTTATGAAATCGTATGAGGAATCGGACGAATCTCTTGTCGTAATTTGACAAAATCAATAATGTCGAGTTCGATGAAGGAAAGCGATTCGGTGCATGACCATGTAGAGCAAATGATCAATCTCTTGAGAGAGCTCGAGTTGGTTGGAGGATATATTGATGACGTGGTGGAATCGATATGATCCTCAACACTTTGCCAATCTTTTGATGACTTCCGTTATAAGCGATCCTTTATGATAAGAGTTATACTCTAGATTCATTGCAAGAGGATCTTGTAATGTAAGAGAGCATAAAATGGGCAAGGTGCATGATCTTTAGTACGCACCTCAAAGAAAACCACCGCTTTATCGAAGATGAAAAGGAAAAGTGGAATTTAAGAAATGCTAAGGCTAAAGAAAGAGTGGGAGTGTCTGAAGGGCTCTACCGGTGGTTTGAAAAAGCGAATGAGGAAGGTCAAGTGCTTGAGTGCGGTGAGGCGGGCATTGAAGGCTAAGTGCCCCAGCTCGAGGCTCAGTGCGCCATTTGCTTTAATGTGAAACATGTTTAGCGACTTGTTCTACCCATTCTTGGGTAGTACACGGGTCGCGATCGATCATGTTTGTTACACTTCTGAGATTCTGCGGACAAGGGAGGCGCATGATGGCGAGATAACAATCTCCATGGGCGCGCGAAAGTCGAGGCCGTTGCGATCGGAGATGTTACTTTATGTTTTGATAGAGCAGTTTAGTATTAAAAGATGTTTTATATGTGCCGGATTTTAAGCGGAACCTTGTTTCATTTGAAATTGTTTATTCATGGATATTACATTATTTTTGATAGTGGTGTTTCTATCATAAGAAATAGCGAAGTTATCGTGTTGGCACATTATATAATTAAGCTTTATACTATTTACGCTAAACATAATACCTATAACTATGTTGCATCTACATCAAACCTTAAAAGAAAGTTTTCTTCAGAAGATGACACCACATTTCTGGCATCTTAGATTAGGTCACATCAATCTAAATAGGATCGAGGCGGCTAAGAATGGGCGTTGGGTAATCTCACGAGTTACTGGTCCCGTCTGCGAATCACATATAGAAGGAAAGATGTTGACCGAGACCCTTCAAAGCGAAGGGTTATAGAGCCAAAGAAGTGTTGGAGCTAGTCCATTCGACTGTGTGGACCGATGTCCACACAAGCTCGTGGAGAATGCAGTATTTTGTCACTTTCATTGACGATTACTCGAGTGCGGATCATATACCGCTTTCACCGCAAGTCTCAGATGCTTTGAGAAATTCAAAGAATTTAAGGCGGAGTGGAGCGAAGCTTGGTAAAAGTATCAAGTCACTACGGTCGATCCGGTGGCGAATACCTCGATGTGAGTTTATGGACTATTTGGTGCGGTGTGGGATTACCTCGACCACTACACCAAGACACACAACAACAAAATGGTGTGTCGGGCGAAGAAATAGGACTCTTTGGAAATGGTTAGATCAATGATGAGTTATCTGACATTGCCTATTTAGATTACGGGGGTATGCCTTAGAACGGCGGCATACTTGCTAAATCTAGTACCATCAAGTCGATCGAAAAGACCCTTTCGAGTTGTGGTTTGGGCGCATGACTGGTTTAAACCACATAAGGATATGGGCGATCCGGCACATGTCTTTGAACAAGAAGGGCGACAAGTTGGAGGCTAGATCCGACGCAAGGCAGTGTTTATTGGCTATCCTAGAGGAGCGAAGGTGGTTTATTCTATAGTCTAAGGATCGGAAGGTCGTTATTAGCACTAATGCCGATTCTTAGAAGAGGATTATATGACAAACCATAAATCCAAAGTTGAAATCATTCTTGAGAATTAGAGATGATCGTATTCCACCACCGATTAAGCGAAAGGTGCGAGTGTGTCGTGTCAGTGGGAGGATGGGCACGAGATACTTCAAGAAATTGAAGTGGGTCGAGTTCCATGGATATCCCGGCCGTCAAGTGGCTCCTATCCGACAAGTTGTGCAAGATAGAGAACCACAGTTCTCGCACCCATTGTTGCCATTATACGGTGGCGCCTACCGTCGTAGTGGGAGGGTTATTCATCAACCCGGCGATTTATGTTGTGGGTGAATCTTGGTTTAGTCTCGGGAAGCGAGCAGGCAATAATCGACCCATGGACGCGTCTGGCGATCTGAGACATTGATGCAAGATCATGGCACCGCTATGGACTTAGAAATTGAGTCCATAACTGCTATGGATGTATCTGAAAGACACCTCTACCGGATGGCGAGGAAGCCATAGGTAGTAAGTGGGTATCTGAGGAGAGAGATTAGGATGGAGAGGTTTAGACTTTTAAAGCCGGGCTTGTGGCGAAGGGTACACTCAGTTGAGGGCATCGATTTCGATGAGACCTTTTCGCTATAGCAATGCTCAAGTCCATGAATTCTTACGGCCATAGCACCCACTTGAACCTTGAGGTTTGACAAATGGATGTGAAACCGCTTTTCTAAGCGGTTACCTTGAGAAGGTAGAGACATCTATATCAAAGAACCCGAAGGTTATGTGGTGAAGGGTGAAGAGCATCTAGTATGGAAGCTTAAGAAGTCCATTTATGGGCTTAAACAAACCTCACGATCACGGAACTTACGCTTTGATGAGGTGGTAAAGTCCATGGATTTACCGGTTGCCTAGCGAAAGTTGTGTATCGTTTAGATGTCAACGGTGATGTGGTATTTCTTGCACTTTATGTAGATGACATTCTTCTAGTTGGCAACAATGTGAAGTTGTTATCGACGTAAAGAGTTGGTTATCCGATTAGTTTCAAATGAAAGACTTAGGAGATCGTACATTCTTGGGATCAAGGTTTACCGAGATCGCAAGAGAAAATATTGAGCTTATCTCAAAGCGTCTTACATTGATCTTGTAATTACTCATTTTAGTATGCGGACCGCCGAGAAAGGATTGCTACCTTTCGGACATGGCGTTCCTTTATCTAAGGAGCGCCACCTATGACCGCAAAGGAGATAGAGGAAATGAGACAAGTTCCTACGCTTCCGCCGTAGGGAAGTCTCATATACGCAATGCTATGTACGAGGCCGATATACGCTGTCATGCGGTAAGCATAGTAGCAAGATATCGATCTAACCTGGACAAGCTCATTGAATTGCGATGAAAGCATATACTCAAGTACACGAAAATGACTCGAGATTATAGTTGGTTTACCATGCGGATAGTCTAATGCCTTTGGGTTATCTGACTGGATTTCCAAGCCGACCGTGATGAGAAAAAGTCTACCTCGGGCTATGTGTTTACCTTGGGAGGTGGAGTCGTATCTGGCGGAGTGCAAGCGGCGATGCATTGCGGACTCTACCATGGAAGCCGAATATGTAGCCGCTCGAGGAGGCAAGCTAAGGAGGCTGATGGTTGAGAACTACCTCGTGGATCTAGGTGTGGTACTGGTTTCCCAAGAGTATCATAGTTTACTTTGATAACTCGGTGCGATGGCAAACTCGAAGGAACCACGGACCCACAAGGCGACCAAACACATAGAGAGAAAGTACCATGTCATACGAGAAATCGTGAGGCGAGGGACGTCTTGATTGAAAAGATTGATCGACGGATAACCTAGCGGATCCATTCTCGAAAGAGCTGCCGCAAAAGTCTGAAGTGTACGTTCGAGGACTTAGATTGCGCTTGATGGCACCCACTTAGAAAGGAAACTTTTGTATAAGTGGGAGAAGCAAAGTGATGGTTTTGTTTGTAATAGATAATAGAGACACATTGTATACTAAAAGTTTGCTTTAGTATAAGTGGGAGATTGTTGGATTTGTATACTGAAAGCAGTTTTGGTTGAGCTTGTATACAATGTTTCATATTACCACTATTACAATCTCCTATCTGAATTGATTACTTAATTGCATATATCGTGTCCCCTTATCTCATATATAAGTTAGATCATACGATGTGTAGAAGATCACGTAAGTCCGTATGATTGGTCGCTTAATGAGATATAAAAAGAATCACGGTTGAGAAAACTTGAGGACGAGTTGTCGGTATAAGTTGCGGTATAGAAGAAGTGACTTGACTTGGTTGCTTGTCTATCTTTGATGCGTCTCGGCGTATTGATGGATCACGGTGAGATGAGTTCTTACGTCGACCGTCGTGAAGAACCTAGATCTCGTGACTTACGATGATCTAAACCTCGATAAGTTATTAGGTGAGTATGAGTTCTTGACCATCACTTTGACTTGTTATGGGTGAGGTTATATGTTCTAACCCAATATTCTCCGCGTCTTGGGTGGTGGCGGTGCTTGTATGTCATGCTAGTTATCTCAGTCAGTCACCGTATCCGTTTAGGATGATGGCGTCCTTAAGGAGCTCAAAGGTTTATTGTACTAAACCTGCGAGGTTGAGTTAGCTCGGTACAATAATAAGGTTGAGTGGTACTACTTAAGGAATTAAAGATATTAATTATTTTAGCGGTCGAGAATGCTCTAAATAATTAATGGACGTCGATATCTTAAATACGAGGATTCGTAATGTCTAAGTGCAAGCCCGACTCACCTTCGGTAATAAAGGGTAAGTCGACATTTATTCTCTAGTGGCATGAATGAATGTTTATAAATTAATTTATGTTACGGTGAACATAAGATAATTAATTTATTTGAGGCTCATCTTTATTCCTGCATTTGATCCCTGGGCTGGCCCATCCAGGCCCGTAACCACATGAAAATCGCCCCTATCCTCTAAGGCAAGGATTTGATCCTCTTTATCCATAAGGATATTATTATATTTATGGGATATGCATGGATCCTTTCCTAATGGGATTATGGTAATGCATTATAAATATAAGGTAAGAGATAAGATCAAGGCTAATCCTTAATTATCCATAGCATAATTTCGAAAATTCCTATAGCTTTAGGAGAGATTTTTGAAAACTTGGTAGAGAGGATTAGGGTGATTTTCTGTAGCATTCTCTATAGATCGTCCTCACTCGACGTTGGAGATTGGGCAAGGGATACGATCCGGAAGATCAAAGCACGAGTCTCGATCCGTTCATCCCCAAGCAGTTCAAAGGTAAACACGAGAAAACCCCTACGTGTTGCAATTAATTATATAGACGCATGCTAGGAATATAATCAATGTATGGTGAATTAAATATTCAAGATAGATCCTCGGGAGAGGGCTAAACCTAGTTTTCCCTACAGGATACTCGAGTGTACAACTTGAAGGTTCCACCTAACGATTATTGTCCTATAATCGGTTTTAAGTTCCACAAGTTCTTATTTAATTTTTGTCATTGGGATATCTTACATGAAAGGGAACCATATAAGTTTTATATTGATTTCTGAAATCATGTTGAGTCGAAGCACAGCTATTCTATGATAAGTCACATGTTTGGATTGATGAATGAGGATCATTATATTGAGAACTATATTATTAAGATGCATTGAAGGGATGTGAATATGTGATTGATTCTATTTAAAGTATTGATTCTATGTGTACCAATCCTTTCAAGAAACTAAAATTTGCTCAAGGACAAGCAAATAGTTAAGTGTGGGGGTGTTGTTTTGCATATTTTTGTTTTGTTTTTCTTTGTTTGTTTTCGACGATTTGATTCCTTTTTGGTCATATTAGAATATCTTTTGTTGGAATCATATTCGTTTGGGTTTTGTGTAGGGAAATGATTGCGTTGAACATTTCTTGCTTGAAGAGCGCACCCAAGCGCCGGACTCGGCGTAGCCGGCGCTGGGTGCGCAATGCGTCGCCTGCATCGAAGTGAAGAGCCGAGTCTGGCGCCTGATGTGCGTCCGGCGCTTGGTACGCTCCCAAGAGCTCTCGCATCCGGTGCTGGATGCCCTTGTGCACGAATCGTCCAGGAGCGCGCGTTATTGCGCTGAACGCATCCGTGGCGGGAGCATGAACCCGAAGACCACCGCGTCCGGCGCTGTCCTGCGTCCGGCACTGGGTGGTATATGCAAGATCTTCCTCGAGACTCCGTGCGTCCGGCGCCGCATTGCGTCCGGCGTTGTGCCTTTCAGTGTTTTCATCCAGAGGATCGACGAGTCCGGCGCCTCCTTGCGTCCGGCGCTAGCTAGCCCATCCGAGGGCGGCGCGTCCGACGCAGGCGTGAGTCGGTCTTGGGCGCCTTATTCGAACGCCATGGCGTCCGGTCTTTGAGCTCGCGTCCGGCACTACGTGTTTCTTTGGGCCGCTATATATACGTTTTTAAACGCTGTAACCCTACTTTTCACTTTTCATTATTTTATTTTTTCGTCTTTTTGTTCGAGAGCTTCCAGACGAGAATTTTTTCTCTGGTTCTTAGTTCAGTATTTATTCCTTCTCTTGTCTTTGGATTTGATTCAAAAATTATTGTAAGGATTATTGGATTCGTACTCTAAAGTTTGATTATCAATTCCATCGTTCGTTTTGTTCGTAAGTTTCTTCTATTGCTTTATTCCGTTTAATCTTTTCGTATTTGATTGTTATTGATTTCTACGTTGGGTTAAGATTAATTTTGATATTCGTCTGAGTAATCTTGTCTTCCGTTTAATCTTTTCGATTCATGTCTAGGGTTTATAATTTCGATTCCATGTTCTTCGATTTAGGGTTTAATTCTTGCCTAGATAATTTATCTGCTTTGTTAATTTCCACCTAGTTAATTCGTCCTTCCTTCTTTATTTATTCTTTGCCTAGGTCATCAATCTACCCTTTGAGATTAGAGTGTTTAGGAATTTATTTGTTTCGTGTGGTAACTTAGTAACGCATACATTAAGTTTTCCTTGAGAGACGACTAGGGTTAACTTTTCCTACTATAACACCTCATTCGATTATGAGTCAATTAAGAGTACACTTTTGATTGAAACACTATCATCAATCTGAGATAAAGAAGAAGAAGACAATGATGATTCTCAAAGTTATGACACAATTTGAAACTCATAGAGATTTCGAAAGATTGACAAATTTGTGACAATTATTATTTTGTAAATGTTCTTCTTTGTAATTTTCTTCTTTTCCTGCTTTTCTTTACACGTATAGAATGGCGGTGATCAATAATATATAGCATTAAAGTAAGAAATGATAGGTGGATGGCGTGTAAAACATTTAGCCATCTCTACTCTTATCTTTAGTTAGGTAGATGTTATCTTTAGTTTTATAGTTAGGAAGATGTCATTATCTAATTCATGACATCTCATTGAAAAATAAATTGTAATAGTTGTTCTAGTTGCCTATAAAAAGGCATAAGTTATTCATTGTAAAATGCAAACCCCGGAGAGAAATCAATAAAATCTTTTGTATTCCCAAACAACCATGAGTTTCTAAGCTTTCTGTTTTCTTACTCCTATAACCGATAACAAATTCTATACCCATCCTTAAGAGCCAAATAATATATCTCAATACCCCATAAAAAAAATATCGTACAAATACTGCTGCAAATTTCAGAGGAGAAGAAGACTTTGTCCATGTTTTCTCCATTAAAAGAGTTCTGTGTGAGCTCTATTAAGTATTTTTTATTTTCTTTCTGTGGTTTAATGTGTAACCCGAAAAAACACACCCTTCCCCCTTTATGGTATCAGAGCTACAAAAACTTCTGAGGCCTCAAAGACTAGGACAGGCTTAACGTGTTAGGCAGCATGGTGTCATAAGTCCTCTTTGTTAAGAACCCGCCTAGTTGAAGGATTAAGATGTTTATTGTAGTAATGGTATTATATTGGTGTGTAGAGTTGATTTTTGAGAAACTCTTAAACCATATATATGTATATTATGTTGTGTTATTGTTTTTAAAAATAAAATTGAGATATGTTTAATCATAAGACTGAGGATGGTATACGGATTTGTTTGAAGCTTTAGGGTAAGAAAATTTTCAATCATAGATCAAAACTCTTTGTTCAATCGATTTTCGGACCCATAAAATCTTAAAATAAGCATAAAATATCTTGTGATAATCATAATTTTATTTGTCAATTTAAACAAAAATTTAAACACATATTACATTCGAGAAAATAATCATTTAAATAGTATTAGAGATTTAATTATAAATTTAAACCGTAATCTAGAAAAGAATAAAACGATAATTATAATTTAGTTAAATAAATAATACAAAGTAATCAAGAAAAGAATAAATTAATTAAACAGGTTAGTGAAAATTTTGACTATATTAAAGAACAAAATAATCAAATCATCTCAGAAATTAAATAGTTAAATAAAAATTTGCCTAGTAAAATTGAAATTAATCAGTTAAGTTACTTGATTGAAAATTTAAAACCAAAGAAAGTTGAATTAGAAACTAAAAAATTATTAGGAGAAATTGAATTACAAATCAGTGAAACTTTTAATAAATTAGAAACAAGAATAAATAATAGACCAATAGATTAAGATATAGATAATATTACACAAGCTATAAATAATTTAAGCTTAGGTTCATAAGAAAGACCTCGAAAAATAACCCCTACAATTTATAATTATTGAAAACCTAAAAAATGAATAATTTTAGACCATTTTCTGTACATTCACAAACTATACAGCAACTCAACAAGAGAGAAATTCTACAAGTAATATACATGAAATTATTACTTCAGATACATTTTTACATCGAATTTTAAGTTCTAGAAAAGGATTTGGAAGCAATAGTTCTCAACATACTATACAGTTAGAAGAAGAAATAAATGTCGATAGAAATTTAGAAATTTATAATAATCATAGTTTTGATATTTTACAACCAAGGGTTCTATATCAAGCAGAAATAATAAACATAAACACAAGTTTTATTAAAGGAAGTAGAGAAGTAAGTACTAGAGTAGTTGATGGTACAACAGAATTTATAGATTTACTATAACCATAAACTATAAAGAAATTAATTAAAAGTAATAAACTATTTTCACATATAAGATTAATAATAATAGGAATAAAAACATTTGGAAGACAAGAGGTAGGAACAAAAGCTTTAGTATTAATTACAGACCAATCATAACAACAAGATGTTAATAAAGCTATTATATCAGGAATGGAAGTAGATTTAAACAAGAATTCAGTATTATTTTATTGTGCCCCTAATATTTTAAAAGATACTAGAGATATAAGTAAAATAAAAATTGCAATACAAACTAAAGGATATACAAATTATGAAGGTAATAATTTGATAATAAATATTGGAGTATTAGGAAGAATGAGTACATCTTCAAGTATGAAATATAAAGTTAATATTGAAAAAATGATAAAAAGTTATTGCTTCAAAAGGAATTAAAATGATAGAACCACAAAAAATTGATCCTACTGAATTAGCAGGATTAGAATGGAATTTAGAAGGTTTTAAAAAGAAATCTAATGAAGTTTTGGTTCCACAAAAAAGTATCATTTATGATAATAATGGATCAGTTAATTTAAGATTTACAAATTTTGTAAAAAGAAACAATAAAAATGAGGAAAGTGAAAATGATGATGATATGGAAATAAACTATAATTTAATGAATGAATATTATGATACAGAATCAATTTATGATACAGATTCTGAAGAAATAGATACATTAGAATTAACTGAAATAGAAATGATAGGATATTGTCAATTTAATAACGAAGATTATGACAATAATTTAGAAAGTAATATAGAATTTGAAACAGGATTCAAATTTGAAGAAACAAAAACAACGATAGACGAAATAATTAATAAAAAATTCATTGAAATAAATTTGCAAGATCAAGTTGATGATATGTTAATAGAATGTATTACAGAATTAGGAATGTATTCTAATCAAGCTTATAAAGAATTAGAAAAATATTTTAACTTACCATTAGTTTCAGAAATTGAACAAGGAAAAATCATGATTAGTGATTTCTATAAAAATAATAATAGAGAAACTAATTTTATGGACGTCTCTATCACTCCTAGTGATAAAAGACCTAAACAAGAATTTATACAAAAAGGAGAGGGTAGTACAATAGGACATGGTAGATAAAATTGGACACCAATCCAAGCCCAATATGAAGGAGAATCACAAATAATTGGAAAAGGTAAACGAGCTCCAATAGAAAAATTATATAGTGGAGATATGTTATATATAAAAGAACAAAGCCCGCAATTATGTGGAGATGAAGTTTTAGTTTGGGAACAAACGGTAGTAAGAAATTAGGAAAAAGAAAAAGAGGAGATATAGATATGTTTTCTTATTTAGAAACAACTTTAGGTCCAACAAATTTGGGATTATGGCAAGTAAAAATCTCAAGCTCATGATGAAACAAATCAATTAGAAGCATTAGGGGATAATCCTTATAATTTTACAAATGCAATAAGATTATTAATAATAGGTGTTGATCCGACAAAAGATAACACATTTCTGCAAGATACATCAATAAGAAATTTAGAACAATTAAGTATTTCAGATTTTAAATATATAAGAGAATTTACAAATGACTTTGTTAGATTATTATCACAAACCGGTAGAGCAATGGAAGATGAATTATGTAATAAATATTTTATAAAACTTCAAGGAGACTTAGGAAAATAAATACATGAAGCCTGGGATGTGACTACTCCGAATTTAGGAATAAGACCAAGAATAACTTTTACATTTAAATATTTGAAAGATAGATGTAAAGATACATTAATAAAAGAACAAATAAAAAGACAAGCATGGACATTTTGTAAAACTGCTATTTATACACCTCAAGCTTATGGATATTACAAAAAACCATATAAGAAAGGTATTAGAAAAAGTACTACTTATAAATATGATAAGAATAAAGATAGAAATAGATATGTTAAGAAACCTTATAAAAGAAAGTGTAGATGTTTTATATATGATTCAGAAAAACACTTAGCTAATAAATTTCCTAATAAAAATAAAAATTATGAAGAACAAATTTAATAGAAGAAATAAGAGAATATAATATAGAAGTTATAAACTCAGAAGACTCTGATAATGAATCAATCTATAGTATTTATACAGAATATGAAAATGAAAAAGAAATAGATCCTACAGTAGTAATATATATATATATATATATATGAATACATTAAATAATTGTTTACAATATTGGATTAAAGAAATATATATATGAATACATTAAATAATTGTTTACAATATTGGATTAAAGAAAAATGAAATTACCATATTCCATGTATTAATTGTAATTATATCCAGAAATTGCAAGGAGATACCAATGTAATAAATATTTTGAAGAAATATGTTTCTTATGTTTAGAAAGACTATTTGGAATTAAAACTGAATTAAAAGGAAAGACTAAAATTGAAGAAAATAGAAATATAGATATTTATAAAGTAAAATTGGAAAAACATGAAGTAATGTTAGAACTATATAATCATAAATATTTAAAATTAGAAAATAAATACGATGAGCTCCAAAAGGATAGAAGTTATAGAATATATATTAAATGATTATAAAAATTTGAAAATATTGAACTAAATCAAATGGCGAACAAATAGAGGAAGAAGAAAAATATTAATAAATAATAGTAATAATACAAAAATAAAATAAAACTTATCTCGTACAAATACTCATGTAAATTTCAGAGTAGTAGGCTCCGTCCCTGGTTTCTCCATCAAAAGAGTTATGTGTGAGATCTCTCTCTCTCTCTCTCTCTCTCTCTCTCTATATATATATATATATATATATATATATATAAGAGTGGGTTCAAATAAAAACCTTATTTTAAGTGAGAACGTGAGAACCATTTTCAGCCATTAGATCACGAAGATCAACGATGATGCATCACTTTCTTTGGAAGAGTGCATTGTGCACCACTCGGGTTTGAATCCCATGAAGTACAAAAGTTCAAATATTTTTGTTTAGTGCGTAATTTTCAAATCGTTTACGTTTGTAGGACAACAAAGGTTTTTATAATAACCCACCTATATATATATATATATATAGAGAGAGAGAGGGTTTCAAATAAGAACCAATTTTAACACGAGAACTAAGAACCATGAAAATTCTTCTGAACAAATGAATTTGCTATGAAAGTTAATGAATCTGTTGGGAAAGTTACTGAATCAAAAATTTCAGAATTTTTGCCCATGGTTCGAATCCCATGAGAGGCGAAAATTTTATTTTTTTTGGGGTTCAGTAACTTTCCCAGCGGATTCATTAAATTTCATACCGAATTCATCATTTTTTTTGTTCTCACGTTCTCACGATAAAAATGGTTCTCACGTTAACCCTCCCATATATATATATATATATAAGTTGGTTATATGGAGAACTCGCTCTAAGATAAAAAAAATAAGTACTTATCATCACCATTGATTTCATCTAATCTAATGGATCATATTTAATTCATGTCTTAAAACAAGTTTGACTATTTTATACTATTTTTATGGTTTAAAACGTGTTAGGGGAATAAAGGTCAATATCTGATTAGTCCAAATTCTAATTTTTCGCACAATCCACGATTTTTCGCCCATGTACAATTCACTTTCTCTCGAAATTAATAATTGTGCATACGATATTAATGGTTGTTCATATGATTGTAAATTTTATGCGAAATAAAACAAGAACTAAAATCAAACTTACATAATTGAGAATCCTTATTTGAATAATAATTAACGTAAAAATAAATTTTTTACCTTAAAATAAAGATCACATATAAGAATTCGTAACGAAAATTCCACAATTAGTGGATGGAAAAAAAATAATGATATACAACTATGATTATTTTCGTGCTTAAATTAGTATGCATAACTAGATAGTAGTTGTGCATTGAACACAAGACATACTCACATATCATCCATTATGTGGATGAACAATATCCTGTTAGCGTATTCGTGAATATTGTACAACGATCATAGAATGATACATAAAACAACGTTTACTATATTAGGGCTTACAAAACAATATAGATACGGTAGTTGTCGTTGTGTGCGTGAATCATGATGTTAATTACGTAAACATATTTTCAAAATATGCAGGTTGGCCTCGTGCACAACAAATATTTAAATTACGATAAGATTATATGATAAATGCACAAACCGAACTAAATGAAAACAAAATTTTACGATGAAATTCTCATAAAAATCTACTATGCAAGTTGAATATTTCAATACGAAAACATGTAATATGCTTTCATAAAGACCATAAAATTTGAATTAGATGAAGATAATAAATATTTACAACTAATCACCTACCATAAATAATCATAAGAATCCCCAAATTTAAGGAAT
Organism: Salvia rosmarinus; assembly: GCA_036937905.1. Lineage (NCBI taxonomy): Eukaryota > Viridiplantae > Streptophyta > Magnoliopsida > Lamiales > Lamiaceae > Salvia > Salvia rosmarinus. The sequence continues at coordinate 91,981,068 of CM072819.1, forward strand.
AAATCGGTTACACTAAAAAGCAAAAACACAATAATAATCTTATTAATAAAATCTATAAAAAAATATCATAAAATAACATTAAATCTCAACTGTCGGATACACATAGATCTACGCTTATGATTAGTTCTCATTTCTCAAAATACTTGTGGTTCTCATTTGATCAATCCCATATATATATAGAGAAGGAATCAAATAGTATCCGGGCCTGAGATAGTATGTAGTACTCAATCTCATCCACTCATCTAATAGATCATATGGTTCAGATTTTTTCGGACTTTTTAAGCTTAATTTCGTTAATTTTCGCTTCATTAAGGGTAGATTAGTAATTTGATTTGTTATGTGATTGCGAAAAACAAACAATGCATTTAGTTGAACTGGATAATGCATTCAAATGAACAAAAAATGCATGCAGTTGAAGAGAATAATGCATGTGATTGAAGCTCGCACCTAGCCATAGCGCGCCAAGATGCTTCATGCTCGCATTAAAACACACCCAACGCCGCTTGTTGCACCAGTAGCGGTTCGGTGCGATGCGCTTTTATGTTCAAGTGAATGCGGTGTTATGTTATTTCATATGCATTTTTATGTTTTGTTGTGGCTCTTCCAAACCCAGGTCTCTACCCAATGGCGGCACCAGCCTTACCCAATGTCGAAGCCCGCTGACGTCCCACCCTGGTCGCTTGCTCGCACCAGCCGCGGTTAGGCGCGATGCGATTATGTTCATTTAAATGCATTGTCATGTTATTCTCGATGCATTATCGTGTTTTGTTGTGCCTCAACCCAAACTCGGTAGCCCGCATGGAGACCCCAACGCCCGGACTCCCTACTAACGCCCGGCGGGCACCCAACGGCCGTTGGGTGCCTTCCCATTTTGCCCCTGGACGAAAAATGAGTTGCCACGTGTCAAATTTTGGTGCCCACGTGTTCAAAATGTGTGGTCTATATTGAGTATTACATACTATCGGGAACAAGATACTACGGAACCCAACCTATATATATATATATATATATATATATATATATATATAATTGAAATATAGTAAAATCCTTCCCATATAGAAACTCAATATAGAAACTGTGAACAAAACATAATTGTAATATTTAAAAAATATTATTTCATGCGTACAAAATTAAACATAATAGAAAAGTCATTATTTACATAAGAAATCATAGTCATAGATAGAGTAAACATTTTCTTATACGTGAGAAAACACACTTATTTGGAAATATTACTTTTGATCATCCATAATTAAGATCTACAAATTAACTTGATTTCTAGTTAACAGAATTAGAGAAATTTATTTGTACCTCCTCCCGTATATGTATATTATACTTCCTCAATTCTTGAAAAATGTCCACTTAATTCCGTTTTGGTTCGTCCACAACGTTCACTTTACTTTTATAGACATGATTTCCACATAAATCTCATAATTTTTACCTGCAATCAAACCACTTATTTATCAAAAATTACTCATGGCTCATCTTTTCTATTTACATAAAACATCTTATAATGTGATTCACATTATCCACTCACTTTACACTCATTATATTTATTAAGACACATGTCGCCAAAATTGAAAAACAAGTATGTTTACAGAGTAGAATGTATATGTCATTCATTTATGTAATCTGAGTATTTTGGTACTCGAATATTGGTTTTCTCAATGAGCAAATTTTACTTTTACCGACCCGAAATCGCTTATAGCCTATTAACAGTGGTTTCGATTTCGGTTCAAGACCCGTTAAGCTTCAGATCGATCCATATCTGATATGGTCCTACATTTTCTTTTGGTGTTGTCTAATGTGTCTATTTATATTGATCTTTTTTTGGATATTCTATTGCTAATAAATTACTATTTTATTGAGGTATGGAAAAATCATATAAATAAGCATTTGAATAATCACCTTATCCAAATTCATAGTTTGATGGTCTGAATCTGGTATCTAATGAGTCGATTTTAATATCGAAACTATCACTCGCTTATTACATCGATTCGGTAAAACCGCTAATTAATAAGTGACCCTGAAACAGTGCCAAATTCTATGGGTTTCTTTCCTTGTGATTTGCTGCCAGATACAAAATTATTTTAACTTAATTGCCACATTTCTCCCATTTTTCGAAACTCGTAATTGTTTGAGTATAAATTGGAAACGTATTATCAGATTTTTAGGCAAATTCATCAAGAAGTGAGCATATTATGGATTCATGTAGAATCTTGAAACATATTTATTTAATTTTGCACCACAATAATTTCTATAGAAAAAGAAGCATATTTTGATTTGATTATTCGACTCACGTTAAAATGTCCAAATAATTAAAATAATAAAAGAAAAATATTCTCACAAAACTTACAGAAGATCACGCTATCTTTACAAGTTACGTGAACAAAAATTCAAATATATTAGATTTAACGCATTTCACTCGTAGATACCGTATAGAATTAATAAAGAATATATTATGTCTGTCATTTAAAGTCTAACTAATTTCACTAAATATTCAAATTTACTCCAAACATTTGACAAAATCACATTTCCAATTGGCTCATAGCACGCCTTGTGATAATTTCCAATTAAACAGATATTCTTTTACACATTTTGGCGCCGAGAAACTGAGCATGTCGCGATATATCGCGCCCGACCCGAGATGCTTGCCACGGAAAGAAAAAAATGCTGTGAACATTCTCATCGGATTCCCATGCCCCATATTTGATTTTTTTCATTTTTTTCCCGGTGATATCATCACAATTTCTATCCCCTACTCCACCGCTCCACGTATCTTAGCCTACTCCGCCCCAACTCCGAACCGTCTGATCTAATCCGATAGAAAACCTACTCACTCTCCAACGAACCGTAATTATCCACTCGCTTCTAAAACGCGCAACGCGTCGTGGACAGCAACGTGTCGTCCTGAGATACGCGGGTGCATGCCATTCGCGTGAAGTGATCCCGTATATTACCGTTTTACCGACAGAGCGGTGAAATATGGGGTTTTGACCGTGGTGGGGGAGAACAGGAAAAGACGTGCGGCGGAGTTGTCTTCTGCTCAACTCTTCAAATTTGAGATAAAAAAGAAATTTGAAATTCTAATTAAGATAGACAGAGATAGACGTAAGACAGAGAGTCATCTTTTTATTTCTTCACACCTATTCATTATCCGATGCCTTCAATCTCTCTTCGTTTCTCTCTCTAGAACTACTGAGTTTCTCATCGATACGTTCCTCTTTTCTCTCTCCTCGTTGAGGACAGTCAAATCTCAATATCAACGAAACCCTAAGGATTTAATTCCTATAAAAAACCCTTCCAAATTCTTGATTCAAATTTGTATATAGTCTTTGTTTGATTAATTGTTCATAGAAATTTTTCATTTTTTATCTGGTAGTTGCCTTATCGGGTTTGTGCTTTTTGTCCATAGATAGAGGCAGATAGATACAGCTCTAAAAGGGAAAAAAAGAAACACACGCAGCAAAGGAGTTTTTGAGGGATTTTGTTGCTGTTGAAATTTATACGATTAGAATCTGTATACATACCGCCGGTTTGGGTTACTTTTGGCAACTTGTTATTTTCTGGTGGTGTGATTAATGCCAAGAGGCGAAGCAACAGAAGAGGACGGTGTTGCAAGTATCGAACCATTTTTGTTGTTTGATTTGCATGATTCTTGGATGGGATTTGAGTTGTAAGCTGAAGATGCAGACACATGTGAGTGGAAGGGGTCTGATCATAACTGCTGGTAGCGTTCATTTCCTTTGATATAAGAAGGGGCAAGTTTGCTGGAGGTTATGATCATTAGAGTAGTGAGGGGCTGAGCATCTCTGTGCGGTGTGTCGTTTTGAGGATTGGTTATTTAAGGCTGGTTCATTTGGTTGTTCCATTTGGGGATGAGGAATGATAGCCATAAAAGTGGTGATGGTGGATCAGTGGTGCCGCGTGGTAGAGTTAATAACGGATACTTCCAAATTCGTTTAGGGCCTTTTCGAGTTACCTGAAGATTGTTTCGTCTGGTGCCTCCTCCGTTGCCTCCACTGTGAGGTCTGCTGCATCCGCAGCTTCGGCGATTGTGAGAGGGATGGTGACACCAGCCACGATCAGGTCTGACTTTTGAAGATTTTTTGTTATGTTTTACATGTTGGAAAAAATGTTGCATCTTTAGTTGAATGCTTTTTTATGATTTTTTGGTTTCTGCGTGCACTTCTTGGATTATGTGGAAGTTTGTTGTGCTCCAACTTAGACGAGTCGTGATTAGGTAGCAGTCTGCTTGTGAATGTTGATGAAATTGCTTCCGTGACAATTAATTTTTAGGATCAAGAGACAAGAATGAAGCTACTGCTTAGTGTTTCTGTTAATGCATGCATGTATCAGAAGCAGTTGATTTCTATGTGTGTTATATCCCTATAATTAAGTATTCGTTGAAACTTTGAAGACATGTAGATGCTATTGCCATGTCCCGAGAATTGATTTGGGCGTCATGGGTATTTTTCTAATTTGTTAACATGCCTCTTTCTGGGTCAATTTCTTTAAGAGTAGGTATATCAGTATTTGCAATTAAAAACCTCATGAACTTACTGTTGAGAAATATGTCTCTGGGGAGATAGATTTACCAATGTTTATTATTACGCTATTTGCATACCCCCAAAAAAAAAACAAAATAATAAAAGAAAAATAAAAACCCAAGAAAACAACTACTCTGGCCTCTATACTCCGGTTCCACTTGCAGCAATCTTACTCATTTTTTTTGTTATTTCGATACATTTGTAGATAACTTAGTACTGTAAAACCTCTTGTTGTCTTCAGTCACAATGCTGTTGGTTGACGTGTTTTTCCTTTCAATTGGGCTGAGAGGTAGGATATACTGGAGATACAACAAACTTACCTTTTTATTTAGTTTCACGCTTCAGTGTTAGGCAGTCTGTGATTGGTTAGATTAATTCCATTTGTGTCAATCTGCTTGTTCAAAAGCTGCTGGTTTTCTTTTGAGTAGTTTGGAAATTATGCTTTAATTGCTTTTATGGCTGGTTGGGTGGCGAATACTTTTGTCGTCATCTGAATTGGACATAAAGCGTTTCTAACCCTTATGTAATTTTGTCATTTTGTCATTAATATGTTTCTGAAAGTTTTCAATTCTTTTTTGGGACATTAGTTCTTGGTTAAGTGTTTTATATTTGTAGCATACTTTGTGGAATTGTATTCAAAGCATTTTTTAATCTTTTTCATGTTCCGGTACTGATTTTTATAACAACGTTATTAAATTATGGTGATAACTTACTGTTCTCACACCCTTGCGCTACTACCAGTTAAATGATGATTGTTTAAATTGCCAATCATGCAGACTCATTAGTTTGCTGTAGTTATTTATAAAAAAAAAGTTGTTAGGCTTCAGTTTGAAAGTAAAACTGGATGCCAATGTCAAGTCTGCAAATCTGTGAACCCATTTATCAATTGTAGTAACACTGCTGGTTGTGGATATGACCTACTCTTGTTTGAAGCTATCACCTTGATTACTTAGGATGCCATCTCTAGGATTGCTAGGCTAATGTTTCTTAATAGTTTGCAACATCCATTTCAAACTCATCTGGTTTCATTGTTTTAAAGTCTGTTGTCTTGTGTTTTATGTTATCGAGATTGCTTTCTGGTAAACTAACTTAATTTTATCTTTCATATTCCAATTTAAGGTTTCTTGGGCTGGGTTCGAAAACTAGAGCTTGAAAAGGTAATTCACGTCAAGTTCTGTTGTTGGGCTTCAGTTATGGATTTCAGATCTGGGATGTTGAAGCTGCGGACAATGTGCGTAATATAGTCACAAGGCATGATGGCCCTGTTTCATTTATGCAAGTGTTACAAAACCTGTGGCATCAAACCAACCTGGGGACAAGTTCGCAGACAGTCGCCCATTGCTGGTTATCTGTGCTGATGGATCATTTTCTGGAGATATTAACAATGTTCATGAGGATCGACCCTAGTAATGGGCCTGTCCAACAATGCAGTGGTTCAGTTAATGGGACTTATATGCCAACGGTAGTTTGGTTTTATTCCTTTAAATCTCAATCATATGTACATCTCTTAAGATTTCGGTCCGTTGTCCATTTAGTTCGGTGCAGTCCTCGAGTTGTTGCTGTCTTACAGTCGAATCAGGTTGGTTCTACTTAGGCAAAGCATGCTTGATTGTGCATGTTAAGCTGCAAGTCCTACTCTCATTGGTCTTTGTTTTGATCTCGATACAATTTTGTTGCAGATACATTGTCTTAATGCTTCTTCACTCGAGAGAGAGTATACAATCCTTACAAATACAGTGCCAACTGGACCTGAAATATTGGTGTTGGGCCCTAGCTGTGGGACCCGGTGGATGGCTTACAGTGGGAGTCAAGTTGCAATTTCAAGTGCTTGTCGTGTGAGTCCTCAACACGTTACTCCTTCACCAAGTTTACCTTCTCACTCTTGAATGGAAGTCTTGTTGGACATCTTGCACGAGAGTCAAGCAAACAACTTGCTGCTGGTATTGTGACTTTAGGGGACATGGGGTATAAGAAGCTATCAAGGTACTACTCTGAGCTGTATTCTGAAAGCAACAATTTTCAGTCAGGAGTGGTCGTCTGAAGGTAAATGGTGTTGCTAATGGACATTCACCTGATGCAGACAATGTTGGGATGGTATGTTGTATTCTTCTCAAGTTTATATCGAATATGGGTGTGTGCATTTTTTCAGCAAAACCTTCAATTAATGTACCTGGATATTTGTCTCACAAAATTGTTGCTGTGCATTTGGTCGCCCAGCATATCTATTAATAACTACTGTATGGTATTGATGCATGCACATGTTTTCTCTACATTAAGCTGTCTTGGGTACTGATTTAGGTGGATTTTTCTGTAGTTATGTGTGATGCTTGTGCTTCTTTACAGTTTCATGGTTTAATCTCAGGTTGTTGTCAGAGATGTAGTCAGCAAAGATGTGATTGCCCAGTTCAAGGCACATAAAAGCCCCATTTTGTCATTGTGCTTTGATCCAAGTGGTGTCCTCTTAGTGACTGCCTCAGTTCAGGGTCACAACATCAATGTCTTTCGCATAATGCCTGGATTGTCTGGAGCTGCTTCTCACGTCCATCTTTACAGGCTGCAACGTGGTCTGACGAATGCTGTAAGATGAATATGTCTTTGATGTTGCGAACTTCTTTGAAGGATAAAATTTGATATCTTGGTAATGCGTTTGTAGGTTATACAGGACATAAGCTTTAGTAGTGACAGCCAATGGATTATGATCAGTTCCTTAAGAGGGACGAGCCACCTTTTTGCTATATCTCCTTCTGGGGGATTGGTTACTTTTCAGTCTACTGATTCTCATTCCAGTGCAAAAAACAGTGGATCCAGTTTGATGGTAAAGCCTGCAATTCATGGATTACCACATTCAGGATTGCAGGTGCTGACTCAGCAGAGCGTTTGTGCATCTGGTCCTCCAGTTAACCTTAACGCTGTCAGCCGAATAAGAAATGGAAGTAACGGTTGGAGAAATACTGTAAATGGTGCTGCTGCAGCTGCAACTGGGAGGTCTAGCTCACTATCTGGGGCAGTTGCATCAATTTTCCACAACTTCAAAGGCGATGGTATGCATGGAGATCAGAGTTCCTTGATGAGAAATTATTACCTGCTTGTTTTCTCTCCATCTGGCTGTGTGATACAGTATGTTATGCATTTTTCTCCTGCTGTGGATGGCATGATGGCTTTGCCTGTAGCAAGTCTCACTTCTGAATCCGATTGTGATGCAAGATTAATGGTCGAAGCAATGCAGAAGTGGAATATTTGTCAAAAACAAAACCGAAAAGAACGGGGAGATAATATTGACCTGTATGGTGAAAATGGAAATCTTGATAGCGGTAAAGTATATCCGGAAATAATGAGATATGACAATGGTGCATTTTCTGATGATTCTGGTTTAACAAAAAATGAACAGATCATTTCTGAGGAAAAAAATCATATGTATATATCTGAAGCAGAACTTCAAATGCATCAGAACCAGAACCTGGTGTGGACTAGATCCGAGGTAGGCTATTATTATCTTGAATTTGAGTTACTAGTGATGTAAGTTAGGACTTAGGTGACAATTTTGCTTATAACATCTTCTTGTGCATGTGTGTGTGGGCAGATTTATTTTCAGTCAATGAGGAATGATGACCTAAATGAAGGTGATCATGGTGGAGAAATTGAAATTGAAAGATTCCCTGTTCGTATGCTTGAAGCAAGGTCAAAAGTCTTGGTTCCAGTTTTGATTATCTTCAAATTCCCAAATTTCAACATGGAGGTATGTTTTAAATCTAAAATCTATGTGCTGCAATGATTTAATTATATTCGGCATGTATATTGTTTTGGCAAAATAATGTGTGTTTTGTTTTATTGGGTTTCACCCAGTGGATCGTGATGTGCTTTCTCGTCTCTTCAGATTTCTGGGATCCAGACATCTCGGATATGCTTTCTTCTATAGTTTTGTTTTATTTTTTAAGTTTTTCCTTTTTTTAAATGCTATTTTAATGTATCCTTTCTTGATATTCAGGATTTCTACAATTAGTGCAGACAATATTGGTCACTTTCAGCATCAGGGGTCTGATTCCTTCTCCTCTGAGGATGGAAAGATTCTTGGTATGCGTCCTTCGGGTTCTCTTGATGCCACGACCAACTGTGGCATTGTCGCGGGGAATGAATCGGACACCGGTCTGGATGCAAATGGACAATATGGTCTCCAGATATTAACTGAAACTAGCAGGGGCTATGTAAATAACAACGATGCCCCAACAACTAACATTGAGCAAGAGGGGACTGTATATACTAGAGCAAAGACGGCAAGGGAGAGCCAACTTAGACGTGTAAATAAAAGAGGTGGCTCGAATATGAAGAACCGATTTGGAGAAGGTGATGAGTTTGACTAAGGTAATTCCTCAACAATCCTTAAAAAGAAAATCTTGTTGGAAGCATAGTATGTACGTAGGTATCCTCTGAGTATGTCGGATTGTTGTGATTCTGGATTAGTTTCGGGTTGAAATGTAGTTATGATTTGTTTGCCCAGCACCAGGTACGTTGACAAGGTTTGTTCTTGTAGTGTTAGTTTCATTGTTTGAATTTGATTTAGCTGTGCTATTTGCCTTATCACGGGGGTGATGATGACTGGACTCGATTAATCTCTACTGCTGTGTCTCAGGCGTGGTGATATTCTTTTATTCTGTGGAAAAATGGCTTTGGGCGGAATATACATATAGAGAGAGAAGCGAATACTAGATGCTTTGGATTGGTGGTGAAAGTGTGCACCTTTTGTTGATTTTACATTCTGCGGAAGATGTAGCGAAAATTTATCATATTATTATCTCAATAATAACTGCTGCCTCCTTCAATGTATATATAACTTCATGTTTCCCATGTATTGCTATCTTTCCTCGTTCGTTCTTCGAAATTTTTTTATTTGGTGTTTTATTAAAATAGTGAGGTAATTTAGTTAATTTACGTCTCTTGTGTTGGAAAGTGTCAACTTTTTTTTCTATAGTCATGTTTTTGTGTTAGAAAATATTTATATAATTTTGGACATGTTGTGCAGATGTTATTAATTGAGAGTTTGTCATTTTCTGCCACCTCATGAGAAGAAATGGAGATGGCGATGAGGTCGGGATCATGATATTTTTGACGTTGTGTTTCATGTTTAGATAAAGGTAGGATGGAGGAAAACTTTTTACCAAAAAAAAAAGAGAAATGATATTTGCTTTTTGAAATTAAAAAAAAGACGGTTTCTGTAGTAAGTCATGCTCAGTTGAAACGTCTCTCTCTTGAGCAAGTAGGTGGCCAAGGTGAGAAAAACTAAACATGGTTCGGTGTTTGAAGATCCATTGCTAGAAAACTAATTCCACTCTTTTGGTGAGTTTTGTTAAGTATTTTTTTTTTTTGATGAATAAATAAATAAAGATGATTACAAGCGAATCACGGGCATACCCGAGTTATAACAATAGCAAAGCTGTGGGATGAGGGTGGACCACACTTTAGGAGTGGTCAAATCAAAAAGGCCAAACAAGCGATCTAAGAGAAAAATTATCTTAATCTAAGACAGGCCAAACAAGCGGCCTAAAAGAAAAAATGTACATATCATAAGTAGGAAACAATAGAGCTATCCCCTTCCACACAACATCCCATTAGGTCAGCTTTTAGATATAATCAATTAAAGTACAACAGCCTAGGGAGTACCACAGCAAGTTGTGTCAAAAAAACCATGAGTATAAACCCATCAAAAAAGGGCGCCCAAAATAAATCCATAGAGCATAGCAAATAAACCCATAAGCAAGATAAAACCCATAATATGCATGCTTGAGGTTCACGTACGCTCAGGATGAACAAACATGCGCTACACAAACTACAAAAAATTCCAAGGGATAAGTGGACAAGCGGAGTATAATCATTTTAGCACATCAACCGTGGAAACGACAAAAAATATGTAGGGCATATAACCTAGGACAAGATGCCCACAGAGGTGCACAAGATTATGGTAAAAGTATATACATCAAAACCTCCGGGGAACCCGCAGATCGACAGACCATTAAACTATCATCGAAAAGATAAATCAAAACACCACCACTGGGAGGGTGCCCATCACAAAGGTACAAACAACATGCACATCGGGCTTAGGGGTGACCATATGGGGGAGCAACCATCACATAGAACCTACTCCCACCAGTTGGGGTTTCTAGGAACGCAAAAAAATAGAAGTAAGGCAATAGGGGCTAAAATAGCCCACCGAACTTCCTAGAGACATGGTAGGCGAGAAAGAACAGAGTCGATGGGAAAAAGCGAGTATAGCACTGTGTACACATCTCTCTTAATTTTCACTGAAATCTGGCTCTGGATGAAAGGAGCATGGTCAAATATTTTCGCATTTCGACCTTTCCACACGTGGTTAACTGTTGCCATAAGCGCAATTCGCTTAGCTTTCTGGATAATGGATGCGCCAAGTCTTTCTCTGTTCATCCATTTAATGGCACTGGGTATGGATGTCATTTCTCTTCGTAAGCCCAGCCAATCTCGGATTTCCTTCCAGACCCCTCCCGTGACCTGACAACGAAAAAAGAGATGGTCATTAGATTCCGGGTGATTATTGCACAAAGGACAATCAGTATTAATATTGAGAAAGGATAAGCGATCCAAAGAAGAGAGTCTCCTTTGATGGCTAGCCACGTCAAGAAAGAAAATTTCGGTGGAATGAAACTCTTCCAAATGAACTTGTGCCAGAATTTGGTTTCACTTTTGGATCTTAACCAGTCATATGCTGCTGCTGTTCCTTCTCCCGCATACCAATCTCGGACTACGGTAATAGCATCTGCATGTACCCCTCGGTTTGCTTCCAGGATTCGTTCCTTAATAGCCCAAATTCTTTTAAGCAGGGGGGAGTCACACTTTTTGGGCTGCCTCGTCCAAATGTTCCCGTTTGGAATGTACTCTGCATGAATCAATTTTATCCAGAGGGAGTCAGTTTTGGAGTGGATATTCCACAAGCATTTAGAGAGTAAGGCCGCATTCCATGTGCTTAGATCCCGCAGGTCTAGGCCACCCTCTTTCTTCGGTTTACAACAGTCCTTCCAAGCCACCGGAGATTTCTTTGAGCCCCATAGGAAGTGCCTAGATATGGTTGATATTCTATCAATGACTTTAGCCGGGAGGGGAAAGATTTGGAGCCAGTAGCATTCCACTCCTCAGAAATGCATTTTTGAGCTCCAATCTGACTGCATATGACAAAGTACAACCAGACCAACGTTTTGTGAAGGAAGTAATCTGATCAATTAAAGGGGAATAGTGGGAAGAGTTCAGTCGCTTGGATGCCAAGGGGACACCCAGATACTTGATAGGAAGTTCTCCGATAGGGAAGCCGAAGAGTTCCTTTATACGTTGAAGTTCATCTTGCTGCATACCCCCTGCAATGATACTCGATTTTTCCTGATTAATATCTAGTCCGGAACACTTAGAGAACTCCGTCAATGTATTATATAGAATTTCCATGGATATGAAATCGCCCCTTCCAAATAGCAGGAGGTCATCTGCAAATGCTAAAAGGGTGATCTTGCATTTTGTGCATTTTGCATGGAAATTAAAATTGGGATTAAGAGTTCGAACACTTAGAAGACGGGAGAGATATTCCATGCATAGGATGAAAAGAGTCGGGGACATTGGGTCACCTTGCCTCAGACCTCGTTGACCTGGGAAAAAACCATGTAAGCTGCCATTTATAGCAATCGAATAAGAGGGAGACGTAACACATTGCATAATCCAATTAATAACAAAAGGATGAAAGTTCAAGCCCTTTAACACTTCCCTTAGAAAATCCCATGAGATGTTATCATACGCTTTTCTGAGATCAATCTTCACAGTACATCGCGGAGTTGATCTTTTCCTAGTGTACTGTCTCATTAGTTCTTGAGCTAGGAAAATATTGTCGGTTATATTTCTCCCTTTAATGAAGGTCGATTGAGCCAGTCGACAAGCTCGGGAGGCAGCCGCTACCCGGTTTGTAATGATTTTCGTGATTATTTTATAAATCACATTACAGCAAGCTATTGGCCTGAAGTCGGAGACAGTTGGGTTGATCTTTGTCTTCGGGATAAGGGCAATGATGGTTAAATTTAGTCTCCTCAATAGCTGGCCTGAAGAGAAAAATTCCAGAATAGCATCAGTGACATCATTTCCAATAATACTCAAAGATTTTTGAAGAATGCGATGAGTATCCATCGTATGTGTGCTTTCTCATTGTCGATATCGAAGAGAGCTGTTTTAATTTCTTCCGCGAAACAATCTTAATCATTTCCATTCTCTTATGTTCGTCCAGGATTGGGCCACTGTTTAGGACATCACTATCAATGGAGACAGTAGGCTGCTTTGATCCCAACAGATTCTTATAATAGTGAACAAAATCAACGGCAATAACATCTTGATCGTATGAGATTTGGCCATCATTCCTGCACAAGAAGGAAATGTAATTGCGTGAATTGTTACGTTTAACCATAGAGTGAAAGAAATTAGAATTTCTATCACTATTCAAAAGATGTCGAGATTTTGCTTTTTGGGCGAAGAAACTCTTTTCCGCTGAATCCAGAAAAGAGGCTACCAATCGTTGCTGTCTCACAACCTCGCTTAGGCTGCAGTTCCGAGGATTCTGGTCCAATTGCTCAATTGAGGAAGCTAAGGAATTCCTGGCATGCTCGGCTCTAGCAGCTATGTTGCTGAATTCTTTAAAGTTGAAAGCTTTTAAGTGGGCTTGGAAGGCTTTAGATCTTTGTGTAAGAATAAATTGGGCATTGCCATCGACTGGCAGCTGCCATTTACTCTCCACCAAATCCTTAAGCCCTGCGTGCTTGAGCTACATGTTAAAAAATTTAAAGGGGCGGGGTTTGGAGACAATCTCACCAAATAAATAGATGATGGCAGGTGAGTGGTCAGAGTGTATTCCAGATGGAGGGAATTCAGCTCGGCATAGCCAGTTGTTATCATGCCATAGCTCATTAGAGAGAACACGGTCCAGTTTACTGAATATTGATCCATTTGACCAAGTGTATCTGCATCCCGATGACGGGGCATCCTGTAATCCGAGGAATGCACACGTGTCTCAAGATCTTTCATTTCATATTCTGTGGGTGACCGATTCCCAATTCTTTCTTCAGGAGCCATAACACAGTTGAAGTCACCTGCAAGAATAGAAGGGGTATCATTAGGAATATTACACAAAAGGGAATCCCATAGCTCCCGTCTGTTAGGGACAGTCCAGAATCCGTAAACCACGGAGCAGTTAAATACGTTATTAGTAACACGGCAACACATTGAAGTATGAATAACCTGCTTTTCAATACTAATAGTGTTTAGAGTCACAGAGAGGGGATTCCAAAGAAGGAGAATTCTGCCTCCCGAGATAAGATTAAAATTATTGACATATAACCAATCAGCGAAGTAATTAGTTAAAAGGATACGAAGGCTTTTTCCATTGAGTTTGGTTTCAACTAGCCCAATGACGTCTGCCTTGGTGGTTTTGGCCATTTCTTTCACGGCTGCCATCTTTTGAGGCTTGTGCAGCCCTCTAATGTTCCACACGACACAGATCATCGTGTGGTTTTCTTTCTTTGTTTTCCCGGAGGACGTCCAGCCACCTTGGTTTTAGCCGGCGTTTTGTGTTTCTTTCTCTTGTTTCTTCCAATGTTATTGTATTTGTTGTCTATTGGCAGCACACCAAGTCCACTACTATGAGGGGTGGCTTCATTGCCAGAGAGCATACTCTCATCATCGAAGGAGTCCTTTGAACCAAGAGTAATAGCATCCTGACTGAGGGACAAACTCTCTTCATCCGAGGAATCCTTTGAACCAAGAGTGGTGGAGTTAATGTCTGATGGCTCTTTAAGGTGATCCTTATAGGCTGAACGGGCAGCATAATGGGGATCTTTCACATTGACGTCGCGGCCCGAGCGGTGACTTTATTCCGTAGCATCTGCTGTGTTTGGTTCCGACCGTCCACAATCAAGATTTTCTGAACACCAAAGACATTTTCCTGAACCATTTCAGTGGGGTAAGAAGGCCCCTTGGTTCTAATGGTCTATCCTTGATGTCTATGAGGTTGTCCTTATTTTTGGCATTCTCCGGGAATTTCTCCACGCATGTACGTTAGAGGTTCAAGTCAAGATCCCGCAATGGAAGCAGCACCCTTTGAAATCATTCCCATATTCGGTTGTGGGCTAGGTCCTGCGGGTGATCCAGACTCCGGCGATGGGAAGCGAATATGGGTATTTTTCTGTTTTAGTGAGGGGTCAGGGATCCTTGCTGGACCTTCTTTAAGCGCAGCTACACGGTCCTGAACCTCGCGGTCAGCGTGGCAAATATCAAATGGTTTAGAATCTTGGGAGGGCCATCTATCCTCATTGGCTCGATGATGGCCTGGTGCTCTAAGAACCCTCATTCCCCGATTCCATTCATCCCTGCCCAAGCGAGATTTAGATCGCTGCCGTCCACCTCCATCACGCCGGCGCGATCTAGACCGCCTTGCTTAGAGATTTCCGATGGTTGGGGTTTTGTTTATTACCCGCACTGCACCTTGCAAAACTTTCGGTGTCTACCACCCTTGTTAGGACCAATATAATTTCCTTCCGGCCAAGACAATTATCGATAAAATGGCCAAATTTTTGCAATTTTACGAATTTAGGGTAAAGTCAAAGATAATGGGCTGTACAAAAGCCGAGCCATTATGCAATTTAAGAGCGATTTCAGTAGGCAGGACCCTAGTTGCATCCACCTCTATTTGTAATCTAGCACGATCAATTCTAGATTTTTGTAAAGTATGAAAATCAATGTAAATCGCTTACCAATAAAGGAGCCAATCTTACCCAACGCGTTATTATTCCGAGTTCAAGAGGAGATTAGGTAGGTTTACCAGATCGAATTTTGAAGTCCATGGCTGCGCCAAATCTGAAATCAACCGGCAGATCGTGGATGATAAGCGGGATTCCAAATACAGCAAAGGGTCCAGATTGCCGAGTGATCTCCCTGTCCTTTTCGTTCTCAAATTGGAACAGGATCCAGCCATTAGCATGGAAGGCTACAAGAGCTTTCCGGGGCCACCTTTTCATCAGATTATAAACACTGTCTTTGCCGGGAAAACGCCCTGCAAAAATCCCAATTAGGCAAAAACCCCATCATTTTGTGATGGGGAGATAGTCTAATTCCTCAAGAACAAGTCCATAATCCTTGTTACCAATATTAAAAGACTGTAGACTGAGGTCTGACCTGTGGAAAGCCGGTTGTTCATGGAAGTGATCAGGGCTTCTTACCCATGGCGGCCCGAGGACCAAGCATGGGATTAGAGGTCCGCCCGGTCCGGAAGGGAAAGTTCGACCTTGGGTGATCAACTCTGTAGGAGTTACGCTTCTTCCTCAAATGGCTCTTCATCCCATGGGGATCCTGGTTGTGGTCCGAGTCATCTCCGGCTTGCCGCGGTAATGAATCGGAGATGGCTCCTTGTTTCTTACGTCCAGATTTGGAGACCACATCCACCCACGACATCTCCATACAACCGTGAAGAATCGAACAAAGGAAGCGCATTTACGGAATAGTGAAACTAGCCGGAAACGTGGATCCGCGCCTCAACCCCGTCACCGGATGCACAGTGAAAACCCCCCGGAATTACTACGGCAGGGCCTAGCGCCTGTGGACCGGAGCGGATCTCGCCGCCAGAAGCTCAGCGCGCTGTCGGAGCCCTCTCGCGCCGCCGCGAGAACAGGGCGTGCTGGTCGGAGAAAGGATTTCTTGGACCGAGTGTTCCTGGAAGCCCTAGCGTCGCCTCGTCTATGTTAACGCCGTCGCCGATTTGTGATGTCGCCGCTGCCGTTGTGTGAGTCCGACCACCATAGAACGGACGCGGTGGCCGGAGCTGGTGAACGGCGATGTGGGCGGCGCCTCCTTTACTCAAACCCAAGAGATGGGTATGGATATTTTACCGTTGGGGGAGGCTGAGCCCCAACCCCAAATAAACGAAAATCCAATTAAGGCCCAAATCTGATAGTAATTTGAATAATATGGGCTTAATTAAACGTGAAATCCACCAAGAAAAAGGAGAAATCAGTGATATTTGTGCTGAATTATCCAAGCACAAATGCCTAAAAAAGGTGGATCTTTAGACAAAAACACGGCTTCAGCGAGATGAAATGAATGAAGAGCGAGAGAGTGGGAGTTTAGAGAGAATGCAGAGCATTCAATTCTAGAGAGAGAAATCTCAACCCATTCTTCAGTGCAATTAAGTATTTGTGTGTGTGTGTGAGAGAGAGAGAGGGGAGGAGGGAGAGAGGATGAGACATTCTTTCAGATGTCGAATTTATTTTATTTTATGATGCCTTCCGAATGTGCGTGCCAATAATAATTAAAGGTTTCATACGAGAAAGGTCACCAATCATAACCGCAACATGCTGCCGACGTTACCGATGGTATCAGTCAAATCTTTCATTATACTCCATCTGTCATATTATTGTTGGTTCGTTTTCTTTTTTGGGCTGTCCCATTAAGTTGGTTCGTTTTCAAAAAAAATAAAATAATTTTACACTAAAAAGTGTCTCGAATTTCGTATTACACACCATTTTACAGATAAAATACAGTTCTTTTTAATCTACGTGGAAAAAGAAAAGCCCCATGATTCATGGGGCTGAGGGAGTATGTTGCATTCAGGAAAAATGTAAGTGTTATTTAGTAATATTAGTCAATTATTACGAATTTGGTTATATTAATTTGCACATTCGGTGATTTTGATTTATGTATTGATTTAGAGGGTGTTTGGCTGAGCTTATAAGCTCCCCAAAAACAGCTTATAAGTTGTTTTGCCAAACAAATTATAAGTCGCTTTTTGGGAGCTTATGTTTAGCCAAACACCCTCTTAATACAAGTCCAAATTGCGCAGGAATCAACAAGAGTTTAAGTGAAAAGTCTGTATTATGTTTTTTTATAGTATTAAAAGATGATATGTACTCCCTCTGCTACCAAACATATAGTGCAATTGTCTTATTCAACGTTCATAAAAAGTATAATATTTTCTCTTTTGGATATTACTATTTATTATTCAACCTTATAACTCACTCATTATTTAGTTAAAAAGTTCATTCCTAACACTCACAATCCCATCACATGGTTATTTCTCTACTTAAATATCATCTACCTAACATTTTATTAAAACTGTGTTGTTCATAAGAACTATACTTTTAGTAAAAGTGGACTAAGGAGTATCTTCCGCTCACCAAAGGTGTATGAACACAAGTTTTAATAAAATTATTAGTGTATGTTATTTGAATGTAGAAAAGTCATATGATGTTATAAGTTATGAGTGGAAGGAATAGTATTTTAGTAAATAATGAGTAGTTCTGATTGAATAATAAGGAGTAGTATTTAAAAAGAAAGTGATGCACTTTTAATGGACGCCAAAATAATAAAAGTGATATATTTTTATGGATGAGAGAGAGTATTAAGGCTAAAGATAGAATGTTCGACACGCCTTTGAGGAATACCAAGATGTTGGGGAAATTAAAGGAAAAACTCCAATAACCATGAGCTTTATAGTTGGTTAGTGTGGTATAAATAAGGAAAAGAAAGATTAGAGAAAGACGGATTAATCTTGTTTTGATTATCTAGTTTTATTTTCATTTTGTTGGTGAACCCAAATTAAGGCTAAAAATTTGCGAATGTAGATGCAGGCTAGACCAAAGTCAAATATACAGGACCAAAATGATGAAAACATGATTGCCTCACTATTAGCTTACATTATGAAATTTGCATTTCCACTATTTTATATGACAGGCCACAAACAATGCTAATTTCTCAAATATACTTTATGTGGAGGCAAAGTGAAGCTGCACCAAACTAAATATGTACTCTCATCTTCCTAAAATACTTTTTCAATCTAATATTAAGTAGTAATAAAAAGCACATTCTTTTCCATTCTAACCTCCCTTCTTGAATACTAAGCCATTAAACCATGACAAATTCTCAGTCTGCAGTCATTTTCCTCCAAACAACCTCTCTTCATCTTCTCTCTGAAGCCTGCATTTCTAAACATACAACAAATACACATTGAATAACCTCTTTCCTAAGCAAGTTTAGGTGGCCGATCTGACCTTCACTTTTTCATCTCCTTTTCTTTCTTCACCTCACATTTGATCACACAGTTTCTTGGTTGTTGATTCTTCTTCGTCGTCGAGATGCAGCTGCATATATCGCCGAGTTTGAGGCACATCACGGTGCTGCCTGCAAAAGGTTTTAGGGAGTTGTTCAAAGTGAAGATTGGATCAAGAAGGCTGTCGTATCGCATGGTTTTCTACTCCCTTCTGTTCCTCACCTTTCTCCTTCGTTTCGTGTTCGTGCTCACCGCCATTGATGCCATTGATGGAGAGAGTAAATGCTCGTCTATAGGTATATATATATATATATATATATATTGATAGCTATGTTGTCTCTTTTTTGGTATCTCTTTTTTGCATTAATGTAGCTATGGTTTGTTCATGACATGGTCACACATACTTAAAAGTTACTGACAGAATCATGTGTATTGATCGAAATGAAATGCAGGTTGTTTGGGGAAAAGGTTGGGACCAAGAATTCTGGGAAGAAGATATGAACCAAATGTAATTTCTTGAGCTCCATTGTTTTTGAAGCTTTTTAAATTTGTGTTTGTAATGCCCCAAGCCCATAGGGTGGGGGCTCGTAGCGATACGATGGCACAATGGGCCACGCTTTAGTCATCACTGAATTGCCAAAATAGTTAACCCAAGTTGCCTGAGGAGTCCATTGAGCCCAGCTGCAGAACCACGTGGTGATTGGGTGGGACTTACTCCCCTGATTGAGCCCATCATATACTGCTTAAACATTCATTATTTATTCAACCTGGAATATCAAAGTGTTGAAGTGAATGAGAATATGAAAGGTTTTGTGCAGGTGCCTGAAGTGATATACCAAGTGCTAGAAGAAGGTACAAAACCAAATGAGTTAGAAATAGGCCCACAAACATTGCAAGATTTTGTTGCAGAAATGAAGAATGAACTCCCAGATGCTAAGACATTTGCCACCAAGCTCAAATCCATGGTAATATCAATTTCATTATAAACAATGCTGCAGTAATCAAACTATCCTCTCTCATGAAGGTAACATTCCTTGAAGAAAGAACTAGAACTGCAAAGATACAAGAGTACCTCTACCGCCATGTAGCCTCAAGCAGCATCCCGAAACAGCTGCATTGCCTCACCCTCCGTCTCCGCCAGCGAGCATTCGACCAACGCGAACGCTAGGCTGCAGCTCCCTCAGCAGAGCTCGTCCCTGCCCTTGTGGATAACTCCTGTTCCACCCGTCCTCGCCTCAGACAACGTCCTGGCTGCCTCTGTGGTTGCCTCATCGCTCATACACAACTCGTTGCACCCGAGAAGGTCGTCCTCCATGTCATCACGGACAGGAAGACGACGCCCCAATGCAGGCATGGTTCTCGCTGCACCCCCAGCCCCGCCATTGTCGAGGTCAAGGCACTCCACCACTTCGACTGGTTTGCAAAGGGAAGGTCCCCGTCTTGGAGGCCATGGAGAAGGACCAGAAGGTGCGCGCCCAGTTCAGGGGCGGATCATCGCCATCGTGGCGAACAACACTGAGAAACTGAACATCATCGCAGCAAAGCTGCAGGCGCTCAGCCCTAAATACAACTCGCTCATGAACCACATTCGTATAAATTTGCCAGAGGTATAAACCCAAACTCATATTCAAGAACCAAGCTCATATACATAGCCTAGGTCTACCGGCTGGGGCCGCCCGACAGTGCCACGGGCCGTTTTTTTACAGTCCAGCCTGGCTCAGAAAATGATTTATAGTGTAAAATACCCTGGCCAGCCCGAGCCCACGGGCCAAATGCACTATTTTGGCCGGGTCACACAAATTTCCAGCAGCCCAGTTCTAACCACATTCTTGAAATCTCAAATATGTGCTTTTCCATTTGCAGATGTTTCCTAGTCTCAACAAAGTGGTGTTCCTAGACGATGACATTGTCGTTCAGACTGACCTTTTGCCTCTCTGGGACATCGAGCTGAATGGGAATGTCGACTGGGCGGTGGAGACATGTAGAGGGGAAGACAAATATGTGATGTCAAAGAGATTCAAGAGCTATCTCAACTTCTCTCACCCTCTCATTGCAAGCAACTTTGAACCTAATGAATGTGCATGGGCTTATGGCATGAATATTTTCGATCTCGAGCAATGCAGGAAAACAAACATCAGCCAAATATATCACCACTGGATTGAAGAGGTAAATTAAGACCCAAAATCCAGCATACAAATTCTGCTTCAAGATTCAAGAATTTCTATGCAAGTATGGAAAACTAACACACACACACACACTGATTCTCTCCAATGATGCAGAACGTCAAATCAGACCTAAGTCTATGGCAACTTGGGACGTTACCTCCCGGGCTGATAGCTTTCCGCGGCCACGTCCACATCATCAACCCGTTTTGGCACATGCTCGGATTGGGGTACCAAGACAACACCACCATTGGTGACCTTGAAGCAGCAGGAGTCGTCCACTTCAATGGCCGGGCAAAGCCATGGCTCGACATAGCATTCCCAAAGCTGCGGCCTCTATGGACCAAGTACCTCGACTTCTCGGATAGATTCATAAAGGGTTGTTACATAAGAGCATCTTAGACAAGAATTTGACATTCCAAAAATATTTTATCGTTCCTCTTGCACCTGTAAATCAGAGACGAAGCATACATGGAGAGTTCTTCATGAGGATTTTTGTGCAGAGAGACGATAGCAGCCATTTTTGGCTTTAAATTTTGAGAACTCTCCCTTGCATCTGAGTTCTTGAATATATCTCAACTTATACAATGTTTTCATTGTTTTAAATTCTCCAAAGGAATTATTCATTCCTATAGAAGGTGTGCACGTGTTGGGCTGGGAACTTTGCTATAAAGATGAGATGCACAATCTCCTATGTTAGAGTTAAGTTGGTTAACTCTGACTAAGTCTCCTCAATATAAGGAGTTAGTTATTTTTAGTGTTTTGCCTTTTCTTCTCTTTGGTGTGCAGGTTACGAAATGTTTCGCGGAATGCGATGGTAACACACCGAAGAACACGGAAACAGATCGCTAGAGATCAGGTGGACTAAGTCCTGTTCAGTTCCTATTTTCCAGGAGCAAGTCATGCAATTAACTGCCACGACTTAGTCACTACCTAGTGGGCCAGATCGTGGTTCATGACATGCAGTCGAAGGCCCATCAACTCCTATAAAAGGAGAGGCAAATCGACAGCAAAAAGGGCGCAACTCTTGAAGAAGTATCTGAAGATCTGTTTATGTTGTTGAGTCTGCTTTTAGTAACATTTCGATATCACATGAGTGTTTTAACTTCTAATGGTGTTAGAAGGTTGTTCTTTTAGTACACGAGTGGTGTGAGAAAATCTTTAGTATTTTCATATATCTTGATAGATAGCTTCTTAGCTTTTTCATAGATCTTGATAGATAGCTTTTGTGCTCAACTTTCCGACTTTATCTTGTGATAGAGTAGTTAGTTTTGTAACGCTCATCGTAAAGTTTATAGTGAATAATTTCAATATATTGGCATCTCTGATTATAATTTAATCAGTAGAAAAGTTACTTCGGTGTTCTTCAAGTTTTTAATTCCGCTGTTTTACTCTATGTGTGGATAACAATCTACATAACAGTTTTGTGTTTAGGCGAAGCAACACTTTCAATTGGTATTAGAGCTTACACTCGATACACTGAGTGAGATCCTGTCAGGTATCTTCGCTATAATTTCGCCATGGATTCAAACAATTCTGGGTATTATCGACCACCAATCTTGGATGGATCGAATTATTCATACTGGAAGACCAGAATTCGCTCATACATCAAGTCCATTGATGTCAAAGCATGACAGTCCGTGGAGAACGGATGGTCTGTCCCAAAGACCACTGATGTTCAGGGCGATGTTACCCCAACACCGTCTACACAGTGGACAAGAGATCAGGTTGACGACGCAAACTTCAACGAGAAGGCCCTCAATGCCATTTACGCATCCGTGGACATGAAAATGTTCAAATTGATCAAGAACAGCGCGTCTGCGAAAGATGCATGGGATGTTCTTCAACAACATTGTGAGGGTGATACAAGTACAAAGGAGTCTCGACTTCGTATTCTCACTTCCAAATTCGAGAATATGAAGATGGGAGAAGAAGAAAACATCAACGACTACACCAAGAGGATATTAGATATTGCAAATGAGTGCCAAGATCTTGGTGATGCGATAAGTAACAAGTTGCTGGTGTCCAAGGCTCTTCGAACCTTACCCGCAAGATTTGAGATGAAGGTCACGGCTATTGAAACATCTCAAACGGTTGCAGCCATTGAGTTCATGGATCTAATGAATTCACTCAAGACATACGAGATGAATCTGGAGGAGAAAGGTGCAATCAATAAGAAGCCGACTGTTGCCTTCACTGTTGGAGCAACATCCAGTGAAACATAGTGGGAGATAATTGAGTTAGACGATGAAGAGGAGCTACATGAGATCAATGCTGGCGACGATGTTGCTCTAATCACCAGAAAATTCAACACTATGGTAAGAAAGATGAACAAGGCGAAAGTTCAAGCTAGGCCTATGGATCAAAATCATCGAATGGTCGAATATCCGCCTTCAAAACCTCAAAGCTTCACTCCACCAAGACCAATGAGGAATCCTTTTCCTCAGAAATGTTTAGGTATGATCCCTCCAACATTGATGGTATCCAATGCCGTGAATGCAAAGGGTATGGTCACTATGCGAATCAATGTGCGAACACGCTAAGAAAGAGAGGAAAGTCGTACTGGGTATCATGGAGTGATGATGAAGCTGAGTTCTTCAAGAGGTAATAATGACAATGACGACGCGGCCAACATCTGTTGCCACAACACTCCACGCCGCAGCTTCCGTAACATTATCGATCGATGAGGGAGATGCGCGGCTTTGATCCAAGATCAAAATGTATGGTCTCGACTATTATTCAAGTTTGTTTTGCTTAAATGCTCTAGTGAATGATATAGATTGTGAGGACGATTATGATGAAGACACTATCGCCATAGTATAAAAGTTGAAAAAGCTATACGACGAGCTACTTGA
The DNA here is from genome assembly GCA_036937905.1 of Salvia rosmarinus. Lineage (NCBI taxonomy): Eukaryota > Viridiplantae > Streptophyta > Magnoliopsida > Lamiales > Lamiaceae > Salvia > Salvia rosmarinus. The sequence goes on from CM072819.1 coordinate 92,004,715, forward strand.
GAAATGGAAAAGATAAAGTCGAGACCTTGAGCTCACATCGAGAGAGAATACGAGGCTGAAAGCATCTCTGGCTAAGCTTGAAGTCTTGGTAACACAAAGAGAAGTCGAACTAAACAAGGTGACTTGTCAACTTGAAGTGGCACAAGGTACGTTCAGAAAGTGGAACACAGGTACGTCTAAATTAGATGATGCTTTGTTAATGGGTAAAACAGATAATGCTGGTTTAGGTTTTACGCATGTTCCTAACACTGTTGTTCCCATATTTGTCGTCACAAATGGGAAACCATTCGTTAAAGAAGGTGAACCGGTAAAAAGGGTAAAAATAACACGAAGAAAAGATAGAAAATACGTATGTCATTACTGCTCTACACCTGGTCACATTAGGCCTTTCTGTTATAAACTGAAGGTTTTTTTTAATGGACATAAGATGATGTCTAGGTCATGTTATATGAACACTTTCGCGCATGCATTCTCACCGCCTCGCACACACTGTAGCAAACACGACCAACAAGGGAACTGACTCAAAGAAAGTTTGGGTCAGGAAAGATGATGTAAAATACCATGTTGTTTATACTGCATTGAAAACTAACATTTCAGGTTCATGGTATTTTGATACGGCCGCTCCGCCACACGATCGGTAAATAAGTTGCCTTGCCAACTATGAGTCGTATGATGGGGGTAGTGTATCATTTGGAGGTGATTCTAAAGGAAAAATCATAGGCAAAGGACTCCTAAATGTCAAAGGTTTACATAGCCTCAAGAATATCTTGCACGTACAAGGTTTAATGACAAATCTTATAAGCATAAGTCAATTATGTGACGAGGAGTTGCAAGTGAAATTTGACAAAGATTCTTGTGAGGTTTATGATGGTAAGAACACATGTCTCATGAAAGGACAGAGGTCAGCCGATAACTGTTAGTGGCCGACGAACCAAAGTGCAATAAGGCACAAATTGATGAGAGTGTCTTATGGCATCAAAAGTTAGGACATACTAACTTTAGAAATCTTGACAGGTTGATCAAAATGGAAGCAATACGTGGACTACCCAAGTCGGCGTGTCGGAAAGGTGGTCCGTGGTGATTGTCAAAGGAAAACAGACCCATGTTCCCACGCCGTTGTACAACATCGTGAACAACATTATGGTACAACACTGCTTTGAGTCGCTTCACATGGACTTAGTAGGCATGTCGAGATCGAAAGCTTGGGTGGCAAGAGGTATATATATATCATTGTTGATGATTTTTCAAGGTACACATGGACATTCTTTCTACGAAAAAAAATCAGACACGTTTGAAACGTTTAAAATCCTCTTTGCTAGAATTTTTAACATGTTTATGTTCAAGTGTCAAGGATCCGATCAGATCATGGAAGAGAGTTAGAGAATATCTCTTTCACAAATTTTTGTGAGAAAAATGGAATTTTCCAAGAATTCTCCGCACCAAAAACACCTCAACAAAATGGTGTAGCTGAGCGTAAGAATAGAACTCTAATAGAAATGACACGAATTATGTTAAGCTCGAAAGGTATGTCCAAACGTTTTTGGGCAGAGGCTGTTAACACCGCATGTCATATTAACAATCGCGTGAACATCCGACCAGGTTCCTACAAAACCCCGTATGAAATTCTGAAATGAAGGAAACATAATCTCAAATATTTTCATGTGTTTGGCTGTGTTTGCTACACCTTGAATGATAGAGAGTATCTCACCAAGTTTGATGAGAAAAGCGATAAATGGATTTTTGTAGGGTACTCTCTAAATAGTCAAACATACCGTGTGTATAATCTAAGATTACAGACCATTCAAGAGTCCGTAAATGTTATTTTTGATGATCTTGCTAATCTCGCAGGAAAAAATGCAAGATGAGAATGTGGCTGAATTGATAGAAGAATCGGAGAATTCTGTTCAACAGGATGTTAGCGGTAGTGAGGGCACCACTACTGAAGCCACAGGCACTGGAACAGCTACACAAACATCTGAAAGTTCTAGTGACATGGAAGATGAAGCTGAAACTGAAGTCCAACAACAAGAAAGACGAGATCCTCTGGAAGAATACGTAAGAATCATCCAATCTCTCAAGTCATAGGTGATGTTCAAGATGGTGTTCGAACACGAGGTACAACACCATTAAACTACAGAGAGATGATATGTTTTTCATCCACATGTGTTTCAATGCCAGGTTTTATATGCTTTGTCTCTAAAATAGAGCCTAAGAACATAAAAAAAACTTTGGGTGATGAGTTCTGGGTCATTGCTATGCATGATGAACTTAACCAATTTGTTCGAAATGATGTGTGGTATTTTGTTTCGAGACCTGTTGACAGGAATGTTATCGGAACTAAGTGGATTTTCAAGAACAAATCGGACGAATTTGGTGTCATAATTCACAACAAAGCCAGACTTATCGCACAAGTATATACTCAAGTAGAAGGCATAGACTTTGACGATACATTTGCACCGGTTGCACGCATTGAGTCCATACGGTTGCTCCTAGAAATTGCATGTTATTTGAACATCAAGCTATATCAAATGGATGTCAAAGGAGCATTCCTAAATGGTGAACTCAAAGAAGAGGTATATGTCGAACATCCCAATGGATTTGAAGATCCACATAAGCCTAACCATGTTTTCAAGTTAAAGAAAGCATTATACGGTCTCAAGCAAGCACCGAGAGCATGGTATGGTCATTTAACAAAGTTCCTGGTTGATTTCGGGTTTGTTCGAGGGAATGCTGATAGAACATTGTTTATAAAACGAAATCAGCACAACATTCTTATCACACAAATTTATGTGGATGATATGATAGTTGGATCCACCTCACAAAAAATGCTTGATGAGTTTGCAGGTGCTATGTCGTCTAAATTTGAGATGAGCATGGTAGGAGAACTAACGTATTTCTTAGGTCTCCAAGTCAAGCAAATGGATGATGGAATTTTCGTGTCCCAAAGCAAGTATGCAAGGGATATGGTTAAAAAAATCGAGCTGGAAGGAGCAAAGCATATGAAAACGCCAATGGGGTCAAGTGACAAACTGACCAGAGATGATGCTGGAGAAGATGTTGACCCAACACTCTACAGATCAATGATAGGAAGTCTCCTATATCTCACAGCCACATGACCAAATTTAATGTTCGTGTGTGTTTGCGCCAGTACCAAGCTGCCTAAAATGTCACATTTAAAGGTCGTCAAACGTGTTATCGTGTATGTTTTGGAACACCGGACCCCGACATTTTCTCGCTCAAAAGACACGAACACTAATTTGGTTGGATTTAGTGATTTGATTGGGTGGGAATATCGATGATAGAAAGAGTACGAGTGGGGTTGTTTTGGAAATAATTTGGTGATCGGCATAGTCGTAAGCAAAACCGCATTTCTATTTATCGCCGAGGTAGTACGTACGTACGGGAAGTTGTTGTACACAACTCCTTTGGTTAAAACAAATACTTAACGACTATGGTATTGTGAGCACTGAGCTTTTAGTATACTGTGATAACATAAGTGCAATCAATATCTCTAAGAATCCTGTTCAACATTCTAGACGAAACACATAGATATACGACACCATTTTATAAGAGATTTGGTAGAGGATGAGGTAATCAAGTTAGATTATGTGAAAACCGAAACCAAATCGCTGATATTTTCACAAAGCCCTCGGATCACGAGAGATTTACGAGTCTTCATAGATCTCTTGGTCTTTGCTCGCCAATAAAGCTTGAATGTATTTGTTTGTATCACAAAATTGAAATATCCGAAGGTGATACAACTGCTCATTTGATAACACTATCGTGTTAAAATTTGTTATCTAACATGTTCTCCCAATGCATGACTTAACATGATGAAGAATATTTAGTAATACAGAAAAACACCAAAGTAGTTTGGGGGGCACGGAGTTCGCAACGACGATGCTACCTTACAAAACGGTGCAGCCATGATTGCTTTCGAAAGCCTGACCACAATGCAATCGAATTTTACATGGGACTATATTTATATGGTTTATTCTGATTAAAATGAGCCTATGTTTATGGAGATGTTATGATAACAACCTGTGAAATATCCCTATAAATCGGTGAGTAATCCCAGATTTTTCGGCACATCCGCTCCTTTGATCCCCTATTTTATGGAGATATTGATCGCTCCTTTTCACACGTAAAAGTGTAATGATAGGTAAGTTAAGCATCGTATCCACGAGATTGTATCACGAAAACATAGAAGCTAGCTCAACGATTATTCATCATTATTCGCCACGTATAAAGGGTGAGAGGTTTTAGGGCTTGAATTTAATCCAAAGCAAAGGTAACCACGCGAGAATATAAATAAAGCGATAAAAACACGAAGATAAATATGAAGGAAGACTAACCCTAGGGATGCACCAATCCTATCCACAACGATGTTTATCCCGCTTATTACTAACCGCTTTAATCCGCATAAGACGGAAGATCACATATATAACCAACAACTTCGCCATTCGACAATTGCGGCAGCTTGATTACTAATTCTCCCTATTACGCTTACGCCTCTAGAGGAAAATAAGCAACCCAAATGGATCACTAAGAATATGCTTCCTACGAATGTCCTATCTCGCCACGACTCAAGGCTCATTCGTATCATGCATTCGATAACGATTGACAATTAATACGCTTACGCCATTAACCGACAACTAGATATGCATCAAGATTGATTAGAAATCAACACATATAAATAAGCACAATCGAATCATGAATCAATGCCCGGAAGGTAAATAACGATAGCGTGAATCACAACATATAGGATCGGATCATGCAAACCACAGGATTAGAATAGAAAACTAGCGAGACATAATAAACGGAATGAAATACTAATTAACCATAAAAACGTAAATTAGATATATAAAACCCGTAGGAAACGTCGGATGAACAATGGTTGGTCTTCAATCCAATCCCAAGCGAATGAACGGAAAACAACGGAAAACGATCGGACAAAACGTTCCGATCGATAACTAAACGATAAACTAAACTAGAATAACGAAAACAATACTAGAATTAAATGGAAGCTAAAATAAAAATAAAACCGAGGAAAACTGAAGAGAAATAGGTCCGGGCGTGTTGGGGTCTTTTGAGGCGGATGGTCATTCTATTTATAGAAAAGCGCTGAAACCCCATTTTGCCTCTCGTCCGCCTCATGACCGGTCCTCGCGATCGCTAGGGCGATCGCTAGGTAATCTCGCTACGACTTCGCCGCCGCCTTCTGCGCCGCTTTAACTCGCGACCGGCTAGCGGTCGCTAGCTATTATGAATCGGTCGCGAGAAATCGCCCAGTGAGTTCTCGACGCTAGGCTTCGCTCGCGGGCACGAGGTCGCGGCCGCGGCTCTTCTGGGTGCTCGCTGGTTTGCCTCGCGACCAACCTAGCGACCGCTAGGCTGGTCGCTAGAAATAGGTCAGTTTGCTCGCTTTGCTCGTGCTTCGCTCCTTGCTTCGATTTTCAATACATAACCCTACAAAACACCAAAATAACACCCAAGAGCAATATCTTCTAGAAGTAGATAAAACATTAAGAATCGATACATAAACGCACATTAAACGAGCTAAACACATCTTCAAATATCAACTATAAACGTAAAATGCGCTTATCAAACCCCCAAACTTAAAGCATTGTTTGTCCTCAAACAAGAATGTAATGTAAAGACAAACGAAAGATCAACGAAAGTAGCAAAGAGGATAACCATTCTAGGCCTCCAAACATATCAACGCCAAAAACATTAGTGCACATGACGACGTTAGTCCACTCAACACAAACAACAATTTACGGCAAAAACTCATTTATTTCAACCTCACAAAGGCATGTGTAAAATATATATAGGATACACTCAAGCTCATAAAGAAATTAAGGACGGTATACACTCAAAGATCAACGCAATGCAACATCTTACCATAGGCTTGCCGCTTTCTAACATCTCCACCACGTCAAATGTGTTCAAACGAGGATCAAAGAGGACTTTTCATAGGTTGTAATGTAGGCACATTGGTTAAGGTAGGATAATATATGGCTAAGTGACTCAAGCAACTCCAAGCACCACCATTTATATATTTCGACACATATGGACTTTGTCCATTTTTCTTTCTTTCCCAACGTGCTAAATTGACGCTCTATGCCTCATAAGGTACCTATACTTTGTTTAAAGACCCTTTATGCTCAACACTCATAGTGAACTTAACATTTTTCTTTTCTTTTCTTTTCTAGAGCTTATAGGGTTTAACTTTACGAACAAGGTACTATTCTTCACCACGTATGTATTTTTCTAAAAGAAACTTTTCTCATCATCACTACATCAAAATTTCACCCTTTTGATTCCCATATCCATCCTCACCTCCTATCATCCGTTAATCGAAAGAAAAGTCTAATAAAGGCTCAAAGAAGGCGACAAATGGTATATATCATCGGGTTAGTGTTTGGGTGATAAGTGGTTAACAACGATGGCCTTTATCCTTTCCAAATTGAAACACATATCATAGCCTCGATACGTAAACACGGCAAGTTCTAGAAGATAATCACATGCACGATATCACACAATTAAAAGAAATCAGATCAAGATGTTTATACAAATGAAGTTCAAGTCTCACGGTTTAAGCAAAATGGTGAAAACAACAAGTCTAAGTCATCTCACGTCATTCATGCGTCATTTTCTAACAAATCATGTGCACTATCATTAAATTCCACAAAAATTTCTATCATCATTGGCCACATGGATTAACACACTTCACTTAACTCGTTGATCGACGCACACCTAAAACGAAAAGAAAAAAAGAGACACGAAAAAAACAACACAAACGAAAACAAAACAAAACACGAAAACAAAAATAAAGAAAACGCTGGGTTACCTCCCAACAAGTGCTTACTTTAACGCCTTTAGCTAGACCATCACTAACCTCGCTAACTGGCATTTTAGTAGCACTTGACATCTTTCCCGACTTGTGGAACCTTCTAAACTTCGTGATTCACGGATGACCACCACCGACTATGGAAGGGCCCCCAAACTTGAATGATACACGGAGTTCCATGCCGAGTCCACTTTTCTTCTCACGCCTTCCTCAATCGGTCGAGTACCTCTAAATGCGGACGTGAGCGGCAGCAGAAGCTATGATCGAGCAACAATCTTCCGACTTTCCAACGCCGTGTTGCTTGATGGCGTCAGATATGGAAATTTTAGCTCCTCATCGTTAACACGAAACGTGAGGTTTCCTTCCCGCACATCAATCAACGCACGACCGGTTGCTAGAAAAGGTCTACCAGGATTAGTGGTTGTTGTTTGAATTCGGAATATCAAGAATAACAAAGTCGCAGGAAAACAAAATCCCGAATTTTACCAACACGCCTTCGACTATACCTTTTGGATATGTGACCGATCGGTCACCATCATCGCGAGATCTTCGTCGGCTTCATCTTTCCAAGGTGTAGCCGGTTGAAAACGCTCAATGGCATCGATTGATGCTCGCCTCAAATCGCATAAGACATTTGGGAAAATCGCCGGCGATCTCGCACTCTAACGTGAAACCGCCGATCCTTCGCTTCAGAGGAGCTTCCTTTGCAAGACGGCATCAAGACTTTGGATAGGGAAATTTTCTCAAATTTCCCAAGTTTCTTCGCTTGCAAGCTGCCTTTTAAGAACTTCATGTAGCTCAAGATGTTTCGAACGCTCAAAGAGAGGTAAATTTATTTCAACTTTTGAAAACCTCTTTGAAACGAGCAAATTTCGTCATATTTCGACTTGACAAGTCGACTTGGAAATGGGACCGAGGAATGTACGCGGCGAGGATTAGCTCGGGTGTGTTGCGGTCGACCTCGCGACCCGGGTAGGTCGCGAGGAGTTCGCGCGCCGATCTTCGTCTTCGCGGCGAAGCTGCGGTGTGGCTCGCGAGCGCCGGGTAGCTCGCGAATCGCCCGCCGATTTCGCGATCGGGTTTGCGAAGCGCCTGGTCGCCGCGAACAACTCGCGCGGCGGATATTCGGATGACTCACGGTCGGGCGCGGGCGCGCGCCGGCCGCGGCTCTGTGGACAAAATTCAGATGGCTCGCGATCGGGCTCGCGGTCGCGAGCTCGGTCGCGAAGCCGCGCCGAATGTTCTCTTGCTCGCCTTTCTCGGTAGGGCTCGGGTAGGCTCGCCCACCTCGCCCCGAATGGCGAAGCATCGACTCTTCGGGTTCACCAGACACTCGAAAATTGACCCGCCTTTTGTAGTGCATTCACTTGTACGGTTATTTGACCAATTTGATTTTCCAACATCTTTATGTGCTTCCCCATAGCCGTCATAGTCGACTCCAAGTGATTTATTTTCCGCCGGTGTTGCCGATGAACGACTCGATTTGTACAATTGTTGGTTGCTTACAACCAACCGCCGCATCATATCTTCGAGACTTGGCTTCCTCGGCTCTTGAATCGAATTCGACTATTCAAGCCTCGTTGAAGGTTGTTGGAAATTCAATGACCTCCGATTGATGTGGTCGACGTTCTCGTCTCAATCGACTTTTCAAAAGAGTGAACTTCTTCATGAGGTCGCCATATTTCGAATCACTCTCAACAAGAAATGCTTGAACGATGGCGTTCTTCCGCTGGCCATTGATAGTGTTGGCAGCCATCTCTTCTACAATACGGCTTGCTTCGCCGACCGGTCGGTTTAATAAGCAGCCCCCGCCGATGCATCTACCATGCTCCTCGCCCCGCCATGTCACCCACCGTAGAACTGTGTGATTTGTTGCTCCTCGAGAACCCATGTTGTGGACATCGCCTTAATAGACATCTGAATCTCTCCCATGCCTCGAATAATGATTCGTCGTGGTTTTGGCAAAATGAGAGATTTCGGCGATGATCTTCGCTTTCACGGCGGAAAGTATTTCGAAAGAACTTCTCACAAAGTTTCCCCAAGTGTCGATGCCACCGGTCCAAACTTCGAACCAATCTTTTCACCTGTCGCAATGAGAAACCGAACATGCGATCCGGATTGTGTCTTGTGGCACCCCATTCTCGCTTGATGGTGTCACAAATGTCGAGAAACGCCTCGAGATGCGCATTCGGTCTTCCGTGACTCCTCCCCAAACCGCCTCCTGGACCATACCGATCGTACGGTTTGAGCTCAAAATTGTTTGCATCTACGCGGGCCCCAACCGCCTCCTTGAACTGCTCGTGGGATGTCGATACATGTGGTTCGAGGTTTATCCTCCGAGCGTGGACAACGATTCCCATGTTCGCCATCCGACGCCGAGATCTCTCGCAAAGTCGCCTAGCATGCGCTACTTGCTCGGGAGGAATGCCCTGCTCATGGATTGGCCGCCATTTTAGCCCGCTCTCTCTCGTCCTCTTCTCCTTTGAGAACTTTCGATCTCGAGATCTAAAATATTTCGTGAGGTCCCCGAGATCTTGTACGCATAAACCACCTGAGAAACGAGAGAATTTAGCACTGACAAAAATAAATAAAATAATATATATATATATAACTTGAATTAATAAATCCAAATCGTCAAATTATTCCTAAGCAATCTTAACAATCAAGAACGGCGCCAAAATTTGATCGCCCTTTTCACACGTAAAAGTGTAATGATAGGTAAACTAAGCATCGTATCCACGAGATTGTATCACGAAACATAGAAGCTAGCTCAACGATTATTCATCATTATTCAAGCACAGATAAAGGGTGAGAGGTTTTAGGGCTTCGGAATTTAATCCAAAGCAAAGGTAACCACGCGAGAATATAAATAAAGCGATAAAAACACGAAAGATAAATATGAAGGAAGACTAACCCTAGGGATGCACCAATCCTATCCACAACGATGTTTATCCTGCTTATTACTAACCGTTTTAATCCAGACAAGACGGAAGATCACATATATAACCAACAACTTCAGTTACGACAATTGCGGCAGTTGATTACTAATTCTCCCTATTACAGTTACGTCTCTAGAGGAAAATAAGCAACTCCAAATGGATCACTAAGAATATGCTTCCTACGAATGTCCTATCTCAGTTACGACTCAAGGCTCATTCGTATCATGCATTCGATAACGATCGACAATTAATACGATTACGCCATTAACCGACAACTAGATATGCATCAAGATTGATTAGAAATCAACACATATAAATAAGCACAATCGAATCATGAATCAATGCCTGGAAGGTAAATAACGATAGCAGGAATCACAACATATAGGATCGGATCATGCAAACCCTAGGATTAGAATAGAAAACTAGCCAGACATAATAAACGGAATGAAATACGAATTAACCATAAAAACAGAAATTAGATATATAAAACCCGTAGGGAAACGTCGGATGAACAATGGTTGGTCTTGAATCCAATCCCAAGCGAATGAACGGAAAACAACGGAAAACGATCGGACAAAACGTTCCGATCGATAACGAAACGATAAACTAAACTAGAATAACGTAAAAACAATACTAGAATTAAATGGAAGCTAAAATAAAAATAAAACTGAGGAAAAACTGAAGAGAAATAGGTCTCGGGCGTGTTGGGGTCTTTGAGGCGCGGATGGCTTGCCCTATTTATAGAAAAGGGTGGAAACCCTAATTTTTGCCTCTGTCGCCGCCATGACCGGTCCTCGCGATCGCTAGGCGATCGCTAGGTAATCTCGCCGACTTCTCGCCGCCGCTTTTGCGCCGCTTTGAACTCATGACCGCTAGCGGTCGCTAGCCATTATGAACTGGTCGCAGAAATCGCCCAGGTGAGTTCTCGACGCTAGGCTTCGCCGCTGGCACGAGGTCGCGTCGCTGCTCTTCGGGTGCTCGTTGGTTTGCTCGCGACAACCTAGCGACCGCCAGGCTGGTCGCTAGAAATAGGTCGGCTTGCTCGCTTTGCTCGTGCTTCGCTCCTTGCTTCGATTTTCAATACATAACCCTACAAAACACCAAAATAACACCCAAGAGCAATATCTTCTAGAAGTAGATAAAACATTAAGAATCGATACATAAACGCACATTAAACGAGCTAAACACATCTTCAAATATCAACTATAAACGTAAAATGCGCTGCTTATCGATATCGAAAATTTGGTTAAGTTGGTATCACATTTATCGTAATCTAATTATATCTCAACAAATCCCCATGTTTTTCTCCTATTTAAGTGGCGCCAGATGTCGTGTTTTTTCATTTCTCAAACTAGGTTTGTTAAATGAGATATACTTGAATTTATGTCAAATCACCGCATGCTTATCCACTTAATCGAGACGCATATAAAGTCGCCATTCGACACGGCCAAATCATCGATCAAATCACCAAGTTTCTACTCATTGCAAAGGCTTAAAAACGCCGCTTTATTTCCCTCAAATATTTTGGTACGCTTAACCATTTGCCTTTCCGAAAAATGGATCCAGCCACAACCGCCTTGCTCGACGGACTTGCAAAGTTTCTGGAAAGCTCGCCCTAACTTCAATAAAGGTGTCAAGGCCAATGCAAAACCGACCGAGGAACCCAGTCCCAGTGCGACACCGATGGATGTACCGGAGAAGATTCTAGCTTTGGAGATGGAACCTTTAAAGGCGACCCCTATTCAGACCATCTATCCCGAAGGAGGTGAGCCATCAAAACATACGGAGAAGAGGAAGAAAAGGAAAAGGGCAACCATACAAACACGAAGATCGGAACTGATCCCAAAGAAACCACGTCGTGGAGGTCCGTGTTCGCCAGTACGGATCGACATTACTGGTGAATCACCAGAAAACTCCCCACCGTTGAAAGATCAAGAGGGTCCACTCACCGGAAAGCCTACTCCAAGCCGGGGACCTCGTGATTTTGATGATCGCCGGAGACATCTTCAGAGTCAAAAGGGATAACATCCGGATCCCACAACGACCCGTCGGATCCTCAGGAGGAGGAAACGAGTTCAAAACTGAACAAGGAGCCGGACCAGTTCTCATCAAAATCGAGTGGTGAAGATGTCCCACTAGGAGAAATTCTAAAAAGACTGAAAAGAAGGGCGATCAAGAAGGGGAAGCAAAAAGAAAGCGTTTGAGAATCAAAAGCCAGACCACCTGTTCCACCAGCTGCCCTTGTCACAGAGAAAGAAACAGTTCCACCAACACCTCCAAGCCCATACTCAGAGGAGAAAATTGGGATTCTAGTTCCGAGAATCCGTCAATTTTCGCAGACTCAGATATTGAAGTTGAAAGAGCGATTTCCTTCAAATTTTACTCCAGAGAAGCTCAAAAAAGGTGGGAACAAATGAAGCACTCAAAGTGCTTGAACGAACGGAAAATAGATGAGGTAACTTTCTCCCAACACAATCTTGTCGATTTCTTGAAAGAACGAGGACTCATTCAAACTGTTTTGGCCATCTACCCATACCCCAAAAACTTGATTAGACATGTTTATGCAAATATGAAAAAATCTTTCGCCGATTGTACTTCAAACAAATACTGCAAGGTATATTTTAGGCGTAGAATTTTTCATATTTCTGCCTGTGAGGTCAACACATTTTATGGGACTGACGAGCTAACAAATGATGTGTTTGTCGACGACTATGATGAGATTGCAAAGGAGATAACAGGAGGAAGGGTAAAGAAATGGAAAAGCCCAATGTCAAGTGGCTGTTTAACCTATCTTCACTCCGTCTTGTTTAAACTGATGACAACTAATTGGCTTGTGTCTTCTAATAGTACAATGGTCACCATGCAACATGGTGTTCTTTTATTCAAGATAGGAAAGGGAATACCATTCAACTTGGGAAAGTTAGTGGTAGAACATATTGGTGCTATTGCAGGACGACAGAATCCAGGTCTACTCCCGTTTCCATCACTGCTGTATCAATTGCTCAAGAAACAGGGCATGTCGGACGGAGCACGTGATGTATTGTTCGAGGATTTTCAACAGTTTTCCATCAGCAACACACTGTTCTCGGGGAACAAGCTTCAAAATCTTCCCTGGAATAATCATTCCAAATTAACGGATGGGCAAGAATCTGAAGCTAGGTCAGAAGAGATGATATCTCTACCTCGTTCAACCGTGTGTGCAATGTTGGAACGTCTACAAAAGCTTTAACAAAGTTTTCTGGACAGTGTAAGGTCTGCTCGTCTTGAACTCACAGGCTTGAGGATTGATTTACTTGGACTCATTTCTTCTCAAAAAGGGGGAGAACAAGTAGGGAGTTGGAGCTGGAGCTGGAGCGTCAAGTGGAAAGATGGACGTGGATGAATGATGAATGTTTGCTGGCTGAAAATTGAACCCTGATGAACTTGAGAACTTTTTTTTTTTTTTATCTTTGAACATGTTTAAAACAGGTTTCGTTGGTTGATGATGCTGGACATCGTATGTTTTTTGCTTGGTATTTGTGATGATCGAATGCATGTTTCTTATGCGATGTCTGTTGTTTTTTTGTTGAATAGGTTCTGCACTTATGGTTAAATTGTTTTGATGATTGTTGATGAATATGTTGCAAGATATGTTTTGATGATTTTTGTGTAAACAGGGGGAGATTGTTTACAGGGGAGTGTATTCTATTTTTATGTATATATATTTGGGATTGTGAGCATCGTATATATATGCTATAAATTGGGTCAGATATGTGTTTTGTGAAGAAAGGCAAAAGGGAGTTTGTTAGAGTTGGTTAACTCGACTAAGTCTCATCAATATAAGGAGTTAGTTATTTTAGTGTTTTGTATTTTCTTCTCTTTGGTGTGCGTGTTACTTAAATGTTTCACGGGATGCGATGGTAACACAATCAAGAACACGAAAATGATCGCTAGAGATCGTGTGGACTAAGTCATGCAATTAACTGCCACGACTTAGTCACTACCTAGTGGGTCAGATCGTGGTCCATGACATGCAATCGAAGGTCCCTCAACTCCTATAAAAGGAGAGGCAAAGCGATAGCAAAAAGGGCGCAACTCTTGAAGAAGTATCTAAAGATCTGTTTATGTTGTTGAGTCTGTTTTAGTAACATTTCCGATATCACACGAGTGTTTTAACTTCTAATGGTGTTAGAAGGTTGTTCTTTTTAGTACACGAGTGGTGTGAGAAAATCTTTAGTATTTTTCATATATCTTGATAGATAGCTTCTTAGCTTTTTCATAGATCTTGATAGATAGCTTTTGTGCTCAACTTTCCGACTTTATCTTGTGATAGAGTAGTGAGTTTTTGTAACATTCACTGTAAAGTTTATAGTGAATAATTTCGCCATATTGGCATCTACAGATTATAATTTAATCTGTAGAAAAGTTACTTCGGTGTTCTTCAAGTTTTTAATTCCGCTGTTTTACTCTGTGTGTGGATAACAATCTACATAACATCTTTGTGTTTAGGCGAAGCAACACTTTCATCCTAAATTATATATCCATACAATCATCTTTCAATTAACATAAGAAAATACAAATTCTTATATAAAATCATGCATTATAGCGAGCCCAAGAATGAAGATCAAATAATCAAGATTCACATAATTGTTGTAAATATGGAATATATATATCTATATATATATATATACACACACACACACATATATATATATATATAGGGATTAGTTATAGAGGGAACTACCTCTCAAATAAGAACTAAGAACCAATAACCACCGTTAGATTGAAAAAGATCGGACGATTTATGATTATTTAATGAAAAAAATAGTTAAAGCCCTAAATTTTCGCTATTTGAATATTTCATATTCAATTCTTCGTTGTTCGTGTAATTCATGTTGTTATGCATACTATTACATTCCAATTAATTGTTATATTCATGAAATTCACGATGTTGTGCATGTAATCGTAGTTTTTGTGTATATGAAAACAATTACGTAAATGAATATATAAAATCTCTTAATTATAGGGTTACACGATTACCATTAAAGTTTGAGGATAATAAACGATTTATAATTAATCTTGACCGTTAGATTATAACAAATGAATGGACTATATTATTTCTTTGTTCTAAAAAAAGTTGGAGTTTTCATTTGATCCACTTCATATATATATATGGAGTGGATCAAATGAGAACTACATCTTTTTTGCGAACTCTGCTAACTATGCATAGGACGTGTAAAGATGATGCATAGAATGGTATAAAGTTGTGCATAATGAAAACTTTCTAAATTTGTTTTTTTTGTTCAACAATGTTAGAATGTTTTCACAAGCACAACTTTATAAGTTTTGTTCATCAACTTTTTTACATGTATGCATAGTTCTCAAGTTCTCGAAAAAGACGAGTTCTCATTGGATCCAACCCCTATATATATAGTTGATGATCAAACTTTAACCCTTGTTTTATATCTCCATATAAATAGAGGCATTTAGCCTCATAATAAACTAATGGTCATTTATCTATTTATATTATCTCTCTTTATTACAATACGTTATCAGCACGATAGTTCCTTCTTCATTTTTATTTTTATTTTTATTTGATTCAATTGCCTAAAGAACATCAAGGTTGAAGATCAATTTAATCGGAGGTTAGTTGTTAAATATATGTCATTCAATATATGGTGTGAACTTCAATTTTTATTTTTATTTTATTTAACGGTATTCAATTTTAAAAACGATCTTTTGAAATACCAAACACTGCACATCGACACATTCTTTTCATATTTAACCATTTATACTCTTTAATTCAATATAAAAGGCTTGATATCTCATATTCTTATGGTACAAATTTATACATTATATATGCTTGATATGATATCTTATATTCTTTTCCTGGATGCGGTTGCTGAAACTTAGGCAACGGCTGGTACGCCGAAATTGAACGGAAATAGAATAATGATTCCTACGTTCATTCATAATCATCTAGTTGGTAAGATATTTAAGGCAGAAATCACAATTATCCGAATGAATGCTTAATCCTATTAACATAGGAAAAGTCATTCCTCTCCTCCACCATATTATTAGATATTCTCATGAACATATGATTAATAAATTTTATTTTATTTTTTAACAAAACTATTCAGATTTATTTTTATCTTATAAAATGAATAATAATAATAATAATAATAATAATAATAATAATATTTAGTAGTAGTATTTATAATACAAATAAAAAGTGATTATTAACAATATATAATTAATAATAGTGAGAAAATAATTGTAATTAATAATATTAACATAAAATAATAATTAATAGCAATAGATATTATATCAATATTAAATAATAATATTAATAACAACAACAACAAAATAAAATGATGATAAGAATAATAATAATAATTATATTATTATTATTATTATTATTATTATTATTATTATTATTATTATTGTTGTTGTTATTAATATAATAATTTTTGTTATTTATGAATAATAATAATAATAATAATAATAATAATAATATTATTATTATTATTATTATTATTATTATTATTATTATTATTATTATTATTATTATTATTATTATTATTATTATTATTATTATTATTATTATTATTATTATTATTATTATTATATGAATAACATATTTCATTCAATTCTATTTCTATTATCATCTATTCCAAAGTCTATTCAATTTCAATCTTATTTTATTCTTACGTACCAACAATCACCTTAAAGTATTATGCTTCTTTAAACTTTGTGTTTAATTTGTGAAATAGCGAATAACAAATCCATATGTGGTGTCATTTTCCAAAAATAAGTTCTCATTTTTCCTAAGAGAAACCTATTTGGTTCGAGTTAATTTGAAGGACTTGCTTGATAAAAATTTATATTCGCTAATTTGATTTTATCAATTATTTTGAAATATTATGGGTTTATTATTTAAGAGGTCTAACCTATTAAATTTGTAAAATAATTATGCTATTCTTGAGTTGCTATTATTGATATGAAATTATTTGTAATGATTCATGTCATACATTGCATCAATGTGTTTTTATAGTTTACTAAAGAAACATAAATTTAAAATTCTTAATAATCTTGAAGATGATTAAAAATAAATCGTTGAAGATTTTGATAAAACACAATGATATTTTGTTATATTTTTATTAAATATGATAAGTTTCTTATGAACACAATAATCTCGTAGAATATTACATGTTCTTTAATGAGAACTTGAGAAAATTGAAGTTAGTATTCCTCAAGAATATTAAAACATTGAGATTGTAATTTTTTAAATCTTTATTTCGAGTATTTTTTTTGATTTCTTCTCGTTACTGAATTACTTTATCAATTATCATTATATTAAATTAAATTATTGCTCCCGAAGGAGAACAATTAATATTCTTGAAGAATATTACTTGTTCTTCAAGAGCAATATTCGAACACAAACACAATAAGGACACGGACACAATAAGGTTGAACACTACTCCTTTAATTTCGTATGTGTTCGTGTTATATTTTCATTTCGTGTTGAAAATTGTCAGCGCTACGTAGAATAGAAAAATCACAATTGTCGACAATACTTTTGTCTCAACAAATTGCGTTTCCAATTTGAAATTTAAATCCAAAATCAAATGCGATAGTTGAATGCCAGAAGCATTGGGTAATATAGAAAACACTTGTGGTAACGCTTAACTCGCTAAATGTGAACAAAAAAGTGGTGAGAAATCAGGTGAGGTTAGTAGCTCAAGGGTTTAAGCACAAACCCTAAATAAATTTTGATCAAACATTTTCTCTCGTTATGGATTGAAATTATGTTTTGTTTTTTAATATCTATAGCAATAATCATGAACAAGGTATCCATTTAATGAGCATCGTAATTATATTTGTATATGAATGCATATATCTATATAAAAATATCTGAAGAAACTCATGATTTTACATTAAAGGAAAAATGTAACCGTGACATGTTTGATATCAAAATAGAAGATAATGAATACATTTTAGGATCATAAGTTCCTTCTTATGTACCATTTGAGCATTACTTATCAGATCTAATATAAAATTTCAAGCTAACATGCTAAAAATAATTTATAATGGTATTATCATATCATTTGTTATCTTTAAGGCAAACCTGATATTGAAATACAAAGATATATTATTTTGAGAGGGAACGACATCTTCTAAATAATTATGAAGACTAGACCTAAACGGTCAAATGGTCCTAAAGGTTAAAATGGTTGTAATCTTTTTTTTCTTACTAAGTTTTTTTCCATGGGATTTTCGTAGTTAATGTTTATAATGAGGCAACTAGTACAACATATGAGAAATGTATGTCATGTACTTTTTTCCTTTGTGAGATTTTTTTACCCACATGGTTCTTCCAGAGAGGTTTTTAACGAGGTATGAACATCAAAACAATGATATTCAATGTGGAGTATTGTATGAGAGTATTTCTCTTGTGTTATGCAACTCAAATGAGGTTACATCCAAGATTCGCTCAAGGTAAAGTCTGACGGACTTATTCACAAAGACATTTTCAACATCAACGTTAAGAAAATTGGTACAAAAGTAGGCATGCGCGACTTAAAGATCTACAATGATTATCGTTTTTAGAGGGAGCAACTGCACTCTTTTTCTTTTGATCAAGGTTTTGTTCCATTGAGTTTTCATTACAAGGTTTTAATGAGACAATATCTTTTTCTTTTAAGTTTGGTCATTCAAGGGGAGTATTTTAAACATGAAAAATATATATATATATATATATATATATATATATATATATATATATATATATATATAGTTTGGTTCAAATGAGAACCATTCTTATCCTAAAACTAAGAACCAAATGAATTAGTTATGAAAGTTGATGAATCCGTTGAGAAACTTAATGAATTCAACAATTCGAATTTTCACCGGGTTCGAATCCCATGAGGACAAAAATTTTATTTTTTGGATTCAAGAACTTTCCAAATGGATTCATCAACTTTCACCGTGAATTCATCATTTTTGGTTCTCACGCTCACAATAAAATGGTTCTCACGTTAACCCTCCCTATATATATATATATATAGGGGATGGATCAAATGAGAACCATATATATTTTAGGAACTAAGAACTAATCCTAACCATTTATTTGATCTGATCTTGTGGTTGGAAATTAAAATCTTACCTGATTCGTTTATAATTTCAGTAATGCGTATAAGGATACTTTTGTAATTGTTTCTGATTTATTTACGTTAGTTTTCCTTAATTCATGGGATTTTATAGATCTTAAATAGTGTATCCTTGATTTGGTTATGTTTAATTATTATTACGCTTTATTTATCAAATTTCACACATACTCTGCAAAACAATGGACGTAACATGTAGTTTTCTTTTTTTGTTGTACAGTTATGATCAAACACCATCAATTTTTATGGTTCAAGATTATGTTCAGATTTTTGAAAATTATTAATGTTCTCAGTATTGATGTAGCGTGCATAATACCCAGAATGTTAGGCATATCTGAGTTCATATTTCTCTACTTACCGATTTCTGAAAATTTCTACAATAAATTGGGTAGGTCGATTTCGTATGCATAATAGACGTAATTCATATGCATAATAAACGTATTTCATATACATAACCATTTATCAGAGGGAAATGAATACAATACGTCTTCCGATTTCGTATGCATAATAGACGTATTTCATATGCATAATAAACGTATTTTATATGCATAACCATTTATCAGAGGAAAATGAATACAATACGCCTTCCGATTTCGTATGCATAATAGACGTATTTCATATGCATAATAAACGTATTTCATATGCATAAAAATTGGAATGGAGGCCGATAGAGAAAAAATTTCCAGACTGATGTTTTGCAGATTAATAATGGAGGCGTGAATAGTTAGGGCAAATTTACCATTAGGGAGATGAGAGGGAGATGAAACGGTTCAGAGTAAATTTCGGAGGGGAGAGAGAGAGTTACGTTTCTGTGTACTAAATTTACTAAAACACCCTTATTCAAAGGTAAAAACTGAAAGACATGTATTAATAATTAAATTGAGTAGATTTACTTTATTTACAGATTATTAATCTCAAGTTCTCAACCATTAAATCTACTAATCTTGATGGTGTAGATTAGTTCCTATTTCTCTACATAGGGGTGGTTCCCTCTATAATCACCCCATATATATATATATATATAGTTTGGTTCAAATAAGAATCAATTTTAACGTGAGAACTAAGAACTACAAAAACAAAATGAATATGCTATGAAAGTTAATGAATACTCTGCGAAAGTTAATGAATCCAAAATTTGGAATTTTCACCGGGGTTCGAATCCCATGAGGCTTAAAATTTATTTTTTTTATTCATTAACTTTCAGCAGTATTCATTTACTTTCATTCATATTCGGTTCTCACGTTCTCACAATAAAAATGGTTTTACGTTAACCTCCCTATATATATATATATATATAGTTTAGTTCAAATGAGAACTATTCTTATCCTAAAACTAATAACCAAATGAATTTGTCATGAAAGTTGATGAACCGTTGAGAATCTTAATGAATTCAACAATTCAAAATTTTTCACCCGGTTCGAATCCCATGAGGGACGAAAATTTTTTTTTGGATTCAAGAACTTTCCCAATGATTCATCAACTTTCACCGTGAATTCATCATTTTTCTTCTCACGTTCTCACAATAAAATGGTTCTCACGTTAACCATCCCATATATATATATATATATATATATATATATATATATATATATAGTTTGGTTCAAATAAGAACCATTCTTATCCTAAAACTAAGAACCAAATGAATTTGTTATGAAAGTTGATGAATCCGTTGAGAAAGTTAATGAATTGAAATTGAAATTTTCACCGGGTTCGAATCCCATGAGGTGAAAATTCTATTTTTGGATTGATAATTTTCCCAACGGATTCATCAACTTTCACAAATAATTCATCGCTTTTGGTTCTCACGCTCACAATAAAAATGGTTCTTACGTTAACCTCCCTATATATATATATATATATATATATATATATATATATATATATATATATATATGATAATCAATCCATAATCATAGTTTTATATCTCCCTATAAAAGTGGCTTTTAACTTCATAATAAACTGACGCTCATTTATCTTTCTATATTATTCTCTCTACATTACAACAATAATCATATTTTGAGAGTAGATATTCATTTTTCAAAATTAGCAAACTGCAAAGACTACTTCTTCCCAGATACATTTGAAACCAAATATTCTAAGAACTTGGCAGATTTGGTGACCGGTGAATTGATAGCCATGAGATTATACAATCTTCTAAGAACTTGGCAGATTTGGTGACCGGTGAATTGATAGCCATGAGATTATACAAAACGTTCTCGACTTGGGAAATCGACGGCCTCGATTTGAAGATTGAAACACCCTTAACTCCCCTCCTTCCTCAACCAAAACACCCCATCTCTGACCAATCAAAACCCCATCTCTCACACACTTAAATACCACACCTTTCCTCTTACTCAAAATCCCTGTAAATTCCAACCCCATGAAAGAATACACCACCTGAAACAATCCCAAAAACCCACTCATCTCTCTAAAATCGGCCTCCTCATCAAAACTCTACTTAAGATTGAACATCACCACCAGCCTCGGTTTCAAACTGTCGCTGTCTGTCTTCATAACCACCAACTGAGCCGCCTTGGGGGCATAGAACACCACCACGTCAGCAGTGTTCAGAGTTCTGACACCCTCTGATGACATGCAATGTTCTGTACGATAATGTCTGAAGAGAGAGAAGCAAAGGCCTCAGTGGCAGCCTGCATTAGGCCATGGTTAGGCTAAAGAAGAATCTTGATTTGTGGGCCCTTTCTTCTGATTAGAATTTTCCCGAACACTTGGAGAGCTAGCTGAGAGAGCGACTCTGGCAGTCATCGATGACCGGAATCGAGACACCAAGTCTGGGCTGCTTGATCTTCTTCATCTTTCCGGCGAGTTTGGGGTTGTTAAGGGGCCTCTCTAAGGTGGATGAGATAGAAGTTTTGGCTTTCGTATGTTTTTGTGTTCAGGCCACACCCAAAATAGAACACACAAAAAAAACAGATAAGTCTACACACAGAAAGGGAGACATAAATTTGTAACATATTAGATACATGTTTTGATGATTGCAGCTAAGGCCTCAGTCAGAAAACTCAGGTTTAACCAACTGTTTACATATATGGAGACACTACGCGGAAATAATCTATACAGATTTACAGCATCCGAAACCAGCAATAAACTTCACTATGATAAGAAAAGTTTGACAAATCACAAATGGTCTCTAGTCCAACATCATCCAAGTTAGACAGGTTTAACAAAAAGTAATACTCTAGCACAGACCAACAATGTAATAATTAAACCACGACAAGCATGTCAAGAGAGGGATTCGAATGCCCTCTTAGGCAACTGGTGGGCGCAGCACGTGATCCTGAGATGTGTCAACGGCTGCTGGCGGCATGAACTGCCACATGGCGACACCAGGGTAGCTGATGATCGGCACCAACTTGTTGCCGCCGGCTTGATTTTGGGCGGCAAATGCGGGCGGGATGCTTGGAAGAGCTGGTAAAAAGCCTGGTTGCGGGGCACTCATTGTCTTCAGCTGCTTCTCCAGCTTCTCCTTCTCTGCCTTTAACCTTTGCTTTTCATCACGAAGCTCATTCTTCTCAGTCTACAAACATCATCACGGAATAGTATATTATGAGTTAAATGATTAGGTGTTGCCTTGGATAATTGTAGTGAAACGATCAGTTATTGAAAAAAGGTGTCTTACTTTGAGCTCCTTGATCTTCTCCTGCAGATTCGAATTTGAGTCTTTCAGCTTCTGAGCTTCGCTTCTTAACTGAGTTACCATTCGGACAGCATCAACCAGGATGGCAGCTTTATCGGTTTTAGGAGGCCTCCCAGGCTCGAGAAGAGCGCCTAATTCCATGAACCTAGAGAATAGGCCACCACAGTTACTGGAGGAAACAAGCCAAACAGAAAACCAGCATGGTCAAACAAGCGTAGAGCAGAATTACTTGTCATTGAGCCTGTCCCTTCGTTGTTTCTCCCTGCATGCTTTGGAGCTTGAGATAGCACATGTCTCAGTTCTAGCTCTGTAAAAAATATAAAATGTTCGATGATGTTTTTGGTTTGCAGAACTAGTTCATCTAGTACAGTAGACAGTTGTAAGAGTTCAAAAGTTAAAACACAAAAGCTGGGCAAAAGTTCAGACAAATCAATCTGTCAGTCTAAGGGAAAAGCTTTATACCGTTTTTTGGACCCAGTTTCCTTCATGAGTCAGCTTCTCCAAATGATCCATCAATATCAACACTATGATGCATAAGAAACACCATAATAAATCAGTAGCAAATAAGCAGTGTAAGCCACATGCTCTATCAAAAATCCTTTCAACTGATACCATAAACATATCCTCCTTTCAGTATGTACTTTGTATCAATTATTTCAATTTCATTTTTGGCAATTGGTTGGCAGAAACAAAAGAACACTACAATTCTGTATTCATATTAGACCATCAGAACTTCTATAAGGACCATACAAACAAATTTACCAAATTAAGAGAATGTATGTAAATCCATGATTTGGGAATCACAACAAATTGTAGCCTAGGAACTGTAGCTAGAGTTACCCCAAACAGTAACAGAATGAGAACCACTAAACCCTCTTACAGATAAGCCTCCAAGATTTTTCCAATCAACAATCAATTGTTCCATTTGACTGCATCAAATATTCGAACCCCATTTATTACAGTTTGGAGAATAGATTAATCCGTAAATGGATGACTCTTATACTAGCGAACTATAAAATTGAATAGCCAGAATGCCAAGAAGCTGGAAGAAACAATGCAACCAATCTTATATTTCAACCCATTCTTTTTTCCTTTGTTTCTTTACCCTCCGGCACCCAAAAAGTTTTAAGGGAACATGCTAATCCCTCATGAAAGAACAGGCAGAAACATTGGTGTATCCAATTAGTAGAAGATAGTTGTGAATCCGTGATGGGGAAAAATATTTTACAGTAGGCCCCATGTGATTTCTGCATGTACGGTGAATGGGAAGACTAGGGAGACATGAAGATCCATTCTGGACACTTACAAATATGATAACAGCCTCAAATAATGGGGTTCGATATAGTACTCGCAAAGGACACGAGAACTTTGCACGATTGCTCTTGATTTTGTGAAATCGGGAAAAATTTCTGCTACCATCATGACGACTTAAGGAGAGATTTTGGAGCAGGTGGTGCGTAGAGATACCAACATATTAGATTCAGTCAGATGGTTACAGTCAAAGCTAGGGCATTTAATATTGGTTCCAAGAAATATGATTCATAGTTGAGAAGGTTAAGTGATCTTTCTCTAATACTTTCTAAACTAGTTCAAATAAGTTAACAACCAATACCAAACTTATCAACGGACAAAAAATGAAATAAGATATAGAAATAAATAAGATAAAACAGGGAAAGGAACAAAATAAGAGATATACATTATCCCAACAAATTACAGCAGCCACAGAAAAACAAAAAAAACAGAAACAAAAACTACCAACAAAACACATAAATTTAATCTAAGAAACAAGAACACAACATTTAATCCCAGTAACCAGTTAACTACTAACCACCGCAGCTAATTACAGATAAAAACATAAAGTAGAAGTCATCAGAAACCTCAAAAACGCCCGAAATTTTCCAAATAACAAGAACACCTTCATCCCCAAAAGCCTGAAAATCACACTAAAACAGTAGTTGAAAACAGCACCTGGCATTCGTGGAGCCAGTCAGGGCTTGAACGGGCCAAGAAAATCCGGGATTAGGCGCCGTTAAATTGCCATCTGGAACAGTGATATCCTCGAATCCATAATCGTACAGCCAATTCGTATTCTCAGGCGAAACCATCTCCGATCAGAAGTCGGAAAATTGGGAGCTGTTTCTCCGGCGTTAGGGCAAAAAGGAAGACCAAATTGAAGAGGGTAATAGGAGTCTTCGGATTTAGGGGAAAACAAAGAATAACAGGAATTTCACGTGAGTTGAAATGGGTAAAGGGGAATCTGGAGGGGCATTTGCTTATTATTTGTCGTGAATTATTCGGATTAGATTATAATTGTGGGTTTTTTGATGCAAATGGATTTGGGCGTAAGCGTGAAAAGAAAATGAAAAGGAAAGATTCCCTCACCACACTGGCACTAAGTCAATAAGCCCAATTTACGAATTGGTTTCAACTACAAAATATTTATGGACCGATTCGAGTCGAGTCGATTTTTAAGTCTAAAATATATGTATAGATGGAATCCAACGCGAATCGAGTCAAAGAAAAAGTATATTATTTTATATTTTAAGATTGCATTTTTATATGTTTTATATCATCACAAAAACTCATGTATATTAGTTCGCATGATACGAACAATCATTTATTCTTTAAAAAAATGTATAATTTACTTTATTATCATTTATTTTTTTACCCTATAATCATAAAGTATTATTTATGTTGTGACAAAATAGGATTATTGAGCAATTAATAAACAGAAATGTAAAGCAAACACAGATTTACGTGGTTCACCAACAATGAGTTGGTTACGTCCACGGACAGAAAAGGAGAACATATATATTAGCAGCTAGGGTTTCAGAAATTACATATTACAGCTCTCAAAGATCATATATATAGTACTAAGAGAATAAATCAGATGGGCTCAGCCTAATACGACTAGTAAGGTCCAAAACAAGTGTTAAGGCCCAACACTGCAGACCCCCGTCTAACTATTCGAAGTGAGAGATATTTCAAAGCATATCAACAAATCTCCACCTTGACTTGAATCCTCCTTGAAGATGCATCATTACAATGCCAGATGAACAGACTCCTCCTTTTCTGCCTCAGATTTGCCCTCCTTGAGCAACAACAGCTTGTGACATTTAGCAAGTCCAAACAATGTCGAAACTTGCTATGAGGGACCGGCTTAGTGAACATATCAGCAGGATTATCAGCAGTACCTACTTTCATCACCTTGATTCTCTTCTCATTCCTCAGAAAATGATACCTCACATCAATATGTTTTGTCCTCTCATGGTGGACCTGATCCTTGGCTAAACACATTGTACTCAGACTATCACAATACACAATAGCTTGATCATGATGTAGACCAAGATCACCAACTAGCCCTTTCAGCCAGATTCCCTCCTTAGTAGATTACATCAACGCCATATACTCGCTCTCGGTTCTGATGAGTAATCAGAGTCGTAAAGTTGTCTTCCAACTAACAATGTAACCACCAAGAGTGAATACATAACGATCATAGATCTTCATCGTCAACATCTCCAAAGATAATCGTAATCGAATAACCATCACGTAGCGGTGAGTATCACCTCCATAAATGAGACCAACTTCGACGCACCTCTAAGGTAACGGAAAATCCTCTTCACACCGCCAATGCTCCTTTCGGGTTGTCCCATGAACCCGCCGACAACACTAACATCATGTGCGAGATCCGGTCTAAGATGCACTATAGTATACATCGACTCCCCACCGCATTAGAGTATGGGACTCGAGACATGTACTCGCTCGATTCTGACACGGTGCATAATCGGAGGATAGATGAATATTTGTAGCACTTGGAGTATCAATAGGCTTAGCTGTAGACATGCCAAATCTAGACAAAATCTTCTGAATGTAGCTCTTCTGTGACAAGAAAAGCTTCTTCTGTTCTCTTTCCCTATATATCTCCATGCCCAAAATTTTCTTAGCAGCACCCAAATCCTTCATATCGAACTCAACACTGAGTAGATCCTTCAACTTCTGAATATCAGACTTGGACTTTGCATCTATGAGCATATCATCCACATACAGAACAAGATAAATCATGGAACCATCATAAGCTTTGCTGTGATACACACAACAATCATACGAACTCCTGTTGTATCCCAACTGGATCATATGACTGTCAAACCTCTTATACCACTACCTTGGAGACTGCTTTAGTCCATATAAGGACTTCTCCAGCTTGCAAACATAATCTTCCTTTCTAGGAACATGGAACCCCTCTGGCTGAGTCATGTAGATATCATCTTCCAACATTCCATGTAGGAAAGCTGTCTTCGCATCCAGTTGCTCAAGCTCTAAATTCTGATGTGCCACCATTGCTAGTACTCTAATAGAAGTATGTCTGACCACTGGTGAGAAAATCTCATTATAGTCAACCCCCTCCTTCTGCGTGAACCCTCTTGCAACTAGCCGAGCTTTGTATCGACACCTTCGTTGAACCCTCTTGAAGATCCATTTACAAGTAACAATCTTCCCTTGGGCCGCCGACCAACTTCCAAGTCAGATTCTTGGCAAGTGATTCCATCTCTTCTCCCATTGCAGCGAGCCATTGAGCAAACTTACTACCTGAAACAACTTCTTTATATGTGGATGGTTCATTTGCAGATGGTTCGTCCTCTTCCACCTCGTCAGCGACTTGTAAGGCATAAGTCACCATATCCTCAAAACCGTACCTCGAAGGAGGCTTCACGCCTGTTCTCCTGGCTCTATCAACAGCTATGCTTGTCTGGCGAGCATCTCGATGAACATCTGAACTAGTACTTTCAGCAGTAGTATGTTGATCTTCTCCACCTTGGAGTTGTGATTTATTCTCATCGAGAGTGACTTGCAGCTCCACTTGTTTATCAACACTACTACAATTCTCTACACCAACGGACTTCACAGCGGGGTTAAGCATAGATTTCTCATCAAATATCACATTTCTACTGAGTATAACTCTATTCTCCGAAGGTGACCAGATTCTATATCCCTTAACTCCATCCCCGAAACCAACAAATATTCTCTTCTTAGCTCTTTGGCTCTAATTTACCCTCACTCACATGATAGTAAACAATACAACCAAAAACTTTCAATAATGAATAATCTGCAGGTTTATTAGACCAAACCTCGTAAGGTATCTTGCAATCTATGCCAGTATGAGGTCCACGGTTGATCAGATGGCATGCCATATTTACTGTTTCTGCCCAGAACCTTCTAGCCAAACCAGCATTAGAGAGCATGCATCTCGCTCTCCAAAGAATGTCTCGATTCATATGCTCGCCACACCATTCTCGCTGCGGTGTATCTCTAATGGTGTGGTGTCGAGCAATCCTTCATCCTTGCGAACTCATTGAACTCGCACGAACGTAACTTCGCACCATTATCGATTCGCAATAAACGATCTTCTTTCGATCGATTTTCTACCAACGTCTTCCACTGCTTGAACCTCTTGAAAGCTTCACTTTTATGCTTCATCATAATCACCCAAGTCATCCTTGAGTAGTCATCAATCATAGACACAAAATATTTGTGACCTCCAATAGACTCAACCCGTGACGGACCCCAACAATCCATATGAATGTAGTCGAGTGTCCCCTTGGTCTGATGAACACCCTTCTTTGGAAACTTGCTGCGATGAAGCTTCCCAAACACACAGTGTTCGTAGAATTCAAGATTCTGCACTTTATGCCTAGAAAGAAAATCCCGCTTTGACAAAATCTGCATCCATCTTTCTCCCATATGGCCGAGCCTCATATGTCATAGCCTGGTCATATCCTTGGTCTGAACCTCAGATGATGCAACACCAGCAGAACCAGTCACGGTAGAACCTCGTAGAAAATACAAAGTACCACGTTTCGAGCCTGTCAGAACCACATTTGAACCTTGACAGACATACATAACTCCACATTCATCTTTGAAACTGAAACTCTTGCTGTCAAGAAGACTCAATGATATCAGATTCTTCGTCATCTGTGGAACATGTATGACTTCATTCAAGGTGCAGAATACCCCATCATGTGTCCGTATCCTGATCGAGCCAATTCCAACCACCTTGCAGACAGCACTATTGGCCATAGAAACATTGCCTCCATCTATCTGCTCATAAGTCGAGAAATACTCTCTGTTAGGACAAATATGGTATGATGCCCCAGAATCTAGAACACACATCATTACGATGTGATTGTTCATCTACAACCAGGGCCAGATCTTCTTCAGAATTCGTATCAGTTTCTACCACAACTGCAGAACCGCCGATACCTTCTTTCTTCTCCCGCTGCTTCTTCTTCTTAGGGCAATCATTCTTCCAATGCCCCGATTCTTTACAATAATTGCTGATGTCTTCGGGTTTAGGACCTTTTGGAACTTTATAGTTCGGCTTCTTCTTTCCAAATTTTTTATGTCCCTTACACGTAACATATAGCCAGGGCTCGGGCTAACCCACTCGGGTTGTCGGGTTATTCGGGTTAGAAAATTTAACCCTAAACTCTCGGTTTCGGACTAACCCATCGGGCGAGCTTAAGCTTATATATATATATATATATATATATATATATATATATCAAATATTTTATATTAAGCGTTGGAGTAAAAACAAATAATTGAAAAATAAATATAATACATTCCACAAGTTCTTTTTTAATCTTATTATACTAACTTTGAATAGCAAACAATAAAAATTAAAATAGTGCTCATAATTAAATTCTTTTTCTAATATGCTTTAATGTCATTCCATGTAACTAAATGATCTCTAATAATATAATACAATTATAGCGGAATTAAAACTAATATCTAGAAAAATTTTAATAAGTTAATTCAATATAATACTATTTAAAATATATTACAATATCAAAATTAGAAAATAATGCTCACAACTAAATTATTTTTTAATATATCGAATATTCATATTCCATAATAGCTAATTCACTATTTTTTGTAACTTTTAACAACACTATGAATATCTTCTATAATTTCTCAGATAGTTGTAGGGATGTTAAGCCAAAATTCAGTTCGGGCTAATTCGGTTCGGGCTATTCGGGTTGACGTTTTTTCGGGTTATAAAATCCAACCCTAACCTCTAATTTTATCGGGCTATTCGAGCGGCCCGTGGCTTCACCCATATTGACATCCCTACACGTAACATATAGCCCGATGCACGATTTTTGGGGTCGAGCGGATGCTGTTGACGATGACGATCTTCTCTGTTGTGGAGGCGATCGAACATCTTCCAGAGATAAGTTATCTTTCCCAGTAATAAACGATTCGACAAAATTCTCATACGATTCAGGCAAAGATACTAATAGAATTAAAGCAACATCCTCATCATCTATTTTGACATCAATATTTCGCAAATCAAGCAAAATTTTATTCAACTTATCTAGATGATCCCGGAGAGAGGTACCTTCAGACACTGACTGACGACGTTGCTTGTAAGCAACTTATTGGTTAGAGATTTCGATGTACAAACTCTTCAAACGGTAGTTTCGATCGGCAATCGATGATAACATCATCGGACGGACATCTTTATGATTGTCGAGTGGGCCTTCTTCTCTGCGATATTCCACTCTCCATCATCTACTTCTTCTCCTCTCGGTCTTTCAGATAGCGGCGCCCATAAGCCCTGCTGCTTCAGCAACGATCGCATCTTGATCTGACATAATCCAAAACTATTTCTCCCGGTGAATTTGTCAACCTTTACATTGAAAGCAGACATTTTTTAATCGACTCAAAAAAACCTAACAGTGTGAAAAAAATTTAGAACCATAATCGAATGGCTCTGATACCAGTTTGTTGTGATAGAATATGATTATTGAGCAATTAATAAACAAAAACGTAAAGCAAACACAGATTTACGTGGTTCACCAACAATGAGTTGGTTACATCCACGGACATAAAAGGAGAACGGATATATTAGCGGCTAGGGTTTCAGAAATTACATATTACAGTTCTCAAAGACCATATATATAGTACTAAGAGAATAAACCAGATGGGCTCAGCCCAATACGACTAGTAAGGCCCAAAACAAGTGTTAAGGCCCAACACTGCAGACCCCGTCTAACTATTTGAAGTGGGAGATATTTCAAGGCATATCAACAATTTATATTGAAGAAAATTATCATTTGCATTATCCGCACATGCGAACGTCCACACAGAAGACCATATCCTAAATCATTATAATTATTAACAATTCTGTCATTTTAGTAAAAAAGAAAGTTAACTTTATTTTCTTGTGACGTCAATTTCGACCGACCGATCACCGTCATTGAATTTGATACCTCGATCTAGATCTCCCTTGACTTAAGCTACAAAATACTAAACTAATTTTCCAATCCAACATCGATGCTTGAATGAGAAATTGGATTGAGATTTTTGTAGCTCAACTCAAGGAAATTTCGATCGGGATCTCATTTCTAATAACTAATGATTGGATTGGTCATAATTGAAGTTGCAAGGAAAGAATGTTGATTGGTATAGTAGTGTTGTTAATGACAATAATAAAATAAATATTAATTTATAATTTTGCATAAACAAAGGCATAAGTGTGAAAAAGATTCAAATGTTAATATATAAATCGATATTTTTCCCACACTTTATTGTAATGAGTAACCTTTATTCATATTCCCTCTTATTTATTATAGTCCAAAATTAATTAAAATATAAATATAATCAAATGTTTATCGTTATAGTTATCTAGTGCTTATAAATCTTAGCAATATAAGATAATGTTCTCTGGACAGACTTAGTAAAATGACTATTCTAGAAATATAGTCTTTGAGGTTCGTCTCTTTTGATGGGACAAATGTGGCTTGCCAATGAGATATATATAAAACTCGAATCATAATTTATCTATAAAGACAACAGTTTATCTCATAAAAACATTTATTTGCCTCTAAAATTTTCATGAAATTTTAACTTTAGATACAACTTTAAAATATGTGTGTTAATTACTGAATTATTGATTTAATTTGATTTTGTAATCAGTTAGGACTCCGACCAAAACTAACATTGATATATTGGCATGGCACAATTGTCCGGTGAATAAAACGATATTGTTTTTATCAACCAAAACTAGGGAAGAGCATCGGTCGGTTTCGGTTCAAAATCGAATCGAACCGATTAAATGGTTTATCAAATAAAAAATGAAATTTTTGAGCGAATAGAATCGAACCAATTAAACTGTTTACCGATTAATTTACTTATGCTCCTAATGATCTATCTTGGATGTTTAATTCACCATAAATTGATTATATTCCCGGCATGCTCCTATATAATTAATTACAACACATAGGAGTTTTCTTGTGTTTGCCTACGAATTTCTGGCAAATATGATCAATGACTGACTTCAGCTTTGATATTTTGGATTATGTTCCTGATGTCCGATCTTCAATACTAAGTGAGAGTAATTTATGGAGAACACCTAAAATTTTCACCCCCTTTGTGTATCTTCTAATTTTCGAAAATCACATGTGTGAGGATGAATGATATGATTTCTCCTACCACGTATTTATAGTGCTTTCCCTACAATTCTAATGTGATAGGAATCTGACACATCAATAAATACAATAATTATCTTCTTCCTTAAAGATAATTCATTTCTAGAATAATTATTTTTAATATCTTTTGATATCAGATAATATCTATCTAGATTATGGGATATATTAAATAAATAATACAATAATCATAATAGAATCCCAATGTGATTCCTAGGGGATGGTCGAAAATACTATAATCAATAAGCTTTGATGGGTCATTTCAGGGATCAAATACAATGAATAAATATGGACCTAAAATGAATTAACCATTTTATGTTCAGTTCAGAACATAAATTAATTCATAAAGATTTATACATTTCACTAGAGAATAAATGCTGACTTACCCCTTTATTACCGAAATTGAGTCGGATTTGTACTTAGACTTACAATTTCGTATTTAAGATATCGTATGTCCATTAATTATTTATAACACTCTGACTGCTTAAAATAATTAATCTATTTAATTCTTTAAGTAATACCACTCAATCTTATTATTGTACTTGAGCTAACTCAAACTGTAGGATTTACTATAATAAATATTTTGAGTTTCTTAAGGGGACCTCGTCATTATAAATGGATACGGTGACTCGATACAGGTAACCACATGATATACAAGCACTGCAATCACCCAAGATACGGAGAATATTGGGTTATCACATGTAACCCATCCATAACAAGTCAAAGTGATGGTCAGTAACTCATACTCACATGAAACATTATCGAGGTTTAGATCAACGTAAAGTCATTGAGATATAGGTTCGTTACAACGGTCCGATAGAAGAACTCCTCTCACTATGATCCATCAATATGTCAAGACATATCAGCATAGACAAACAACCAAGTTAAGTTACGTTTTATCTATATTGCAGCTTATACCGGCAACTAATCCTCAAGTTGTCTCAACTGTGATCCTTTTTATATTTCAACTAGCTTAACCAATCATACAGACTTCTGTGATCTTCTACACATTCTATGATCTAACTTTTATATGAGATAATGGGACAACATATGCAATCAAGTAAACAATTCAGATAAGAGATCGAAATAGTGGTAACATGAAACATTTTATACAAGTTCAACCAATCTGCTTTTTGTATACAAATCAAACAATATCATACTTATACTAAAACAAACTCTTAGTATACAATATGTTTCCCTACTAGCTATTACAAATACCATCATTTTGCTTCTCTAACTTATATAAAAGTTTCCTTAACTAAGTGGGATCCATCTTGCACAATCCAAGTCCTCGAATATGTTTGTTGTAGCTATTTGCAGCAGACTCTTTGTAAATGGGTCATCTAGGTTGTCCGCAGTACAAATTTTCTCTATAATCATGTCTCTAAAGAGAAATCTTAGTTTACCCATGCTTCCAAGGATCTATCTTGAATGTTTAATTCACCATACATTGATTATATTCCTAGCATGCTCCTATATAGTTAATTTCAACACATATGTGTTTTCTCGTGTTTACTTGTGAATTTATGGGACAGTAGATCAATCGCGGACTTCAGCTTTGATCTTCTGGACTGTTTTCGGATGCATATTCTCCAATACTGAGTGATAGAAATCTATAGAGAATACTGCAAAATTTCGTCTCATATTTCTCTATATGTGATTTTCCAAAATCATAATAAGTCATAGGATATTCTGATTTTCTCTTGCCTTGTAATTATAATGCTTTCCCTATTATCCTATTTAGATAAGACTCGTGCATATCTAATAATTACAATAATTATCTTCAACCATTTAATTCCTTTTGGTCCGTCCACCAAAAAGATAATTTTACCCTCAACTTATCTAGAATAATTATCTCTTGATATCTAATAATATCATATAATAGTTATCTAGATATGGGAGATGTATTAAAATAATACATAAATCAGAACAGAATTTCAGTGGGACTTCGTATAGGGTGGACGAAAATTAGCAGCTCCAGGCCTTGATGGGCCAGTCCAGGGATCAAATACAAGGAATAAAGATGGGTCTAAAATGAATTAATTATCTTATATTCAGCCCAGAACATAAATTAATTCATAAACATTTATTCATTCAACTAGAGAATAAATGTTGGCTTACCCCTTTATTATCGAAGTTGAGTCGGTCTTGTACTTAGACTTAAAAATCCCCGTATTTGTTCATTAATTATTTATAGCACTCTGAATGCTTAAAATTTTTAATCTCTTTAATTCATTAAGTAGTACCACTCAACCTTATTATTGTACTTGAGTTAACTCAACCTGCATGTTTAGTACAATAAACCTTTTGAGAGCTACTTAAGGAGACGTTATCATCCTAAATTGATACGGTGACTTGATACAAGTAACTAGCATGACATACAAGCACTGCCACCACCCAAGATGCGGAGAATCTTGAGTTATCTCATGTAACCCTCACCCATAACAAGTCAAAGTGATGGTCAGTAACTCATACTCACCTAAAACCTTATCGAGGTTTAGATCAACGTAAAGTCACTAAGATCTAGGTTCTTCACGACGATCAGATAGAAGAACTCATCTCACTAAGATCCATCAAAAGGTCAAGACATACCAGCATACAAAAGCAACCAAGTCAAGTTAGTTCTTATCTATACTGCAGCTTATACCGATAACTCATTCTCAAGTTATCTCAGCCGTGATCCTTTTTATATCTCAACTAGCTTAACCAATCATACAGACTTCTGTGATCTTCTACACATTGTATAATCTAACTTTTGTATGAGATAATGGGACAACATATACAATCAAGTAAACAATTCAGATATGATATTGTAATAATGTTAACAAGAAACATTGGATACAAGCTCAACCATTATGCTTTCAGTATACAAATCCAACAGTCTCCTCGTTGTATAATTTCTTGTATGATGTGGTACTTTCTCTCTATGTGTTTCTTCGCCTTATGGGTCCGTGGTTCCTTCAAGTTTGCTACTGCACCAGAGTTATCGCATAACACTGTGATACTATTCAGCAAACGATGTACCACATCTTGATCCAAGAGGTAGTTTTTGAGCTATACCGTCTCTTTAACAGCCTCTGATGTGGCCACATATTCGTCCTCCATGGTGGAGTCTGCAATGCACGGTCGGTGGGTTTGCGTCGCCGACAGGAGGTGCAAGCCTTAGCCTAAGACTGGTCCGATGTTAAGTAACCCAAGTCCCTCACAATGATGGATGGAGGTGTGAACCTGAACCACCGTCGCCTAGAAGGGGTCGCCGGTGAGGGCAGATAGTCCACCGCAAAGGCGGGACAAGCGTAGGGGTGAAACCCAGTCGCCGCCGCCTCCTGAATATTTGTCTATATCAAATGTGTACACCGATTAATCCAAGTCAACGTCAAAATGATGATTGCAATTAACGTAAACAGTAAATTCGTGATTAAGGGCCAAGATTCCCAATCGGAGCAGTAGGAATAGCGAAATTCTCGCGAGAGAGAGAGCAAAAGTGTGTGGTGGTGCTCTAGAGAGGATTTTCTAGAGTGAGAAAACTCAAACCACACTTGTTTGCTTGCTTCCACACTAGATGTTCCACATCTTTCTTTACATAACCTTCATGTTGATGCATATAGATATCTCTATCATCCTCAAGGTAACCATTTAAAAGCGATTTTCACATCCATTTTCCAAACCTCTAGGTTCAAGTGAGCTACTATAGCCAGAAGAATTCTGATAGACTTGAGCATTGCTAAAGGTGAAAAGGTATCATCGTAATCGATCCCCTTTATTTGTGTGTACCTTCCACGAGCTTGATATTAAAATCCAAAACCTCTCCATCAGAATCTCTCTTCCGATTGTATACTCACTTATTACCTATGACTTTCTTGTCATCTGGTAGATGTGTCTTCTCGTATACATCCATAGCGGTTATGGACTTAATCTCTAAGTCAATAGCGGCGTGCCATTCTGTTGCATTTATGTCTTGTATTTCCTTATTGTATGCCAGTAGTAACCCGAAAAATCTTTAGTATTAATTAGAGCATAATTAAGTGTAATTAGGGGCTTAAAAGCCGTTTATTTCTTAAGAATTTATAAAGAAGTGCATAATGGATTATTAATCGATAGAAATTCGATAAATTTTTAATTGAAGGAATAAAGATTAGAAAATATAGAGATTGTTTAGAAATGAGTTTTATTATGATAAAATGTGTGAGATGTGATTATTAGAGATTGTGGAGATTTAAGAGAATGTATACTAAAATCTTGAGTTGATAGATATATTTGAGCTTTGAAGATTGTCTGATAATACTTTGTAAACTCACTTCTTCGAAATCGTTAGGTATTTGTGTTGGATTTGTATACTGGAAGCAGTTTTGGTTGAGCTTGTATACAATGTTTCCTGTAACCACTATTACAATCTCCTATCTGAATTGTTTACTTGATTGCATATGTATGTCCCCTTATCTCATATATAAGTTAGATCATACAGTGTGTTGTAGATCATAGAAGTCTGTATGATTGGTCAAGCTTAATGAGATATAAAAAGAATCACAGCTGAGACAACTTGAGAACGAGTTGTCGGTATATGCTGCGGTATAGATAAGAAGTGGCTTGACTTGGTTGTTTGTCTATGCTGGTACGTCTCTGACGTATTGATAGATCACAGTGAGATGAGTTCTTCTATCTTATCATCATGAAGAACCTAGATCTCGGTGACTTTACGTTGATCTAAACCTTGATAAGGTATTAGGTGAGTATGAGTTATTGACCATCACTCTGACTTGTTATGGGTGAGGGTTACACGAGATAACCCAAGATTCTCTGCATCT
The DNA here is from genome assembly GCA_036937905.1 of Salvia rosmarinus. Classification (NCBI taxonomy): domain Eukaryota; kingdom Viridiplantae; phylum Streptophyta; class Magnoliopsida; order Lamiales; family Lamiaceae; genus Salvia; species Salvia rosmarinus. Next base: position 92,041,604 of record CM072819.1, read on the forward strand.
TGGGTGGTGGCAGTGTAGGGAAATCTGATTTTAACCCTCTCCCGAGGATCTATCTTGAATGTTTAATTCACCATACATTGATTATATGCCTAGCATGCACCTATATAATTAATTGCAACACGTAGGGGTTTTCTCGTGTTTACCTGCGAATTTGTCGAGGATGAACGGATCAAAACTCGTGCTTTGATCTTCTGGACTGTATCCCGATTTCCTAATCTCCAATGTCGAGTGAGGACAATCTATGGAGAATGCTATAGAAAATCACCTCTTTCTTTTCTCTCAAATTTTCAAAAATTCTCACCAATGGACTATGGTAATTTTCGAAAATAATGATTGAAGATTAACCTTGATTTTCTCTCTCACCTTATATTTATAATGCACTCCCAAACCCTATCTAGATAGGATTTATACATATCTAATAAATATAATCTTATCCTTTAGGATAGAGAGGATCAAGCTGAGTCCCAGTAGGACTCTAGAGAGGAGGGGGGCGAAATTCACCTAAGCAAGAGGCCTGGATGGGCCAGCCCAGGCATCAAATGCAAGGAATAAAGATGGGCCTTAAATAAATTAATTATCTTATGTTCGATACGAACATAAATTTATTCATAAACATTTATTCATGCCACTAGAGAATAAATCTTGACTTACCCCTTTATTACCGAAGTTGAGTCGGGCTTGCACTTAGACTTTCTGAATCCCGTATTGAAGATATCATCGTCCATTAATTATTTACGACGTTCGACCGCTTAAAATAATTAATATCTTTAATTCCTTAAGTAGTACCACTCAACCTTATTATTGTACTTGAGATAACTCAACTGCGGGGTTTAGTACAATAAACCTTTGAGCTCCTTTAGGGGCGTCATCATCCTAAGCGGATACGGTGACTCGACACGTGTAACTAGCATGACATACAAGCACCGCCACCACCCAAGATGCGAGAGAATCTTGGGTTATCTCATGTAACCCTCACCCATAGCAACTCAAAGTGATGGTCAAGAACTCATACTCACCTAATACCTTATCGAGGTTTAGATCAGCGTAAGTCTCCGAGATCTAGGTTCTTCACGGCGGTCGGATAGAAGAACTCATCTCATTGTGATCCATCAATACGTCGAGAGGCGTCAAGTATAGATAAGAAACCAAGTCAAGTCACTTCTTATCTACACGCAGCCTATACCGCAACTCGTCCTCAAGTTGTCTCAACTGTGATACTATTTATATCTCATTAAGCTTGACCAATCATACGGACTTACGTGATCTTCACACACCGTATGATCTAACTTATATATGAGATAAGGGGACATAGATATATGCAATCAAGTAAACAATTCGACGAGGAGATTGTAATAGTGGTAACAGGAAACATTGTATATAAGCTCAACCAAAGCGCTTTTAGTATACAAATCCAACAATCTCCCACTTATACTAAAGCAAAACTTTTAGTATACAATGTGTCTCTACTAGCTATTACAAACAACACCATCACTTTGCTTCTCCCACTTATACAAAAGTTTCATTTCTAAGTGGGTGCCGTCTTCTTGCAATCAAGTCCTCGAATATGCTCTTCGTAGACTTTTTGGCGGAGCTCTTCGTGAATGGATCAGCTAGGTTATCCATGATGCCAATCTTCTCAATCAGACATCCCTCGTCTAACGATTTCTCGTATGACATGGTACTTTCTCTCTATGTGTTTCGTTGCCTTGTGGGTCCGTGGTTCCTCGAATTTGCCACTACACCGAGTTATCATAGTAAACTATGATACTCTTGGGCAAACCAGTACCACATCTAGATCCATGAGGTAGTTCTTGAACCATCTGACCTCTTTAGCATGACCTCAAGGCGGCTACATATTCGATTCCATGGTGGAGTCCGCAATGCATCATTGCTTTGCACTCCGCCAGGATATGGCTCCTCCTCCCAAGGTAAACACATAGCACGAGGTGACTTCTTCTCATCACGGTCGACTTGGAAACCGAGTCCGAATAACCCAAAGGCATTAGACTATCCGCTTGGTAAACTAGCTCATAATCTCGAGTCCTTTTCGGTACTTGAGTATATGCTTCACCGCAATTCAATGAGCTTGTCGAGGTTAGGCGATATCTAGCTACTATGCCTACCGCATAGCAGATATCGGGTCTCGTACATAGCATTGCGTACATAAGACTTCCTACGGCGGAAGCGTAAGGAACTTGTCTCATTTCCTCTACCTCCTTTGCAGTCATAGGTGACTACTCCTTAGATAAAGGAACACCATGCCTGAAAGGTAGCAATCCTTTCTTGGCGGTCCGCATACTAAAACGAGTAATCACAAGTATCAATGTAAGGCGCCTAAGATAAGCTCAACATTTTCCTCTTGCGATCTCGGTAAACCATGATCCCAAGAATGTGTACGCATCTCCTAAGTCTTTCATTTGAAAGCGATCGGATAACCAACTCTTTACGTCGATAACAACTTCACATTGTTGCCAGTGGAAGGATGTCATCTACGTAAAGTGCAAGAAATACCACATCACCGTTGACATCTAAACGATACACACAACTTTCGCTAGGCAACTGGGTAAATCCATAGGACTTTACCACCTCGTCAAAGCGTAAGTTCCAGGATCGTGAAGCTTGCTTAAGTCCATAAATGGACTTCTTAAGCTTCCATACTAGATGCTCTTCACCCTTCACCATATAACCTTCGGGTTGCTGCATATAGATGTCTCTACCTTCTTCAAGGTAACCGTTTAGGAAAGCGGTTTTCACATCCATTTGCCAAACCTCAAGGTTTAAGTGGGCTGCTATGGCCAGAAGAATTCTGATGGACTTGAGCATTGCTACAGGCGTAAAGGTCTCATCGAAATCGATGCCCTCAATTTGAGTGTACCCTTTCGCCACAAGACTGACTTTAAAAGCCGAAACCTCTCCATCTGAATCTCTCTTCCTCTTGTATACCCACTTGCTACCTATGGCTTCCTTGCCATCTGGTAGAGGTGTCTTTTCGTATACATCCATAGCTGTTATGGACTCAATTTCGTATACATCCATAGCTATTATGGACTCAATTTCTAAATCCATAGTGGTGTGCCATGATCTTGCATTAGTGTCTTGTATCGCCTCATTTGTATGTCCATGGGTCGATTATTGCTCGCTTTCGTTTCACGGGACTAAATCCAAGATTCACCCACGAACATAAATCGCTCGGGTTGACGAACAACCCTCCCACTACGACGTGGCGCCATGGCACAATGGTAGCGGTGGGTGCGAGAACTTGTGGTTCTCTATCTTGCACAACTTGTTGGATATGAGCCACATACGGCCGGTATCTCTAGTGGAACTCGACCCACTTCAATTTCTTGTATATCGGTGTCGATTCCTCCCACTAGACACCGACATCTCGCACCTTTGGCTTAATCGGTGGTGGAATACGATCATCTTCTAATTCTTGAAGAATGATTTCAACTTTGGATTTATGGTTTTCATATAATCCTCTTCTAAGAATCGGGCATTAGTGCTAATAATGACCTTCCGATCCTTGGGACTATAGAAATAACCACCTTCGTTCCTCTAGGATAGCCAATAAACGACTTTGCGTCGGATCTAGCCTCCAACTTGTCGACCTTCTTGTTCAAAGACACGTGTGTTGGATCGCCCATATCCTTATGTGGCTTAAACTGAGCTTGCGCCCAAACCACAACTCGAAGGGTCTTATCGGTGACTTGGATGGTACTAGATTTAGCAAGTATGCCGCCGTTTCTAAGGCATACCCCCAGAACGAAATAGGCAATGTTGCATAACTCATCATCGATCTAACCATTTCTAAAAGAGTCCTATTTCTTCGCTCTGACACACCATTTTGTTGTGGTGTGCCCGGTGTAGTGAGCTGGGAGGTAATCCCACACTGCACTAGCAGTCCATAAACTCGTTACTGAGGTATTCGCCACCGCGATCAGACCGCAGTGACTTGATACTCTTACCAAGCTTCGTCTCCACTTCCGCCTTAAACTCTTTGAATTTCTCAAAGCATTCAGACTTGCGGTGAAGCAGGTATATGTATCCGTACCTTGAGTAATCGTCAATGAAAGTGACAAAATACTCGTACCCTCCACGAGCTTGTGTTGACATAGGTCCACACAGGTCAGAATGGACTAGCTCCAACACTTCTTTGGCTCTATAACCCTTCGCTTTGAAGGGTCTGGTCGACATCTTTCCTTCTATACAGGATTCGCAGACTGGGAACGGAGTAACTGTGAGATCACCCAATGCTCCATTCTTAGCCAGTCTTTGGATCCTATTTAGATTGATGTGACCTAATCTAAGATGCCAGAGAAATGTGGTGTCATCTTGCGAAGAAAACTTTCTCTTTTTAAGGTTTGAAGAAGATGCAACATAGTTATAGGTATTATGTTTGGCATAAATAGTATAAAGCGAATTATATAAAGTGCCACCACAGATAACCGTCATTTCTTATGATAGAAACACCACTATAAAAATAAGCGAATATCCATGAATAAATAGTTTGGCTGAAACAAGGTTCATGAAACCGGCACATATAAAACGTCTTTTAAAACTAAAGCTGTTCTATCAAAACATAAAGTAGCATCTCCGATCGCAACGGCCTCGACTTTCGCCGCGTTGCCAATGGAGATCGTTATCTCGCCATCACACGACTCCCTTGTCGTAGGAACCCACGCAGGTGTAACAAACATGATCGATCGGACCGTGTCTACTACCCAAGAATGGGTAGAACAATTCGCTAAACATGTTTCCGTTACTAAAGCAAATGGCATGTTTCGAGCATAGGGCACTTGGTCTTCCAATGCCCGTCTTACCGCTTGAAGCTTGCCTTCCTTTGGCTTCTTCAAGCCTCCGTTGGCGGACATGTTCTTGCTCCCATTACTCTCACTAGTTCCTCGCCTCTACCACCTTTGGTGCCCCTTTTTCTTTTTCTATTTTTCAACGGAAAATTTGGGCCCCTAGATGTGCTAGAAAGAGCATGTGCTCCTTTGCCCATGACTCCTTCCGCAACTACGAGATCATTAAGCAACTGCCTAAGTGTATACTCGGTCTTGCTCATGATTGCGTTCACGCGAAAATTCTCAAAAGACTTGAGCAGTGTGTTGAGGATGATATCGACCTTGGCTTCGCCGTCAATACCTCCTCCCAACTGATCAAGACTATCCATGAGATGAGTCATGTGGGAGACATGTTCATGGACCGAACTTCCTTCTTCCATCTTACACGCCAAGATTTCTCTCATTGTGTGGAAGCGGACTGTTCGATCCGACTGCCCAAACTTACTCTCGAGACTTGACCATATTTCAGTCGCCTCTATCATCATCGATCTTTGCGGTTGCAAGCCTTTGGACATCGTAGTCATCATATAACACTTGGCCATATTGTTTGACTTATGCAAAGTCGCTTGACTCTCATTGCTCATTAGTCGATCGTCGATAAGGGCATCGGGTTTGGGAGTAGTGAGAACAAACATGTGTTCTTCAATGATAAGAACATATTCCATGTTTCGTTTCCACTCGATAAAATTCGGACCGGATAGAGGATTTTGTGCGAGCATGTTGATAATCGGTGTAAGAGACATATCTGAAAAGTAATGTAAACACATAAGCATACGATCGCAAATAATTCGTAACAATAATATTGTAACCTTTTGATAAAACAATATTAATTGAAACCTCCAATCGCCCAAGGAATCCCACATGCAAGCCACGCGTGTGGACTTTACACATGAACCCCTCGACCAGACTAAAAAATACCTTTTAGTCGTTTAATTTCAATCCATGTCAACTTATCCTTATGAAAAATGAAATTAATGATTGGACCTTATTAGACCACATCAATATCGTAAGAAGGGACTTCGCGGGAAGTTGTACTTGAGGTGATGTCTAAGCAATGACCACAATTTTAACAGCAGAAAATGAATTCTTAGAATTGGCATACTCACTAGGACCATACCGCCCAATCCAAATTCTTTTGTTATCTCATTTTAAATCTATCTCTAGAGAACTTATGAAAATCGCATATCTGCAAGCCCCAGCGTGTGGGCGTTTACATGAAACTCCCACTTCTCAATAGATTAAAATGTTTTATTTAGAAATCTCATCTAACAAACTTATGACAAACAGTGCAAGCAAGCCACGCGTGTGGGCGTTTACTCACGGTCGTATCACTTTGTTTAGAGATCAAAAGTGGAGGTCTTGACATTTTAATTTAAAATTAATATGTCGGGTTACTTGCTTAGTCTTTTGTTTCAAAAGGTTTGTCCATGCGAGATCACGTAATCTAGCATGCTTTTCTATAGAACTCAACATGTAAAACATGCTCATGTAATTCTAAAATATGCTTAAAAACGCGATAAACCTAGCATGCTTACTATGCTCATCCAATCACGAAAACATATAATATGTTTATCTACGTAATTAAACATACATAGCATGCTTTCGTATAATTTAAACATCCACGACATGCTTTGAGCGATAAAAATAAAATAAAATCGTTCATCGCGCCCACTCGTGGATCACGTATTTCCGCCTAATTTATTACATAAATTTGCAAAGTCTGAATCTTGAAACTCGAAAAATGGGCCTCGCGTGCAGGCACGGGCACGGATCGGATTCGTCAAAGCGGATTTTAAAGCGGGCCGGATCATTGGAGCAGGCGAGCGAACCGGTCAAAATGCAGGAAGGGTCAAAATTTCGGATCTAGGTGAAAAATCGGGTCGAGGGCGAACCGGCCGGTCAGCCCAAAACAACGGGCGGGATAGCGTATAAGTCTTTGGGCAGCGGTGAGGCACTGACCATGCGCGTGCCAAAGACCGCCGCATGACTCCCGTCCTCGCGCGGCTCGCCGAACAAATCGCGCAGGCTTGAGGTTTCCTGCGGGATAATTGTGCCGAAGCCGTCGCACGCTGCCGAAAAATCCGCAGCGTTGAGGTTTCCTCGCGCGCTAGTGCGAGGTGGCCGAGCACCGCCGAGAAATCGCGCCGCCGCTGCGCCAGTGCTGTCTGTGGCGCGTCGCCGCCTGCGTCGACCACCGAGGCTGCCGAGGCGCCGAGGGCTGTCGGCGTCGGCGAGGTTTCCACGCGTGTCTCTCGTGGCGAGGCCACCGCGCCGCCGAGGCCTCGCGAAAATTGCGTGCCCAAGTCGCCCGTGTCGGCGTGCCGCCTCGCGGCGTGAAGCGCTTCGCGAGGAACTCGGGGATCTCGGGCGACAACGCGCGCCCGTACACGCCGCGCCGAAGCGCCGCCGAGCACGCACTCAGCGCCAGCGATGCCGAGGCATCCAATCGTGAAGCGCGTGCCCGCGCACCCATTGCCGAGCCGTGCCGCCGTGTCGCCGCGCCTGCCGCCGCCGCGGTGTGTCCGCGAACGCCGTGCACGCCGAGCGTGCCGCCGCCGCACGCCGTGCGGCTGGTTTCGATGTACTCCCATCGTCTCGTTCTTCGTGCTTTCATCTTCGTTCTTCTTTTACAGATAAGATTTACATAAAAATCTAATCTAACCACAAATTTTCTCGTGGTAAAAACAAAACCGACAAAATAAAGCGAGCCACGATGAGCAGCAGTTCACAATTAATTAATTGCGCGCGTTATAATCAAGCGTGAATTAATCCAATGAGCCAAGATATCGATCCCGTGCTCGATACCAATTGGAGGAAATCGATTTTAACCTCTCCCGATGATCTATCTTGGAAGTTTAATTCACCATACATTGATTATATGCCTAGCATGCACCTATATAATTAATTGCAACACGTAGGGGTTTTCTCGTGTTTACCTGTGAATCTATCGAGGATGAACGGATCAAGACTCGTGCTTTGATCTTCTGGATTGTATCCCGATTGCCTAATCTCCAATGTCGAGTGAGGACAATCTATGGAGAATGCTTTAGAAAATCACCTCTTTCTTTTCTCTCAAATTTTCGAAAATTCGCACCAATGGATTATGGTAATTTTCAAAAATAATGATTGAAGATTAACCTTGATTTTCTCTCTCACCTTATATTTATAATGCACTCTCAAACCCTATCTAGATAGGATTTATGTATATCTAATAAATATAATCTTATCCTTTAGGATAGAGAGGATCAAGCTGAGTCCCAGTAGGACTTTAGAGAGGAGGGGGGCGAAATTCACCTAAGCAAGAGGTCTGGATGGGCCAACCCAGGGATCAAATGCAAGGAATAAAGATGGGCCTCAAATAAATTAATTAACTTATGTTCAGAGACCTGAACATAAATTAATTCATAAACATTTATTCATGCCACTAGAGAATAAATCTTGACTTACCCTTTATTACCGAAGTTGAGTCGGGCTTGCACTTAGACTTTCTGAATCCCGTATTTAGGATATCGTCGTCCATTAATTATTTACTGATTCGATTGCTTAAAATAATTAATATCTTTAATTCATAAGTAGTACCACTCAACCTTATTATTGTACTTGAGATAACTCAACTGCGGGGTTTAGTACAATAAACCTTTTGAGCTCCTTAAGGGGCGTCATCATCTTAAGCGGATATGGTGACTCGACACGTGTAACTAGCATGACATCAAGACCGCCACCACCCAAGATGCGAGAGAATCTTGGGTTATCTCATGTAACCCTCACCCATAGCAACTCAAAGTGATGGTCGAGAACTCATACTCACCTAATACCTTATCGAGGTTTAGATCAGCGTAAGTCTCCGAGATCTAGGTTCTTCACGACGGTCGGATAGAAGAACTCATCTCACTTGTGATCCATCAATACGTCGAGAGGCGTGCCGGTATAGATAAGAAACCAAGTCAAGTCACTTCTTATCTACACCGCATGACTATACCGACAACTCGTCCTCAAGTTGTCTCGGTGTGATACTATTTATATCTCATTAAGCTTGACCAATCATACGGACACGTGATCTTCTACACCATCGTATGATCTAACATATATGAGATAAGGGGACATAGATATATGTAATCAAGTAAACAATTCGAGACGGGAGATTGTAATAGTGGTAACAGGAAACATTGTATACAAGCTCAACCAAACTGCTTTTAGTATACAAATCCAATAGGCAGTGCTTGTATGTCATGCTAGTTACCTGTGTCGAGTCACCGTATCCGTTTAGGATGATGACGTCCCCTTAAGGAGCTCAAAAGGTTTCTATAGCACTCTCCATAGATTATCCTCACTCGGCATTGGAGTTAGGCAATCGGGATACAGTCCAGAAGATAAGAGCACAAGTCTTGATCCAATCCTTGCCTGGAAAATTCACAGGTAAACACGAGAAAACACCAACGTGTTGCAATTAATTATATAGGTGCATGCTAGGTATATAATCAATGTATGGTGAATTAAACATCCAAGATAGATCATCGGGAGAGGGTTAAAATCAGATTTCCCTTCAATTGGTATCAGTGCCTGGGATCAAAATCTTGGCTCTGTTGGATTAATTCACATTTGATTATTACGTGCGCAATTAATTAATTGTGGATATCTCGTTCATCGTGGCTCGTTTTATTATTGTCGGATTTTATTTTTCACCACGAGAAAATTCGTGGTTAGATTAGAATTTTTTCTTGTAAATCTAATCTGTAAAAGAAGAACGAAGACGAAAAGTACGAAGAACGAGACGACGGGAGGCATGTCGAAAATCGGACGCACGACGCAAGCACACCGCTCGGCACCATGTGCGTGTTTCTCGACGGCACAAGCAGACAGGGCAGGCGGCATCGGTGAGGCTGGGCGGCATGGCTCGGCAGTCGGGCGTGCGGGATGCGCGATATACACGCGAACACCTCGGCACGCCTCAGCGCTGAGCGTGCACGCTCGGTGGGTCTCGGCGGATGCCTTGGCGTCTGTGGGTGAGGCAGCATGGGCACGCATTTGTGCGGGAGCCTCGGCGTACCTTGTGTCGGTCGCGCGCGGCGCCGCCGCGCCGCGCAGATGACCTCGATAAGCGGGGCGGGCGCCCTCGAGCGGATCGGGCGGCGTGGCTCGGCACGCTTAGCGGGTCGTGCTCGGCGCGCTCCGCGAGCCTCGGTCGGGCGACATGGGCGATAGCGCCCGGTAGGCGTTGGGCGATAGCAGAGTCGTGCGTAGGTTTTCTCGGTAGATGCCGGCACCTGCACGCACACGGCTCGACTGCGTCTCTCGGTGTGGCGAGATAGGTCTCGGTGAGTGGGCGACGATGCATGTAGGGCCTCTCGACCAGACGGTGCGACCCTGCTCGGTGGGCTGTGCGCGATGTTTTCCCGGTAGCTCTTGGCTGGGGTCGGGCGACACGGTGCGTGTTGCTCGACGACCCTGGACGACGATGCTCGGCGGGATGGGTGATTGGGCGTGCGGTGTTTCCTCGGCAGATCTCGGCAGGAGAGACGGTGCAAAGCAAGGCGGCGGATGGTCTTGGGTGTCTTGGTGTGGGTTTGTGCCTACTGGCGTGCGACCAAACTATTGGGCCGACCCGACCCATTTCCGACCCAAACCCGGATTTTTGGCCCAGACCCAAAATTTTGACCCGATTCCAATTTTATGCCCGACCCGGCCCGTTCCACTGTTTCAGCCCGTTTTTTATTTTTCGGCCCAAATCCAATTTTGACGAATTCGGTCCGTGCCCGTGCACGCGAGGCCCGTTTTCAAGATTTTTGAAGATATGTACTTTGTAAATTTATGTAATAAATTAGGCAAGAAGTACAGGATCCACGAGTGGGCCGCAATGAACGTTTTTTATTTTATTTTTTCGTTCAAAGCATGTCGTGGATGTTTAAATTATGCCTAAGCATGCTATGTATGTTTAATTACGTAGATAAACATACTATATATTTTTGTGATTGGATGCGCATCGTAAGCATGCTAGGTTTATCGCGTTTTTCAAGCATATTTTAGAATTCTGCTAGCATGTTTTACATGTTGAGTTCTATAGAAAAGCATGCTAGGATTACGTGATCTGCATGGACAAACCATTTTGAAACAAAAGACTAAGCAAGAAACCCGACATATTAATTTTTAAAATTAAAATGTCAAGACCTTCACTTTTTAATCTCTAAACAAATTGTTACGCACTGTGAGTAAACATCCACACGCGTGGCTTGCTTGCACTGTTTATCATAAGTTTGTTAGATGAGATTTCTAAATAAAACATTTTAATCTATTGGAAGTGGGAGTTTCATGTGTGGCGATCACACGCGGCTTGCACATACGATTTTCATAAATTCTCTAGAGATAGATTTAAAATGAGATAACAAAGGAATTTGGATTGGGCGGTATGGTCTAGTGAGTATGTCGATTCTAAGAATTCATTTTCATTGTTAAAATTGTGGTCATTGCTTAGACATCACCTCAAGTACAACTTCATGAAGTCCCTTCTTGTGATAGTGATGTGGTCTAGTAAGGTCCAATCATTAATTTCATTTATCATAAGGATAAGTTGACATGGATTGAAATTAAACGACTAAAAGGTATATTTTAGTGCAGTCGAGAGGTTCGTAATAGCGTCGCGCGTGGCTTGCGTGTGGAATTCCTTGGGCGATTGGAGGTTTCAATTAATATTGTTTATCAAAAGGTTACAATATTATTGTTACGAATTATGTGCGATCGTATGCTTATGTGTTTACATTACTTTTCATATATGTCTCTTACACCGATTATCTGTATGCTCGCACAAAATCCTCTATCTGGTCCAAATTTTATCGAGTGGAAACGAAACATGGAATATGTTCTTATCGCTGAAGAACACATGTTTGTTCTCACTACTCCCAAACCTGATGCTCTTACTGACGTATCGACTAATGAGCAGCGAGAGTTAAGCAGACTTTGGAATGAGTCAAACAATATGGCCAAATGTTATATGATGACTACTATGTCCAAAGGCTTGCAGCTGCAGCATCAGTCGATGGCAGACACGACTGAAATATGGTCAAGTCTCGAGAGTAAGTTTGGGCAGTCGGATCGGACAGTCCGCTTCCATACAATGAGAGAAATCTTGGCGTGTAAGATGGAAGAAGGAAGTTCGGTTCATGAACATGTCTCCCACATGACTCATCTAATGGATAGTCTTGATCAGTTGGGATGAGGTATTGACGGCAAAGCCAAGGTTGATATCATCCTCAACACACTGCCCAAGTCTTTTGAGAATTTTCGCGTGAACGCGATCATGAGCAAGACCGAGTATACACTTAGTCAGTTGCTTAATGATCTCGTGGCCGTGGAAGGAGTCATGGCAAAGGAGCACATGCCCTTGCTAGCACATCTAAGGGCCCAAATTTTCCGTTGAAAAATGGAAGAAAAAGGGGCACCATAGGTGGTAGAGGTAAAGGAACCGATGGGGGCGGGGAAGCAAGAAAATGGCTGCCACCGGAGGCTTGAAAAGGCGAAGAAGAGGCAAGTGCTTGGTGCGGCAAGGCGAGCATTGGAAGGCCAGTGCCCTATGCTCAAGGCTCAGTACGCCATTTTCTTTAATGTGAAACATGTTTAGCGACTTGTTCTACTCATTCATGGGTAGTAGATCGGGTCTGTTGATCGATGTTTGTTACACCTTGCAGGGGTTCCCACGGATAAGGGAGCTGCATAATGGCGAGATAACGATCTCCATGGGCAACGAGGCGAAAGTCGTGGCCGTTGTAGTCGGAGATGTTTCTTTATGTTTTGATAGAACAATTTTAGTATTGAAAGACGTTTTATATGTGCCGGAGTTTCGACGGAACCTTATTTCCATTTCCAAACTATTTATTCATGGATATTCGGTTGTTTTTTATAGTGGTGTTTCTGTCATAAGAAATAACGAAGTTATCTGTGGTGGCACTTTATATAATTCGCTTTATACTATTTCTGCCAAATATAATACCTTCAATTATGTTGCATCTACTTCAAACCTTAAGAAGAGAAAGTTTTCTTCGCAAGATTACACCACATTTCTCTGGCATCTTAGATTAGGTCACATCAATCTAAATAGGATTCAAAGACGGCTAAGAATGGGCGTTGGGTGATCTCACGGTTACTCGTTCGATGCGTGAATCTGTATAGAAGGAAAGATGTCGACCGGACACTTCAAAATGAAGGGTTATAGAGCCAAAGAAGTGTTGGAGCTAGTCCGTTCTAACTGTGTGGACCTATGTCCACACAAGCTCGTGGAGAATGCAGTATTTTATCACTTTCATTGACGATTATTGAGGTGCGGATACATATACCGCTTCACCGCAAGTCCGAATGCTTTGAGAAATTCAAAAATTTAAGGCGAAGTGGAGCGAAGCTTGGTAAAAGTATCAGTCCTTTGGTCCGATCGTGTAATAACCCAAAAATTTAAAACTTTTGTTAGTGATGCTTAAACCAATTATTTGTGTTGTTTAGACCTTAATTATGTTTAAGGGGACCAACGAAACGAATTAGAATCGATTCAGAGATCGAAAACTAGAGAAATCAAAAACTAGTGACTAGTCCTACAGGATTAAGGTTTTATGAATAGCCTGAACATAGAATGAAAGATCTATAATGAATCTCAACAAAAGGATTGCATTTCTAGAACTTGTCGCAAAAACATGTGAGAAACCTAAGAATCGGAATTTTCGGACATACTCGCCCGGTCAGTCTCAAAAGTACTATTCACGAACCGGATCAACTTTCAGTCCGTGCTAATCATTAAAATTAATGATAACAATAAAATTCATAAAGAGATATGTTATTATGAATTTAGAATTTATAAGAATCAATTTCTGAACGAAATTCCTGAAGAACTTAACCGAACTCCGGGTATAAATACCGAAAAAACCCTAAACCGATCCGAACGACCCGAAACTCGAACAAAGGGTTTAAATCAATAAGAAATGATTTATAAGACTCAAATTAATTATGAAAGCTCAAGAATTCAATAGAAGTTTCGAATGAGCATAATTTAATCGTCGGACGCTGTTTTTCCGCGATAACTCGGAATTGACTTATCGGATGCCATCCTAACTTCACAAAATTATTATGAAACATGAAATAAGTCTTTTTAATGCTACTTAAGAAAATAAAACCTTAAGGTTCCGAGAAATTAATCGAAAGTGCGATAAAACTTAAAGAGCCGGTATTAACATGCCAAATCGGGTAATTTGACTAGTCTTCTCCCAACCACCACAAGAGGCACTCCATATAGGCTAAAAAGGGGCTCATTTGGGCAGAATGTTCAGCAAAAAAATGAGCACCTCTTTCTCTCTCTAATTTGAAAATTCTCTCATTTGTTCTTCAACTTTCCAAGCTTTAATCTTCATTTCCAACCCATTTCAACCCCAAATTAAATTTATAAGACCATCCTAAGGTAGTATTCATAATTCTCTTCATTTATAATGGAGTAGAATTTTTTTTAATTTTTTTTGATTTATTTCATAAAGAACCCTAGTTTTGTTCCTCATTTTGTTTCGTAGCTTTTGAGCCATCAAATGCTCTCAATCCATGAATGAAATATGCTTATAAATATGTTTTAAGGCTGTAGTTAAAATTTAGGAATTTTTGGAGCATGTTTAATATTTTTAGATTTATGTTATATTTATTTTTATATGTGATAAAGCATGATTTTGTGAATATTATTTGATATTGTTGCTTGCTGATATATTAGGAGCATGTAGAATAAATATGGTAATTTTCAGAATATTTTTGGAATTTTCTTGTATTTATTTTGATTTTATTTTATTGGAAAATAGTTGAGGTATAATGTTTAATATATGATATGAACATCATATATTAATATTGAAATTTTTGAAACACTAATCCTATTTTTTCCAAAAATGGGCAGAATTTATTTAAGTATTTTTAAGCCATTGTTTGATTTTATTTGTTGAGAAATAGTTGAGATATAGTGTTTAATATATGATATGAGCATCATATATTAATCTTGAAATTATTGAGACACTACTCCTATTTATTCATATGGATCGAAAGTATATATATATATATATATAGGGGTTGGTTATAGAGAGAACCACCTCTTAGATAAGAACTAAGAACCAATAACTACCGTTAGATTAAGTAAGATTGGACGACACATAATTATTTAATGATAAAATAGTCAAATCCTAAATTTTCGTTATTTGGATATTCCACATTCTATTTTTCGTTGTTCATATAATTCATGTTGTTATGCATATAATCATAGTTCTTGTGCATGCTATTCATTCCAATCCATTGTTATGTTCATGTAATTCATGGTGTTATGCATATAATAGTAGTAATTATGCATACGAGAATAATTACGAAAATCAATATACAAATCCCTTGATTTAGGGCTAAACGGTTATCATTAAATTATGAGGATAATTAACTATTTATAATTAATCTTGACCATTAGATTATAAAAATTAATGGACCACATTAGTTCTTAGTTCTCAAAAAAGTTGGAGTTCTCATTTGATCCACTCCCTATATATATATATATATATATATTAGGAATTATTTGATTTTTATTTGTTGATAATAATATGATATGTGATGTTTAGAAATAATATGAACCTAATATGCATTGTTGGGAATTTATTGAACACATATGTAAAATATGTGTGAGGACAAAAAGAATTCCAAGTATTTGGTTCATATTATAAATATTAGTTGATGTTTAATGTTAATATTACATGTTTATTGCATAATATAAACATATTGTGAATGAATGAAATTTATTGAATATATATATATATATATAGCAATTGCTGAAATATATATATAGTGAAAATGCATGTGTTTTAATTTTAATAAATGATGTGTAGTATAAGGTATAAGCATGATATGATTTTTGTGGAATTTATTGAACACCTATGTGCATAAGTTAACATTACCGAAAACTTGGAGTGTTTTAACCTATGGTTTAAAATCTTATATGATGATATTGAATTGAAAATTAAATTTTATAGTATGATAGGAGTATATCATGATTTTGTTGGAATTTATTGGATACATATGCTAATTATTGCTAATTATCGAAAACATAGGAAAATGGTTAAGTATGTGTTTAATTTTAGTGGTAATGATGCTATGATAGTTAATTTATAAGTTTGGAATAAATGGTTGTGATTGTGATGAATGAATGAATGGAACACTTATGCACACATACACAATGATTGTGTATTATGTTAGAAATTAGGGTTCCTAATGCTTTCGTATAGTTTATATTGTGTATGGTATTGTATAGTTTTGAATGGTTATGTTTATATTGTACCGAAAAATAAAACCCCAAACGTAAACAACATAATACTTTATGTATGAGAATCCAAAAGAAATCAAACAATTTCGATATCTTAAGAAGGAATTAATGAGAATCGAAGTTAGACACAATTTAGGGTTTCTCTATTGATAATAGGATACTCAAATGTGAGTTCCTAAGTTAAAGAAACCAAAAGCCGAGTTACAATGTTGATACTTAATAACGACAACCCAATACGATGTTAGATTGAGCGTTAAGACAACTCGACAACGAATAGCGATTATACAACTTATGCAATCTCCGACGAGTTAAGAGAAACAAACAACGTGGTAAAGTGCAAACAAAGATTCAAACATAAGATGTCAATTCTTATGTCTCGAAGGTCGAGTTAGTATACACAAAGAACTCCGTTAATTCCTAAGTGTTTACTTACATAATGGTATGTGATCACTTGAATCATAAGTCAAGACTCCATTTTATTTATCGTGTTAATACGACTAGTCGTCCAGCATAACCTACTAGGACGTAACTATAATTGTTAAGTCTAGTTAGTGGCTTGAGAATATCCTAAATTACCAATCATAACTTGAGTACTAACAATCTATAATGTAATAACGTTTAGAAGGACACTAAGGTTAAGAGTCGAGGATAGACTCAGAAATGTAAGATAATAGAAATGTAAGAGTTGAAGTTCACCTATGAATGATGAAGTAATATAGTTTAGGAATTGAGAATGTAAGATAATAGAAATTATCTTAAAACAATCATACGAAATCATAAAGAGACCCCAATTAGGAGCTTTAAGTCGTAATTTATGAACGACCTTCGATCGATGGAAAGAATCTATGAAATGCTATTTTCTTATGAAGGGTTGATCGTACGTAGTTGGCTTGGAAGTACAATTTCACCTGCTCACTTAGACTTACTAGCTTCGAACTAGCAGGTGGGCTCTCTTGAAACAAAAAGGATATGCATATCTATCTCAAAGCATGATTTACAAAAGCTTTATGAAATATTATTCCATGAAATGTTATTGATTGCCAAATATTTACGTTTTGTTGTGATCCTATCTGAGATTGGTATATCCAATATGGTATGTGAATGAGTTGGTCCACCAACGTTAAAAAAGGGTAACGATCGGATCCGACTTAGTTAAGGACTAACTCGGATTGTGTACACATGTGAATGTGTGTTAAGGTTAGCTACCTCGACCGGTCACGGCGACTATGTGTAGGTGGCTACCTCCATAGTGCGCGAATGAATGAATGAACGAATAAGTGATCAGATATGGAACAACATGGATAAAATAGTTCGGCCGAACGCTTTCGGAAAATGATAAAATGTTTGATAGGCATGGGTCTTTCGACTAAAATCCTTATGCGCTATTGTGGGCAGTTCAATAACTTAAACAAAGAAAATGTTTTCGGCAATGAGTCCACTGAGTACTTTTGTACTTAGCCCTGCATCTCGTTTTGATGTGCAGGTTGAGCAGGGATTGATGATAGGTGCGAGGTGGTGCAGAGTGGCGGTTGTTTTGATGCTTTATTAGAAAGGATTTCTAGAACCTTGGGCATGCATCGTCATATGCATGTCCATACGTTTATTTGCTGCCTAACTCTGATATTATTTTGATGTCTGGATTATAATTGATGTCATTCCGTATTGAACTTGAGGTCGTACCTCGTTCCTTGAATTGTGACCTGATTGGGCTATATGTTTGAACATCGAACCTTTTGGCAAGTCCTTCTGTGACTTGAGTTTGTATCGATTAGCCTATTCCTTTCAGTCTATGCTTATATTCGCGGTTGATTGGTTAATTGTATTGATTAAGTTATATATATCCGCTGCATTATCATATCAGTGACGATCCATATAATCCGTACTTCTCTGAGAAGTTGGGTCGTCACAAAGTGGTATCAGAGCACTTGTTCGCTCTGAACCCTAGAAACCCTTTCGTTGAATCCTAAGTTGAAAGTCGAGTCTAGAAATTATTTATGTTTGTCGCTCTCGCATTTGCACTCCATCGTCGTCCTGCTCAACGAGGAAGAAGGTAACTATCTCAACTGAAAATTGTTTTGAAATGATGGAAGTTTATGAAATGTGAAATGGACTTACAAAAGTCGCATTGTTTTAAAGGTTGAAATATGTTTGAAAGGAGAAAAGTCTCAAAATTTCAAATGGAGTTGTTGTTTCCAAGGATTTTGTAAAAAAATGAATGATTGAAATTGAAAAGTTATTTTCAAAATAACTGGTTGTTAGGTTGAAAAGAGTTGAAAACTCTGGGAGATTGATAAAGGAATGATATGAGAAGACATGTTTATCGCAATATAAGTTATGAGTTGTGTTTACTCCTATATGCAAAGCATCTTTAGAGGCATAATGTAAATGAGTATGTTTCCCATGAGAACATAGACTCTTAAGGCGCATGATCCCTATTGCGAACTTAGTATGAGAACATAAGGTATCCCCGATTGAGCGGAATCCTAAGGAAGAGCGAGAACATAGAAATTATAAGAATCCTAATACGAATGGATGCGAGGATGACAACACGACGAGTCTATGATGACTAAGCGATTATAGCGGAGGTTCGCAGCATTATGAATCCCAACCTCTCTATGTGAAGAATTTGAACACCATACGCTATCTCTATCGTGGCTATAACAAAAATCAAAGTATAACGTTTTGAAAGTATGAAAAGAAAGATCTAATTGTAAGTATTGAAAGAACGCATATGATCGATGTTATAATGCGAATAGAAATAAGGAATTCAGGACCCAATGAGAAAGGGTAACCACTTAGCCTTACTCAAAGGCTAGACATTGAAAGTTTGTTCTACCCTATGAGACCATGCAGTCTCTAGTTTCATAAGAACTTAGGAATATAGGATATAAGATTATGGTTCAGACAATTTTTACGACTAGACGCCTTTTATCCTGTAGAGCTACACACGAGGAGATTGTACGTTCCTACCGTTCCTACTAGATGTGCCAAGGAGACGACGTCGGCAAGTTCTTTGCTTACATCATGCATCACTGGACTACTGCACATGCCCGTGGTACGTCATACTACGATGGTGTACTCCGACTGATTGCAAGACTGCCACCCAAAACAGGGGTATACACGCAAGATATCATCTGAATACATATATCATCGCCGAGAGCTTCAATCTTGAGATAGACTTACCCCGTTCCATCAGCCACCTGAACTACGTATTCATGGTATACGGAGCTGCCCCTGGTGGACTATATCTCCCTGAGCAAGAATACCCCTGGCGTGATGAGATTCCCGAGTGGCTTCATCCGGAGGTGCCTCGCTTGGCATCTGATGGACCTATATTCTTGCTGGCTGTGGCAGGAACATATTCGAGGCTGGATCTTCCCGTCCTCGACAACTCACTTTTTCGGTCCTACCGCCGGTGGGATTCGAGCCCGTCATTGCCCGCCCGACCATTCTTGCCGATCATTCCATGCCAAAGATCCACCTCTACCTACCGGCGTTTCCCAGGTTCAACCGCCGCCACCCGCACGGACCCATGTGTCACGATCTTGTCAGAGATTGACGATTCACGTGGCCTAAGCGCATGCGCCATGAGGGAGCTTGTGCCCGTCTTCGCTTCTCCATTTCCAGCCAATGCCTATGAGGAGATCATAGCTGAGATCCACCGAGACTTAGCTAATATGGAAGAAGCTAGAGTCATTATAATTCGAGAGACCGTGACTCCCACATTCAATGCTGAGGTCAAAGAGGAGTAGGACCCAGAGAAGGATCTGCCTGCTGACGATGAGATGACGGATGTTGATAGTACCCATACTCCCGGTTCTGACTCTGACATGCTGAGCCCTATTTACACCCTGGGCGATTATGAATCTAGTTATTAAGACTAGATCGTATTTTGTTTATATACTTTTGTATATCTTGTGACGCATGCGGAAACGATAGGTCGTTTCGAGATTCCCTTATTTTGATGACCTCGGTAGCGTTAATATTTTTGTACGCACCGTGACTAGGTACGTGGAGTGCTGCTGATATTAACTTTTGGAGTGTCATACTCCGTGCACGGCCTTTGTGGATCGTAAAGTGATGATGAAAGTCCTCGTATAGACATTTGATTTGATATGATGATAGCTCCCGAGAGCTTTGGTTTTGAGGTTGCGATATATGGTGTTCGATGGCGTTCTAGATTTATGTTTATGATTATATATACATACCGTGCTAAGATATCTATGATCCTGACGGATGGTATAAGAAGATATCTGATTACGTATATTTATGAAAGATAGAATGCCACCGAGAAGAAGAAACCGTGAGGTAACACTCGAAAGAGATGACACCCCTCCACCACCACCACTGGTAAGACGGCTTGAGGAACTATTCCTCAGACAGAACCCGCCCACTTTCAACGGGACTGGGAATCCCGTGGATCTTGAACTTTGGATTCGTGTGCTGGGCGAATCTTTAACTTCCTTCTTCGCACCTCTCAAGAATGCTTGTCATGCATTGCCTTCGGATGACGGTGCCACCGACTTCGGTGGGAGGCGAAGAGGAAGACTCTGTCCGAGGAGGAATTAGAAGATTTCTCCTGGGAGGAATTTAAGGAGGAGGTGTACGAGAAATACATTCCTAAGAGCTACCGGAAGAGAAAAGAACATGAGTTCTACAACCTACGCCAGGGAAAGACGACGGTCACAGATTACGACCATGCATTCTGCGAGATGTCGGGGTATGCGCCTCAGCTAGTCGACACCGACGAGAAGAGGACAGAAAAGTTTCGAGCGGGACTCCATCATGAAATCAGGGTCTCGCTAGCTGGCCACAGAAATCTGACTTATCGTGAGGCCCTCAGTTGGGCATTGGACATCGATGCTGCCATGCCCGAAGATAGGACTGTCGCTGTACATCCCCCGAATCACCAAGGGGATCGTGGAAAGAGGAAGTGGGAAGGACCCCACCAAAGTCAAGGATCCAACACTGGTCAGGCCGACAGGAGGCCATGGCAAGAGAACAACGTGAGGAGGAGATCACAGGATCCAATACTGTAGAGATTGACGATTCACGTGGCCTAACTGCATGCGCCATGAGGGGAGCTTGTGCCCGTCTTGCTGCTTCTCCATTTCCAGCCAATGCCTATGAGGAGATCATAGCTGAGATCCACCGAGACTTAGCTACTATGGAAGAAGCTAGAGTCATTATAATCCGAGAGATCGTGACTCCCACATTCAATGCTGAGGTCAAAGAGAGTAGGACCCGAGAAGGATCGCTGCGGCGATGAGATGACGGATGTTGATAGTACCCATACTCCGGTTCTGACTCTGACATGCTGAGCCCTATTTACACCCTGGGCGATTATGAATCTAGTTGTTAAGACTAGATAGTATTTTGTTTATATACTTTTGTATATCTTGTGATGCATGCGGAAACGATAGGTCGTTTCGAGATTCCCTTATTTTGATGACCTCGATAGCATTAATATTTTTGTACGCACCGTGACTAGGTACGTGGAGTGCTGCTGATATTAACTTTTGGAGTGTCATACTCCGTACCTGGCCTTTTGTGGATCGTAAAAGTGATGATGAAAGTCCTCGTATAGACATTTGATTTGATATGATGATAGCTCCCCGAGAGCTTTGGTTTTTGAGGTTGCGATATATGGTGTTCGATGACGTTCTAGATTTATGTTTATGATTATATATACATACCGTGCTAAGATATCTATGATCCTGACGGATGGTATAAGAAGATATCTGATTACGTATATTTATGAAAGATAGAATGCCACCGAGAAGAAGAAACCGTGAGGTAACACTCGAAAGAGATGACACCCCTCCACCACCACCTTTGGTAAGGCGGCGAGGAACTATTCCTCGTAACCCGCCCACTTTCAGCGGGACTGAGAATCCCGTGGATGCTGAACTTTGGATTCGCGCGCTAGAGCGAATCTTTAACTTCCTTCACTGCACCTCTCAAGAATGCTTGTCATGCATTGCCTTCCAGATGACAGGTGCCACCGACTTCTGGTGGGAGGCGAAGAGGAAGACTCTGTCCGAGGCGGAATTAGAAGATTTCTCCTGGGAGGAATTTAAGGAGGTGGTGTACGAGAAATACATTCCTAAGAGCTACCGGAAGAGAAAAGAACATGAGTTCTACAACCTACACCAGGAAAGACGACGGTCACAGATTACGACCATGCATTCGCGAGATGTCGGGTATCGCCTCGGCTAGTCGACAAGCGAGAAGAGACGAGAAAAGTTTCGAGCGGGACTCCATCATGAAATCAGGGTCTCGCTAGCTGGCCACAGAAATCTGACTTATCGTGAGGCCCTCAGTTGGGCATTGGACATCGAGGCTGCCATGCCCGAAGATATGACTGTCGTTGTACATCCCCCGAATCACCAAGGGGATCGTGGAAAGAGGAAGTGGGAAGGACCCCCCCAAAGTCAAGGATCCAACACTGGTCAGGCCGACAGGAGGCCATGGCAAGAGAACAACGTGCCATCTGGGCACGGGCAAGGAAATGGACGTCCCATGGTACCCGTACCTGACGGGGGAAACCAGAAATTTGTGAGGCTCCCCGTATGCCCCAGGTGCCATAGGAGTTACAAAGGGGCATGCGCATTTACAAATGACGGATGCTTCAAGTGTGGCCAGAAGGGCCACTATTCCAGATATTGCCCTGGGATACGCCAATGGGAAAATGGCCGCCCCAATGTGCGCAACCGAGTCCAGCCGATCCGAGCTATCCAAGCTCAACTGTTCCAACAACAGCCCCCTATTCAGTACTTCTAGCCGAATCAACGACCATATCAACCACGACGACAACGACAACAACAATGGCGGCGGCAAGAAGCAGATAGATCGGCGTCCCAACAACAACAACAGCAGTAGCAATCGCAGCAACAACAACAACATCATCAACAACAGCAACCGCCACCGCAAGCCAGGGACTACGCCCTCAACCAAGAAAGGGAGTTCCCGCAGGAGCCGCCAAGGAACCAAGGAAACTTGACAGGTATGGGAATACTCCTCCAATTGCCTGTTATCCTACTGTTCGATACTGGCGCCTCTCATTCTTTTATTGCTAAAGCATGCGTAGAGAACTTAGGATTAGATCCTAAACGCGTTGAACAAATTGTGAGAATTTCTTCTCCAGTAGGAGGCATAAGAACAATAACCCACATATGCTCGAACCTAGAACTTGGACTAGGCTCACTTAAGGTCATGACAGATAACCTTCACGTCATACCTATGATACATGTGGACATAATTCTAGGAATGGATTGGTTAACCGAACATAATGTGACCATCCTATGTAATGAAAGGAAAATTTCTTTCCAACATCCCAGAGAGAAACCTATAGACTTTCACGGGATCAGCATGGGGAGGAGAGTCCAATCATATCCGCACTACAAGCAAGGACGTTGCTGAACAAGACAGAGAACCACGCCTACCTTGTCTACCTCCAGGAGGAAGAGCAGAATGAGAGGATGATAGAAGACGTTCCAATCGTGAAGGAGTACCCCGATGTATTTCAAGATGAACTACCGGGATTACCGCCAAATCGACAGATTGAGTTCACGATCGACCTCGAACCGTGTTACGCCCGTGTCGAAAGCCCCATACGGATGGCACCAAAGAACTTGAGGATTGAAAATCCAACTGCAAGAACTCTTGGAGTTAGGATTCATTAGACCCAGTGTGTCTCCATGGGGAGCACCTGTCCTTTTTGTGAAGAATAAGGATGGTACGCTGAGAACGTGCATAGACTATCGGGAGTTAAACAAGATAACTCTTAAGAATAAGTATCCCTTGCCCCGAATTGACGATCTGTTTGATCAACTTAAGGGAGCAGGAGTCTTTTCAAAGATAGATCTAAAGTCGGGATACCATCAACTAAGGATTAGACCAGAGGATCTACCTAAAACGGCTTTCGTACAAGGTATGGTCATTTCGAATTCATCGTTATGCCCTTTGGACTTAAAAATGCCCCAGCAGTATTTATGGATATCATGAATAGGGTATTTCACTCGTACTTAGACAAATTTGTCCTAGTATTCATAGACGATATCCTAATATACTTCAAGAATAACCAAGAACACAAAGAGCACTTGAAAACTGTGCTGCAAACATTAAGGCAAGAGCAACTCTTCGCCAAGTTTAGCAAGTGTGAGTTCTGGTTAGGCGATGTGATATTTTTAGGTCACATCGTATCCGCCAAGGGAATCAAAGTGGACCCCTCGATTCGAGAATGGGAAACACCAAAGAACCCGAATGAAATTCGGAGTTTCTTAGGGTTTGCCGGCTATTATCGAAGATTTATCGAAGGATTTTCAATGATAGCCCGACCCATGACCCAATTGTTGAGAAAAGGAATCAAGTACACTTGGACCGCTGAGTGTGAGGCTAGTTTACAGAGATTGAAGGAGTTCTTGACGACAAAGACTGACTTGCGATGCCCAAGCGGATAGGGAATACACAATCTACACAGACGCTTCGAAGAATGAACTAGGATGTGTTTTGATGCAAGAAGGCAAAGTTATTGCTTATGCTTCAAGGAAATTACGCCTACATGAGTTGAACTATCCTACGCATGATCTGGAATTAGCAGCGGTCGTACATGCCTTAAAGATTTGGAGACACCATCTCTATGGAGTTAGATGTGAGATCTACACCGACCATAAAAGCTCAAGTATTTCTTTGAGCGTAAAGATCTTAACATGAGGCAACGTAGATGGTTAGGCGGTGAAAGATTACGTTGTGGTATCAATTACCACCCGTGCAAGGCTAATGTTGTAGGCGATGCCTTGAGTCGCAAAATCCACCATAGTTTGGGATGTCTCCTCATCAAGAAGAGACACTTATAAAGGAATTCGGAAGATGAATATCGAAGTCATGGGCCGTCTCGAGACAATAGAAGGTCGTATTGCAGCGTTGATTGCAATCCCGGACCTAAGAGTCGAATCTTAGAAGCTCGGAGGAAAAGCAAGAAGCTAGAGGAAATACGAGCCAAGATCAAGGACAACAACCAAAAGAATTTCAAAGAAGCAACAGATAACGTTTTGTTGTATGACGGGAGAGTGTGTGTTCCAGAAGACGAAGGGCTTAGTAACGAGATCTTGAAAGAAGCCCATGAGACTTCTTACACCGCACACCCCGGAAGCACCAAAATTTACCAAGATCTCAAGGAGAAATTTTGGTGGGATGGAATGAAGTGCGACGTAGCTTCATTCGTAGAACGTTGTTTGACATGCCAACAAGTGAAAGCACTCCACTAACGATCGTATGGAACCTTACAACTGCTAGACATACCGGAATGGAAATGGGATGACATAGCCATGGATTTTGTTACCGGGCTACCCAAATCACAAAGATGAAATACCGCTATTTGGGTCATCATTGATCGTTTAACCAAGAGCGCGTATTTTCTACCAATTTCGATAACACATGGATCAGACAGACTAGCACAGTTGTACGTTCGAGAGGTCATACGTCTACATGGAGTTCCGAAGACTATCACGTCTGATAGGGATTCAAAACTTACATCCAGATTCTGGATGAGTTTACAAAAGAAATTGGGGACTCGACTACATTTCAGTACCGCGTTCCACTCACAGACGGACAGACAATCCAAGAGGACCATTCAAACGCTTGAAGACATGTTGAGAACCGTTGTCCTCGATAGAGGAAAAAGTTGGGAACAAGTGTTACCACTTGTGGAATTCACCTACATTAACGGCTACCAAGTAACTATTGGAATGGCCCGTACGAAGCTCTTTATGGAAAGAAATATTGATCACCACTATACTGGGATGAAGTGGGAGAAAGGAGAGTATTAGGACATGAGTCTGTGGGCGAAATGATCGAGATTGTGAGACAGATCCGCCAACGGATCAAGGAGGCCCAAGACCGACAGCAGTCGTACGCCGACAAACGTCGCACAGAGCTGCATTTTGAAGTAGGAGACAAAGTCTTCTTGAAGATTTCTCCAACAAAAGGAATCGTGAGATTCGGAATCAAAGCGAAGCTGCGACCACGTTTCATAGGACCCTATGAAATTTTGGAAAGGATAGGGCCAGCGGCTTACAGACTTGCATCGCCGCCAAGCTTCGGGAACGTGCACAATGTGTTCCACGTTTCACAACTAAGGAAGTACATACATGACCCCAGCCATGTGATACCACCGACGGATATTTTCCTCGATGACCATATGAGTTACGTAGAACTGCCTACGAAAATATTAGACCGACGTATCCAAAAACTAAGGAACAAAGAGATATCGTTAGTGAAAGTTCTATGGCGACACCATGGACAAGAGGAAGCAACCTGGGAACTGGAATCAGCTATGAAAGAGAAATACCCAGATTTTTTCAAAGGTTAGCAAATTTCGGGATAAAATTTATTTTAAGGGGGATGGTATGTAATAACCCGAAAAATTTAAAACTTTGTTAGTGATGCTTAAACCAATTATTTGTGTTGCTTAGACCTAAATTATGTTTAAGGGGACCAACGAAATGAATTAGAATCGATTCAGAGATAGAAAACTAGAGAAATCAAAAACTAGTGACTAGTTATACCGGATTAGGGTTTTCTGAATAGCCTGAACATAGAATGAAAGATCTAGAATGAATCTCAACAAAAGAATTGCATTTGAAGAATCGTCTCGCGAAAATATGTGAGAAACCTAAGAATCAGAATTTTCGGGCATACTCGCCCGGTCAGTCTCAAAAGTACTATTCACGAGCCGGATCAACTTCTAGTCCGTGCTAATCATTAAAATTAATTATAACAATAAAATTCATGAAGGGATATGTTATTATGAATTGAGAATTTATAAGAATCAATTTCTGAACGAAATTCCTGAAGAACTTAACCGAATGCACGGTATAAATACCGAAAAAACCCTAAACCGATCCGAACGACCGAAACTTGAACAAAGGGTTTAAATAAATAAGAAATGATTTATAAGACTCAAATTAACTATGAAAGCTCAAGAATTCAATAGAATTTTCGAATGAGCATAATTTAATCGCAGGATATTTTTTTTCATAATAACTCGAAATTGACTTATCGGATGCCATCCGAACTTCACAAAATTATTATGAACCATGAAATAAGTCTTTTTAATGCTATTTAAGAAAATAAAACCTTAAGGTTCAGAAATCAATTGAAAGTGCGATAAAACTTAAAAGTCGGTATAACATGCCAAATCGGGTAATTTGACTAGTCTTCTCCCAACCACCACAAAGGCTCTCCATATAGGCTAAAAAGGGGCTCATTTGGGCAGAATGATCAGCAAAAAAACGAGCTCCCTCTTTCTCTCTCTAATTTGAAAATTCTCTCATTTGTTCTTCAACTTTCCAAGCTTTAATCTTCCTTTCCAACCCATTCCAACCCCCAAATTAAATTTCTAAGAATATAATAAGGTAGTATTCATCATTCTCTTTATTTATAATGGAGTATAATTTTTTTGAATTTTTTTTATTTATTTCATAAAGAACCCTAGTTTTGTTCCTCATTTTTTTTCGTAGCTTTTGAGTCATCAAATGCTCTTAAGCCATGAATGAAATATGCTTAGAAATATGTTCTAAGGCATTTGTTAAAATTTGGGAATTTTTGAAGCATATTTAATATTTTTTGATTTATGTTATATTTCTTTTTATATGTGATAAAGCATGCTTTTGTGAATATTATTTGATATTGTTGCTTGTTGATATATTAGTAGCATGTAGCATAAATATGGTAATTTTCAAAATATTTTTGGAATTTTCTTATATTTATTTTGATTTTATTTTGTTGGAAAATAGTTGAGGTATATAATGTTTAATATATGATATGAACATCATATATTACTAATGAAATTTTTGAAACACTACTCCTATTTTTTCAAAAATGAGCAGAATTTATTTATGTATTTTTAAGCCATTGTTTGATTTTATTTGTTGAGAAATAGTTGAGATATAGTGTTTAATATATGATATAAACATCATATATTAATCTTGAAATTATTGAGACACTACTCCTATTTATTCATATGGACCGAAAGTATATATATATATATATATATATATATATTAGGAATTATTTGATTTTTATATGTTGAAAATAATATGATATGTGATGTTTAGAAATAATATGAACCTAATATGCATTGTTGAGAATTTATTGAACACATATGCAAAATATGTGTGAGGACAAAAAGAATTTCAAGCATTTGGTTCATATTATAAATATTAGTTGATGTTTAATGTTAATATTACATGTTTATTTCATAATATAAACATATTGTGAAGGAATGAATGAATAAATATATATATATATATATATATATATATATATATATAGCAATTGAATATATATATATATATATATATATATATATATATATATAGTGAAAATGCATGTGTTTTAATTTTAATAAATGATGTGTAGTATAAGGTATAAGCATGATATGATTTTTGTGGAATTTATTGAACACCTATGTGCATAAGTTAACATTACCGAAAACTTGGAGTGTTTTAACCTATGGTTTAAAATCTTATATGATGATATTGAATTGGAAATTAAATTCTATAGTATGATAGGAGTATATCATGATTTTATTGGAATTTATTGGATACATATGCTAATTGTTGCTAATTATCGAAAAATAGCAAAATGGTTAAGTATGTGTTTAATTTTAGTGGTAATGATGCTATGATAGTTAATTTATAAGCTTGGAATGAATGGTTGTGATTGTGATGAATGAATGGAACACTTATGCACACATACACAATGATTGTGTATTATGTTAGCAATTAGGGTTCCTAATGCTTTCGTATAGTTTATATTGTGTATGATATTGTATATTGTTGAATGGTTATGTTTATATTGTACCGACAAATAAAACCCCAAACGTAAACAACATAATACTTTATGTACGAGAATGCAAAAGAAATCAACCAATTTCGATAACTTAAGAAGGAATTAATGAGAATCAAAGTTAGACACAATTTAGGGTTTTCCTATTGATAATAGGATACTCAAACGTGAGTTCCTAAGTTAAAGAAACCAAAAGCCGAGTTACAATGTTGATACTTAATAACGACAACCCAATACGATGTTAGATTGAGCGTTAAGACAACTCGACAATGAATAGCGATTATATAACTTATGCAATCTCCGATGAGTTAAGAGAAACAAACAACGTCGTAAAGTGTAAACAAAGATTCAAACATAAGATGTCAATCCTTATGTCTCGAAGGTCGAGTTAGTATACACAAAGAACTCCGTTAATTCCTAAGTGTTTACTTACGTAATGGTATGTGATCACTTGAATCATAAATCAAGACTCCCCTTTTATTTGTCGTGTTAATACGACAAGTCGTCCAGCATAACCTACTAGGACGTAACTATAATTGTTAAGTCTAGTTAGTGGCTTGAGAATATCCTAAATTACCAATCATAACTTGAGTACTAACAATCTATAACGTAATAACGTTTAGAAGGACACTAAGGTTAAGAGTCGAGGATAGACTCAGAGTATGTGATTCATAAGTTGAAGTTCACCTATGAATGATGAAGTAATATAGTTTGAGAATTGAGAATGTAAGATAATAGAAATTATCTTAAAACAATCACATGAAATCATAAAGAGACCCTAATTGTGAGCTTTAAGTCGTAATTTATAAACGACCTTCGATCGATGGAAAGAATCTAAGAAATGCTATTTTCTTATGAAGGGTTTGATAAATGCGTAGTTGGCTAGGAAGGACAATTTCACTGCTCACTTAGACTTACTAGCCGAACTAGCGGTGGGCTCTCTTGAAACAAAAATGATATGCATATCTATCTCAAAGCATGATTTACAAAAGCTTTATGAAATATTATTCTATGAAATGTTATTGATTGCCAAATATTTACGTTTTGTTGTGATCTATCGAGATTGGTATATCGATATGGTATGTGAATGAGTTGGTCCACCAGCGTTAAAAAGGGTAACGATCGGATCCGACTTAGTTAAGGACTAACTCGGATTGTGTACACATGTATTTGTGTGTTAAGGTTAGCTACCTCGACGGTCACGGCGACTATGTGTGGGTGGTCACCTCCATAGTACGCGAATGAATGAATGAACGAATGAGTGATCAGATATGGAACAACATGGATAAAATAGTTCGGCCGAACGCTTTTGGAAAATAATAAAATGTTTGATAGTGTAACAGCCCGATTCGGCCACCACCTTACCGGACTGCTACTTGGGGTTTGGGATTAAGTAATCGAAAAAGAATAGGGTTTTCAACTTATTTCTCAAGTGAAGGAACATAGATGCTAATAATGAAATATCTCGAAGGATAGAAAGAAGTGACTTATATAAATGATTTGTTTCAAAAGTACTGGCAAAACAGTAGCTATTACAAGGCTTTTAACAAAGCATTCAAGATCTTAACATAATATCAAAAATATAAGGAACTCGAGAGTTTGGCGGTGAATAACGTGTGAGACATGCATGTGAAGATGCATTCTCAAGGTGAACAAAATGCTCCATACTATTTATCAAAAAGATTCCACTCAACTCCGCTCGGTTCCATCACCGCTTTCAACTGCACATTTAAAACAAATATGCAGGGCTGAGTACAATTGTACCTAATGGACACATGCCGAAAATATTTTTATTTTACGAAATATTGTATTGCCCTCACCACAGTAAGACACAAGGGTTTTAGTGAAATGGCCTTGTTCTTACTAAAAACATTTTCTCATTTCTCAAAGTAGACTGGCCAGTCATTTTCATATCACAACAACCACAACGTATATTCTAAGTCGGCTATGGAAAGCGCTTGGGAGGAGGCCTCCTACACCGGACGTAACAACTAAGAGCATGACCGCACGGTTCGAGAGGCCCAACACGTGTACACAACCCAGGCGGGAATTTCTACTTACACCTCCAACCTAGGATCCGAACCAGTAACTTCCTGTTGCCCAGGCAACCCGAATGGACATATCTGAAACTCAAAACATTTTCGTGAGACAATATCGTATCTCAACATTTTCATAAGAAAGCGATAAAGCAATAACAGTAAATACTTTTGAGAAAGCTTGTAAAAATCTTTTGAAAAGAGTGCCCACCTTGAGGACTTAAGGTTTTTAAGTCACTAAAGTCTATTCTCTGATTCCGTTCTCCTTCGAGTCAAACCTTATCAACGCGAGAAACGAGATTTTAGCATATCACTATGCTTTGCAAGAATCATCGATTCGAACCCACGAACGTACTAACATCAACTCTATCACCAACGTTATTATTGTACTATCGTATCAATATACTCTGTACGTTCATACCTTTCTCGACTTATTCTTATCGTCATTTCATGTATTTCTTATATAACTATTATCTTACACGTATATGTTCTTTTTTCTATCGATTCCAACTATACCCTTGTAATTCTCGATTTTTCACATAGCAACCATTCATGCTTACTAATTCATATATATATAGACCAAATTTCCACATATTACTAACATAGAATCCATGTATCACATAACATAGAAAAATTTCACATCATGATTTCTTTCTTAGCATAATTTTGGAAAATTACAAATAATTATCCAAACTTTTCCAAAAATTTAATTAATTCATATAGCATATTATTATCATCATGAATCAATAATATGACATCATTTCCATTAATCATGAATTATTCCTCAATATGTCCTAAGTACATAGTTTTCGAAAATAGACTTAGGTACAAATAATTTTTAGAAATTCCAATAAATTCATATAACACCATATTATTAATCTACATCATTAATATGTTATTCTAACATTCAAACATGAATTATATCTCATCATATAATTACTCTATAATTTTTGAAATTAATAGGATATATATACTTAGGTTTTTCCAAAAATTTCACATAAAATCATACAATCTTATTTGTTAATAACTATCATTATTTCATGCTCAAAACAACATTTAAAATTTATGTATATCAACATATGATCCATATAAATTTTCGATTATCTCATATCATGCTTTGCTTTGTATTAAATTGATAATTCATGCTTAAAACATTATATAAACAATTTAACACATACTTTGAAACATATAGGACATATTTAACATAATTTTCGAAAATAAGCATCCTAACATAATATATATGAATTTCTAACAATTTGACATGTATAACAAGAAGTGGTATAATTTATAACCTTGTGATCGAATTCGATCGACGTCGTGACGTTTTTTTAACTCTCGATCGAAGAACACTATGAAGAACACTCTCTATTTTTTTCTCTCTATTTTCTCTCCTATTTTTCTCCTAATTTTCGATTTTAATGGTATGGGAGGGGTGCCCTCCTATTTGTAGGATTTCTAAAGTGTATTTATTCATTACTTTATAAAATATCTTATTCTAAAGTCAAAAATTGCAACCCCTTTATCTTCTTAATTTTTGAGCCTTGCAAGTTGCATAAGAAACAAATTTGACCTTATCTTATACATTAATGATTTTATCTTCTTGAAATTATAACATGTATAGGTGTAAAAATTAATTTACAACTCATACCATATCTATTAAAATTTTCGGCCACTTCCTATGCTTATGGGATGATTATTTTGTTTTATTCTATAGTTTATTATGTTATTTAATTATTTAATTAATGTATCTTATATTTATTATAGAATAAAGAAATTAATACTTTGTGTGTCATGTGTGTGTGTGTCGCCTACTTCTAGATCCTTAGGATAGATTTTTATTTTTTTCTATATCATATACTATAATATTATCATATAATAATATCATATTAGAAAATTCAACAATTTCAACTATAGGATAAGATATCATTATCATAGAGTTTAAAAATTATTTCCAACCTTATATTAAAAGTCAAAAATTTCGGCTACCTTTATTAAAAATCATAGGTTACTTGTTTTAATTGTTAACCATCTCTAATTTACAACTCATATCCTTATCATAATAATCATAGCCTTGTATTTAATTAAAGTATGATATTTATCTCATAAAATACCAATTTATCACAATTTTCGGTCATCACCTATAATATATGCCAAATATTTTATTTTTCTCCAATTAATAGATATGTGACATAATATAATACTTAGATAATAATTTAGATCATAGAAAAATTATTTAAGATCAATTTCATATACTTTAGTAAAGTTATCGACAAATAATCCAAATTAAGGATAAATTATCAAACTATGATTCTTTTTATAACTAATATTATTTTCATGAAGAATTACATAAATATAATGATATTATATTATAAAATAAATTTTTGGAACATTTCTTAGCAATTTTCCAAGAATTTCGAAAACTAGGGTTTCTTAGGAAATAAATTTTCAAAATTCCACTCTTACCTTAATCCTTCAATTTCAAAATTTATATAGCTTCTAGATGATAAGATTGATCTAGATTTCATGATATTTATCCAATACTAAAGCTTAAATAATTAATTAAATTATTTGCTAAACTTATTACATAAAATCATCATTTTCGAAAATGATGTATTTCTAGAAACAAATTTTATCCTTCATGATGCTTATCACTTTGCTACACATTTTAATGAGATAAACATTATCCTAAGCTTAGTCATAATCTAGTCATATCCTTATCTTATCATTTTATAAATATCATAACATATCTTATCTTAAAAATGTCTTAATCAAACCTTATCATATACTAGTCATTTTCGAAAATGCTAGGGTGTTCCAAGATAATTATCTTATCATGTAATACAAGATAAGTATGACAACTCATATAATAATATCATGTGATCACAAATTAATTCACAAATTAATCCTATTTTGTACAAATTTTCGAGAATCATCATTAAAATAAGGAAATAAATTCTTTTTCCTTCTTAGTGAAATACTTGGCTAAATAATATTCTATATGTAAAATAAAATAACATTTGTTCACATAATATAAAGTGATCTCATGCCAAGTTCATAAATTAATCACATGAACACATAAGTTTCGAAAATAAGGAAACAATTAGGAGAAAATATTTCCTTAATTTTCTAAGTGTAATAATATCCTCTATACACTTAAAAACATATTTATTTATTGTTTTAAAAATTATTTTATTCGAAATTTTAAAGAAAATTTCGATCTATTTCAAATTGTCGCTTACCGACGTTCACTTTCATTCTTATTTTCTTTGTAAACTACTTCTTTATCTTCGAAATTTTTAAGCCCAGATTTTGGGATATTACAGATAGGCATGAGTCTTTCGACTAAAATCCTCATGCGCTATTGTGGGTAGTTCAATAACTTAAACAAAGAAAATATTTTCGGCAATGAGTCCACTGAATACTTTTGTACTTAGCCCTGCATCTCGTTTTGATGTGCAGGTTGAGCAGGGATTGATGATGGGTGCGAGGTGGTGCAGAGTGGCGGTTGTTTTGATGCTTTATTAGAAAGGATTTCTAGAACCTTTGGCATGCATCGTCATATACATGTCCACACGTTTATTTGCTGCCTAACTCTGATATTATTTTGATGTCTGGATTATAATTTCTGTCATACCGTATTGAACTTGAGGTCGTACATCGTTCCTTGAATTGTGCCCTGATTGGGCTATATGTTTGAACATTGAACCTTTTGGCAAGTCCTTCTGTGACTTGAGTTTGTATCAAATAGCCTATTCCTTTCAGTCTATGCTTATATTCGTAGTTGATTGGTTAATTGTATTGATTAAGTTATATATATATCCGCTGCATTATCATATCAGTGACGATCCATATGATCCGTACTTCTCTGAGAAGTCGGGTCGTCACACATCACGGTGGTGAATACCTCAGTAACGAGTTTATGGACTATTTGTTGCAGTGTGGGATTACCTCCAGCTCACTACACCGGGCACACCACAACAAAATGGTGTCTCATAGCGAAGAAATATGACTCTCTTAGAAATGGTTAGATCAATGATGAGTTATGCAACATTGCCTATTTCGTTCTGGGGGTATGCCTTAGAAACAGCGGCATACTTGCTAAATCTAGTATCATCAAGTCGGTTGAAAAGACCCTTTCGAGATGTGGTTTGGGCGCAGCTAGTTTAAACCACATAAGGATATCAGGGCGATCCAACACATGTCTTTGAACAAGAAAGGCGACAAGTTGGAGGTTAGATGCGAAGCAAGGCATTTATTGGCTATCCTAGAGGAGCGAATGGTGGTTATTTCTAAAGTTCTAAGGATCAGAAGTTCATTATTAGCACTAATGCCCGATTCTTAGAAGAGGATTATATGAAAACCATAAATCCAAAGTTGAAATCATTCTTGAGAATTAGAAGATGATCGTATTCCGCCACCGATTAAACCAAAGGTACGAGATGTAGGTGTCTAGTGGCGGGGATCGACACGGATACTTCAAGAAATTGAAGTGGGTCGAGTTCCACCGGATACCGACCAGTATAAGTGGCACCTATCCAGCAAGTTGTGCAAGATAGAGAACCACAAGTTCTTGCGATCCACCATTGCTATTGTGCGATGGCGCCTCGTCGTAGTGGGAGGTTGTTCGTCGACCCGGCGATTTATATTCGTGGGTGAATCTTGAATTTAGTCGATGGCGAAACGAAAGGCAATAATCGACCCATGGACATACGGTGAGGCGATACAAGACATCGATATAAGATCATGGCACACCGCTATGGACTTAGAAATTAAGTCCATAACTGACCATGGATGTATACGAAAGACACCTCTACCGGATGGCGAGGAAGCCATAGGTAGTAAATGGGTATCAAGAGGAAGATAGATTCGGATGGAGAGGTTTCGCTTTAAAGCCGGGCTTGTGGCGAAGGGTACACTCAGTTGAGGGCATCGATTTCGATGAGACCTTTACGCTGTAGTAATGCTCAAGTCCATCGAATTCTTACGGCCATGTGACCACTTAAACCTTGAGGTTTGGCAAATGGATGTGAAACCGCTTTTCAAAGCGGTTACCTTGAAGAAGGTAGAGACATCTATATGCAGCAACCCGAAGGTTATGTGGTGAAGGGTGAAGAGCATCTAGTATGGAAGCTTAAGAAGTCCATTTATGAACTTAAGCAAGCTTCTCGATCATAGAACTTACGCTTTGACGAGGTGGTAAAGTCATATGGATTTACCCAGTTGCCTAGCGAAAGTTGTGTGTATCGTTTGGATGTCAACGATGACGTGGTATTTCTTGCACTTTACGTAGATGACATCCTTCTACTTGGCAACAATGTGAAGTTTTTATCAGACGTAAAGAGTTGGTTATCCGATCAGTTACAAATGAAAGACTTAGGAGATGCAGCGTACATTCTTGGGATCAAGGTTTACCGAGATCGCAAGAAGAAAATGTTGAGCTTATCTCAGGCGTCTTACATTGATAATGTGATTACTCGTTTTAGTATCCAGACCGCCAAGAAAGGATTGCTACCTTTCAGGCATGGTGTTCATTTATCTAAGGAGTAGTCACCTATGACTGCAAAGGAGATAGAGGAAATGAGACAAGTTCCTTACGCTTCCGACGTAGGAAGTCTCATGTATGCAATGCTATGTACGAGACCGATATCTGCTATGCGGTAGGCATAGTGGCAAAATATCAGTCTAACCCTGGACAAGCTCATTGGACTGCGGTAAAGCATATACTCAAGTACCTGAAAAAGACTCGAGATTATAGGCTAGTTTACCATGCAGATAGTCTAATGCCTTTGGGTTATTCAGACTCGGATTTCCAAGCTGACCGTGATGAGAAAAAGTCTACCTCTGGCTATGTGTTTACCTTGGGAGGAGGAGCCGTATCCTGGCGGAGTGCAAAGCAGCGATGCATTGCGGACTCTACCATGGAAGCCGAATATGTAGCCGCTTCGGAGGCTGCTAAAGAGGCTATATGGTTCAAGAACTACCTCATGGATCTAGATGTGGTACCTGGTTTGCCCAAGAGTATCATAGTTTAATGTGATAACTCAGGTACAGTGGCAAACTCGAAGGAACCACGGACCCACAAGGTAACCAAACACATAAATAGAAAGTACCATGTCATACGAGAAATCGTTAGACGAGGAGACGTGCTGATTGAAAAGATTGGTACTGCGGATAACCTAGCTGACCCATTCACGAAGAGCCTGCCGCAAAAGTCTACGAAGAGCATATTCGAGGACTTGGATTGCGCAAGATGGCACCCACTTAGAAATGAAACTTTTGTATAAGTGGGAGAAGCAAAGTGATGGTGTTGTTTGTAATAGCTAGTAGAGAGACACATTGTATACTAAAAGTTTTGCTTTAGTATAAGTGGGAGATTGTTGGATTTGTATACTGGAAGCAGTTTTGGTTGAGCTTGTATACAATGTTTCCTGTAACCACTATTACAATCTCATATCTGAATTGTTTACTTGATTGCATATGTATGTCCCCTTATCTCATATATAAGTTAGATCATACAGTGTGTTGTAGATCACAGAAGTCTGTATGATTGGTCAAGCTTAATGAGATATAAAAAGAATCACAGCTGAGACAACTTGAGGATGAGTTGTCGGTATAGACTGCGGTATAGATAAGAAGTGACTTGACTTGGTTGCTTGTCTATGCTGGTACTTCTCTGACGTATTGATGGATCACAGTGAGATGAGTTCTTCTAGTTGACCGTCGTGAAGAACCTAGATCTCGGTGACTTTACGTTGATCTAAACCTCGATAGGGTATTAGGTGAGTATGAGTTCTTGACCATCACTTTGACTTGTTATGGGTGAGGTTACATGAGATAACCAGATTCTCGCATCTTGGGTGGTGGCGATCTTGTATGTCATGCTAGTTACCTGTGTCGAGTCACCGTATCCGTTTAGGATGATGACGTCCCCTTAAGGAGCTCAAAAGGTTTATTGTACTAAACCCTGCAGGTTGAGTTATCTCAAGTACAATAATAAGGTTGATTGGTACTACTTAAGGAATTAAAGATATTAATTATTTTAAGCAGTCAGAACGTTGTAAATAATTAATGGACGTACGATATTTTAAATACGAGGATTCGTGAAGTCTAAGTGCAAGCCCGACTCAACTTCGGAAATAAAGGGATAAGTCAGCCTTTATTCTCTAGTGGCATGAATAAATGTTTATGAATTAATTTATGTTCTGGGCTGAACATAAGATAATTAATTTATTTGAGGTCCATCTTTATTTCTTGCATTTGATCCCTGGGCTGGCCCATCCAGGCCTAGAGCTTAGTGAAAATCGTCCCCCTCCTTATAGAGTCCCACTAGGACTCTATTTTGATCCTCTCTATCTTAAGTGATATTATTATATTTATTGGATATGCAGAAATTATATCTGGATAGGATTTAGGGTTGCATTATAAATATAAGGTGAGAGAAAATCAAACCCTAATCCAAGAGAAGAATTTTCGAAAATTACTATTCCAAATAGAGAGATTTTCGAAAACTTCAAAGGGAGGAAGAAGGCGAATTTCTATAGCACTCTCCATAGATTGTCCTCACTCGGTATTGGAGTTTAGGCAATCGGGATACAGTCCAAAAGATCAGAGCATGAGTCTTGATCCAATCATTGCCTGACAAATTCGCAGGTAAACACGAGAAAACACCAACGTGTTGTAATTAATTATATAGGTGCATGCTAGGTATATAACGCTACAAGAAATATGACCTTTTGCGACATGGAAAATATGTCGCAAACTTTTGTTTTTATGTCGCAAAAGCGAATTTGTGACATTTCCTGCATCACGTTGGATTGTGTCGCAAAAAGTGATGATGTAAATTTACGACATTATTTTTCAATAATGACGCAACATATACGACGCTTTGTGCTTCACGTAAATATTGTCGCATAAAATTCGCGACACATTACTCGTCATTAGTTTCAGTGATGCATGTGCATTTGCGACATTTGTTGTGACATCAATTGAAACGATGCCTCATAATTTTGCGACAATAGTTTGTGACATTACAATAATATGACGTGAAATTTTATAATGCTTGTAGCATCATATTTAAAGTGTCGTATAATATTGCGACATATAATATTTGTTGTAAAATTTTGTATAAATTGTCACAAAATATATAACACTTTTGCACCACTTTATTATTATGTCGTAAATCTTGCATCACTTATGCGACATTAAATGAAATGACATGTTCTAATTTGTGACACTATAATTAATGTGATGTAGTTTTATACGACACATGTTACGTCATAGATAAAATGTCGCATAGTAATCCAACATAAAATATTTGTTGTAAAAGGTAATTTAAAGTCACAAATATACAACACATTTTGCATCACTTCATTATAAAATATTTGTTGTAAAAGATAATTTAAAGTCACAAATATACAACATCACTTTATTATTATTATTATTATTATTATTATTATTATTATTATTATTATTATTATTATTATTATTATTATTATCATCATCATCATCATCATCATCATCATCATCTCACAATTACGATATTTATACGACACTTAATTGAGTAATTTTATTGTCGTATTCATAAATAATGCATCATTAATGAATTTAGGCACTGGAATGAAGAAGCATATCAATTATTAAAAACATAGAAATAAATATCTTTCAAATATCAAATTGAAAATATCATAACATTTGATTGACTTGTCTACTATATTATTCAAAAATCTAACATCAAATATCAAAGTCTAAATATCTAGCTATGTAAGAATGCAAATCATGTATACGATAATGTGACACTCAATGTCATTTCATCTTCCTCTTGCTTTTCCTTGTTACACTTTTGACTTGTTCTTACAAAGATTCAACAAAATAAATTATATTTCATACATATAAAAATTAAATTAATTCAAAAGTACAATCGATATAACAATACCTGCATAGGTGCACCATCTAAACGAATATTCATATTGTTCTCATCCGAGTTGTTCATCTTTTCTCTCATCTAATACATTGGTCGAAGATAATATTACAAAAAGGCTAAAATTCAATAGAAATATTATTAAAATTTTGATCATTTACCTCAAAGTTTCATTTAAAGACTCAAGTTACGCATGTTCATGGCCATAACTCCGTCAGATGATGACCCATTATTGAAAGCTTGTATGCGCCGAGAATTGAAAGATCCGGATACCTTGCATATTATAATATAAAGTATGAGTTATAAATATATTATAATGTAAATGGGATATATAATGTCGACTTACATTTATATTATGATCCTCTAATGTGAGAGGTCGTGCCTGAAGCATCTCCATTTTTGAGGAATAGACATCTTTGAATTTTGACATTTCATCTTCAAAACCCTTTCGAATACTTGCCACTATGGCATTAGATTTGTGATGTATAACTTTATCAAATCCTTCTCGAGATGTAAAAATCACTTTCTTTGTAGCACTGCTGCTACGAAAATATTTTGGAGCTTCCTTTCCAATAACATCTTTATAGATCTCGTTATTAGCATCCATATCATCCCGCAAATTCTCAAGCAACTTTTGTTTCAACTCCTTTAAAAGAGCCTATGTACAAAAGACAAAATGAAATTAAAAGAATCACAATGCTCAAACCAATATCTCAATCCTTTTTTAGATCACAAATGGAGAAAGAAGAAAGAGTAAAATAATAAACCAAGTGCAAGAGAAGTTTTTTGGGAAAAGATTTTATAACGTTAAACACTACAAACATTAAAAAGAAATGAAAAATTAAAGATACATTACAATTATAAAAGATAATAGTTATTTCTTTTTCCAAAAAAAAGAAGAGTATATAGATAAATTCTACTTTGAAAACATCAATCATGATTTAAAATCGTTAATGGATGTACAAGTAATATAAGAAAAAAAATGTGACAACACTAAATCCAAATTAATCAATACCAGAACGTTCAATACTAGAACAACATAAATATAATAACAGAACACTAAGGGACACTAAGAGATATTACTTGTACATAAATATAATACCAGAACACTAAGAAACAATTAATACCAGAACACTAAGGGATAGTTATATATTAATCGATTTCATAAAAAAAAATACCAGATAGTTATATATCAATCGATTAATATATAACTATCCCTTAGTGTTCAGGTATTGATTGTTTCTTAGTGTTCGTATTATATTTATGTACAAGTAATATCCTTAATGTACGATATTATATTTATATAAATAACATAAATATAATATTCTTAAAATCAAGATATAAATAACATAAATATAATATTCTTAAAATTATAATGTAATTATCTCAAGGTTTCCATAAAAAGCATAAAGTAAACATTCAGGATCTTATTTTAAAGCCACACAGCCCACATGTAGTGCTGCATCCAACAAGACCTCCAGGATCTTTTCTCCCATTTTCTCCCTTTTGGTTATTATTCTTTCCATTATAATTAAACATTCATGCTCCTACTTTCACTTAAACGGTGTTCTTTTCCTCATCTTTAAAGGTTTGTCTCTTTGATTGTTTCTGTAATACTTACAAGTATTGATTGTTTCTGTAACTATCGATTAATATATAACTATCCCTTAGAAGTAAATCAATCATGATTTAAAATCATTTCCTAATATACTTGTATAAAATATCAACAATGGACGTATAAATAATTCTTAATTCAAAACAAGGGAGCGCAAAGAGTACTTACTAGTTTCTCTTCAGTATTCTTGTCAACTTGTTTTCCACTCTTTTGCTGTCTTGTATGGACAAACAAATCTAGATGTGATGGCTCTTTACCATATTTTTTACGGTACTATAAATATGAAAAATATAAAGAAATTACTATACTATGATACATTATTAAACAACAAATCTCAACATTGTTTGATGTATAATACCTCTTCTATAGCATTGGCCATATCCTTTCGTCCCAATCTAGGAGGAAGTTTAACATGCTTTCGACTATTGTTGTTAGTCTTACTAAGTTTCTATAATTCAACCAAACACAAAAGTTGCATTTTATAGATAAATATTTTAATAGAAACAAATGAAAATTATTCCAGTATTAATAACTTTGAATTGCAATACTCACCCTTGCATTTTTCGAGCTCCAATGGTTTACCAATATAGGCCATTGATCGGCTTCCACCCTTTGTGGACATTTTGATACCACGTAACTCTTGTCATGCCTATACGGAGTATATTACTTTGCTTTCAATCTATTCTTCCAATCCTTCCAAAGTTTTCCAAGTTTCTTAAGACAATTTTTTATAATTGTGCATCAAGTTTATATTTTCCTCTGACCAAAACATAAAGATATATAGTGAAAGAAATATGAATGATTAATAATTGTTATAAGTTAAAAGATGATGGTAGTGTATGGTGAAAATGTTGATATAATAGAAAAATCAAAATGCTGAAAATATTATACAAGATTAAAGAATTTATCACGGACTCACAAAAGAATTGCTTTGCACATTCATTCGGTCATTTCATCGAACATCTTGACGAGAAAAATCTAAATGTCATTTATGATTATGTTACAAGAAAGATAGATAGTTAACAAACTAATCGCAACAACAAAATTGGATAGATAGTTAACAAACTAATCCCAACAACAAAAATAGGATAGATAGTTAACATGAGAACTCATAGAAATCGAAATAATTCGGGCATAGAAAAAATCGCTATACTACGGTGGTGATGTAGAGATTTTGAAGAATTTCGATGGTCGGGTCGGCTTTTGGGAGGCGGAGGAATTCAGTAGGTGGCGTTCTCTTCTTCATGTTCTCTTTGTAAGTGAGGATAGGTTTATTTTTCCATATATCTACAAGTATTCGGAAGGAATTAACCATATATTGAGTAATAGATTTGTGTATGGGTAATCTTTTCACGAAAAATAGGAAACAAATCTACCGAAAAATAGTTTAGTGGGAGGAAGCAGGATGGGCGGGAATTTCTTGCGATGTTCGTAAATTTTGGAGTTTCAGTGTTTGAAGGAGGGGCCTTGACCTCTCCTCTTAA
Organism: Salvia rosmarinus; assembly: GCA_036937905.1. Taxonomy (NCBI): domain Eukaryota; kingdom Viridiplantae; phylum Streptophyta; class Magnoliopsida; order Lamiales; family Lamiaceae; genus Salvia; species Salvia rosmarinus. The sequence goes on from CM072819.1 coordinate 92,084,654, forward strand.
TTCATCCTTAATTTCTTATTATCTCCATAAGAGAATATAAATATAATAATTAATGTTTATTTGCGTAAATTGAGTTAAGTTTTTATATTTTTTGATGCGGTGCAAATTGAGTTATGTTTTTATATTTTTTGATGCAGTGCAAATTGAGTTAAATTAGATTACATGCGGCGCGCGGATCACACGAAGAATTCACGCAAACCAAAGATTTCGCCAGAATTCACGTAAATATCAGATTTCGGGCAGAATTCTTGCAAATGTCAGACCTAAAGCATTTACATAAGTGGGACCTCAGCAAAAGCATTTACTTGTCCAAAAGCCTTAAAGTAGAATCAAGACAATTGGCTAATACGGTTGCCATCATTAGAGAAAATACAGTTCACGGGGTGCCCAAGATCATCGAGATATTTCTACATTACGATCACGAATAAGTCACAATAGAATGCAAACAAGTCATGGATCCAGGGTCCATGGATAAGCAACGAGTTAGGTATTCGGGGAGAAAATGAAAATACAAACACATAGGAAGTGTTATCATCATTTTGAAAGACACATACCTACCAATTCGAATATCAAATGTTCGAGCAGTTCCATCAACACTTCCAAACAATTATCTCGGTTTTGTTAGACAAGCAGACATGGCTGTCGCAAAGCTATCAATAATCTGCGAGTATCCCAAATATCTGTTTGATCAATATTTAAGAGCTGGAAAGTACAACTTAAATAGCGACAAGTTTATGCATAAGGAAAATGCTTAATGCAATGGAATCATGAGGTGCCGGTCATTTTGAAAGAAACATATATCAACTGAATAGGCTCGGACTCGAGGCGACAATCCCAAGCACGGAGTGAGCGGTCGTAGCCGGTGAGACGACCAGCGATGCATACTTGTTGAACTTCACAAACATTCACACGGTAACAAGGAAGAGGAATGTCAACTAAATAATTGTATTAAGAAACCATACAATAAGCACAACAATGTGCAAAGCGAGAAAGTACTAATACCCAAATATGCTACCCGGCCCCTCCCATAAAAAGAAAGAAAGGAAGAGAAATAAGGAACTTATATGAAAGTGTTCCATAAGAAATCACGTAGGTCGTGTCTTAAGGATTTGAACACTATGGAATCACAGATTCATATTTTAGAATGAAATAAAAATTTCAAATCCATCACTCTCACTTTAGTGTTCTTTATAAAAGCACACACACAAAGTCTTCTCAACGCCTCGACTACTATTGTGAGCAACCATATTTCCCAATTACCACGGTATGATTGTAAATGATCACGAAGACACTAGTCGTGGAAAAGACAAGAATTTGGTCGTTAGCCTCCGTCCGTGGTAGACTCTCCGCTCATTGTTAGGCTTCCTAGTTTTGGTTTGCTTTACGATTAAGCGAGGTTGAAGGCGGAATGCTATCCTATCTTTGGTGAGACAACGCAAACCAGCCGGATCGAGGTTATTGGGCCTTAATTGTTGGATGTCCAACAACTTACTCTTCTCCAATACTACAAATAAAAATAATGATAACAACAAACAATAATAATTTAATAATATAATTACGGCGATAAAAGCATTGGGATTGCACAAAAACATTTACGAAACATCTTTAGGATTAAGTTCTAATAATTAGTAATGGAGGTGGTATCCTATTCATATGTATGTATGTATGGATAATAATACTTTTCTTCATTATAAATGATATTTTTTTTTTAATATACATAATATTTTTGAATTACAGTGTAAAAAATAAATGATATTTTTCTTTAATATAAATGAAATTTTTGTTAAGAACAAATGATACTTTTATTCGTTCACACCGTAAGGACGGATGTATAGGAGTTTTTGTGTTAATAATGACATATTTATACTTTAGATAAGATTAGGTCAATAACTTTTACGATATAAATTATTAATATGTCAGAAAAATATATTAGTTTTTCAAAGTACTTTTTTTATATTAAAAATGTTTAAGGTAAATACTACTTAACACTCCAACGTTATATTTGTGCCCCAATATAAGTATAATATCAATCGGACCATAACTTATTAACACCATGCTTGATTAAAGATGATTGCCTTGGTGATATGTTGTAGAATAACTTATTAACACCATGCTTGATTAAAGGAAGCAAGATTTAGAAAAATGCATTCAAAGAAAGCTTGTATTGGTTTTAGATACGCAAACTTCTGACTCGAATGATGATGGTGATGATTTTTTTGAAGATATTATACCATTAGATGAGAATGCAAATGATTAAGAAATCTGGTATGTTGTAAATTCAATTTCTTATATTTTAATATTACTAAAATTTGGATTATTTTATGTCATATGTTATGTCAATTTTTTAACTAACTTTGAATTATATCATGTACTGAAAATATGTGCTGGATACAAAACATCTTTGTTGAGTCTGAATATCAAAAGTAATATACAAATACTTCTTTTTTTTAATTTATATATTTTCGCATAGTTATTGGAATGCTATTAAAAATATTTATTTTTATTACACTTTGTAAAATTCAATTATGAGGAGGTTAAGCCATGATTATATATAGCTATACATTCACATGATGTGGTATCAGTGGCGTCCCAAAGTTTATGACTTATGTTGTGAATTTACGTCGTAATATAAAATAACAAAAATTATGTTACTATTGCGCAACACTATTTTAAATGTGTTGTATACCCATGATATTTTATTGAAATGTTGCAAATAATTGTTGCAGTTTTGATACATAACAAGGAGTGTTGCATTAGTGTCTCTAAACTATGACACACTAATTAGATGATGCACAATTGACGTAAATATACAACACTTAATGTCACGCTATTTTAAATATGTGATATAATTATGACATTTTATTCAGATGTCACAAATGAATTGTTGTAATTTTGAGAAATAAAAATGAGTGTCGCATTTGTGTCACTAAACTACGACACAATATTTAGATGACGTACAACTGACGTAAATATACGACATTAAATTCTACGTTATTTTAAATATGTGGTATAATTATGACATTTTATGTAGGAGTCGCAAATAAATTATCATAATTTTGAGACATAAAAATAAGTGTCGTACCTATGTCACCAAAATACGTCACAATATTTAGATGATGCACAAATGACGCAAATATACGACACTAGAAGCATAAGTGCGGTACTTTTACGACACATGCATATAATGTCGCATGTGCGTATGTCGCAATAGGTCTGTTTTGTTGTAGTCAATGTATGGTGAATTAAACATCCAAGATAGATCATCGGGAGAGGGTTAAAATCAAATTTACCTTCAATTGGTTCTTGAGATATGAGCTTCGATTACTTTAGAATATTTAAATACGCAGTATTTTGGTAACCTTCAAATGTTGAATTTTGTATGTGTTTATGGATAGGATGATGAATAATGTCGTTGGAGGGAGCACCAATCACATCCATTCCATTTGTCGTTTGAATTCTTCATGTTTGAATCCTTGTATGTCGATGTCAGGGTTTGCATCATCGTACACTAAAGCTCTGTAAATCAAAAAAGTGGATTTGGCATGTCAGAATCTTCTGCAAATTCGCCGAGTGAAACACTCAAGGCTTAAATAGCCCTATATTTCTATAGTTGAGTTGACTCTGTACTTTTCCACTACATTAACTTCAAGTTGAGTCAGTCAAGTCTTTTATGTCTTTTATCAGCAGGTTGTGCTCCGTCTTTTATCAGTTTGAGAAACCTAAGTCAGTATGACGTTTTAGCTTTGACGTAGTTATCAGTAGCTTAGACTTCTTATCAGTAACTTTGAATTGCTATCAAGAGTTTTGACTTGATATCAGCAGCTTTGACTTGCCAATTGTTGGTATGACACTTAATCATATTTTTAACTTCTTTATTTTCAACAGCGTCGAGTCTTCAGTCTCTGATATTCAGTCTTCAGTCCTCCGACTTCACTCTTCAGTAGCACTTTTCATCAGTATCATTGTACATCAGTCTTCAGTCTGAGATCTTCAGTAGTGTTTCTATTTTGTTGTATTGGTACTGAAACTTCTTTTAGTACAATTGACTTCAGTACTGCTTAAACTCATCTATCTTTGAGTATACTTCAAGTACCTCAAAACTCTCACTAGAGCCTTCCAATGCTCCTTGCTTGGATTGCTCGTGTAACGACTCAATTTATTCACGGCGCAAGCTATATCAGGTCGAGTGCAATTTGTAAGATACATCAAACACCCGATAACCTTAGTATAGTCTTTTTGCCCAACAGGTTCACCCCTATTTTTATTCAAGTGAACATTAAGCTCCAATGGGATCTTAGTAGGCAAACTATCAAACACGTTGAATTTCTTAAGCACTTTCTCGGCGTGGTGAGATTATGTCAAGACAATTCCGTCGATCTTCTTAGAATCTTGATTCCAAGAATCACATCGGCTAAACCCATGTCTTTCATGTCAAAATTTCTATTTAACATGCGCTTTGTGTCATTAATGACTTGAGTATTACTACCCATGATCAACATGTCATCTACATACAGACACACTATAACATAACAATTGTCAGTGTTCTTAACGTAGAACATTTGTCACACTCGTTGATCTTGAAACCATTTGCCAACATTACATTGTCAAATTTCAAGTGCCATTGCAACGGCGCTTGTTTCAAACCATATAGAGACTTCACGAGTTTGCATACCTTGCCCTCTTGACCAGGTACAACAAACCCTTCGGGTTGCTCTATATATACCTCATCCTCGAGGTCACCATTCAAAAACGCAGTCTTAACGTCCATTTGATGAATCTCAAGATTGTGCAAAGCAGCAATTGCGAGAAGCACCCTAATAGACGTAATCCTCGTCACAGGTGAATAGGTATCGAAGAAATCGTACCCCTCTCTTTGTTTAAACCATTTCGACAACGAAGCAGCCTTATACTTTTCAATTGATCCATCATCTTGTACTTTCTTTTAAGGATCCATTTGCATCCTAAGGGCTTACAACCTTACGCAAATCAACGGCACCCAAGTGTGATTTTGCAGAATAGAATCAATCTCACTTTGAGCGACCTCTCGCCGAGCATCCCGTCCGCCGAGCATAGCTACTTTGATCGAAGTTGGTTCTTCGTCCAACATGAGCGTAATATAGTCGGGACCAAAATCCTTTGGCGTTCGACTCTCGCCACGTCTCGATTCCTACCCTCCGGATCGGACCTCGATCGCTTATGCGATATCGGTTCTTCCTCCAAAGGTTTAGAACTCGAAGCTTCACCATCGTTCTATTGCTAGAACCGGCTTCACTTTATCCTTGTTTTACGGGGATAAACACTTTCAAAAAATATATAGCATTCCTTGACTCAATCGTCATCCCCACGGTCATATCCGGTACCTCGACTGTGGATCGAAAATGATAGGCGCTGCTTGTTGGTGCATACCCAATAAAGATACAATCGATCGTTTTAGGTCGGTTGTAACTTGTTTGGAAGAGGCACCTCAACCTTCGCCAAACACCCCACACTTTGAGATATTTGTACGATGGTTTCTTTCTTTCCACAACTCGTAAGGGTGACATCCTTACTCTTTAGTGGAATCTTGTTCAAGATGTAGTTGGTCGTCAAAGCGAGCTTCCCCACAAGTTCAGGGCAACCTCGAACTAATCAACAAAGCATTCATCATCTCCTTAAGTGTTCGATTTTACGTTCAAGAACGCCATTAGATTGAGGTGAATAAGGGCTGTCGTTTGATGTATTATACCACTTTCATTGCATAATGCCTCAAGCGGAGCTACATATTCTCCCTCTATCACTTGAGCGATCTTAATTCGACGACTTAGTTGATTCTCGGCTTCGTTCTTGAAGTTTTTAAAAGTTTTAATAGCATCGTCTTTACTTCTTAGAAGGTAAAGATAACAATATCTTGTATAGTCATCAATAAACGTGATGAAGTACTTTTTACCACCTTTAGTTTGTACAAACTTTAAATCACACACATCAATGTGAATAAGTTCTAGAGGTTTAGTGCTCCGTTCTACCGAATGAAACGGTAACTTAGCCATTTTGGCTTCCACACAAACCTCACATTTCGTTTGTGTATTAACTTCATTTAACTTTAGTAAATCTAAATTTACTAATCTTTTTATTGCATTTAGATTAACATGTCCTAATCTACAATGCCATAAATCAGAGCACTCAGTCAAGTAAGAGGAAGTAGATGCATTTTCATTCATCATAATTTTTGGTACACGGCGTACAGTCATTACATTTAGTTTGAAAAGACCCCCGGTGAGATAACCCCTACCAAGGAACTTTCCAAACTTAGTCAAGACAAACTTGTCCGACTCAAAAACTAGTCTAAAACCCTTATTAACTAGAATAGAGCCCGACACTAAGTTTTTGCGAATGTCTGGGACATGCAGCACATCCTTCAACGTGATCTCAATGCCGGACGACATCTTGAGCACCACATCACCAACTCCGGCAACCTCGGACGAAGCTTGGTTCCCCATGTTGAGCTTCCTCCCCTCAACAGCCTTGTAGGTGGAGAAACGCATCTTTTCAGCGTAAACGTGCGCATTCACGCTAGTGTCGATGAACCATCCACCTTGATTCTCGACGTGGTTGACTTCTTCGGTCACCACAGCAGCCAAGTGATCCTTGTCCCATTTGTCGAAGTCCTTCTCGACAACGTTGGTAACTTGCTTAGCCTTCTTCTTCTTAAGCTGACGACAGTCCTTACTCGTGTGGCCATGCTTGCCACAATTGTAATAGTCCCCGTCAAACTTACGGGCAACCACCTTCCCTTTGCCTTTGTCTTTGACATTGGGACGAACACGTTTGTTGGAGGGACCGCCTCTCTCCAACAGGTTGGCTCTAGCATCGATCAAGCCTTTCGCTTTTAAGTCTTGCTTCTTCACGTAAGACTCGATGCGTAGTTTGACGATCAAGTCTTCAAGTGTCATATCCTTTCGCTTGTGCTTAAGGTAGACCTTGAAGTCTCTCCATCCGGGGGGTAGCTTCTCAATCACTGTAGCGACGACAAAGCCGTCCGAAACAGTGTGCCCTTCGGCTTGAACCTCGTGTACAATGAGTTGAAACTCTTGCACTTGGTCCATGATCGGTCGAGAATCGACCATCTTGTAGTCCAAATATTTGGCTTCAACAAACTTCTTTGTACCTGCATCATCACTACGGTACTTCTTTTCTAGCGCATCCCACATACATTTGGATGTCGTTACAATAGCATAAACACTATACAAGCTATCTTCTAAACTACCAAGTATAAAGTTTTTACAAAGATAGTCGCCGATCTTGATTGTCATATCTTTGCTCGGACGTGAAAGTCCGTCACCGCCCCGATGCGGCGGGCTCATCTTCCACCAAGAAGTTGGCGAAGCCCAACGTCGTGGTAGAAACGGCATCTTTGCTGCCATCTCTTGAAGTCAGATCCTCCAAACTTCGACGGTTTCTCGGCCGGCGGCCTCATCCTCACGGTATGAACAGGCACCGATATCGATCCAAAACCGGATCCACCAGCACCATTTGAAGTGTGCTGAAACATGGAACTCGTAAGAGAACCACCAGTGTTAGATCCAACAGTCGATCCACTGAAGAGTGCAGTCGTCGAGCCAATGGAACCACTAAAAGTGGAACCAATTGTTGAACCACTAAAAGTGGAACCAACAGTGACCCAAAGGGTCCAATGGTTGACCACGAAGGCATCAAACCAAACATGGCCGTAGCCATTGTGCGGTGGTGGCAGAAGCAGCGAGCGGCGGCGGCGGCGGCGGCAGAAGGTGGCGGAAGCAGAGTCGGTGGCAGGTGCAGTCGACATCTCCAACCAAAGGTATTAAGTTTCGATAGTTTTTAAGTTAATTAAAAGTCTGAACTCCTTCGTGGCAAGTATATCTCGTCTTGCGATTGTTGGAAAAAAAACGTGTAGAGAACAGTACAACTTGTCGGGCGTATTACAACTTAAAACAGAAATGTAGAAATGGAGATCAAATAACAATTGAACTAAACTGAATTGAAATACAATTGAAACTAAACCGTAAACTAATGCCGAGTCGAGAGTCCTCTTCCATGAAGACAAGATACGCCCAGTAGTGCTCTCGATTACGGCGTATCGTTCCAAAGATGAAACGGCAGCGTCTCGTAGGTGGTAGCACCATGCACCAACGAGCTCCGACGAACCGGACGGAGGCGAGGCGAGCTTGGACACAAAAGTATGTATGCAGGAGTGTTCTTGGAATCTTTGGAATGCTTTAGGCAATGAGTGGTTTATCTTTGGGAGACATGTCCTATTTATAGGCGTCGCCCCTCATGGGGAGCATGTTGGAGTCAACACCGCATTGATGTCGGGTGTTACGGGTTATGTCCCGGCGGTTTCGGAGACAACGTGCCCACGTTTCCGTAGAGCCATCATGTCGAACGTTCGAAGCGATTCACGACGGCCCGGACAACGCGTGCGCCCGGGTTCATTGGGCGTATCCGGACGTCTCTTCAAGTGCACAGCAGGCCCAACAGATTGAGCTACACGAGTTGGGCCTCGGACCAACTTCATCTTTGGGCTCGATCAAACATTGATCCAAAATATACGGATAATGGGCCACGGAACTAGGCCCACGAAGCAAGCCCACGAACAGCCCAAAGACCAATTGTCAAGATCCAAGATCCAAGGACCACGGAACGGAACCGGGCAGAGCCGAGCCGGCACGCACGCGCACGCAGGCGTGGGCATCGGGCGCCGGGCCGGGGCGGCGGCGTGTCTGGCGTGTGGACTTTCTAGCCCATCACTTGTGCACATAATTATACTAAGTGTTCAATGAACCACTTATATAGACAATTAATGAAGATACATTAATCAATGTGGGATAAGGATTAATTAATCCATGCTTATCCCTTAATCACATAACTCCATGTTTAAGTGACCAACTTTGATCCATTATTTCTCACTCCCGAAAATCGGTTTGAGAATGTGAATACACCACGATCATCTACTCGAAACGTAGATCGATCCTATGCCGTTTAATTTCACAAAATTAAGCGTTCGTCACTCAAAATCTTGATCAAAGTAGCTTCGGAAACTTGATCACATATATATATATATATATATATATATATATATATATATATATATATATATACGATTTCAACAATTTTTTCACAAAATAAATTGACATGGAATGACCCTTCGCTTTGAGAATTATAATAAAACAAGAAATTTGAAGATATATATTATAACGAGAAAATTTAATGTAAGAATGTCAAATTATTGTTGAAAGGGTTGGTTCGACCCTTTGAGCCGGAGTGGCTATGCAAGCTAGGCCGACCTTTTTTATAGCTCCGTCCAACCCTTAAAATGATTTGTAGTGTAAAATACTCAGTCGGGTGGCATAGGACAAATGCACTATTCACTCCCCCTTACTAATGGCCAACACTCCTACAACTCGACCGACTCAAAATCAGGCGATTTCAACAACTCTACTCAGATATATAAGTTGGAGTGTTGGACTCAGATGTGAAACTAATATTAATATTTACTATAAAAACTATGTAGTTTTGTTTACCCAACTCAATTAATCGGACAAATTAATACTCTTCAATATAGTAACTAATACTTTTTAGTATTCAATTTTAAATAAATTACAATATATCATCAATTATTTTTGTTTTGGTTATCTGCATATGTGTAAGGTCTCCGGTAGGGTGTCAAAAATATCAACCTACTCGGGTTTGGGTTATTCATGTTGGTATTTTTTTATAGAAATATTCAACACTAACCTTAAACTCTTTGATTTCGAGCGAATTCGTCGGGCTAACCGGATCATAAAGCTTAAGAAAAAAACTTATATATTTTTTTGATAATCATATATTTATAACAAATATTTTGTATCAAATATTGGTGTAAAAAGACAAAGAAGCGAAATGATAACTTTCAAATAGTAACCAAAACATTTTCCACAAGTATTTGAAAAAAAAAACTTATTTTACTAACTTTCAAAAGCAAGCAATAAAATTTGAAAACCATGTAAAGAGAAAAAATTCAATTAATCTGCTCAACCTACTCGATTTTCAGGCCAGCCCATTCGGGCTATTTTTGGACGAACCCTATTAGGTTCTCAGGCTATTACGGGCCATTCGAGCTAAAGAAATTTCGAGATAGAAATTTCCAACACTAAACCTATCAAGTTGACGGCCTATTCAGATCAATCCATGGATTTGAACTAGATTGACATCCCTAATTGTTATCACTAGCTTTTATGTTATCCAATCAATTGTTATATGCATTATGTTTCAAATACGTTTCCTATTCATTTTAGTAATTTTTAAGATTGTTGTAAAGTTCCCTTGAATAATTACTGTTACAATTAAGACTGACGGCCAGATCTGAAAAAATCTAATGATTCTATGATTACAAATATTTTCATTTGTATAGGTGATGTTAGTTGAGTTTATGGATGTCAATGGATGGATTTTATCCGGATCAGAATCAATAAATAAATATGGTTATCTGGACCGGACCCAGACAATCAGTTATGGGTCTTAAGCGGTCCGGATCTGAACGGGTCTGGAACCAGAATCGGATCAGAACTAAAACTAAAACCGAAACCATTGATTTATAATTTAATGGGCTATGAGTGATTTCGGATCGGTATGGATAAAACTAGCTAATTGACAAGCCTACTTAAACTTAGGCTTGTCAATAGACGGGTTTTACTCGGACCAGAACCAATAAATAAGTATTGGTTCGGGTCGAAATCGGATCCGGACCAAAACGAATCATCAAACTATGGATTTAAACGATCCGGGTCTAAAGCAGGTCTAGAACCGAAATCAGAACCGTTGCTTTAAAATTTAATGAATTTTGAGCGGTTCCGGATCAATTCTGGTAAAATCCACCCATTGACATCCTAGTTGAGTTTCTTGATTTGATGAGAGTTCACTAATTAAATTAAGTTGCGTTTAGTAATGAAATTAATTATTAAGTAGAGCCATTGAGCAAGAACTACCGACTACGTATGGATATTCTTCGTATCGTATATGTATATGCATCAAAGATGATATCATATTATTCCTTTCATGTATCATTTAGTCATCTAATTCATGCCTATTGGCATTCATGTATAGAATTTGAAGTCACGTTTTGAAGAACTCCACTGATAAATCAATTCAAACTATAGTTGGATATGAACACCTGGGAATTTGTAGCGGACACAAAAATACAATCCAAGGAAAAACTAAAGCTGGGAAATTTCGACTACAAAGTTAGGTGCTAAAGTCAAAATATTCCAAAGAAATACAAAATTATAAGGCCAAAAAATCAGATGGAGGGTGCTTAAGCTCCCCAAACTCTGCCACTACTGCAGGGACTAGTGACAAAAATAGTATTCCCTCCGTCCACCAAAAACTTGTATTTAATTCATTTTTGTTCGTCTATCAAAAGTTTGCATTTTTCTCTTTTGAATATCTTTTTACATTTATAATGTGAGATTCTTTCTCCACTCATTACAATTTATTAAAACTCGTTTCAACAAAAATAATACAAATTTTTAGTGGATAGAGAGAGTAACATTAGTCTATCACATCATCCATCTTTTGAATGGGGGATAAGAACATTGAGAAGTAGTGATGAAAATTTAAGTATATCATCCATCAATTGAATGTAAAATTTTGTATTGCGATAGACTTAGAAATGATGTATGTTATTAAGTCGATTTATTGAAGGAAAAAAAAAGATTTCTACTGTTTTCAAAGAAAATAGCGCCACATTGTGCACTAGCAACAGTTCAACAACACGCACGAGAGAGAAACTAAACAATAAGTTGGAAGAAAGCATCCACTTGTAAATGCTTAGTCAGAATCTCTACTAATGTCCTGGACAGCCTAGTGGTTAAGGTGGATTTCTGTGGCCGAGAGATCACAGGTTCAAACCCACCAAACGTGTCTATGGGTTTGAGTCTGTCACATCTGGTTTTCCAAGTGTGGTTTACCTGTGTCCTGTATGGTTTGCAGGCTATTGCACAGAAACGCGGGGTTTACCCAGTGCACACCTAAGATAGCGGCTGCGGTTCCTTAAAAAAAAAAAAAATCTCTACTAATTATATTTGTAATCTCCCACCATCTAAGGCTAATTGGAAAAGCCAACCCCTCATTTTTCTGCCTTTATAATGCCTTTTTAAAAGTGTGGGTGATGCCATCTTTCATTATTATTATTATTATCATTATTATTTCCCTTTAATTTGTTTATATATGTGCAGTCGATACGTCATGAGATGCATGAAAATATTACAGCACGCATTTTCACTATTTCTCTCAATAAAATGATCGTCGTTGTCAAAAATGATGTGTTTTTAAGTCACCATCTAATATGAGTGTGCAAAAAATAGCATATTAACCTTAATATTTTTGTGGAATCTCTCGCTGTTTTCAACTCACCTTAGAATTTAGATGCATGTTTGCCTCAGCTAGTCCAAAATTTTGTGCCAATTTTCTATTAAGTAGAATTCCTGAAGTTTTTTTTTCTTTAAATCATGGGAATTCGTAGTCAGATAGATCATATTTGAAAAATTAGATGTAACAAACCAAAACATATAAAAGGGTTAGTGGAGTTCGAATATAAGATATTTTGGTCACATGAACCCACTTTACTATTGGACCGTCTCAAATAGAAAATCAAACTTCAAGATTAGATCCCATCATTTCTATTAGAAGATAAAAAAAATGTTGAAGTTGCAACTTTTTAATTGCTCTATCATTACCATCTTCTAGAAGTAATGCATATCATACACAACCATACATATTCGAATTACAAGCTTTCACTGTGATTACATAATAACATTAGTTCAATCAGACTTCAAGATCAAATCACATCATATCTATTAAAAGAGACAAGTTTATTAATCAGACTTCAAGATCTATCTATTAAAAGAGATTATATAATTGATTTTTATAACAAGTTTATCAATAGCCCTCCAACCCTCTTCTTTATATTATATTCCTTCCTTGATCTCTTCAACACCTTGACCTTGTCCATGTCCATCGACGAAAACAAATATCCTAGTTCCTCATATAGTCCGTATTTTCACATACATGTCTATATCGACCCTCTCTCTCCAATACATTACCCAAATCGTTAAGACTTTCGTGTGGGTCGGGACATACTAGACAAGGAATTTCGCTAGCTTCATTATGTAGAATGAAAATAAAAATCAAAAGACTAGATGAATCAAGAAGACTCAGAACATGGAATTTGATTATTCTTAATGATAATAAGAAACTGCAGTGTTGTGGAATAATTTATCCCTCTCTTAATGCTGATTACCATCGGTCACCAGGTTGAACTTTTCCTTTTTTTTGACGAGGGAAACCTGCAACGGTGAGATTCGAACTTGATCCACTCGAATATTAGGCATTCTCAAGGGGACAATCAGTAAGAACCTAGTTACAGAATTTAAAAAAATACAAAGTTAGCTACATAATTGTCACATCTGTCCTACAAAAGAAGGCATTATTATTACATTGCATAAGAGATCTATATAACATCAATAATAAGCAGAACATCTGTGAAGAGCATAAATTGCCCACACAAAAATCTTGGTAAATACAAATGAATAAGAACTGGCTGAAGCTGAAGCTGAAGCCCCGTGTATATCTATGACTGTTACATAGCCAATCTATTTAACTGTACAAACTACATGCAAATGCAGTTAGATTTTTGTCATTTGTTATCAGTTTAAAAATTATTGCCAAGAAGATACAGTAAACACGCTTTCCTAAATCTAAAAAAAATAGTGTAATCCCATAAACAAAAATCAACCAATGCTCAATCGAGAATCTGAAGATCGAAGATTGGTTTGTCGTCTTGGGATGCCAATCTCGCAAGTATTTACCCTTGCAGCAAACCGTAGTGAACAAAGTGATTCACCCACTGATGCAGGATCTGGTGAAACATTGACAAACATCAAAGTCTTTGAATCTCCGCCCAAGCAAGGCTGTATATCAACAACAATAAAAATTCAAGTGTTAGCATTGAAAAGGATCAATGGATAGATTATCTTGCCACTATAGGGAAAGATTACGAGGCCTTAATAAAATAGTCAAAATGCTTAAATTAGAGAATTGCACTGAATGAAAGATAATATTATCATGCAGTAAAGCTATATAATTACCTGGAGAAGATAGGTGAGCTTGGAGTTCCTAAACGGCACGTGCTCCTCTTTCTTTGCCAAGGCAAAAATGACATCACTTAGTGATGATAAACTTTTATTAATGGCCTGATCCATAGTTGATATTGAGGTATTTAGTCAGATAATGCAAGACATTTTGCAAGAACAATTAAAGGCAACTCTGCTTCTGATACCTGAGTTTCCTTAAGCCGATCTCCAGTCGAGCCACTCTTGGAAAGACGCTCACTACCAGCAAGGTCAATTAGATTCAGCACTCCTTGGACTTGCTGATCAGTGCTCTATATGATACATTAATATGTATCAGCAAGGGCAAACCATGAAACAAAGTTGGAAATGAGCAGCAAATGCCATACTTGAAGCAAATAGTAACTACCTCATTAACACCGACTATTCTTAGGGTAAAGACAAAATGGCTCCTTGAAGATTGTTCGTTCATTTGGGTCTTGCCAACAGACCTAAAGAGACGAAAGATCAATAATATCTTGGTTGAACAATTATCAGCCAAAAGCAATCATATAACATAAAGTAAAGGCTTTATACAGTCTATCAAGACAAAAAGTAAGGGTGAAAATAAGCATTTGGTTGATGTACCTGCTTTGTGCTGCCCGTTCTAGGAGATAGGAAACTTCCCTGCTACTGCGGACATCAACAATCGTAAGATCAGAGACATAGGTGTTGCCATTTGCATCGTGCTTTATAGCATATTGCTTCCCAACATTTTCTACTCGTGATGCATCAAACGTCGATTTGTTTGTTGATAACAGGTCACGTATTGCTTCATTGTATATTTCAAGCATCGACACCTGAACAGGCGTAACAGTCAACAATTTTAGCCAAGATACATGTATATTCTTTTAAAACAGCATAAATGAAAGACCACAAACAATTCAGTCCCATACCTGCATCTCATACTTCCATCCTTGGGCTTCAAGCATTTGTTTTGTCTGAAATACTTGCTCTAGTGATCGTGGAATTAAACCTTTCTGATCTAGTATTCCCGGCTTACCCATCATTGTATACGTCTTACCAGAGCCTGTTTGCCCATAGGCAAATATGCAAACCTAATATGAAACACAATCAAATTAATATAGTAAATGAATGAGCACTAATGTGCGACTTCCATCATCTAGCCAAATGAAGTTCCATAAGTATAGTTTCTATTGATGACTCCTGATAAAAACTATCAAATTTTGGCAACCATATATGTTCAAGTAAATAAGTGACTGCTCATAGTTACTAATAAGTTGGTTGAGTTTTCTTATCAGTAAGAAATTAGGTATCTCTAAATTTAAGAGCAAATGATTCTTAAGATCAGTACAAAAAACAACCTTATATCCATCAAGCGCACTTTGAACAAGCTGTGATATTTCCACAAAAACATCTTCTTGCGAGTTATCAGGTATGAACACTTTGTCAAAAGTGAAAGAATGCTTTTGCCCTGGCAGGAAAACGAAAAGGTAGTAAAATGAGAGGAGATTATTGACATGACAACTATTAATATACTTAGAATGTATATTACTATATTAGCAAGATCAAGGAAAAAGGACTTACCATTTTGGCTCAAATCAATACCTCGACCCTGCACTTCAATTGATGTCGGGAATGAAACAACTTTTACATCATTTCCAACCCCATCATCAGAAAGCAGTGGTCTCACTCGACAAAATACACGAATATTCCCTTTTAACTCCTGTATTGACAAGGATTCTAATTAGAATAAAAAAATTAAAAAAAATAAAAATATTTCAAAAAGAAAAATCTTCAATTTTCGACAATAGAAAAGTCTAGTTATATAAAATCAAATAATTTTGTATAACTAGGTACCAGAATAGTGTTATGCAATTTTTTGCGAACTTTTTCCCCCTCTACAATCTTTACATCTGCATCAGCTAGACGACTTTTCAACTCAAGAATCAATGCTTTCTTCTCCTCAAATTCAGATCTTGTTTCCATGGCTGATAGATCGGAAAGCTAAAAAGGAAAAAATAAATAAAAAACAAAGGATTTTTGTTAAATAAATTGCATTATGATTACATCAAAAAGGTCTTGGTATAAATTATAAAGCTAGGTCAAATCAACAAACCTGCAATTTCTTTTGCGCAGAAGCAAGCTGTTCCTGTAGTTGTCTTATTTTGTCACTTTGAGCCGAACATGTTGACTGAAAAAATGAAAAATGCATCAATTAAACAAAACATTTCAACCCTTCACCAAGAAACATACAGTTGGAAAAAAAACCTCCAGTTCCACTGTTTTAGTGCTCAGAGTCTCCAAATCTTGTGTGTACTTTCCAGTACATTCCTTGTATTTTGAAACTTCAGCTTGTAAACCTTGAACTTGTGACAACTGTCTATCACGGTCCTCCCTCACTTGTTGCATATCGCTTCTCAAGCCTGCAACTTCACTGACTAGTGCTTTTTTCTGCTTGATTGCGTCATCTTGGGATGCCTTTAGAGATCAAGTATGAAATGAGCCATTTTCAAATAGTGTTTGATCAATAACGAATTAATCAATATTCGATTGATTTGTCTGAGGTTATGGACAAAGAAATGTGTGTGCACGAACATAGAAAAGTCTGATGTATAGTGATTGACAACCAGCAAATTATTTGAGAGACAGTTCAAAAATAAACCAATCGAGTAAGTGATAACCATAAACTCTATGTAGCTAACATCATATATGTGAATTGGATGTGTTATAAGTGCTCTCACTATATTTAATCTCAAGTAACAGTCATCCACATGACAATCCATACATTTGGCATTTTCAGGTGACACTGAAGGCAAACAATCTAAACTTAACAAAGGAACTAGCTCTAATTTTCCCGTGCTTGAAAAAGCAAGGAAAAATTAGCACAAAAACATTATTAATGAGCAGTAAATTCTTTGTAGGAGAATATAGAAAATGGATAGTTTAAGCAAATAAAGCACAAAAATAACATAATGTGACAGCCCAATCTACACAGGTAAATCGCATATCTGCATTTAAATATGGTAGAGGTGCCGTCATACATATCCAAAAGAAACCCATCCACATTGTTATGAAAGTGACAAAATTTGGTGAACACCCAAAGCCACCCACTGGCTATCAAGAAATTCAATGCTTCAGACCAATGTTCCACTACCCTAATATATAGATCTAATTGTAACTGAGTGTATCCTTAGAGCATGTGAGCTCCATTTCTTTAACTTATACTCATTTTTGGAACATGAAGAATTACTTAGCATTTCATGCAGAATCAAAGATCAAATGAAACAAGAATACCCAAAAAAAACTTACTCGTGACAAAGTAAGCTGCTCTTGCAGAGAAGTGTAGTGGCCCCTCAGAGTGCTTAGGTTTTCCACAACGGCTGCCTTTTCTTCCTGAACACGTTTGAGCGCTGTGTTTGTCGTTTCAAGATCTGATTGAAGCCTAGTGTTCCACTGATGCAAACTCGTGTTGAACTCTTGTAACCGCCTGTATGTATCATTAAGTGACTGAACCTGCAGAAGGAAGTACCCGTGATGACAATTGTCAGTGTTGCACTCGATAAGATCCGTTGGAAATCACACTTCAAATTACAAGCATTCGTTACTTACTTTCTGGTTGGCACTAGCATTATCTAGCTGACTTCGTCTGAGATCTTCAGCAAGAGAAGCTTGTGATTTCTCTGCAGCTAATCTCATGTCTCTTTCTTTAGCAAAAGAATCCAATGCTTCCTAGTAGATTCGTTTAACAGCTTAATTTAGGACAATCCAAAAACACAAGAACCATACAACTTTAAATGCATCTTAGCCCTCGTACCAATCTATCTACTTCCTCCTTTGCAAACTTTAATTGCAATGCCTCCAAATTTTTCCTCAATTCTGTAATAATAGAATTCAATTCATCTATCTTGGCCTCCATCATCAACTCTAAAAAGATCCACAAGAATGTTAAATTTTGGGACTTCCTTTATAAGTTCACACGTAAAAACAGAACACTGTCACTAGACAAAGAACCAGCATACCCGTATCATTGCACTTCTTTTCTGCCAATTCCAATAGTTTTTTAATTTCTTTCTGCTCTTCGACATAGTTTGCTTCAAGCAGTAGAAACCATTTGATACATTGCTTAAGCCTTTTAATGAAATCAATCATTTTATCATTCTTCTCCTGCAGAAATATCAAAGGTTGCAACACAAAAGAATCCCATCATAATTCAAGCATCAAACTTTCTAGTACTAGAACTCACTATCAAAGCACTTAAGCAAAAACATATGCATGATAGCTGAATTTCCACTACTACGTACCCTGTAGTTTAAATTTTTTTTCATCTTCTCGTTGAGTAATGTCTCGATATCATCTCTGATGAACTCAATTGCACCACAATCAGAGCCAGAATTGCTTGGCGGGCCACTAAGTGGTGGTAGATCTAGGCCCCCATTTACAACTGAAAATGCTTGACGACTTTGAGGTCGTGTTCCATTATTAGGTGCCATTTTTGAGCCTGCAATCCTTGTCCTCTTATCTATGGAAGCCTCATCGATACTACACTTGCTCTGTATAACCAAAAGCACCCAATAATTAAATTACACGGAAATATCGTTAATTTATGATTAGAGAAAAACGTAAAGGAGAAAAAGCACCTCAAAAACGAACAGAACAAAATAATCCAATAAAAAATTGCGAACATAGACCTATGGAATTTATCTAGAAGCAAAATATGCAGAAATGTAGAAATCCGACATATTAAGCTACAATAACAAAAAATGAAGAAAAAAAATCACACAAAAAATCAAGAATCTGAAGATTTTAAAAAGAGATTTACATCAGTGAAAGAGAAACTCACTTGTGAAGGACTGGAAGGAGCTTTATTCTGGTTCTTGGAAGCCATTTGAATGAAGAGCGTATGTAAGTAGATGTTAAGAGAGAGAGAGAGAGAGTATAGTGAGAGGCGGACGGTTTAAATTTGCTGGTGGGACCGTTGTTTATTGCAATGGAAGCTAAGGCAAAAAATTTATTATTGCTTTGAATTGCAGGGATCAGAAAAGAAAATAAAATTTAAAACTCGAAACACAAAAAAGTGAAGTGGAGTGGAGTGTGGAATTACAGATTACTGACAGTGAAAATTCTTGATTCCTTAAGATTATAAAAATTTGGGGGAAATGGGAATTGCTACTTCCCTCATCCTTTTAATGGAGGGATGAAGAAATTGAACTATAATTATGCTTAATAGTTACTGGAGGAGTAATAAACTGGGGAAGAAAGGGTATGGAGATCCGGCTAGAGAGAGAGTGAGATTGTAGTGAGAGACAGAGTGAGCGTCATTTGAATCGAATATAGCGGTAAGCTCACGGAGATCCGTTGTAATATGACTTGACGATAATGCCCCTGCTCTTGCGGCAGTCCATGCATATCTAGCTCCACACACTTTTGTGCTTCAAATATGGTCATTATATTAAAAGAAAGCAAAAGAACAAAAAATTCGAGGAGATCACAGCTCGATTACTCAAAGGTCGAGACATTTTAAAACTTTTAAGGCCAAAATTCAGAGGAAAAAATACTAAGAGTACTCATCTAATTCAAAAACAAATTTTAATTAAGAAAGGGGAAACAAATGTCTTGATTAACTAAGAGGTGTTTGGCTAAGCTTATTTTAGAGAGTTTATAAGTTCCAAGAGCTTATAAGATGTTTCAAAAGCTTATAAGAGGTAATGTCTCAAGTGCTTATAAGTTGTTAACGTGTTTGGATACTTGATCTTATAAGATAGAAAGAATCGTGAATTAGAGAGAGAAAATCATAGTTAGAGAGATAAAATTGACGAGATGTGAAGTTGATAGTGTATTTGTAGGAAATAACGAACTATAATAAGGTTATTTTGGTAAATTTATGGTTGTTTATAAGTTTATGAAAAAATAACTTAGAGTTGACCAACTTATTTTTAAGGGAGTTTATATGCTGTTGGAGCTTATTTTCACAGCTTATAAGCTGTTTATGAGCTTATTTTGTCAAAAGCTTTGTAACAGCTTATATGCTCCTAAACAACTTATAAGATGTTTTAAAGAGCTTATAAGCTTAGCCAAACACCCTCTAAATCAAGAATACAGTCTAATTCAATTCCCATCGTGTTAAAAGGTATGTCTCCATTGTTCATGATATTGCCAATGGAACTCATATCCTTGGAAGCGCAAAGACGTGAAACATAAGAGGAATCCGTTTCTAGCCATAGTTTCATCCCAAATATTTATGAGAAAAATATTTATACTATAGGTTAAAAAGTGATACTTTTATTTTCGGTAAACATTACATATTATCGCAATGTTTGACCTCTTTTTTAATAATATCACAATTTTTAAATCTTGGCAAATTTGTATACAACATTACATTCTGATAATATATGAATTCTTACGTGTGTGTGTTGACTAGGGATGTCGGCAGGCGGTCTTTACGGATCGATCTGGGCAGATTCAAGCCCATTAGATTTTAAAATAACTGTTCGGTTAGGTTACGGTTCTAAAACCGCTTGGACCGGACGATTCGGACCGACCCATTTTGTCCGATTCGGTCCGACCGATAAAGTAATCGCAGAAATGATGAACGCGCCGATCATCGATAGAAGAGGCGAGATGAGATGCTCGGCCGATCGAAATCGCACTCGTCGGCTCGTAAGCCCGACGCCGTCTTGTTCGAACTCAGCGGGATTTTAGATCGCAATCGATCTTGACTTCACCTGGTTGATTTCACTAACGCAAACTTCATCCCGATCGCAGATCTGACTTGATGTGATGTCGTACGCCGACGGCCCGATCCTCGTTGTATTTCGCCATCTCGTTGCTCGGCAAAGACTAATTGCTGTCCTTTGAACTCGTGCTCACGCCATCGGTGTTCTTCTTTCTTGATAGAACTTCGCAATTCCACGGTGGAGAATCGGCGGCGGTAGAAAGCCCTAGCCCGATCCGATCGTAGTAGATGCCGACGCGCTTGTTCGGGTTGCAAATCGTCCGAATCGGCGCGGATTGTAGTGGGCGTGTTGTTGCCGATGTTGAACTCGATGGCGAGGCCTCGTTGACGTGGAATTTGGCGGTGTTGGGGCGGAAAACCGGCCACAATATGAGAATGAGGATTAAGCGGCGATGAGGATGGTGAAGAGGATCGGCGGATGGAGTGCGGATCTGATTGGCAATCTTGAAGAAGCAACCCGCCGCCGTGGCGGCGGCGGGCGCGATGGTAGCTCTTGGGCGGTTTGGACGACGGCGGAATGGATGGGCCGTAGTAGGGGCGTTGGTGCGGCTCCCGGTTTCTCCCATTGGTTGAAGAGTGGTTGGGCTTGAGATATTTCTCTTTAGAATGGGTGTAGCGACCCAGCGGGTAACGATTAGCAATGGATAATACCCGATCCGGAACCATAACTTGATGATCCGGATCGGTCCGGATCCGGTGTTCTTGGGCGGTTCGAACGAGAACCAATACTAATTTATTGGTTACGGTCAAGATAAAGCCCGCCCGTTGACATCCCTATGTTGACCTAGTGGTAGAGTGGTTAATGCCGAGGCCAAAGGTCTCGGGTTCGAGTCCACCGTGTGTGACCTTTAAAATTTCTGTATTAATTAACCAAAAATATATATATATATGAATTCTGATATTGAAAAATTTACGTGATACGCCAATTATGACAATCACGAATAAGTTTCCATATTACACGAGTATTTTCTTGCATTTTTTATGTTGGAACTGTGACAACGTCATATTATTGAGAAAATGGTAGAAATAATGTTACAATTTTGTAAAATTTAAACATTATAACACTACTGAAAAATGGTCCAAAAAAAAGTTATGGAAACATATGGTATTTTATTTCTTTCTTTCTTTTATTATGTTTCTGCAGTTCGAAATTGAAGATTGTTAATATTATATTCGATTCTCTTCCTAGAAATCTGGGAATAAATTTGTTCGGTAATACTTTTCCATTACTTCGCTTTCTTCGGTTTCATATTTAGCAAAAAAATGTTAGATATATGAATTTGATTTTTTTTGGTGGATTTTAGTTATGTACATGATAAATCTAGTATATGTTAGTATGCAAGATTTATGTAAAGCAGTAAAGAACACCAAGGCTTTTACGTAGTTCGATCGTTAATGAGATCTACGTCCACGGAGGAGTGATTCCTCAATACTTTCACTATGATTTGATTACAGTGAGTGTAGCTAAAAGCTCTTAGTATTCAACAAGTTGCTAACCTTCTACCTTGATCTAACTCCTATTTATACATATCTCGAGATTCTAAGCGGAACCGATCCCCCATGTAGGGACTCTTAGCCTTACGTATGTATGGTGCTCCTCTCACCCATAGGGACTCTTAGCCTTCACTGTAGGGACTCTTCGTGCGATTAGGGTTTGGGGGCTGGTCCTTTTCGCTTAACCGCGTGGGCATTACTAATGTCGAGCCCAGCTCGTTTGGGCTGTCGGTGGGCTGAGCGGTTGGGCCATATCCCATCCTAGCCCCGAATAGTCGAGTAATGTGACCATGCCGAGGTGAAGTGAATAATGCGCTTTGCGAGGTGGGATGTTGGTCGGTGAGGTTGTTGTCGAAGGTTTTCGATCTCTTTGATGTCGGGGTTTGACTTGGCGATCTTAGTTCGAATCGGGTTGGGCGGTCGTCGATTGCGGTACGCATGACTTGTCAAGACCGAAGCTGAGTCACCGTCGTTGACAAAGATGTCCGGCGAAGGATGTCAAGTCCGACACGGATAGCGATACCGCATAGGTAATGTCGAGGTCCGATCCGGATGAGATATCCTACGGGTGATCGAGGTCCGGCTTGAGGCGTCGATGGTGGGGCGATGTCCGTTGGTAGGATGCCGAGGTGCGGCTGAGTGGCACCGCGCTTCCGGAGGTCGGCGCCTGTCGAAGGATGCGGGGTCCGGCACAGGTGGCCCGTCTTTTGGAGGATGCGGGGACCGATCTGAATCGCTGACGTTGGATAGCGGCGTCGCTTGGAAGGACGAAGCCGAGGTCGGTCGAGTGATGATTGCGATTAGACCGATTGTGTCGGTAGCGTCCTTGATTGCGTCATCGCGCCAGACGGTTGGTAGGCGCTCGAAACATGTGCTGGCGTCTACTCCACGACAAATCACAATTACCACATGGGAAGTTGAAGCAGCGGTTTAGGCGCCACTTGCCCATAAATAGTCCCATTTAGGAAGCTGTTCACTTTCCTCTTTCTCATCATGTCGAGATTATACTTTCAAAATTTTCCAACTTTTCCGAACTTGTTGAAGGAGCGAACATCTCACCGAAAAGTAAGTATGTCTTCTTCCTCTACTTGAGTATTCCCCACATCGGTTTCGGATCCACCGCTCATTTCGACGGAGTTTCCGGGTCAACCCGATCGTCTCCCTCTCCCGATAGTGAAATCGAGATTAGGGATTATGTCGCTATACATTATCGGGTAAGTCCGGGAACATTAGTGCTAGGATCCACCATATCGTGCGTGGGATGAGTATAAGGTTGGAAATCAAATCATTGTTGACCGCCGAGGATTTGAGGAGAATAGCCTTAGAATTCCATATCCCATGGAGGCTGGTGGTGTGCGCCGCAGGCGGAGATAGGGCGATGGCACCAGGAGGTTTATCACTGTTTACGTTGATGCTTTAAGGCGGGCCTTAGATATCCCCTAGCTCCCATTTTAGAAGCATTGAGAATACTTTCAGATCCCATGCCAATTTTCCCCAAACTCCATTAGGTCGGTGGTGGGTGGGGCTCTCTTGTTATGCACTTGTCGAAAACACATCTTTTGAAATCTTGATCGTTTTTAACATCAAGTGTATAAGAGGTGTGTACTACCTTTCACCTCGTCAAACCTTCAAGGTGTTGCTCCCTCGAAGGTGTCTCACCGGCAATCAAGTTTTCTTCTGTTGGTTGATGGGCACCGAGTTATGGTAGGGGTTTGGGTAAGATGAGGATCCGAGTGCAAAGCCCTTGGTGTCATAGAGGACGAGCTCAATATGATAGGTGAGATGTCCTATAAGTGCACCGAGAAAGATTTGTTTGATCTTGGGTGGCGTTCTGGTCGGAGGCTCTGGGCCTGGGTCGGATCGGGTGAGGCACCCCACTATCCTTATTTCTTTGTACTTACAGTATTCTTTTGCTTATCAACTCCTTATCTTGTTTTGCGGTGAAGCTCGAATCCCGAAGAAAGGCGGTGGATCGGTAGGCGTCCTCCGCAAAGTCGTCGAGCTCACGGCCAAAAAGAAGGCGGGCGGCCGAGCCGGGCAAGGTGCCGTGGTGGTGGCGAGCAAGGCGCCCGAGGTGGTGGGCGACCGAGCACTGTTGGTGGCGACACCTCCGAGGTCAAGCCCGGCCTCGGCGATGGACACTCGTGCCGAATACCGTGCGAGGTGCCGACTTCCGACTCACATATCCTTCCCAAGGTATAGGTCTCTTCTATATTTCTTGATGTTTCCTTTGTGATACATTCCGATCGTGTTGAATTCGGGATGTCGCTTGATGATGGGGAGCTGCACCACATTGCGGGGTATATTGCCGAGGCATCTCTGCACAGGCGTCGGAGAGGAGGCGGGCTGCTGCTTGAGGCCGCGCTGCTGCTGTGAGGCGGATGTCGGCCGAGAGGGCGCGGCGAGGCCGCAAAGATCGCCGAGGGCCGAGACCGCCCCTCGAAGAAGGCATGGACCTTGGAGATGGCTCGGGCCGAGCTCGGCGATCATGCAAGAGGAGGCGGCGAGGTGAAGAGAAAATGGCCGAGGAGATGAGTGCCTGCTGGAGGTCGAGGGCCGATGTTAGGGCCTCACCAACAGACTCATCGAATCGAGACCTCTCTCCTTTATCTCCGACCGGCCGTAGATCTCGGACGAAGGTGGTGTCGGACCACACGGAGGATTGGCGGCCCGGATGTCCGATTTGACAAAGTCAGCATGGGTGGGTCGAGGTCGCTCCCAGACGATGAATAAGAACTATGCCCAGTGATTGCTTGGTGGGTCTTTCCTCTTACGGAGGCCTTGGCGGCCTCCACTCTCTTCGACGGTGAGGCCGTTGCTCGGTCTGAGGAGGACGAAGATCCACGAACCCGGGAGCTTCGAGGTGCGAGCCGGGCCGAGGAGGAGGAGGAGGAGGAGGAACCGAGCTGGAGCTTCTTCCCAGGGGGCCCTTGCCAACAGCAGCAAGTGCAAGTGGAGGCCGGCAGGCCGGTGTAGAGCCTGAGGTCAGTGGGCCTAATGTAATAGCTTGAATTGCCGAGGTCGATTGGACCCTGAGCCTTGTAAACATGTCCACTTATGAATAATAAAAGTTGCAACTTCTGAAATGTGTGTTTTCCTTGTATTTTTAGCATTCTACTTCTCCATACCTCGGGCTCGACCATGACTTATTGACTAAGCTTAAAGAGGTCCGAGGTGCCTCAATGAGAAGGACGAAGAGGTGTCGTTTTGGAGGGCCGGTCACCGAATCGACCCAGGTTTTGCAAGACATGGACGTCGGCTCGGCGTCGTCGCCGATCTGAAGAAGAAGTTTCTGAGGCCGATCGAGTGGTCCGCCTCGTGGTGAGAACAGGCGCTAAAGTTAAGAATCATCATTTCGAAGTCCAGGGGGCGGACTTATCTGCCGATGTGATCCATGGACTCCTGATACAATGTGAGGAGTAGCTCGAGCTCACGACGGAGAAGCTAGCTCGGATCTCGGAGGAGCATGCAGAGTATGAGAAGGTAATCCACCGATCTGGTGAAACTACCATATCAGAAGCTGATAATCGAGTTCAGAGCTTGCTTGCAGAGGGCATGGTGCTGAGGGATGAGGAGGGGCCCAACCGCAAAAAGTTTAAAGACTGCGTCAACTCCATCGTGAAGTACATGCAGATGTACGAGATCGTCCGTAAGCGACGCATGCCTCGACCCGCAATGAGTCCCAGCGGGCTCCGCGATCAATCATAGAAGAACCCGAGGAGGAGGCGGCTACGCCCGATCATGCCGAGGTGCTTGATTGATGGGTCGGTGAGAGGAAGCGGTTAGGCGGTCCTCGGTAGGTCGGGCGCCCGAGGACCTGCGGTCGGCGGGAAAGGCGGTAGGCGGTGAGTCGTGATCCAGCGAGCGTCGAGTTCACGAGGTCGAGTGCGACCTCGGGTGTAGCCTCGGTTTCGGGGCGCCCGCCGGGTGAAACACACTGCGCGGTTCAAAGTGCTTCGGGCGGTCGCGGTGGTCCCGAGTCACCATTTCGGTCGGGTGACTCAGGCCCGCGCCGAGCGCTCGAGTAGGCGCGGGATTCCGGCCTTATTAGCGGGGTTGAAGGCACCGAGTTCGTTCAGTGTACACCGCCGACCGGAGATTTTGTTGGCGGTGCGCAGCTTGGCAAGACTGGCGGTGGAGCTCGGCCGGAGTGAGGTGTATATAGCAGGACTTTGTATTTAGTCGTAAATGTATTTAAAGCGATATGCAAGTGTATATTTTCCCTTGAGAGGTACAAATATAGCTTAGGACTTGGTTTTAGTCGTAAATGTATTTAGACTGTATACAAAAGTGTATATCTTCCTAAATAAAGGGGCATAATTTGTACGAGATCCGATCTGGACGCCGTTGGCATGTAGTGTTTCAAATAAATGAGTAACTTTGTATGCCGTGCTTATGCGAGATTCGATCTGGACGTCGTTGGCATGTAGGTGTTTCAAATTAATGAGTAACTTTGTATGCGTGCATGTAGGCGTTCAATTTAATGAGTAGTCTGTATGCCTTGCACCAAGGCGTCAATTGATGAGTAATCTATGCGAGTGCGCGCGGCGTGGTTGAGTACCCTACTTAGTGGGTTTGTCATCTTCGTAAGGCGTCCCTTGTGAAGGTTAATTATGTGTTATCCGACTTGAGAGCGAGATGTTCACATAAGCATAAGATGAGGCAGTGAAATATTATTCCGAAAAACAAAGCGTTTTATTGAAGTAAATAACATCGCACTGCAAAGCGATAAGGGACTAACATGATCTTGATCGAAATCAAAACTATGTAAAGTACCTCCTTAAATGAGTGATATGCCGAGTTCGGGGATAAGTGCCTTTGGATAGGTGAGCTAGCTTGTAAGCCCTTTGCCGAGGTCCTCGTGAACGCGGTATGGGCCTTCCATGTCGGATCTAGCTTGTTAAGGCGCCCGCCTCTCTCGGCTTCATTATTTCGTAGGGCGAGGTCGCCTACTTGGAGTGTGGAGCTTTTACCCTCTTGTTGTAGTATCGTGCGACACGGCCTTGTATTTGGCTTCGTTTATGAAGGCGAGCTCGCGTTCTCCTCGAGCATCGAGGTTGACACACAGTCCTTTTCGCCCCGTTACGGTCGAAGTGAAAAGTGCAGCGGGCTCGATGCGCCCGATCTCGGCGGTATGACAACCTCGGTCCGTAGACCAAAGCGAAGGGGTTTCTCCGTGCGAAGTCTAGGTGTTGTCTGTAGGACGAGAGGACTTGGGGAGATTTTCAGCCCAATCACCCTTAGCTCGGTCAACCTCTTTTTCGATCCTTCAGACGATCGTGCGGTTCATCACCTCGGTGCGATCATTCGCCTACTGGTGTCGATCGAGGTGAAGCGTTGCTTCGATCCGGAGCTCTTCACACCATTCCTTGAAATTTTGTCAACGAGCTGGGTGCCGTTGTCGAGATCGAACATGCGGTATGCGGCGGCAAACTATGTTTTCCACACGAAGGTCTGAATCCTTACGCTCGTGAGGCTCGAAAGTGGCTCACCGACCCATTTTGTGAAGTAGTCTCATTTCGACTAAGTATCGAGTGACACGGTGCTCGGTCAAATGGACCAATGATGTCGATCCCACCGCATGAAGGCCATGGACTCAGTAGGTCGCTTAGATCGGTGCAGGGTAGCTGACGTGGAGTGAAGGCGCACCGGGCACTTTTGACGAGCTCGGCGAATCTTGAATGAGGTAGGCGGTAATATCGACCTCGGCGTCTTCTTTGATAGAGCTCGCGACCCGATGTGGCTTCCGCAAGATCCTCTGTGAATCTCATTGAGCACGTATTACGCCCGGGGTATCTCGAGAAGGGTTGAAGGTAAGACTTCGGTGAAGCGCCCTCATGTATGAGGTACTTACGGGATTCGCCATCATCTTTTGGCTTCGAGCCGATCTTGAGGTAGTCGCGTCTTCCGGATAGGCCCTTATGGGAGACATCGATTCGGCTCTATCTCGGCGATGATGCCGATGTGGGACTCCGCGATGCTTCGGAATGAACTTCCTCCTTTGGTGGATTTGTTGATAACTTGACTAACTTCATCGAGGATATCACTCATTGCTTTCTCCTCGTGGGATTCGATGAATCTTGAAGTACACGAATGAGGTCGACATTTCCTTTGCCTTCTCAAGGTATTGCTTCATTCGATCCTCCTTGGCCTCGTGTCTGCCTAGAACACGGTTTACCACGACACAGGAATCTCAGAAGATCGGATCTTGTCCACTTTTAATTCTTTGCGAGGCGGAGTCACGAGATCGGTAACCGTACTCCCACCCGTTGTTTGTGGTCGGGAAGGTAAACCGGGGGCGAGGTCACTTCTTGCTTATGCGGGCCGAGGAGGAGGATGCCCGCTCCTTGCCCGTTTGCATGAAGCTCCATCCACGCACATCGCCGGGCAACCATCGGGCGGTGCAGGGACCGATTCCTCCATTGAGTGACCTCATTGGTAGAGCCGACCTCGGTGAACTTGGCCTCACGGGGAAGTCGGCAGAGCTTGCCCTTTATGGTCGGCACGGGGAGTCACGAGATGTCGTGCTCACGAGCTCAGTGCCCACAGGCTATCGTCCGGATGACTCGGCTTTGACAAGACTTGTCTCAAGGTAAGTCGGTTAGTACACAGACGGAATGGGCTTAGAAGTAGGGACGGCGCGTCGCTCAGCGTTCGCGGGCGATCTACCTCCTTCGGTGGTGTACCTCGTCTCGGTCCTTTGAGAGCCCGGCTAATGAAGTAGATGGGGAGTTGCCGTCCCACCTAATCTCGTACCAATACCGCACTGATTGCCTCGTCCGAGGCTGCCAGATATAAAGAGAGGATTTCACCTTGTTTCGGGGCGGACAGGGTCGGTAGGTCGGCGAGATACTCTTTCAGCTGTGCGAGGCGGCCTGGTGTTCTTCCTGCCAGGCGAAGTCTGGAGCCCTCCTCAAGATTTTGAAGAAGGGAAGCTGCTTCTCGGTGGCCCGAGACAGAAATCTGCTGAGGGCGGCTAGGCACCCGGTGAGTTTGTGGACCTCACGGATAGACTTTGGCACCTGCATGTCGAGCACTGCTTTCACCTTAGTGGGATTTACCTTCAGACCTTCTTGAGAAACCCAGCACCCTAGGAATTTACCCGTTTTCACCATGAATGTACACTTCTGGGGGTTGAGCTTGAGGTTGGCCGTCCTGAGGAGCTGGAGGACAGTTCCGAGGTCGTCGGCGCAGCTCTCCGTTTTTTGGCTTTTGACTACGATGTCGTCAACGTAGACCTCGACAATCGGCGATGTGGTCTTTGAATATCGCATCCACCATCCTCGGTAGGTAGCTCAAGCGTTCTTGGGCGAAAGGCATCTTCGAGACGCAAAGGCGCGAAGTCGGTGATGAATCTTTGTCTTTGGGACGTCCTCCGGCTCATCGAGATTTGGTGGTACCCTTTGTACAGATATAAGCGAAGACCTCTTGGCCTACGGTCTTCCACCTTCTTGTCAATGTCGGGAGGGTAACAATCCTTGGCGGTCTTGTTGAGGTCGGTGTAGTCGGCGCATGCGCCACTCTCACGGCTTTCGGACCACGTTGGATTAGCCATCCGGTCGGTGCTTAACCTCGAACAAGGTCTTGGCCTTACGAGGTGAGTCGCTTTTTCTCTTATGACCGTCGCGCCTCGCCGCCAAACACTCTTTTCTTCTCGCCGGCGGCTTAGTGGCGGGTCGATGTTGAGGCGATGAGTTATGAGCTCGGGTGACACTCCGGTCATGTCGAGTGGGGACCATGCGAACACGTCCTTGTATTCCCTCGGAGCGCATGACATCTTGCCTAATATCATTTGGGCCAGGGCCGACCTTAACAACTTTGGAGGGTCGTCGTCGTATAGCGAAGATTCTCGGTCGGGTCGTCCCGGGGTGGCGAGCACGGAGATTCTGTAATTGCTATGCTTGGCGGGGGCTACATCACAGGTTGAGACTCGTAGGCATTCTTTGGGCTGCCGTTTGGTGCACCCTGGATGCTTAGCACCCCAGGGGTGAGTATTTTGACCGTGGTGGTACACCGAGCGAGGCGGCCTTGGTGGCGTATAGCCAATCTGCGCCGAGATAATGTTGTATGGAGAGGAGCTCGTACAAGGAAGAATTGAATGGACTTCGTGACCGGCACGGGAGCACGTCCCACGGTAACAGGAAGGTAATGACACCGGGTTGAACCGCCTCTGAGTGAAGCTCATGGCGGGATGGCGGGGCGTATTGAATTCCTCCGACCTCAAATTTATCGAGACAGACTACGGAAGATAATCTTGTGGAGGCACCGATGTCGATGTAGACCGGTGGACATTCTTGTTGCCACCACGGCTTGTATTGTGATGGCGTCTTGGTGGGACATGATCTTGGGCACCGGGTCTTCTTTGAAACACTATGTTCTCACCATCCCGAGTCGCTGTTTTTGGCTCCTCGGGGTCGACCTCCGAGCTTCGTTCTTTAGCGACGACCTCGTCGTCCCTACAGAGTCGGTAATGGCATAGACACTGCTCCATAGCGTTGGGACCTTCGTCCTCATCATCTTCGGGTTGGGTGCGCCACGAGGTCGGCCCTTGATTGTTGCCACCGTTATTCTTCCTCTGCGCTTTTTATTCCCGACCAGCTCGGTCGAGGTATTTCTAAGGGCTCCTCCTTTGACGAGCTCGTCGATCTGAGCCTGGTTTACGCAATCCTCGGTATCGTGACCATACCCGGTGATAGTCACAATACTCTTCCGTTTGTAGGAAAGCATGTTAACCCTCGCCCGAGGATCCGTCTTGGGTGTTTAATCCACCATACATTGATTATAATCTAGCATGCGTCTATATAATTAAAAGCAACACGTTGGGGTTTTCGTGTTTACCTTTGGATGCATCGAGGTGGATCGAGCGGGATGAGCGGATTGAGCGGTCGAGACTCGTGCTTTGACCTTACGACCGTATCCGGATACCCAAACTCAACGTCGAGTGAGGACGAGCTATGGAGAATACACCGGAAAATCACCCAAGCTCTCACAAAACTCACGAAAATATTTCTCTCTCACACTTATGAGATGGCGAAAATTGGGTTGCAATTTGTGAGTGTGTTAGACATTATCTCATACCTTATATTTATAATGCACTACCTTAATCCTATATGGAATGTTACCATAATCCTATATGGAATATTACCATAATCTATATGGAATAATACCATACACTTAGGATTATTTCCATACTCTTGGATTATTTCCATACTCTTAGGATTATTTCCATACTCTCGAGATTATTACCATAATCTTATATGGAAAGGATCTATGCATATTCCATAAATATAATTATATCCTTGTGGGATAAAGAGAATAAAATCTTGCCTTCGAGAGCTATAGGGGCCGATTTCCACGAGTCTTATGGGCTGGATGGGCCGACCAGGATCAAATGCTGAGGAATAAAGATGGGCCTCAAATAAATTAATTATCTTATGTTCGACCCGAACATAAATTAATTTATAAACATTCGATCATGCCACTAGAAAGAATGTTGACTTACCCTTTATTACCGGAAGTTGAGTCGGGCTTGCACTTAGACATTCTGAATCCCGTATTTAAGATATCGAGCGTCCATTAATCATTTCTAGCAATCATTGCTTAAGCGATTAATATCCTTATTTCCTTAAGTAGTACCACTCAACCTTATTATTGTACTTGAGCTAACTCAACTGCGGGGTTTAGTACAATAAACCTTTGAGCTCCTTAAGGGCGTCATCATCCTTAACGGATACGGTGACTCGTCTGAGATAACTAGCGTGACATCAAGATCGCCACCACCCAAGATGCGGAGAATCTTGGGTTAGAACATATAACCCTCACCCATAACAAGTCAAAGTGATGGTCGAGAACTCATACTCACCTAATACCTTATCGAGGTTTAGATCATCGTAAGTCACCGAGATCTTGGTTCTTCACGACGGTCGGAAAGAAGAACACATCTCGCTGTGATCCTTGATACGTCGAGGCGTGCCGGCATAGACAAACAACTAAGTCAAGTCACTTCTTATCTATCTGCGGCCTAAACCGACAACTCGTCCTTAAGTGCGTCTCGGTGTGAAACTTTTATATCTCATTAAGCGACCAATCATACGAGACTTACGTGATCTTCTACACCTTGTATGATCTAACTTATATATGAGATAAGGGGACACGGATATATGCAATCAAGTATTCATTTCGGATAGGAGATTGTAATAGTGGTAACGAAACATTGTATACAAGCTCAACCAAAGCGCTTTCGGTATCAAATCCAACAATCTCCCACTTATACTAAAGCAAACTTTTAGTATACAATGTGTCTCTACTAGCTATTACAAACAAAACCATCACTTTGCTTCTCCCACTTATACAAAGTTTCCTTTCTAAGTGGGTGCCATCTAGCGCAATTCAAGTCCTCTAACGTCACGGCGTAGACTTATTCTTGGCGAGGATTTAGCGGGTGCCATCTAGCGCAATTCAAGTCCTCTAACGTCCACGGCGTAGACTTATTCGGCGAGCTTTAGTGAATGGATCGGCTAGGTTATCCGTCGTATCAATCTTTGCTATCGGACGTCCCTCGTCTAACGATTTCTCGTATGACATGGTACTTTCTCTATGTGTTTGCTTGCCTTGTGGATCCGTGATTCCTTGAGTTTGCCATTGCACTGAGTTATCACGATAAACCATGATACTCATGGGCAAACCGGTACCACATCTAGATCCATGAGGTAGTTCTTGAACCATACAACCTCCTTAGCGACCTCAAAGTGGCTACATATTCGGCTTCCATGGTAGAGTCCGCAATGCATCATTTGCTTTGCACTCGCCAGATCACGGTTCCACCTCCCAAGGTAAACACATAGTGCGAGGTAGACTTATTCTTATCACGGTCGACTTGGAAATCCAGTGCAGATAACCCAAAGGCATTAGACTATCGCATGGTAAACTAGCTATAATCTCGAGTCCTTTTCGGTGCTTGAGTATATGCTTCTTTGCGATTCGATGTGCTTGTCGAGGTTAGGCGATATCTAGCTACTATGCTTCTTGCACAACGAGATATCGGGCCTCGTGCGTAGCATTGCATACATGAGACTTCCTCACGGCGGAAGCGTAGGAACTTGTCTCATTTCCTCTATCTCGCTGCGGTCATAGGTGTTGCGCCTTTGAATAAAGGCGCCATGTGCGAAAGGTAGCAATCCTTTCTTGGCGGTCTGCATACTAAAGCAGTAATCACAGTATCGATGTAAGGCGCTGAGATAAGCTCAACATTTTCTCTTGCGATCTCGGTAAACCTTGATCCCAAGAATGTACGCCATCTCCTAAGTCTTTCATTTGAAGCGATCGGATAAACAACTCTTCGTCGATAACAACTTCACATTGTTGCCAAATAGAAGAATGTCATCTCGTAAAGTCAAGAAATACCACATTACCGTTGACATCTAACCGATACACACAACTCTCGCTAGGCAACTGGGTAAATCCATAGGACTTTACCACCTCGTCAACGTAAGTTTCATGATCTTGCATCATTGTCTTGTATCGCCTCATTTGTCGTCCATGGGTCGATTATTGCACATTCGTTTTACGGGACTAAATCCGACGATTCACCCGAACATAAATCGCTCGGGTTGACGAACAACCCTCCCACTCTGACGGTGCTATAGACATAATGACAGCGGTGGGTGCGATAACTTGTGGTTCTCTATCTTGCACAACTTCTTGTGTAGGTACCACTTATGCGGTCGGTATCTCCGTGAACTCGACCCACTTCAATTTCTTGAAGTATCGGTGTCGATCCCTCCCACTAGACTCGACATCTCGTACCTTTGGCCCTGTCGGTGGTGGAATCGATCATCTTCTAATTCTTGAAGAATGATTTCAACTTTGGACTTATGATTTTCATATAATCCTCTTCTAAGAATCGGGCATTAGTCTAATAATGACCTTCCCGATCCTTAGGACTATAGAATAAACCACCTTCGTTCCTCTAGGATAGCCAATAAGCGACCTTGCGTCGGATCTAGCCTCCAACTTGTCGCCTTCTTGTTCAAAGACCGTGGCCGGATCGCCCCATATCTTATGTGGTTTAAAGCGGGCTGCGCCCGAACCACAACTCGAAGGGGTCTTATCGGTGACTTGGGCGGTACTAGATTTAGCAAGTATGCCGCCGTCTCTAAGGCATACCCCGAGCGAAATAGGCAATGTAGCATAACTCATCATAGATCTAACCATTTCCAAAAGAGTCCTATTTCTTCGCTCGACACACCATTTTT
Source organism: Salvia rosmarinus (assembly GCA_036937905.1). Classification (NCBI taxonomy): domain Eukaryota; kingdom Viridiplantae; phylum Streptophyta; class Magnoliopsida; order Lamiales; family Lamiaceae; genus Salvia; species Salvia rosmarinus. The sequence continues at coordinate 92,119,258 of CM072819.1, forward strand.
TGTGGTGTGCGGGTGAAATCTTGTTGGGATGTAATCCCACACTTCACTAGATAGTCCATAAACTCGTTCTTGAGGTATTCGCCACCGCGATCGGACCATGATGACTTGATACTCTTACCTAGCTTCGTCTCCACTTCCGCCTTAAACTCTTTGAATTTCTCAAAGCATTCGGACTGCGGTGAAGCGGTATACGTATCCGTACCTTGAGTAATCGTCGATGAAAGTGACAAAAAACTCGTACCCTCCACGAGCTTGTGTGGACATCGGTCCACACGGTCGAATGGACTAACTCCAACATTTCGTGGCTCTATAACCGCCCGCTTTGAAGGGTTTGGTCGACATCTTACCTTATCGGGATTCGCGGTCGGGAGCAGTAATGCGTGAGGTAACCCAGCGCTCCATTCTTAGCAGGTCTTTGGATCCTATTTAGATTGATGTGACCTAATCTAAGATGCCGAGAGAAAAGTAGAGTCATCTTCTTGAAGAAAACTTTCTCTTTTAGGGTTTGATGAAGATCTGCAACATAGTTATAGGTATTATGTTTTGCGAAATAGTATAAAGCGAATTATATAAAGTGCCAACACGAGATAACCGTCATTTCTTATGATAGAAACACCACTATCAAAAATAACGAGAATATCCATGAGTAAATAATTTGAAGCGAAACAAGGTTCATGAAAATCCGGCACATACAAAGCGTCTTTCAAAACTAAAGCTGTTGTCCCAAAACATAAAAAACATCTCCAAGCGCATGACTTGACTTTCGCGCGTTGCCCATGGAGATCGTTATCTCGCCATCAAACAGACTCCCTTGTCCGCGGGAACCCCGCAGGTGTAACAAACATGATCGATTACCGTATCTACTACCCAAGAATGGGTAGAACAAGTCGCTAAACATGTTTCGTTACTAAAGCAAATGGCATACCTTGTGCCTTGAGCATAGGGCACTTGGCCTTCCAATGCCCGTCTTGCCGCACTTGAAGCACTTGCCTTCTCCTTTGGCTTCTTCAAGCCTCGGTGGCAACCATGTTCTTGCTCCCATTACTCCCACTATTTCCTCGCCTTTACCACCTTTGGCACCCCTTTTCTATTTCCATTTGCAACAAAATTTTGGGCCCTTAGATGTGCTAGCAAGAGCATGTGCTCCTTTTCCCATAACTCCTTCCGCGAAGAACGAGATCATTGAGCAACCGACTAAGTGTAAACTCGGTCTTGCTCATGATCGCATTCACGAAAGTTCTCAAAAGACTTGGGCGGTGTATTGAGGATGATATCGACCTTGGCCGCGTCAATACCTCCTCCCAACCGATCAAGACTATCCATGAGATGAGTCATGGGAGACATGTTCATGGATCGAACTTCCTTCTTCCATCTTACACGCCAAGATTTCTCTCATTGTGTGGAAGCGGATTGTCCGATCCGATTGCCCAAACTTACTCTCGAGACTTGACCAAATATCGATCGCGTCGCCATCGATCGATGTTGCGGTACAAGCCTTTGGACATCGTAGTCATCATATAGCATTTAGCCGTATTGTTTGACTTATTCCAAAGTCCTTGACTCTCGCTGCTCATTAGTCGATCGTCGATGAGGGCATCGGGTTTAGGAGTAGTGAGAACAAACATGTGTTCTTCAAATGATAAGAACATATTCCATGTTTCGTTTCCACTCGATAAAATTTGGACGGATAGCGGTTTTGTGCGAGCATATTGATAATCGGCGTAAGAGACATATACGAAGCGATAATGTAAAACACATAAGCATACGATCGCAAATAATTCGTAACAATAATATTGTAACCTTTGATAAAACAATATTAATTGAAACCTCCAATCGCCCAAGGAATCCCACATGCAAGCCACGCGTGTGGGCGTTTACACATGAACCCCCGACTGGACTAAAATATACCTTTTAGTCGTTTAATTTCAATCCATGTCAACTTATCCTTATGACAAATGAAATTAATGATTGGACCTTACTAGACCACATCACTATCACAAGAAGGGACTTCGCGGGAAGTTGTACTTGAGGTGATGTCTAAGCATTGACCACAATTTTAACAGTAGAAGATGAATTCTTAGAATTGGTATACTCACTCGGATCATACCGCCCAATTCAAATTCTTTTGTTATCTCATTTTATATCTATCACTAGAGAACTTATGAAAATCGCACATGCAAGCCGCAGCGTGTGGGCGTTTACATGAAACTCCCACTTCTCAATAGATTTAAAATGTTTTATTTAGAAATCTCATCTAACAAACTTATGATAAGCAGTGCAAGCAAGCCGCGCGTGTGGGCGTTTACTCACGGTGCGTCTCACTTTGTTTAGAGATCAAAAGTGGAGGTCTTGACATTTTAATTTGAAAAATTAATTTGTCGGGTTGCTTGCTTAGTCTTTTTATTCAAAAGGTTTGTCCATGCGGATCACGTAATCTAGCATGCTTTTCTATAGAACTCAACATGTAAAACATGCTCGCGAAATTCTAAAATATGCTTGATAAACGCGATAAACCTAGCATGCTTACTATGCGCATCCAATTACGTAAAACACTTAAAGGTTTGTCAACGTAATTTAAACATACATAACATGCTACTGCATAATTTAAACATCCACGACATGCATATGAGCGATAAAAATAAAATAAAAGCGTTCATCGCGCCCAATCGTGAAACACCGCACAATTAAATCTAATCTATTACATAGATTTACAAAGTACGAGATTTAAACTTGACAGGCCTCGCGTGCGGGCACGGACGGATTCAACAATTGGGCCTCGCGTGCGGGCACGGGCGGAATCTCTGGAAAAGCGGGTGCGGGCGGTCGGCCCATAAAGTCTTGGGCGCGCGCCAGGGCTAAGCCGATCCGCCCGACCCGCCGCCCGCCTGCCGCGCGCTCTCGCGGCTCGCCTCGCGGTCGCTTCTGCGACCGCGACCCGTCGGCTGCGTGCGGCCACGCGCCCAGCGCCCGAACGTGCGCCTCGAGACATCGCCGCCCGGCCAAACCTCGCGACCGCGAGTGCGCTCGCCAGCGCCGGGTTTCGCGCAACGCGCCGCCCGCCGCCCGCTTTCGCGCGGCGCCGCGCCTCGCGGGTAATCCTCGCGATCGCGAGTTCGCTCGCTAAGCGCCGAGGATCCGCGAGCGCGCCCGTCGCCGCAGACCCTCGCGATCGCCTTTAGCGACCGCGAGACTCGCTTCATGAAACCACCCGAGACACCGAGAACTCGTTCTTCCCGTCGTTCGTTCTTCGATTCGTTCGTCTTCGTTCTTCTTTACGGATAAGATTTACATAAAAAAAAAATCTAATCTAACCACGGATTTTCGTGGTGTAAAACAAAACCAACAAAACAAAGCGAGCCACGATGAGCGACAAATCCACAATTATAATAACGCACGTAATAATCAGCGTGAATTAATCCAGCAGAGCCAAGATTTCGATCCTGTGCTCGATACCAGTGTAGGGAAAACGCATGTTAACCCTCGCCCCGAGGATCCATCTTGGGTGTTTAATCCACCATACATTGATTATAATCCTAGCATGCGTCTATATAATTAAAAGCAACACGTTGGGGTTTTCTCGTGTTTACCTTTGGATCTGTCGAGGTGGATCGAACGGGATGAACGGATTGAACGGTCGAGACTCGTGCTTTGACCTTCTGGACTGTATCCCGGATACCCAAACTCCAACGTCGAGTGAGGACGAGCTATGGAGAATACACCGGAAAATCACCCAAGCTCTCACAAAAACTCACGAAAATATTTCTCTCTCACACTTATGAGATGGCCGAAAATTAGGTTGCAATTTGTGAGTGTGTTAGACATTATCTCATACCTTATATTTATAATGCACTACCTTAATCCTATATGGAATGTTACCATAATCCTATATGGAATATTACCATAATCCTATATGGAATAATACCATACACTTAGGATTATTTCCATACTCTTAGGATTATTTCCATACTCTTAGGATTATTTCCATACTCTCAAGATTATTACCATAATCTTATATGGAAAGGATCTATGCATATTCCATAAATATAATTATATCCTTGTGGGATAAAGAGAATAAAATCTTGCCTTGAGAGCTATAGGGGCCGATTTCCACAGTCTATGGGCTGGATGGGCCACCCAGGATCAAATGCAAGGAATAAAGATGGGCCTCAAATAAATTAATTATCTTATGTTCGGCCGAACATAAATTAATTTATAAACATTCGATCATGCCACTAGAGAAAGAATGTTGACTTACCCTTTATTACCGAAGTTGAGTCGGGCTTGCACTTAGACATTCTGAATCCCGTATTTAAGATATCGAGCGTCCATTAATCATTTCTAGCAATCATTGCTTAAGCGATTAATATCCTTATTTCCTTAAGTAGTACCACTCAACCTTATTATTGTACTTGAGCTAACTCAACTGCGGGGTTTAGTACAATAAACCTTTGAGCTCCTTAAGGGGACGTCATCATCCTTAACGGATACGGTGACTCGATACAGATAACTAGCGTGACATACAAGCACTGCCACCACCCAAGATGCGGAGAATCTTGGGTTAGAACATATAACCCTCACCCATAACAAGTCAAAGTGATGGTCAGCAACTCATACTCACCTAATACCTTATCGAGGTTTAGATCATCGTAAGTCACCGAGATCTTGGTTCTTCACGACGGTCAGAAAGAAGAACACATCTCACTGTGATCCTTCAATACGTCGAGACGCGTCAAAGCATAGACAAGCAACTAAGTCAAGTCACTTCTTATCTATATCGCTGCCTAAACCGACAACTCGTCCTTAAGTCGTCTCGGTTTGTGAAACTTTTATATCTCATTAAGCTTGACCAATCATACGGACTTACGTGATCTTCACACATGTATGATCTAACTTATATATGAGATAAGGGACACGGATATATGCAATCAAGTATTCATTTCGGATAGGAGATTGTAATAGTGGTACCAGAAACATTGTATACAAGCTCAACCAAAGCGCTTTCGATATCAAATCCAACACCGTTGACCTCTTCTTGGATCCTCCTTTCATAGGAGGGGCTTTGGGAAGAGCTCGGTGGAGCTCGAATATCTCCGCTCTCGATTTGAGCGGATGAGGTGCTTTGCCGCAAAGGATTGGCGAGGTCCGAGCACGGACTCGGAGGGCCTTCTTGATTCTCTCGAAGGCACTTGGCGCTCGGCGCCTCGACCTCGGTCATCCGGCTTCTTTCTTTCGGCCCTGCTCGTCCCGGTCTCCTCTTCTTCCGGTCCGACTCGCCTCCTTTGTGAAGTTGTCGACCAAGGTCAAAGGCGACTAGCCGTCTCCGACTTTCACGGGTGATCTCCTTGTTCGGTCGCGGGTCGGATCCGTTCTTCGTCGTTGATGATATAGAGATCGTTGCTCTCATCGATTTTGAGAGACTCCTTGATGAACCTCGAGGCGAAGTTCGACATCGTCTCGTCCGCCCATGGCGGATTATGAGCGGTCGGACGAAGGCTGCGAGGTGGCATTTTCGATAGAAGCGCCACTTAAAGCGATCCATAAGATCACAGGCGGTGTATACTATTTTGCGCGGCGGGTGAACCGCGTCGGGCGTTGGAGATCGCACCTCGGGAAGATCTTGCACATATGGAAATCTTTCATTCCTTGATTCTCCATGTCGATAGTGTGGCGAAAAGGAAGTCGGAGGGTCCCCAAAGCCATCGTGGCGGCGATGTTGGGTGCCTATACGGGGGGGCAGGCGTGTCGAGAATCTCTGGAGAAATGAGAGATGATTCTTCCACTCCGGTCGAACCGGAGATCGTTGCCGTCTCTCTTTGGAGGGTGGGAGACCGATAACGGCGTCATCGTCTCTCAGTGAGTCTGCTCCGTCTTTCCTCTCTGTTTTGCTCGGTTCTCGGGCGGCGTGCGAGGTGGAAGCGGCAGCGGGCGGCGTGGTGGTGAATGGTTGCGACCATCTCGGCGGTGATGGACTTGGCGGCGGATTGATGCCGCGTTCTCGGCTATCGCGGCGAGGTGGCGTTGGCCGCCTCGATGGGGCGGCGACCTCGGGCGCCCAGATTCGCCGATTCGGGCACTCGAGAGTGCCGCTCCATTCATCCACCGTGAAGGAAGCTTTGGAATTGGCGAGGTTGGCGTTGAGGAATTCGAGACACGGCTCGGCCAAGGGCTTTGTGGGGCCCGGTGAGCCGCCTATTCACCTGGCGATGAGGTCGGCATCTTCTACCTCGTCGGGCGGCGATCACGAGGGTGTATGGAAACATTTTCCATGTGGCCCTCGGTGTGTGACCGCTGCGGCGTCGCAATCTCTTTCCACGGTACCGGTGACCACCGGTCGTCTTCGGTGCGGTTGTTGCCCGTCGGCGTTTGCGTGTTCTTGCCATTAAATTGTAGAAAAGCGAAGCTTTTTGTTCGGTTTTCCCACAGACGGCGCCAATGATAAATCTAGTATATGTTAGTATGCAAGATTTATGTAAGCGATAAAGAACACCAAGGCTTTTACGTGGTTCGATCGTTAATGGGATCTCGTCCACGGAGGAGTGATTCCTCAATACTTTCACTATGATTTGATTACGGTGAGTGTAGCTAAAAGCTCTTAGTATTCAACAAGTTGCTAACCCTTCTACCTTGATCTAACTCCTATTTATACATATCTCAGATTCTAAGGGAACCGATCCCCCATGTAGGGACTCTTAGCTTACGTATGTGAGGATTGTTCTCTCGCCCATAGGGACTCTTAGCCTTCACTGTAGGGACTCTTCGTCGATTAGGGTTTGGGGCTGGTCCTTGGGCTTAACGCGTGGGTCGCTATTAATGTCGAGCCCCACTCGTTTGGGCTGTCGGTGGGCGAGCGGTTGGGCCATATCCCATCCGTACACGATATTTCACAATTAATAACTTGAAAGCAATCAAAAAAGGGTGGATGATGCTCGACTATAGTTCCATTAAAAGTGAATTTTCATATTCAAAGTTTTTTGAAAATCAATTCACGTGCAAAGGCGGAATCTTAATATCTTATTACCATCAAATAATATTGTTATCTGGTCAATAATAAAGGGTAGTATTATATTAAATATCCCTAACGGCAAAGTATCAATTTCAGGTTTTATTTATTCATTTAATTTTTTAATGCTTGCTGCAGAAAACTCTAGTAACTACCTTGTGGACATGACATACTACACAATAATCAATTATATAAAAAGAGAAGAACATAATTAATAATAAAACATTCACGATATTCATACTAGGATTCTCCATGAACCACAATGCAAGGGGCAGAACACTCTTTGTGTTTACTATTACTAATTTTCTTTTTAGTTACTAGTTTCCCCATGTTGTGCATTTAATTTCTCCAAAATTGTGTCGTTTGAAAAAGAATTTTGTATTCCTCTTTTTTCTTTTTCAAAAATATTTACAACCAAAATTAGTTTTAAATTAAAGAGTAAAAATGATCTAAATTCAAATAGTTAACTTAAATAAACGTTTAAAACAAGTGTTGTAGTTTAGTATTTATTCCACTTATACGGATAAAGGATCTATATAAGAACCACAATTTCTCCATATCACCCAACTACAAGAAATATTGAAATTATAAATGCTAATTATGACAATAAATTTCAAATAACATATATTTAATAAACACTAAAGAAATAATAGATCCTAATTATGAAGAAATCAACCCTAATTAATAAATAAAGTGACCAAATGAAAACTAATAATTTAAACTATATATAAACCATAGTTCTCGACGACCCAACATAAATAAAAGTTACAAACTAAAGATAAGATTATAAGTTGCAATTAATAATTAAAAACTGAATTAAAAACAATTACAGTTAAGAAATAGTAGTCAATTCTGATAGGAAAATAATGATTACAGTGAAAATTGAAAAACTAAAGGTTAATTATACTTTTATGTCCCAAGTTTTAAGAATAGCATGACGTTTAAATATTATACTGTATTATATATATATATATGGTCGAGTTATAATAAAAACCTATTTTAAAACCTAAAACTATTTTTAAAGTTAAAAATGTATAAAACTAAAAATTAATAACAATATTCATCAATATTTCGTAGTATAAAGTTAATGCACTTTATGTATAAAACTAATACACGAGTTCTGGCAAAAGATAACAATATTCATCAATATTTCGTAGTGCAGTAATTTTATCCAAATGCATTAACTTTGTACTTAAAGTGCATTAATTTAGAAACAGGTTTTATCAAAAATACTTATTTTACCTTTTGAACTCTCCATTAATATATATATATATATCCTCTCAACGAATCTTAAAAAAGAAATGGGATGAGAGTGAATTTTTGGTACCGAAATACTAACTTTTCATATTGATAATTGAGTGGTATAATATTCGATTCATTTGGTGTGTATTAGTCAAATTAAATTTAATAGAAAAATATATAAAGGAAAATAACCGTTTTATTTAATAGAACTCGATTTTAAATTTATTCAAGTAAATATATTATAAAAATTCCATGCCCAATATGTTAACGTTGATTTTATCTCGAGATCATTTTCGGGCATCAAGAAACAAACTTCCAAGAGTACTCTGAACTAGGGCTGGCAATTCGTGCGTATCGGGTCGTTATCGTGTCGACACGACCTGATAAGGCCAAACACGAACACGGCCCGTTAAGGATCTGTCCAATACGAACACGAACACGAATATGACACGATTTTTTTCGTGTTGACACGACACGATAACGACACGAAACAATAAATTTAAATCAAAATTAGAAAATAAATAAATAAAAGAAATAAAAATATATAAAATATAATTAAATTAATATTAAATATATATAAATATTATCGAATTATACGAAAACAACACGATCCGACACGAACACGAATGCAACACGAAAATTATCGGGTTACACGAACACGACACGGATCCGACACGAATACGATAAAGTTGAACACTAACCCGTTAATTTCGTGCGTGTTCGTGTCCTGTCGAAAATTGTCAGCCCTACTCCGAACGATGTTGACCATCTCTATATTTATCCCTAACTATCCCTACATTAATATTTGATTAATTTCTCTTTCCTCCACATACCCAATCTTCCTCATAATCTAACCATATCTATTTTAGCGGTTTATCCTGACCACCCCAACCACCCAACACAATATTATATATTATTATTTATATAAAAAATTCATCATAATATAATTGTTTTAAATAAAAAATATTAAAATAAACTTAAACTATAGGAAAATTGTAAAGCAATTCAAAGATGAAATTAATTAAAATAAAATAGAATATTATAGGTATAGAAAATAAGAGAATTTTAGTGTGTGTATAAATATAATAAATTTGGTTTTTTACTTATAGAGAATGAAAATATGTGAATTTTTGTATTTTCTATTTAATATAATATATAAACTATATTATAATGTATATTAATCACAACAAAAATCCAACTAATCAATGGGATTAAGACAACTATCTCCATCCTATTAGTTGAAATAGACGAGACAATGGGGTGGATTTTAAGAAAAAAAACCCACTATTATTGATTGGTTCTTTTGTCAAATAATTGTTTTAACTTTAAAAAAAAAAATCAATGGAATTGGTTGGTTGGTTGGTTGGTCTTTTTGCTGCGTTAAACTTAAACTTAGTAGTTTGCAAAAATGGGGACTTTTGTTGTAACCTATGTTTATTGGCGCCGAAAAATTTCCTTGAATTAAATTAAATTGAATTGTTTTTATATTATCGGGTATGAAATTATAATTATATATTTTTTGTGATGAAATTGATATCGAGTCCTATTATTATGATCAAACAAAATACTATGCTTATAATATTAAATATAATAGAAAAAATAAATGATTTTGAAGTACGTACGTTTACTTGGACATGTGGCCAAGATAAACAAGTTCTTAGTTACAAATCATGGCAGCTAAAAACGTACATTGCATCAGCATTCATAATCAGCAAACATGAGATGAGACATCGAAATATCACCCGAATTAGCTTTAATCAAACTAATCAATAAATAGCTTTTTAATGAAGGGTACGACTCTCTCTCTCTTTTTTTTTTTGATATCATGGGGACATGCACCGCTGAGTCTTGCCAAGAGTAAGAACCCCACGATGTCCGCTGATAGCGCGCAAACCACAGAGACAGGTAAACCACACTTGGAAAACCAAGGTGTGACAGGCTCAAACCCATAGGGGCGTTTGGTGGGGTTCAACTTATGGCCTCCGTGAACTCTGCTTAACCATTGGGTTGTCCTAACTCTCTCTTTCTATCTCTCTGGGGGGTGTGTATCTCTATATTTGAATATCTATTTATATTAACCATAAGCCTTCAAGCTAATTAGTGATACTTATTAATCATAGCCTAATCCCCTTTCCAACTCAAAGAAAGAAAAGAATAAGCATATGCAAAAGATGAATGTATGATAATACTAGTAGCATGATCAGTTGAAGACGCATACCTAATCAGCTCCAATAATTTAAAATGAAACACAAAATTACTGAATTGAAGATAGATCTGTAACATCTCGAATCCATTTGATAAAGCCTTGTTCTTCACCTTGCTTGAAGAGGGTGACAAGAATTTCCACTTTTTACCTTCGTTTTTTCACGCACACACACAGAGAATAATAATTAACTAATTAATTAATTAATAAGGTGAGAAACAGTGCATGAGAGTTGTTGATCGATCTATTTCGTTTGTTGATGTTGTTTATTTTCAAATCTTTAAAGCCCATCGATGCTTCTTCTTTACAAACGCACATTATGCCTCTCAGCTTTTGCATTACTTTCATAGGAATTGAAACATTATTGTTATCCAACTTTCCAACTCATAATTGATGCTCACTTCTTGCCTTTTTCTGGCTAAATGGCCAATGTTTACTTTTTGGGGGGATTTTGTAAGTAAATTTTAAAAAATAGTGGGTTTTTTTACTCATGTAACATCGGGAATAATTATATATATATATATATTTTCAATGGTGGTGTCACCAAAAAATAAAATAAAAAATTCATCGATAATTTGGATGAGACTGTATTATGATGTGATTGTTAAGATATAAATCAATCGCATATTTCAATGACATGTCTGTTAATATATATTTATATTTACAAATATACCATTAGATATAATTTTGATTCAATTCGAATCTTGACCCGCGTCACAAGAAGATGGTCTCATGCAAAACTGCTCAATGATATTTAATCTTTGTCTAATATCATCCAAAAGAATCTAGATTATTTACGAATTTTTGCGCATTACAGATTATCTTAATATTTTTTAGCCATGATTTTCTTAGTAAAGTTTTGTTTAATTTATGATCTCCTTGAATAAATTTTCCTCCTCTATCAGATCAACTAATGCACTGTTTTTATAATTTATTGTTGGTACGTACGACTGCAATAAACATACGTTATTAAGTAATTGGTTAATTAGATGCACAACACAATTGAGTAAAATAAGTTGGTTAACAATTATCTGTCAACAACTTTTCTAGGGACATTGATATTTATAATTTGGGAAGATAATGGAGAAATTTATTTGAAAATTTTCATACCATTCACATAACGAAAATATATATGGTTAAATAATTTTTTGTGGAATTGTTCGAAAGGAAAAAAAAATCTTTGATGTCTAAACCTTTTTTTTTGCTATTCGTCTAAGTTAATAAAACCAAGCAAACTTAAATATTACGAAAGGAAAATTAATAAAATCTTTGATGTCTAAACCTTTTTTTTTTGTTGGCTATTACGACTTTAGTCTATTAGTTAATAAAACCATGCAAACTTAAATATTACATAAAAGCTTTTTTTTTAAAATATTACTTCTTGAAAATTATTATATAATGATTCTCTTGATTAATATTTAGAAAAATGCGATACGTATACGGTTCTCCCAAATTAGATTCTTGAATCCTCCTTGAGTCTTGACACGTCACCACAAAGTTAAATAACCATTGATGTTACTGAATGAATCTATTAGAATATATAAATGATTGACTATGATGTTTAAACAAGTAATACGAATGATGTTTAACTTTAATCGATTATATCATATGCTTTCATTGTATTAATTTATAAAATGATGTATCTGTAGGGTTTAGGGTAACTGGACATCCTAGAGACAGAACTAGAAATACCATCTCATTTAATTAATTTTGCATGAAGCTTATTATAATTAATAAATATGTTCATAACTATAACTACCACCATAGTATATTTGAATTGTGGAGTTATAACATTTTTAAGGATAATTAGATTTTGTTAATGTATAATTCAATTTATTAATTATAATTTTAATTCGAAATTAGAATTTATTAATTCATAATTATGGTTTATTTATTCATAATTGAGGTTTATTAATTCATAATTAGGGTTTATTGATTCACAATTAGGATTTATTAATTCAAATTTAGGGTTTATTAATTCACAATTAGGGTTTATTATTCAAAATTAGGGTTTATTATTCAATTAGGGTTTATTAATTTAAAATTAGGGTTTATTAATTCCAAATAGTGTTTATTAATTAAAAATTAAGGTTTATTAATTCACGATTAGAGTTTATTAATTCAAAATTAAGATATATTAATTCAAAATTATTATTTATTAATCTAAAATTAAATTTTATTAAATTAATTAATTAAATAATGAATTAATTAAAATTAGTTAGTTAATTAATTAGAGGTGGTCTCACTCCCCTTAATTTATAAAATGATGTATCTAGGGTTTAGGGTAACTGGACATCCTAGAGACAGAACTAGGAATACCATCTCATTTAATTAATTTTGCATGAAGCTTATTTTAATAAATCTGTTATAACTATAACTACCACCACAGTTGAATTTGGAGTTATAACATTTTTTATGTTATTAGAAAATAACTTTGAGCCCAATTAAACGAAATTTTTCTTTTCTTTTTGCTCATTGTTATTTAGATTAACAGCTTGATCCTGCATGCATGTCGCCATTTGCAGACGTTTCAGTTTCGTCGGATTAATAATTAAACATTTAGCAAATCTTGAATTGCAACATCGTGTCAGTTCTAATTGTAATAATTATGTGGCAATTTTGTCAAACAATTTTGGATGACTTTCAAGTTAAGGAAAAAAGAAGAATAAATAAGAGCAGCTAGATTAGAATGGTACAAATGGCTGGAGCGTTTTGTTTGTTGGTTAATATATTTGATTAGATAGATTGATTATTAATTTACTCCCTCAAATTATGGATAAAATCGCCCAATTGTTGTATGGGAAGGCCTGCAATATCGATTGCATCATAGGATTTTTTTTATTTTGTTTGTCTCAATTTATTTTTAAAGCTTAATTAGTTTTTCTCAGTTAAACTATCTCCAAACCAGTGATCTACGAGCTAATGAATTTGTATGAATTTTCCATAAAAGTTGATGAATTCAAAAAATTTAAATTTTACCCTTCATGGGATTCGAACTCACACTATAAAAATACAGCCGAACAGCGACGGATCATGTGTTCGAATTCATCAACAAAGTGATGAATTTACCATAAATCTTCATAATTGAATGGTTGAAAGATGAATCTTACTTTATATGTTAAGATTAGTTTGTATTTTATCCAATTCATATATATATATATATATATATATATAAATAAAGAACCAAATGAATTTGTTATGAAAGTTGATGAATCCGTTGAGAAAGTTATTGAATTCCAAAATTCAAAATTTTTCACCCGGGTTCGAATCTCATGAGGGGCAAAAATTCTATTTTTTTTGATTCAGTAACTTTCCCAATGGATTCATCAATTTTCACAATGAATTCATCATTTTTTTGTTCTCGTGTTCTCACAATAAAAATAGTTATCACGTTAACTCTTCTCTATATATATATATATATATATATATATATATATAGAGAGGAGGGATCAAATAATACCCGAGCCCGGGGTAGTATGTAGTACTCAATCTCATCCATTCATCTCATAGATCCTATGGTTGAGATTTTTTCGAATTTTTAAGCTCATTTTCGCTGATTTCGCTACAGTAGTGGTAGATTAGTAATTTGGTTTGTTATGTAATACAAAAATCAAATCATGCATGTAATTAAACATAAAACTGCATACAATTGAACATAAAACTGCATATTGTTATGCATAAAACTACATGCGATGAATACAAAATTGCATAATTTTTTTTGTTATGTGATATAGAAAAACAAACCATGCATGTTTTAAAACCAAAAACTGCATACGCATGAATGCAAAATGCATTATGTTAAACATAAAAATACATATTAGATTGATTTATCCCAAATCTATTCTCTCATTTAGATTGATTACTTCTAGCTTTATAATTTGAAAAAAACAAAACAAATTATCAACAAGAAAAGTGTTTGTGCATATTGGAGAAGAGAGAAAGAGAGATATCGAGAATGAAAAACCTATGAGTTTCTGTTTTAAAGCATGCATGTTTGTGTTTCGTAGTATGCATGTTATTGTTTAATAGTATGCATGTTTCTGTTTTGTAATATGCATGTTTATGTAGTATTATGCATATGTAGGTTTATGTGTATTGTTATGCAGGTTTATTATGTGTATTGTTATGCAGGTTTATGTGCATTTGTATGCATATTCTTTGTTGGATCTTCATCTCGCCGTCTTCTTCTCCGATTTATCTCATTCTCCGATTTCGGTGAACACCACCATAAAACACAGCCTCTTTCTTCGGTTTTTTACGAACTTCGTCTTAAACACCACCATAGTCATCATCTCTCTCAATCATTCAACCTTCTCTCAAAATCCTCTTGTTTTTTCTTAAATTTCAGGCAGCTACAACCACTGTCCAACCATTACCGTCATGAACGCCACAATCGCGATCATCTCCACCGCGCCATTGTTGCCGCCTCGACCGCCTCCACCATGCCTTGTCGCCATCTACTTCTCTTTATTCTTCGTCGAACAAAAATAATTTACAGCAAAGAAGAAGAAGAAGAAATAATTACTATCTTGCCCTTAAACGAAAATTATAATAAAAAAAAATAAAAAAACATCATGCCACGTGTAGCTTATCTAGGCTGTCCACGTGAACACATTGTGTGGTCTAGATTGAGTACTACATACTACCTGAGGACTGGGTACTACGAGAACCCAACCCTATATATATATAGGGGGTTGTTATGATGAGAATGATATTAAGTGTAAAAAATAGGAATAAATCTTATCCATTCATCAACATGTAATTAACGCTTCAGATTTGGTGTAGCATTTCAAACAAGATCCATTACATCAGCAATGATATATTCAGCACCCATCGTAGAAGGGTAAAAAAATACAATCAATTTTTTTCTCTCATCATATTTGCAATCTTCCATCTTCCTGAAAATAAAGGATTTCAATTGCATTCAACAAGATTTCAATATTGCACAATAGATTATCAATCTCTTCATATTACACAGAGAGACAATTGACTTTCTGAATAATTTCCCAATTGCACAATCCAGGCTTCGATTTCTAATCACCAAAAACACTTTTTTATAGCATATATTTATATGTTATGTAGCACGGAGTTAACAATTTGTTTGCATACCGTCATTGTTGCAGAAACTAATATTTTATAAACACAAAGATAACAAAAACACTATCTTAATATAGCACATGTTCTTTAATATATAGCATATAGTTAAAATATATATAGCACGTTTTTGGGTTCATTTATGAATGTTAACGTGTTCATTTATAGTTGTTGCATAAACACTATAATGTATAGCATATGTTTGATAAATCATTGCATCATGTTTAATCATACGAATATTGTCTATTTCTGATGTATGATTTCGTAAAATAATTATGTAGCATATTAGTGTATAGCATATAGTTAAAATATGTATATATATATGTCACAACCGGTTTGGCTAATCTCGAGACTGCCTTATCGGACCGCGACTTGGGGTTGGATTAAGTAAATATTGACAGAAGGAGATTTTCAACTCATTTCACATGTGAGGAAAACGTAGATGTTGCAAAGCATAAACAGGATTAAGGATAGAAGGAAATAATTTATATAAAGGATTGTTTCGAAGGTTCTGACAAAAGTGGCTCTTATAAGGTTTCCAACAAAACATTCAAGAACTTAACATAGTTATAGAATATAAAAGAGTTTCAAGAGTTTGCAGCGGAATAAACATGTGAGACATGTATATGAAGATGTATTCTCAAGGTGAACCAAAAGATGTTTCATACTACATTGACAAAAGGATTTCCGCTAAACTCCGCTCAGTTCCATCACCAGCTCAACATGTACATTTAAAAACAAACATGCAGGGTTGAGTACAAAGTACTCAATGGACACATGCCGAAAATATTTTTTCATTTCATTCACGAAATATTGTACTGCCACCATCACAGCAAGACACAAGGGTTTTATTGAAAAGACTTTGTGCTTACTAAAACATTTCATCATTTTCTCAAAGTCGATTGGCCAGTCATTTTCTTACAACGTATATTCCAAGTCGGCTATGGAAGCATGCGGGAGGAGGCCTCCTTCACCCGGACGCACGTCGACCGCGAATGGTTCGAGGCTAAGTGTACACAATCATAACTAGCATATCACCGATGGGATCCGAATTCATAATCTCCTGTTGGCCCAGCCAACCCGAATGGATATATACAAAACATAAAATATTTTGGCAGACAATATCGTATTTCAACATTTGCAGTATAAGAAAAGCAGTAAAGTAATAACAATAACTGTTTGCATAAAATCCCATTTTCCAAGAGACGAATGCCCTCATTTTGTTTAAATAAGAAAGCCCACCTTAAGAACTTATTGTTCTTATGGTACTAGTGATCTATTGTCGTTTCCTATCACCTTCAAGCCGGACCTTATCAACATAAGAAATGAGATTTAGTACATCATTACGCTTTTCCGAAAATCATCGATCCGAAACAAAGGACTCACTAACATCAATCCTTTTAACGTTAAATGATTCTTTTATTACACTTAACAATTATATTACGTTGATTATATTTGTCGCTTCTTGAAGAGAGATGATACTCCATCCTTACATTCTTTCCTTCAGTTCACATCATTTCGAGTAACTTACGAACCTTAATTTCATAACTAATTTCGTCGCGCACTAACGTATTTTCTTAATATGGTTTTTCAGCAATTCTAGTTTATTAGCAACATTTTCTCGCTTCATTTTCCACCTTACACGTCTTATTCATTTTATTTAGAGAAACTCACATTTAGCTAAGTAAATAACATAGCTATACTCACATACTAACATATTTCATGCTTTCATACTTTAATCAAAGGACTCACTAACATCAATCAAATGTTTTTCTCATAATTCACCTTAGAATCGTATAAACAAATAATCTTGCATAATATCCTCCGATTCCAATTTATTATCTATCATACTTCCAATAAATCTCATAATTCACTTTAATATTCAATCATGCTCACTTACATACATGAAACTAATCATAATACTTTATTCTTCAAAATCTTACGTCACTTAGCAAATATTTCAACGTAAACATATTATACTTCATCTTAAAAATCCCATAAATTCATAGCATATCTTAAACATATTTTTGGACCTAAATATGTGATCACATAAAATAAAATAAATTTGAAACTTTATTTTTCATTTCTCTTCATTTTCGGCCCTTTTAATTATATTTATAAAACTCATCCATAAATTCCTATAATTTCACATAACATACTATATTAACATAGGATCCATAATATCAAATATCATTAGACATAGAAAAATTTAACATCATAACTCTTCATACTTATAGTTTTGAAAATCTTTAATAACCATATAAACATTTTTCAAAAATTCTAATTAATTTACAAAATACATTATTATCATCATATATCAATAATATGATTTAATATCCATCATACACAACTCATACATCAATATTCCATACTCTATGATTTTCGAAATCATCATGACATATTATTCCATATTTTTCCAAAAACTATGATTTAAATCATACATACTTAAACATTATTAACTATCATTAATCCATGCTCAAAACAAAAATTAAAATTCATTTTCATCAACATATTTTCGATTTTCATGAAGAAAATTATAACATGCTCAACTTTGTACTAAATTCATAATACATGCTTATAAACATCATATAAACATATTCAATTAACAACTTAAACATTTAACAAAATTTCTCAATTATCATATGAAATAACAAAAGCATGTAATAATATTTCATGGATGAATTTCTAATATTTTTATCTAAAAATGGATCGAATTTCGTTTTATACTTAGGATTGAAGAGAATTTTGAAGAACACTTTCTATTTTTTTCTCCTATTTTGATCATAAGAACATAAGAGAGGTATGATCTATTTATAGATGTAATAAGATATTTTAATCATACTTTAGCAAAATATCGTCAACAATTTACACTCTTATTATCCTCTTAATTTTCGGTCCCCAAGTGGTATTAGAAGATAAAATTTTATCTTATCCTATATTTAATACCCGTATTTATCGATTAGCTCGTGATTAAGAGCTTATTAAGAAGGGCATTGCATCCTTAAGAAGGATTTGTATAACGTGTTTTCAAGTTGAGACGATAATTATGATTGATAGATTCTCGGATATTTGATAAGAAAAGGGTCATACATGCTCAATAAGTTTTTTTTCTGAGCTTTTCCTATTTTCGGCGTTTTGGATTAAGTTCGGATTAAGAGCAAAATATTTAAAATGGAGGCCAAAAAATATTTTTAATTATTATATTTTAATGATATTTGATGATGGAAAAATTTAGAAAGTGATTTTGAAGGATTTAAGAATAAATGGAATATTTAATTCCATTATTTGCATAAAATGAAATTAAATCTCTATTTTTATAAAGTGATCTATTATATATTTTATAATTTTGGAACTTTATATTGATGAAAATTATTTTAAGATGTAATAAGATATTTTAATCATGAAAAATCATTATTATTATTATTATTATTATTATTATTATTATTATTATTATTATTATTAATTCCGAAAATCAAAGATAAAAAGTTGGAAATTATTTTTAGATTTCTCTAGAATATGGTGTGTTGGCACCATTTTGTTTGGGAAAAATAAAAGAAAATTTTGAAATTACTATTTTACCCTTACTCATTAATTACATAATATATACTTTCAAACTATGATCATCTCCATTTCTTCCTCAAAACTCACTCTAGCAATTTTCAAAAAATGGAGAGAAAATCCCGTGGTTGAAAGTGGTATAGAGGTATAATCTCGCATCGAGAACACCTCTACGGTTTTAAATTTTATAAATATGCTCTTATGTATAATTCAGATTTTGATCATTTTATAAGAATTATGAATGAGTATGTTTTGTTGATTATTTATGGATATATTGATAGATTCGTTGTTTACGTATTGTTTAACGTTGAATTTGTAAAGCATATGTTTATTGTATGTAAATTCATGTAAAATTCGAAAATAAGGGGATGTTGGATCTTGAATTTATGATGTTGTTATGATTGAATTGACTTCATATATGTGTTATTGGATTGATATAAACATGTTTGGAACAAGAAAAACGTTTGAAATCGAAAGTATACGAAAAAGCCCAAATGGCCGAAAACCCTAAGTGTTATAATGTTGGATTTTTGATTTTATTTGATCATTTTGACTTCATATTTGAACTCTATGATATAAATAAAGCCTAAAATGATTTATTCGGATTTTTCCGCCGACGTATTCAAAAACGGTGAAATTTTAGTTTGTCGGCGAAATTAAGTTTTCAAAGACAAAGCTTTGATCTTTATGTTTTATTGATAAAATGATGATATTTAATGATAGTTGAGCATGTATATAGATTCATTGGTGTTAGATGACGTCTCACGTGAATTTTCGACGTTAGACCTTAAGTGACGTCTTAAGGGGATTTGCAATTATTGGCTAAAATAAGATGTTTGAAATGTGTTGTTGAGTTTTATATGATCTTTGAGATATATGGTGATGAATTGGTGGAGTTTGGGCTATGTTGGGTTGATCTGGTGTTGATTTGGCGATGCGTTTTATAAACGTTATGCTGCTGAATTTTCGATAGAATTTGTTTGTTAATAAGATGTTAGAGGATGCAATGACCCAAGTTTTGATAAACCATAGTGTCTTAGATTTGATATCGAGAAGATATGGTCGTGTCGACGACTAAGATGATTAATGTTCTTGTTTGGCTCTTGATAGGCTTTTATGCCGTTTTATATGGAATAATGGACCAAATGGGATAATGAAAGAAATGGAATTGAGACTTAGTTCCTTAGCTCTAAGGAACATCCAGGTGGGTATAAGTATTTTCTATAAAATATGCTTTTGCTTTTAAATATTTTCAAATGATATGATATGCTTTTGAATGAAAAATAATATGATATTTTATGATATGCATTTGATTGCATTGATTTGAAAAGTTGATTGACTTGTCAATGTTTTGAACATGAGCATAAGCATAATGCACTACCTATCCACGGAAAAGAAAGAAAAAAAAGAAATTACCGACGTCGGGTATGACCGTAGTTGAGATCCTTCGGGACCAACTCGGGTATGTGAAGTTAAAGTGTGGTTGAGGAGGAGACTTACTCCTCGGATCAACACAAAGAAAATAGACGTGGATATGGGAAGGAAAAGAAAGCTGCATGCAAACATGAAAAATGCATATGCATAAGATATAATAATATGATGATATGAGCATACATGAACAAATTTTGAGCAGCTTTATGCAGGTATTTTCAATAAAAACCCTGCATAAGTTTAATTTTACGGCAAGTCAAGAATATAGCCCTAAGGGCAAAGTTTTAAATGTTTTTGGCGTATACCCACTGAGTGCATTTTTGTACTCACGCCTTGCATATGTTTCTAAATATGCAGGTTGAGCTGGAGTGGATGCTGGAATCGAATGCTGTGCAAAGGAGCTGCTCTAAGTATTTGGATTCATGATGATATTGATAATTGATTGATGTTATTCATTTGATGTTCACATGTTTTTAATGCCCAGAGAGTTATGTCTTCATACATAATTCTCAGCCACGATTTTCGTTGCCGAACTTTGGTCTTACTTGCTTATGTGTCTTACCGAACAAAATGATCATGTTCAATGCCTTTGTTAAATTTTATCTCGCCAATGAGAATTGTTGTCATTCCTTCTCTCGATACTATAAATTTTCTTCTTAACCCCATCATTTAATTAGGTATATACTATACTTTCATTTAATTATTAAACAAAGATTAAACATCACTATCAAAGAGTTTCAAAATTCTTTCTTTCTTATTTTAGTCAAAGTTTTCGGCCATATATATACAAATAATACATCCACTTGTTTAATTAATAATTCATCTTATCTTAACATTAATAATATCTCCACATCATAATAATTATACATCATTATCATAAGAGATGAAAAATTTCTTCTTTTCACACTTATTACTCTAATTTTCGTCCACTATGTATAAATATGTTACATAATTTATTTTTTCCCCTTTTAATAGCTATGTGACATAATATAGATCTTAGATGATAGAATAAATCATAGAAAAATAATTAAGAATAATTCTATACACTAAAGTGAAGTTATCGAATTATAACTAAAATTAAGAATAAATTATCAAATCTTTATTCCTTTAATAACTAAAATTATTTTAATGAAGGATTATATATAAATAATGCTCTTGTACCATAAAATAAATTTCTAGTACAAGTCTAGCAAAATTCCCATTTTTATTCGAAAATTATAAAGCTAAAACTTAAATAACAAATTTTCCTTCTATTTTTCCATTACTCTCTTAATTTCATGATATTTATCAAGTATTAAAGCTTGTGCAATTAAATAAATTATTTGATAAAATATCAACACATAAAGCATTAATTTAGGAAATCATAAAGCTTAGGACAAAATATTATCTACTCATGATATCATGACTTTATTAAACATTAAAAGAGATAAATATCATTTCTTAGTCAAATTTCATTAATGACCTTATCTTATCTTAAATAAAATATCTTTAGCAAATCTTATCTTATATAAAATGTCATTATCAAACCTTATCTTATCCTCTAATTAAATATCTTCCATATACAAACAAAATAATATCACATCTCATAGGTACACATCATTTTTCCTTCTTTTTCCCTTATGCATCTCTAATTTTCGAAAATAATGGAACATACAAAAATAAGATGTAATTTTTCTTTATTAGAGTAATACTTATCTAGTTAATATCCCATATTTATTTAAATACATAATTGTTGGTTATTATGATCCATTATATGCGAGATAATTAATAGAATTTTCTATTCACTCAAAATCGAAAATTATCGCGTTCATTTTCATTTTTGGACTCATCGTAAATAAATTCCTCTAATAATTCAAAAATTGGTTTTAAATATCCGGGTATTACAATATATATAGCATATTTTTTGGTTCATTTATGAATGTTAACCTATTGAAATAAACAAATTAAAAGATTAACTTCAAAATACACTATTGAACATTACTTTATGTGCGACAATAAAACATAATACGTACTATAATAAATATAAACGAATGCAGAGATGTAAAGTTCACGTAAAACATATAAATAAAAAACAAAGTAGATTATATTGCGTGAAACATACTATATATTTTAAATAAAAAAGACAGAAATAAATACTTGAAAGAATAAAAGTATATCTGAGATAGAGATATCTATAAAAAAAAGGATATGCAATTCCAAAAAAATAGGGAAAGTATCGATTTGCTTAAATCATAAATTAACTAACATGTCCTCTTAATTAATGAATTCCTCTTAATTATATAGATATCTAATCGAGAATTAAAACGTAGCATTTTCAATATTAATGTTAGCATATAGATATCTAATCTGGACTATCAATTTAGAATGATAAAGGATTAGGATTTATTTCTATTTCTCACCAAATTTTGTATTCCTATATGATCCAAATCATAATATATATATATATATATATATATATATATATATATATGTGTGTGTGTGTGTGTGTGTGCGCCTATCTGTCTGTCTCAAATTCGATTAAAAATTGATTAGACTATTCGCATTAGGTGTCAATTCAATATAGTAGTACCCTTTAATTACTCAAATTAAGAAGTTTATATATTTAATTTTTTTTCCAGCCATCCAGACCCATGTATAAGATATATACATGTTGTACTCATTTCAATTTCGATTAAAAAATAACTATAAAAGATTAGAAACTAAATTCAAAGTATAAATTTTAATTATACATTATGTGAAAATCGTTTAGAATATATCTATGTATCTATATATATATATATATATATTTGTCTTAAACTAGATTGATAAATTATTTTATCTGTGAAGCTCGGATATTACAAATTTAATTAATGAAAGCTTCCAAATATATAGTATATTCTGTAAGAGTTACTAGAGGACTTTTATGCATACGTTTTGACCACATGATGTTAATTGGTAAATAAAATTTATCAATAACTAATGGTAAACTAATTAGGGGAACAAATATCTTCTCTTATTTACTATGCCCAGCCGGTTTGACCGAAAATATTAAAGGAAAAGTGGAAAGAAAATGTCGATTTAAATAAAGACTTATTTACTCATCTCACACTCTCATTTCTCTCCACCTTCACGAAAGATAAAAAAAAGGAAAAAAGGAAAAGGAAAAATTAGGACGTCTCTTACCTTCAAGTAGATACAAGAAAGTTGGAACTTCATGTGTATATGTTTGTGTTTCGGTGATCTTACAAAAGAAAATGGAAAGGTTTATTAACTTGATAATGAACCTAGATGTTCAAGTTTGAAATTATCCCCTTAGGACCGAAACCTGGAGTTCTTGTTTGATCATGATCTTGATTTTAGTTGTTTTTCAGCATGGATCCATTAAGTAAATTAAAAGAGCATGTACGATTTATTGCATGATTTGTGAAACATGCATACAAATATTTCCCTATGACCGATAACTTCAAGGTTTTGAGTGATCATGTTCTTGATTTTTAAATGTGTTTTTGAGCTTAGAGAGGGAGAGAGAGAGAATTAGGTTCCAGTGAGAACCATTTCTATAATAAACCGTTAGAAAAATTAATGAATTAAAAAATTAATAAATTTTTCCATTGAGGTTCGAATCCCACGAAGGGAGAAAATTTTATTTTGTTGGATTCAATATCTCTCCGAACGGATTCATCAACTTCCATAATGAATTCATCATTTTTTTATTATCACGTTCTTACGATAAAAATGATTTTGACGTTAACCCTCTCATATACACATTATTATGTACATGTAGAAGGACATATTATTTAGATAGGGCACATCAAGACTAAAACAGGGCCTGGTGATAAATTAACTCAAGTTATCTAAAGCGAATGACTCAGACAAACTTGTAGAATCAAGTATGTCAGATTTGTTTGCAAACACAATTAATTCATGTTTTATAATTTTTTATTTGGTCGAAATTTGGATAGTGCCCCATAAAGTTTGCTTTCCTTTGTTTGATTTGTCAATTATTGTATGGGCATGAAGTTTAATGAGTTGATGCATAGGTGGTTGCTTCAGGCTCCTTAGTTAACAAACATAAACGCGACGGCCAAAAGTTTTATAACACAAAAGATTCTGTACATTTATTCGCATCATGTGGATATAGAAAAGTATAGTTTGTTCTTAATAAAAATTTCATTTACATTGAAGAAAAATGTTATTTATTTTTATACTGTAATTCAAAAGTATCATTTATATTGAAGAAAAGTATCATTTGTACTGAAGAAAATATCATTATCCGTACATGCGGATGACTGCACAGAAGACCACCTCATTTTATAAATTTTATGTTATTTAAGGTCCTTTTTTCAAAATTCAAGAAGAACCAAAACATCAAGGTAAAATTTCTTGAGTGATCTATTTTTTTATGTTCTTTTAAACTATTAATAAATGGTCCATATTGTTTTAGCCGCCCTGGGTAGGTGGGCAAGTTATAATTCGAATGAACTTTTGTATTAAATTTAACCTAATCGCCTGCAAATAAATATGAATATGTAACTACTACATAAGAATGATAAATGACTGTGCATAGGTCAAAATGGTCCAATACTATTAAACTTCCACTATTGATAGTATTTTGGTCACTTTATATATTCTGTTTTTATCAAACTGATATTTTTTTACTTGCTTCGAAAAATGCGTATTTTCGTTTCTCTAGAATACATAGAGGAAATGAATATAAATAAATAGTTATAATCCTATTCATATAATCCCACATTGCCCCATCCAAATAATAATGTAATTAATCGTTATACAATAATTGAACATTGAATTGTATGGCTGAAAATGATGATGATGATGATGACGACGACGATGATGATAAATTCATGTTCTCTTTTTCTAAAATTTGAATTTCTCAGCTAGTTTTCGTATGTTGTTCATAATATAATTTACGTAAAGTGTATCCATGTCAGGTTATTTCTTGTTCTTATATATAAATAGTCAGCTATATGTGATATTAATTAATGTAAAAATATTGGTGGAATTATCTCTCAATCAAAAATTCTTTATCCAGCCACCTCATTATTAGTTCCTCTTATTATCATGGGTGGCCTCAACCACATGTATTCATACTTGCAAATTCAATATATATTTGCATATGCGGTTTATTTATATTTATTTCTTAATTTGTCTTATTTACAATATATTCTAGTTAATAATTATTAATTAGAAAAATGAAAGTTGTACACTGTAATTATGAAATTATCAATTCTAATTAATTATTATTATCTAACAACTATAAACTAAATAGCTTTAACATCAAGATTATGAAGATTAATTAATAGCCATTAACTATTAATTATAAAATATCAACTCTAATTAAACGTATTATGAAGTATTCATTCACATGACCATTAATTATTAACTAAAAGCAACCAAATATAAAACAAAAAAAAAACTAAACAATTTTCGAGGAGAAAAAGATGGTTTGAAACCTTATTAGTTGGGGACTTGTAAATAAGTTTCGTTGCTGGTTAATAACTATTTAAAATAATTAAGGTCTTTTATTCGTTCATATTGCAGGATTTTCAAAAAAGGTTGATTTGAAACCTCCTTATTAGATTTGTGATCAAATTGACGTTCTTGTTGTTAATGCTACAAAATTAAAATATAAGAAAATTTGGCATAATACTAACCGGAGTAGTAAACGTTGGGAAGAGCATGTAAATATTAACAATTGCAATATTAAGTACTTATTTATACGCAAAAATACTTAAAGGGCTTACTTGATCCATTAAGTAAATATTGAGGATACGAATTACTTTACTAGTATATATAGAGGCGATGTACAAAATATGTATAATTTTAAATTCTTCAATATATTAAATAATTAAAAGTAGGTTTTTTTTTTAATTGCGATTTTCCTACCATTTAAAGAAAGATGATGAGTAAGGCAAATAAAAAGATGGGTGGATAGTGGATACACTCGAAAGGATTAAAAAGTATATTAGAAAAATTGGAGATGCGGGGTATCGATCCCCGTACCTCTCGCATGCTAAGCGAGCGCTCTACCATCTGAGCTACATCCCCACATGTGAACAATTTACACAGCTTAATATCTAGAATAATTCGAATCGGAGATCAAAGTTTTCCATAGGAGATGATCCGTTCAAGATAATGGGATCTCTATCAAACAAGAGAGACTGTAGCACAAAATGTATTTCATTTGGATTGAAAAGGTTTGGAGCAGCTCAAACGAGTAGGTTCTAATTTGTTGAACGGGGGGACGATGCTTTGCCGTCAAGCATGTACTGCAATATCTCAATGGTACTCGTGATTATGACATTTGTTTGCGGTCTAGTCCTTGTTTGTATCTTCATAGCTTTTCGGATGCTGATTAGGCAGGGGAACATGAACATGAAAAGAACAGGTTTCCAGGATAGCGAAGATTCTCCACATTGTTCCCTTGGATATATTACATATATAGTAGTCCTTTTGATAAGGCTAATATGACTTGGCTGTACATTATTATGTTTTGTTTTATTACATCTTCTAAATAGTTCATTGTTGTGTTTTAAAAATGAATAGAAGTAA
The DNA here is from genome assembly GCA_036937905.1 of Salvia rosmarinus. Classification (NCBI taxonomy): domain Eukaryota; kingdom Viridiplantae; phylum Streptophyta; class Magnoliopsida; order Lamiales; family Lamiaceae; genus Salvia; species Salvia rosmarinus. The sequence goes on from CM072819.1 coordinate 92,146,335, forward strand.
ACATTATAAAATAGAAAAGAAAGAAAAATCCTAGGAAATTGAGTACGCAAATCGTATACATTTAAGGCTGAGTCTCATTAGAATCTCTCCAGCAAAAAACTATTGGAAAAGATAACAGATTGGAAAAAGAAAAAAAGAGTATATTAGTAACAAGTAAAGAAGCAATTGAGTGATGTGCAGCATGCCACTGCCACCAAGCATCATGGACAGTCGAAGCACCTTATTGCCTTGATAGTAAATGTTGCTCTCACTCATTCACAATGTATGTAGCCACAGACAACCTCGACCATCGGCGATTTCAACCTGTAAGAAATTTCTCAGAATCAATACCATCAGAGCACTGGAAACATCTCATAACAAGCCCTCTACTAGCATGCAACATCCCAGACAACCACCTCAATGAACTCAGCTTTTGCAAACTCAATATTATTAACCAGAGAGAGACCTATGAGTACTGACGGAGTCAGAAATATTTTTAAAGGGTCCAAATAATCATAAATTTGAGAAGTTGTAAGTGTAATTTTAAAAATAAAATTAGAAACTAATAATAGTTTAATATTATTTGAAGGGTAAATATCAATTTAAACCCTAAACTATACATGTTTTATCAAAAATATCCTGAACTTTCAAAAATATCAATTTAAACCCCAACTATCATATTTGTATCAAAAATGTCCCGTATTCAGGATAGTTTGGGTTTTAAATTGATACAAATATGATAATTTGGGGTTTAAATTGATATTTTGAAAGTACATGATATTTTTGATAAAACATGTATAGTTTAGGGTTTAAATTGACATTTACCCTTATTTGAATTATATGACAACATTAAAAAAATGGATCATTAGAGCAAATCCAATGTATAGCACTATTTTGATGTGGATTTTGCACCGAAATTATGCACTTCCATACTCACATGAATTTGGTGCAAGTAAATAGATTTACGTAAGATGTCCATGATTGGAATTTGGAATAAAATAGAGTGAAAACTACACCAGATTTGGTGTTTTAGTGTAATATTAGAGTTGGCCTAAAATTATACATATTTGACATAAAATTAGATAAAACATGATAAATTTTGTTTTTAGACTTTCAGAAAAAAAAAACTTGTGATAATAAAGACGTGATCAATACTTATATTTTTAAAATAGTCCTCATATATTCAATCGATCTATATTTTGATTACTCTATCATCAACAAGTTTTTTAGGAGCCTAAAATAAAATTTTAAATAATTTAGATGTCTTCAGTTAGTTGTTGTTAGAATAAGTTTATCATAATCTCTTTATAAATTGAATCGATCATATTAATTCATATATAGGATTTAATTATTTGTATACATATTTTATTTTATCAATGTAAAACAAATTATAGAAAAAATAAAAGGAAAGAAAGAGCACAAAGTAAAGAGACAAAAAAAGAGAATATATCTAAAATGATTGAGGTGGTCTCATGTGCAAACATCTGCATGTACGGACAACGATACTTGTATTCAGTACAATTGTACAAATGATATTTTTCTTCAATATAAATGATATTTTTGAATTACAATGTAAAAACAAATGATATTTTTCTTCAATGTAAATGATATTTTTATTAAGAACAAATGATATATTTATCCGTTCACACCGTACGAACGAATGTACATGAGTTTTTTGTGAAAAGGACTATGTTGTTGGGACTTGAGCCCAGGTCTCAAGAGTAAAGCCAAAAATCTTAATCAATTAAACTACATCGGATCCTTTAACTAATTATTAAACACAGAACATGAATACTAAGTTCTCACACACATTCCAATCGACTCTAACTAGGGATGTCAATGAATGAGTTTTACCCGAATCATAACCAATAAATAAATAATGGTTCTAAAATCAACCCATTAGACACTGGATCCGGATCGAACCCGGACCATCAACTATGGGTCTTAAGCGGTCCGGATCTGAACGGGTCTGGAACTAGAATCGGACCAGAATCAGAACTAGAACCGAAATCGTTGCTTCATAATTTAATGTCTTATGAGTAATTTTGAATCGATATGGATAAACCTAGCTCATTGACAAGCTTATTTAAACTTAGGCTTATCAATAGACGAGTTTTACTCGGACCAGAACCAATTATTGGTTTGGTTCTGGTTCTTGAACCCAAACCAGATCTGGATCGAACGGACCATCAAACTATGAATCTAAACGGTCCGGGTCTAAAGCGGGTCTGGAACCGGAACCAGAACCGCTGCTTTAAAATTTAATGGATTTTGAGCGGTTCCGGATCGGTCCGGATAAAACTCACCCATTGACATCCCTAACTCTAACTAGTAAATCTACCACAAGCTCGTTGTGCTGCTTCTCATCCTCATTGTTTCCCCTCCCCCAATTGATGTTTCTTAATCGCTCGTCTCTTGAATAGACTCGTAAGGATGTTTTTCGCCCGTACTTTTGTCATATACTTGCCCAATTGATAAATACTCATTTTTATGGAATTTGTTTTCTCTTCTTTTTATGTTTTGTTAAGATTATATACTCATGTGAAATCTTTTAAATTATTTTTATTATTATATGAAGATGCAGGTTTCGATATAGTTTGACATGTTTGGTGTAGTTTGAAGTTTTTTAGAGCAGCTGAGGCACAATGGAGTACTTGAAGATTCAGATTAAGAAAGATGGACAAAGAATTAAGGAGTTGAGCTTGATAGGATTAAAATTTGTCTCGATATGAATTCGTAAGCGAATACATCTCGAAAATTGAACTTCATATTAAGGAGAACGAGCAACAGGAGGTTTGGGTGTGGCCGTGCGCGTGCATGTGATAGTGCCTATGACCGTGCCAAAATCTATAACCATGCAAATTTCGTAGCTATAGCGCAGTCATTGGCGTGCCGGTGGTAGCGCCCATAAGCATATTTTGGCCATTTATGGTCCTTTTTCACTATTCTAGGTGTTTTTGAGCTCTTCTTGGACTCAATTTCCTTCTCCACTTATAAATAGCTCTTTTGAACAGATTATAAGGGTCTCTTTCATATATTTTCTTGAATTTTTTATGCTTGGTTTAGTTTTATGCTTAGAGCTCGTTTGGTAGATATGTTAAGATATATAAAAATAAGATATGTATTGTAGATAATATTATATTGGTATCGTATTTTAGTGTTTGGTAGATAAGATATAAAAATATAGATAGTTTAACTTGTTTGTTTGGTACATTAGCTAAAAATATAGATAAAGAAATTAATGACAAAAGTAACCTTATGAAAAATAAAAAATGACAATTCGATCCTAACACTTATTTCAAGAAGATTAGAACTCTTCTTCTCCAAGACGCGGGCTTTTATGCGCAGAAGAGCCGAAAAGCGGCCGTGAACTCTGAAGCTGCGAGACGATCGAAAGCTTCGTTCTGTTCTTCAGTTCTTTTATTTGCTTCGATGAGTTCTACGCATGAAGGTTAGCATTGTATTGTATAATCCCAAAATCAGAAACTTTGGGAAACTAGGGTTCATCGATTAGTGATAAACGCATATTTTACTAGTTTAATAATGATATATTATGATGAATTTAGTTCAGTTTAAGTGCGTTTATATAGTTGATATTACTCCCTCCGTCCCGCTTAAAGTGTCCCTTTTTTTTGGACACGGGTATTTAGGAGAAAGGTATAAACTAGTTAAATAGTTAAAAAGTGGGTAGGGTCCACACTTTTTAAAGGGATAATTATTTCCTAAAATGGAATGAGACATTTGTAATGGGACAACACAAAAAGGAAAGTGAGACATTTTAAATGGGACAGAGGGAGTATGTTCTTAGCTTTCTTGAAAAGATACTGCTCTTGGGGTTCATCTTTGGTGTTTTGTAGGTTTTTCAGGTGATAATCGATGCACAAGGCAAAGAAGTAACCAAAGATGAAAAGGAACAGGAGGCTAACGACCACCCTAGCAGACCGTTAGCCCGGTCGCGCAAGCTCGCGCGAAGAAGAACTTTTAAAACGACACTAAATATGATGAAATGGATATGACAAATATGATTGTGAAAAGTTTACAATGTTAAAGAGTATCTCGATACGAGTCCATAGGCACAAACGGATCATAATTTGGAGTTCGGACGCTAGAGAACGAAGCGAAACAACGAAGTCGCGCACTGAAGCTAGCGACCACCCTAGCGGTCGCGATGGTGACCACGAGTTCAGCCCGAAAAGCTTCTGCCTCATAGCTAGCGACCGACCTAGCCACCGCTAGGCGCTGCGGCCTGACGCGAATTAGGGCTTTAACCCATTAGCTATATATACCCCAAACCATCCTTTAGCGCCCCTAACTCATTTCAGCTCGTTTTCCACCTAGTTTTAACCTCTTTTCAGCTTATTTTTCATTCTTGTTCTTGAGTTCTTGTTCTAGCTTTAGAATTTATTCTTCCAGACTTTAGATTCCTGCAAGTTTCAGAATTATTTACGGATTCGAGTTGTTACATTCTTCGTTGTGGATTCCTACGGTTCTATCTTTTCAATTTATTTTATGTTTTATTTATTTAATTCTTGCTTTGGAATTTTAATTATGAGTAGCTAAATCTTGTATTGATCCTAGGGTTTGTATGTCTAACTAGATTTCTGTGATTTATCTGTTGATACTGTTTTACCTTCCGGTCATCGATTTGTGGTTTATGGAGCTTAATCTTATGTGTTAATTTCTGATCAATTTTAATGCATATCTAGTTGTCAATTGAATACTTAACAGTTTTAATTGTCAATCAATCTTGAATGCACAATACGGATAAGCCTTGAGTCGTAACTGAGATAGGAACATCCGTATGAAGCATATTCTTTGTGAGCTTTTTGGAGTTACTAATTTCCACCTTGAGACGTAACAGTAATAGGTGAATTAGTAATCTACAACCACAATTGTCGTAACTGAAATTGATAGTTACTTATGTGATATTTCATCGTGACTGGATTAAATTGGTTAACAGATTTATAGGTTAATTGTGTGAATCTTGTTAGGTTAAATACATCCCTAGGATCAATCTTTCTCATCTGAGTTCTTTCCTATTTTATTTTGTATAGTTCTATCATTATCTCTCTTGATATCTGTTGTCTGGATAATAAGTAAAGATTCTTTGTTAATTATTCACTGTGTTTTCGAATATCAGCCTCTGTGGATACGATATAATACTTGTTGTTTTACTATCATTATTTTGGTAGAAATTATAGCGATCAAATTTTGGCGCCGTTGCCGGGGACTGTGTAGATTTCATAGTGATAATTTTCTGAATTGTAATTATTAATTCAGTCTTATAAAAAAATTGAGCTTTATTTGGTTTGATGCACATTGCGCACCATAACAGGAATGTAAATGCCATCTAATGCTCCTAGGCAACCCTAAACCACAAAGATTAAAAAGAATTAATAAAGCAAAAAATATCCTAACCTCAACGTTTATTATTTAATTTAGATTAAATTAGAAGATTAGAACTTTTATTATACCTTAAACCACTTCCATCTTGGATCAATGCAATCCTCCGGTACAGGAGTGGGTTTGACCAATAATATTCCATGTAGCTTTAAAATAGCTTTTAAAACAACATGAACATAGTAGGAGATTGTTTGGCCTGACATCCATAAGTCAAATTTAACAATCCTATTTTTCTTGTGATGTGCAAGAATACCCAGGAACATTACCACTTGCTCTTCAACACTAACATATTTTCCGTCGCTCAAACCTCCTATCTCTCGCAATAATAGACAAAGTCTACCAAAAGTGTTGCGATCCATTCGAAGATTTAGAATGCAATTTGTATCACTAACTCCTACCATTCTTTGCATGTGTTTAACCTGATCTGGAATCCTATTAATCATACAATATGGCTGGCCTATTGAGCTACGCTTTCGTTTCCTTGTTGTCATCCTAACTTGGAGGTCAATTATAAAAAATATATTGAGTAGGTATTGATGCAAGATCTCTTCTATCAATAGGTAAATGGATGCACATCTATCCACGTTATGCGGCATATTAAAGATTTCAACAGTAAACTGCAATTGATTTCTGCATATAAACACACAATGTTATGTCTTATCGAGTGAAGATTACTATATTATCATGATATGGTAAGTCGAAACATAAGTCAGCTAAGATTGTTGTAATAGTGTTTTTAAGTGAACAAGTTTTGATAGCACATAAATCAATCTACTTGCATATACCGGAATTCGAAAACTACTTGCTTCCAAAAAACAACACAAACAATAGAATGAAGATTTCCTTTGATCCCACTGAATTCAAACAAGGGGGTTCAACTTTGATTAAACAGTAATATGCTCCGTCATTGATTTTAGTACACCGGAACATACAATAGCACCGAAGCCATGTGGATTCAAATGTATAGTAGAATGGAAGCAAGATAGCAAACCTTTGTAAGGTTTGTGTCGTGATTTTCTGCAGTACAAATGTGTATAGTTATTACAGTGGTTTTATCCAGATTAATTTGGAAAAAGAAAATGGAAAAGCTTCTTACCGGGGAGATCAAAGAACAGGGTATGAATTTGTATGGGTATCTGGTATGGTTTTAAAGAGAGGTGAAAAGGTAGAAGATGGACGTGGAAGAAAGAATGCCAAACATTCTTAATCTCAGTTTCACACCAATTAATTTATCTCACAGAAAATATCTAAATCGTAATCCTAGTTAATCCAAAAGAGTTCAATTATTTTTCTTATAATGGTCTCATATAGTTATTAATTTGACCTAGCACTAATAGGTCCAAAATGTAAATAAAAGCCCAACATTTATCCTCTTTTCCTTTTCCTTGTTACGACCAATTTCTTTATGTGAGTCTTATTGATATCTTCATTTGCTTATATGTGTTAGTTTAAGCAACTACTCATTGCATATACAGGAAGTCGATGTCTAGATTTTGCAAAATCATGTTATGAGATCTATCCCATTGTCTGTCTCTTTTTTCCCTTTTTCGCTTGACAAGTAAACAATATTGCAGCAAGGAAAACAAGCTTATGAAAAAATCATAACCACATTGAATACCCATTCCAACAAAGAAAAACACAATCCTTATCGAACTTCAACAATCAAAACATGAAAAACAGTTAATAAGATTTGTACAAAATGGCGTATCCAATTCTCACAATTCAAAAGAAATGAAAACAAAACACAAAATCTATACTTCATATGTTACTTTTTCTGTTTTGCAACAGCCGATTAGTCATCTTATTCTTCGGTTTTCATCAGAATTATAGATCTAAGTAAGTAAGAAATATATCATATAATTGACTCTATCGCAAATATGCCAAAACTATATATTTGTGTCTATCTTTTCATGCCAAAACTACAACAAAAAGGAAAGAGAATTACAAACATTACCAAGAAAGACCACTCATTTGCAGAGTAAACTGTTTTCACAAATGTAAGTCACTCCAACACTATGCCACGGATAGAAGAATTCTTGCCCCACAAATTCTGACTCAATAATGAAATAACTACCGCAAGAACAAACACCAAGGACAGTATATCAGAATCCAGAAGACGCAAAAAATTAAATTTGCAATATATTGAAGAAACCCTGCATTAATCGCGCAATATGATCTGTAATGAGGAAAGCTTTCTTTTACCTCGTTCAGCTAGGGTTCGTCAACAGTGGGCTATCGAAATTATCCACACAAAACAGCGAAGAGAAGCACATCCATGGTTCACATTGTTTCCAGCATAAAACAAAAAATTGATGTTAGAAGTGTCAGTAACAAATTGATTACAGATTGCAAAAAAATGGAAAATTGCATCGATTGGTAATTTTTGTACGAACCGGTGGTGTACAGGTTCAAGATCCGAACCAGGTTAGTGTTGGATATGAGGCTTCGACAGGATGCGCCTTCTCAAAACGGCTTGACAATGGTGTTGAGAACCAGATTTTGATTCTCACGCGTGGGCTTCGATTTGGATTTCTCGCAAAGTCTTCACTCCAGATCTTGGTTTCAAATGCGCAGGGTTTGGGAAAGTTTCGAACGACCCTCTCTCAAAGAGGGTAGATTTGTCTCAGCAGCCACAAATGTGTTTTACTGTGGAGTTTTGGATATGCAATCTGAGGCTTCAATTAAGTTATGGTTACAAAAGAAGAATAGTGTTTTAACAACGGGCTGAGACACAAAAACGGGCCTAGAAGTGTACTAATATAGGATACCAAACAACAGGTTAAAATAAGATAACAATGCAATATGGGCCTTATAAGGACTACCAAACGAGCTCTTAGAGTTTAGATTTAATCATTCAGTGGGGATTCAAGATTCAAGAAAGTATTCAAGTTGTTCATCATGAATTCTAACACGAATTTTATTAATTTCAATTATGAGCAGTTGAATTGTTAATTGATCCTATGACTTGTATGATTTGATTGAGATTATATGGTTGATTTTTTAGTACAATTTGCCTTTTAATTCGTGATTTTTGGTTTTTGGTGCTTGATTTCATGTTTAGGTAACTGATCACTATTAATACATGCTAGTTATTCGATTAAATACCTAGCGAATTTCGTTGTGTAACCAAATTCACGAACACGCAATATGAGTAGGGTTATTTGCACGAGGAATAATCTTAGTCATCTTTTAGGAGTTGGTATAATTTTCTTCAGACCTAATGGAGATAGAATTTTTGTTTATCAACTATCACAAGACTTGTCAAAAAAGATTATGGTTATTTATGTGATTCTTATTCGAATTAAATTAAATGTCGGTAATCGAGTTACTATATTAATTGCATATTTTTGGTTAAGTTAATTGCTTCTCTAGCTTCACTCTCTTATTCTTGATTTTTGTTTTTTTATCTGTCTTCATTATTTAGTTATTTTGTTAATAGTCTAAAAATTTCTACATTATAGTTAAATTTGAATAATAGTGATATGTTTGTGTTTATTATTTGTTTAATAATAGGCAACATGCCTTGGTGGGCTAGTCCATGGATCAGTTACAAGGATTAAAGATGAGCCTAAAATAAATTAATTATCTTATATTCAGTCCATAATATAAATTAATTCATAAACATTTAGTCATTCCACTGAACAATAAATGATGACTTACCCCTTTATTGCCGAAATTGAGTTGGACTTGTACTTAGACTTATGAATCCTCGTATTTAAGATATCTCATGTCCATTAATTATTTGTAACACTCTGACTGCTTAAAATAATTAATCTTTTATAAATCCTTAAGTAGTATCATTCAATCTTATTATTGTACTTGAATTAACTCAATCTGCATGTTCAATATAATAAATATTTTGAACTTCTTAAGGGGACTTCATCATCTTAAACAAATACGGTAACTTGATACGGATAACTAGCATGACATACAAGCACCGTCACTACCCAAGATGCGGAGAATATTGTGTTATCTCATGTAACTCTCACCCATAACAAGTCAAAGTGATAGTCAATAACTCATACTCATTTGAAATCTTATCGATGTTTAGATCAACCTAAAGTTACCGAGATCTAGGTTCTTCACGACGGTCAGATAGAAGAACTCATCTCACTGTGGTACATCAATACGTCAAAATGTATCAGCATAGATAAGCAACCAAGTCAAGTTACTTCTTATCTATACGGTAGCTTATATCAACAACTCGTCCTCAAGTTGTCTGAGTTGTGATTCTTTTTATATCTTAATTAGTTAATCAATCATACAGACTTCTGTGATCTTCCATGTTGTATGATCTAACTTTTGTATAAGATAATTGTTGAAAATCGCGCATATATATATAATATTATATATGTGGTCGAGTTTCGTGAAGCTACTTTGACCAAGATTTTGAGTGACGTAACGCTTAACCCGGCGCGGCGGCCGCCCGCCCCCGCGCCAGCGCCGTGCCCGACCCGGCCCGGCTCGGCTCCGGTTCGGTTCGGTTCGGTTCCGTGGTCCGTGGTCCGTGGATCGTGGATCGTGGATCTTGGATCTTGGATCTTGGCGATTGGTCTGGGTGGTCTTTGGGGCATTCTTTGGGCTGTTCGGTGGGCACGGTTCCGTGGGCCATTGTCCTATATTTTGGATCAACGTTTGATCGAGCCCGAAGATGAAGTTGGTCAGGGGCCCAATTCGTGTAGCCCAATCCGTTGGGCTGCGTGCGATGGAGTTGGTCCGGGCCCAACTCGTGTGCCCAATCCGTTGGGCTGCTGTGTGCTTGAAGAGCGTGGGATCGTCCAATGAACACAGACGCACGCGTTGTCCGCATTCGTCGTAACCGTCGGTAACGCTCGACATGATGGCTCTGCGGAAGCGTGCCACGTTGTCTCCGAAACCGCCCGCGCTCGATAGGGGACATAACTCCGTAACACCCGACATCAATGCGGTGTTGACTCCGGCATGCTCCCCATGAGGGGGCGGCGCTATAAATAGGACATGTCTACAAAGATAAGCCAACCATCGCTAATCGCATTCCGGCATTCCAAGCACTCCCCGCATCATAGCTAGTGTTGAGCTTTGTCCTCGCCTCATTCGATTCATGGGAGCTCGTTGGTCGCGGTCGCCGCCACCACAGACGCTGCCGTTTATCTTTGGAGCGATCGCGGAACCGAGAGCACTCCGGGCGTATCTCGTCTTCTGGAAAGAGGCCTCCTCGACTCGGCATTAGAATACGGTTAAGCGTATTTTATTCATTTTCTAGTTTCAAATTCATTGTTAGTTTGATCTTTCTACCTTACATTTCACGTTATGTCGCCGGCAAGTTCATCTTGTTTTTGTACACCTTTTCCAACAATCGCAAGGCGAGATATTACTTGCCACGAAGGAGTTCGGACTCTTAATAAACTTAAAACGTTGAAACTAATACCTTTGCTTGGAGATGTCGTAGTACACTTGCACCGACTCGACTGCTCACTTGCCTGCCTGCTGCTGCGCTTGCCTCTTCCGCCAATTCGCACAATGGCTTCGGTCATGTTTGGTTCGATGCCTTGGGTCAACCATGGGACCCTTTGGGTCGATTGTTGGTTCCACTTTTAGTGGTTCGACAATTGGTTCCACTTTTAGTGGTTCCTTTGGTTCGACATTTGCACTTTTCGATTGGGTCATTGTTGGATCCATGGGATCTAACACCGTGGATCGGTCATGGATCGATCTCGGCGCTGTTCATACCGCAAGGATGATGCCGCCGTGCCGAGCCGCCGAAGTTTGGAGGATCCGACTTGAGAGATGGCGACAAAGATCTTTGTTCTACCTCGCGACGTTGGGCCGCCACTTCTTGGTAGAAGATGAGCCCGCCGTTCAGGAAATTGGTAACGGACTTTCACGTCCGAGCGACATATGACAAGCTGGCGCCTTTGGCGACTACCTTTGTAAAATTTTATACTTGGTAGTTTAGAAGATAGCTTGTATAGTGTTTATCTTTGTTGTAACGACATCCAAAAGTATGTGGGATGCGTTAGAAAAGAAGTACCGTAGTGATGATGCAGTCAAAGAAGTTCATTGTAGCGAATATTTGGACTACAAGATGGTCGATTCAGACCGATCATGGACCAAGTGCAAGAGTTTCAACTCATTGTGCACGAGGTTGGCCGAAAAGACACCTTGTTTGGACGGCTTTGTCGTCGCTACGATGATTGAGAGTTACCGGGGTGGAGAGACTTGAGGTCTACCTTAAGCACAGCGAAGGATATGACACTTGAAGACTTGATCGTCGATTGCGCATCGAGTCGGCGTGAAGAAACTAGAACTAAAGGGAAAGGCTTGATCGATGCTAGAGCCGACTGTTGGAGGCGGTCCTCCAACAAAGCGTGTTCGTCCCGATGTCGAAGATAAAGCGAAGGAAGGTGGTTTCCGTAAGTTTGACGGGGCTGTTACAATTGTGGCAAGCATGGCCACAGTAAGGCTGCCGTCGACTGAAGAAGAAGGCTAAGCAAGTTACCAGCGTTGTCGAGAAGGACTTGACAAATGGGACAAGGATGACTTGGCTCTTTGTGGTGACCGAAGAAGTCGACCACGTCGAGAATCAAGGTGGATGGTTCATCGACCTTTGGCGCCGCATGCGTATGCGCCGAAAGATGCGTTTCTCCACCTACAAGCTGTTGAGGAGGAAGCTCAACATGGGGAACCAAGCTTCGTCCGAGGTTGCGGAGTTGGTGATGTGGTGCTCAAGATGTCGTCCGGCATTGAGATCACCTTGAAGGATGTCTTTGCATGTCCGGACATTCGCAAGAATTTAGTGTCGGGCTCTATTCTAGTTAATAAGGGTTTAGACTAGTTTTGAGTCGGACAAGTTTGTCTTGACTAAGTTTGGAAAGTTCCTTGGTAGGGGTTATCTCATGGGGTCTTTTCAAATTGAATGTAATGGTACGCGTAGTGTACCCAAGATTGCTATGAATAAAATGCATCTACTTCCTCTTACTTGGTAGAGTGCTACGATTTATGGCATTGTAGATTAGGACATGTTAATCTAAATGCAATAAAAGATTAGTAAATTTAGATTTACTAAAGTTAAATGAAGTTAATACACAAGCGAAATGTGAGGTTTGTGTGGAAGCCAAATGGCTAAGTTACCGTTTCATTCGGTGAGGCAGACACTAAGCCTCTAGAACTTATTCACACCGATGTGTGTGATTTAAAGTTTGTACAAACTAGAGGTGGTAAAAGTACTTCATCACGTTTATTGATGATTGTACAAGATATTGTTATCTTTACCTTCTAAGAAGTAAAGGCGAGGCTATTGAAGCTTTTAAAACTTGAAGCGAGCCGAGAATCAATTAATTTGTCGAATTAAGGCATTGAGTGATGGGGGAGAATATGTAGCTCCGTTTGAGGCATTATGCAACGAAAGTGGTATAATACATCAAACGGCGACTCTTATTCACCTCGATCTAATAAGCGTTCTTGAGCGTAAAAATCGAACACTTAAGGAGATGATGAATGCTTTGTTGATTAGTTGAGGTTACCGAGAACTTGTGGGGAAATTGTTTTTGACCCGACTACATCTTGAACAAGATTCCACTCAAAGGTAAGGATGTCACTCCTTACGAGTTGTGAAAGGAAGAAAGCCATCGTCTGAAATATCTCAAAGTGTGGGGTGTTTGGCGAAGGTTGAGTGCCTCTTCCTAAACAAGTTACAATTGGACCTAAAAGCGATCGATTGTATCTTTATTGGGTATGCTGAGCAGCAGCGCCTATCGTTTCGATCCACGGTCGGAGGTACGAGATATGTTGTGGGGCGACGATTGAATCGAGAATGCTATATTCTTTGAAAGTGTTTATCCTGTAAAGACAAGGATAAAAATGAAGCCGATTCTAGCAATAGGCGATGGTGAAGCTTGAGTTCTAAACCTTTGGAGAAAGAACCGATATCGCATAGCGATCGAGTGCGATCGGAGGGTCGAGCAAGGCGTGGCGATGAAGTCGAGCGCCAAAGAATTTTGGTCGACTATATTGCGTTCATGTTCGACGAAGAACCAACTTCGATCAAAGTAGCCTATGCTCGGTCAGACGGGATGCTCGGCGAGAGGTCGCTCAAAGCGAAATTGATTCCATTCGCAAAACCACACTTGGGTGTTGGTTGATTTGCCGAAGGTTGTAAGCCATAGGATGCAAATGGATCCTTAAAAGAAAGTCTGAGCGATGGATCAATTGAAAAGTATAAGGCCCGTTTGGTTGTCGAAGGGTTTAAACAAAGAGAGGATACGATTTCTTGATACCTATTCACCGCGAGGATTACGTCTATTAGGGTGCTTCTCGCAATTCTGCTTTGCACAATCTTGAGATTCATCAAATGGACGTTAAGGCGCATTTTGAATGGTGACCTCGAGGATGAGGTATATATAGAGCAACCGAAGGGTTTAGTACACAGTCGAGAGGGTAAGGTATGCAAACTCGTGAAGTCTCTATATAGTTTGAAACAAGCGCCGTTCTGATGGCACTGAAATTTGACAATGTAATGTTGGCAAATGGTTTCAAAATCAACGAGTGTGACAAATGTGTCTACGTTAAGAACAACGATAATGGTTATGTTATAGTGTGTGCGTATGTAGATGACATGTTGATCATGGGTAGCAATACTCAGTCATTAATGACACAAAGCGCATGTTAAATAGAAATTTTGACATGAAGGACATGGGTTTAGGCGATGTGATTCTTGGAATCAAGATTCTAAGAAGATCGAGGCAGAATTGTCTTGACACAATCTCACTACGTTGAGAAAGTGCTTAAGAAATTCAACGCGTTTGATAGTTTGCTGCTAAGACCCATTAGAGCTCAATGTTCACTTGAGTAAGAACGGGGTGAACTTTGTTGGGCAAGAAGACTATGCTAAGGTCATCGGGTGTTTGATGTATCTTACAAATTGCACCGACCCGACATAGCTTGCGTAGTGAACAAATTGAGTCGTTACGAGCAATCAAGCAAGGAGCATTGGAAGGCTTTAGTGAGAGTTTTGAGGTACTTGAAGTATACTCAAAATCATGGGCTGCATTCACGAGATATCCCGGTGCTTGAAGAATGCTTGTGATGCCAATTGGATATCGACACGAAAGATTCACTTTCTACAAGTGAGTGCGTGTTCACGATTGGGGAGTCTTGTTTCTTGGAGATCACGAAGCAGGCGTGTATAGTCCGATCCACCATGGAATCGAATTCATAGCTTTGGATAAAGGCGGTGAGGAAGCCGAGTGGCTCGTAATTTTTGGAAGATATTCCATGTTGGTCTAAACCCGTGCCACGATGATGATTCTTTGTGATAGCCAGCGACTATTGGAAGGGCGAAAAGTGGTTTGTATAATGGTAAGTCTCGACATATCGTCGGCGACATATACCGTGAGGCATTTGATCTCAGTGGGGTTATATCGATTGACTATGTCAGTCGATAGATAATCTGGCAGATCCGTTAACCAAAGGGTTGAGCAGGGATCAAATGATCAAGTTCTAGAGGAATGGGACTAAAATCCACATCTTAAGAACAATCATAGTGGTAACCCAACCATGATGATTTGGAGATCCCAAGAACTTGGTTCAATGGAGAACTAAGCTATATGAGTTCGTGTATAAACACTCGAGTTAGTCTTTCCTAGAAAGCAAGCGAGTGTTGAAAAACTTGCCTAGTGGTGAGGTTGAGTCGTTGACTCTTAATGATTCTAAGATACCTCGAGGAGGTTGAGTATGGCAAGATACTCGGTAAAGAATCACCTATGTAAGTGCGAAGTGGGGCGCTTCAAACAAAACACTTATGAATCCAAAGTGGATGTCCATGGCCAAAATGGAATCAAGCGTGAGCGGATGAGGTTGAGGTGTTAAAGTGTTAATACCATTGTTTGATTATTTGCGTGGGGAATAGTTCAGGCATCGTGTCCACTAATCCTTTGTGTACTCGATGGTACTAACTATGGAAGGTTGAGGCCATAAACCACTGTCCAAATATTTTAACATCTCTTGAGGATCGAGTGTGTCTCGCATCATGCATATGGCTATTTCCACTCATGTGGGGATTGTTGAAAATCGCGTGCATATATATATAATATTATATATGTGGTGAGTTTCGAAGCTACTTTGACCAAGATTTTGAGTGACGTAACGTTTAATTTTGTGAAATTAAGCGGCATAGGATCGATCTACGTTCGAGTAGATGATCGTGGTGTATTCACATTCTCAAATCCGATTTCCGGTGGTGAGAAATAATGGATCAAAGTTGGTCACTTAAACATGGAGTTATGTGATTAATGGGATAAGCATGGATTAATTAATCCTTATCCCACATTGATTAATGTACCTTCATTAATTGTCTATATAAGTGGGTCATTGAACACTTAGTATAATTATGTGCACAAGTGATGGTTTGGAAAGCCCACGCCGCTACTGTACGCGCTGCCGCCGCCGCCGCCGCCCGGTGCCGGTGCCGGCCGCGCCCGTCGCCCGCGCCCGCCAGCGCCCGCCGTGCGGCCCGCCCGGCCGGCTCGGCTCGGCTCGGCCCGGTTCGGTTCGGTTCCGGTTCCGTGGTCCGTGGTCCGTGGATCGTGGATCGTGGATCTTGGATCTTGGATCTTGGATCTTGGCAATTGGTCTTTGGGTGGTCTTTGGGCTGTTCTTTGGGCTGTTCGTGGGCTTGCTTCGTGGGCCTGGTTCCGTGGCCCATTGTCCTTATATTTTGGATCAACGTTTGATCGAGCCCAAAGATGAAGTTGGTCCGAGGCCCATTCGTGTAGCCCAATCCGTTGGGCTGGCGTGCGATGGAGTTGGTCGGGGCCCAACTCGTGTGCCCAATCCGTTGGGCTGCCGTGCACTCGAAGAGACGTCCGGATCGTCCAATGAACCAGGACGCGTTGTCCGTATTCGTCGAATCGTCGGTAGCGCCCGACATGATGGCTCTGCGGAAACGTGCCCACGTTGTCTCGAAACCGCCACAAGACTCGATAGGGGACATAACTCCGTAACACCCGACATCAATGCGGTGTTGACTCAAGATCTTCCCATGAGGGACGACGCCTATAAATAGGACATGTCTCCCCAAAGATAAGCCAACCATCGCCAATCGCATTCCGGCATTCCAAAGCACTCACCGCATACATAGCTAGTGTTGAGCTTTGTCCTCGCCTCATTCCGATTCACGGAGCTCGTTGGTCCGCGTGTCGCCACCCACGAGACGTTGCCGTTTATCTTTGGAGCGATACGCCGTAACCGAGAGCACTACCGGGCGTATCTCGTCTCATGGAAAGAGGCCTCCTCGACTCGGCATTAGAATACGGTTAATCGTATTTTATTCTGCTTTCTAGTTTCAAATTCATTGTTAGTTTTGATCTTTCTACCTTTCATTTCACGTTGTAGTACGCCCGGCAAGTTCTGTACTGTTTTTGTACACCTTTTTCCAACAATAATTGGACAGCGTATGCAATCAAGTAAATAATTCAAATAAGATATCAATATAATGATAACAATAAACATTATATACAAGCTCAACCAATATACTTTGAATATATAAATACAACAAATCCACATAAAAAAAATCTATTGAAATTCTTATGAGAATGTTAATGAATCGACTAAAGATGAAAAGTTGTCAATTGTATGGAAAACAAGTTATTTAATGACTGCTTGCTTACGTATATTACATTAGAAAATGATGTATTTGTAAACTTAACTAATAGAACTACTATATAATGATTTTAGAATGTTATAAAATGATTGATTGTGTTAAAATTTATTCTCCTTAACCGTGTAATGTAATTTAAATAGTGTTATGATGGTACTAAAATTATTATTTATTTATAATTTTATTTTAAAAAACTTTTGAAGATTTATTAAATTATGATTAATTATTTGGATCCCTAACTAAAAAATCTGGCTCCGATACTGAAAAATCTGGATCACATTTATGACTAAAATTGATCGCGATGTCGCTGGATAAATTGAAAACTCAACCTCTTTCTATAGAGTCAAAAGACCAGGTCACCAGATTCCCTCCTTAGAAAAAAGTAAATAATGTTGGTAAATAATTTTTAGAATATTTTATTCATGTTTTTTCAATTACATTTTCTATTATAATGTTTCTGTTGGAAAATGTACTGAACAGTACAGAACTTACCGAGCGTGTTACAACTCGAAATATAAAAGTAGAAAAAGATCAAACTAACAATGAACTTAAAACAAGTAAACAGAATAAAATTACAGATAACCGTATTCTAGATGCCGAGTCGAGGAGGCCTCTTTCCGCAAGACGAGATACGCCCCGGTAGTGCTCTCGGTTCTGACGTATCGTCCCCAAAGATAAAACGGCAGCGTCTCGTAGGTGGCAACACCGCAAACCAACGAGCTCCGGCGAACTGGACGGAGGCGAGTACAGAGCTTGGACACAAAGTATGTATGCAGGGAGTGCTCTTAGGTATGCTGGAATGCTTTTGCGATTGGTGACTTATCGCCGGGAGACATGTCCTATTTATAGCGCCGCCCCTCGTGGGAGCATCCGAGTCAACACCGCATTGATGTCGTGTTACGGGTTATGTCACCCATTGAGTGCGAGAGGGTTACGCGATGGTTTCGGAGACAACGTGGGCACGCTTCCGCAGAGCCATCATGTCGAACGTTATCGGCGCCACGACGAATCGGACAACACGCGCGCCCGTGTTCATTGGACGATCCGGACGCCTCTTCAAGTGCACAGCAGCCCAACGGATTGGGCTACATGAGTTGGGCCCGGACCAACTCCATCTTTGGGCTCGATCAAACATCGATCCAAAATATACGGGTAATGGGCCACGGAACCAGCCCACGAAGCAAGCCCACGAATGTGCCCAAAGAACAGCCCAAAGACCACCCAAAGACCAATTGCCAAGATCCAAGATCCAAGATCCAAGGACCACGGACCACGAGCCGGAGCGAGCCGAGCGGGCGGGCGGCGAAGCGGGGCGGCGGCGGGGCGGCGGCTACAAGATATGTCAAGCGTGGGCTTTCCAACCCATCACTTGTGCACATAACTATGCTAAGTGTTCAATGAACCACTTATATAGACAATTAATGAATGTACATTAATCAATGTGGGATAAGGATTAATTAATCCATGCTTATCCCCTTAATCACATAACTCCATGTTTAAGTGACCAACTTTGATCCATTATTTCTCACTCATCGGAAATCGGATTTAAGAATGTGAATACACCACGATCATCTACTCAAAACGTAGATCGATCCTATGCCATTTAATTTCATAAAATTAAATGTTACGTCACTCAAAATCTTGGTCAAAGTAGCTTCCTGGCAACTTGACCACATATATAATATATATATATATATATATATATACATGCGATTTCAACAATCCCCACATGAGTGGAAATAGTCATATGCATGTATGCGCATACGCCGATCCTCAAGAGATGTTAAAAATTTGACAGTGGTTTATGGCCTCAACCTTCCATAGTTAGTACCATCGAGTACACAGCGGATTAGTGGACACGATGCTCGAACTATTCCCCCACAACGTAACCGAGACAATGGTATTAACACTTTAACACCTCAACCTCATCCGCTCTCACGCTTGATTCCATTTGGCCATGGACATCCACTTTGGATTCATAAGTGTTTTGTTTGAGCCGCCCCACTTCGCACTTACATAGGTGATTCTTTACCGAGTATCTTGCCATACTCAACCTCCTCGAGGTATCTAAGGAATCATTAAAAGTCAACGACTCAACCTCACCACTATGCAAGTTTTTCAACACTCATTTGCTTTAGGGACCATACTAACTCGAGTGTTTACACACGAACTCCTATAGCTTAGTTCTCCCATCAACCAAGTTCTTGGGATCTCCAGTCATCATGGTTGGGTTACCACTATGATTGTTCTTAAGATGTGGATTTTAATCACATTCCTTTAGAACTTGATCATTTGATCCCTGCTCAACCCTTTGGTTAACGGATCCGCCAGATTATCTATCGACTGACATAGTCAATCGATATTACCCCACTGAGATCAAATGCCTCACCAGATATGTCGTCGACGATATGTCGAGACTTACCATTATACAAAACACATTTCGCCCTTCCAATAGCCGCTTGCTATCATAGTGAATCATCACCGGTGACATGTGTTTAGACCAACATGGAATATCTTCCAAAATTACTGAGCCACTCGGCTTCCTCACCGCCTTTATCCAAAGCTATGAATTTCGATTCCATGGTGGATCGGGCTATACACGTCTGCTTCGTGGATCTCCAAGAAACAACACCTCCCAATCGTGAACACGCACTCACTTGTAGAAAGTGAATCTTTCGTGTCGATATCCATTGGCATCATAGTACCCTTCAAGTACTGGGGATATCTCGTAAAATGCAGCCCATGATTTTGAGTATAATTCAAGTACCTCAAAACTCTCACTAAAGCCTTCCAATGCTCCTTGCTCGATTGCTCGTGTAACGACTCAATTTGTTCACTACAAGAAGCTATGTCGGGCCGGTGCAATTTGTAAGATACATCAAACACCATGACCTTAGCATAGTCTTCTTGTCAACAAAGTTCACCCATGTTCTTACTCAGTGAACATTGAGCTCCAATGGGTCTTAGCATGCAAACTATCAAACGCATTGAATTTCTTAAGCACTTTCTCGACGTAGTGAGATTGTATCAAGACAATTCCATCTCGATCTTCTTAGAATCTTGATTCCAAGAATCACATCGCCTAAACCCATGTCTTTCATGTCAAAATTTCTATTTAACATGCGCTTTGTGTCATTAATGACTGAGTATTACTACCCATGATCAACATGTCATCTACATACGCACACACTATAACATAACCATTATCGTTGTTCTTAACGTAGGCACATTTGTCACACTCGTTGATCTTGAAATCATTTGCCAACATTACATTGTCAAATTTCAGTGCCATTGCAACGGTGCTTGTTTCAAACCATATAGAGACTTCACGAGTTTGCATACCGCCTCTCGACTGTGTACAAACAAACCCTTCGGTTGCTTTATATATACCTCATCCTCGAGGTCACCATTCAAAACGCAGTCTTAACGTCCATTTGATGAATCTCAAGATTGTGCAAAGCAAAGAATTGCGAGAAGCACCTTAATAGACGTAATCCCCGCCACAGTGAATAGATATCAAGAAATCGTACTCTCTTTATTTAAACCCTCGACAACCAAACGGGCCTTATACTTTTCAATTGATCCGTCTCGCTTGTATTTCTTTTAAGGATCCACTTGCATCCTAAGGGCTTACAACCTTCTGGAAAATCAACCAACACTCAAGTGTGGTTTTGTAGAATGGAATCAATCTCAATTGAACGACCTCTCGCCGAGCATTCCGTCCGCCGAGTATAGGCTACTTTGATCGATGTTGGTTCTTCATCCAACATGAACGCAATATAGTCGTGACCAAAATCCTTTCGTGTTCGACTTACTACCACGCCTTGCTCGACCCTCCGGATCGCACTCGATCGCTTATGCGATATCGGTTCTTCCTCCAAAGGTTTAGAACTCTAAGTTTCACCATCGCTCTATTGTTAGAACCGGCTTCACTTTTATCCTTGTCTTTACAGGATAAACACTTTCAAAGAATATAGCATTCCTCGACTCAATCGTCGTCCCCACACCATATCCGTACTCTCGACATGTGGATCGAAACGATAGGCCGCTGCTCAAATGCATACCCAATAAAGATATAATCGATCGCTTTAGGTCCAAGTTTAACTTGTTTAGGAAGAGGCACCTCAACCTTCGCCAAACACCCCACACTTTGAGATATTTGTACGATGGTTTCTTCCTTTCCACAACTCGTAGGAGTGACATCCTTACTCTTCAAAGGAATCTTGTTCAAGATGTAGTGGGTCATCAAACAACTTCCCCACAAGTTCTGGGCATCTCAACTAATCAACAAAGCATTCATCATCTCCTTAGTGTTCGATTTTACGCTCAACAACGCTTATTAGATCGAGGTGAATAAGAGTCGTCGCTTGATGTATTATACCACTTTCGCAGATAATGCCTCAAACGAGCTACATATTCTCCCTCTATCACTTCGAATGCCTTAATTCGACGACTTAGTTGATTCTCGGCTCGCTTCAAGTTTTAAAAGCTTCAATAGCCTCGCCTTTACTTCTTAGAATGTAAAGATAACAATATCTTGTGCAACCATCAATAAACGTGATGAAGTACTTTTACCACCTCTAGTTTGTACAAACTTTAAATCACATACATCGGTGTGAATAAGTTCTAGAGGTTTAGTGTCTGCTCTCACCGAATGAAACGGTAACTTAGCTATTTCGCTTCCACACAAACCTCACATTTCGCTTGTGTATTAACTCATTTAACTTTAGTAAATCTAAATTTACTAATCTTTTATTGCATTTAGATTAACATGTCCTAATCTACGATGCCATAAATCGAGCACTCATCAAGTAAGAGGAAGTAGATGATTTTCATTAATAGCAATCTTGGGTACACGGCTCACAACCATTACATTCAATTTGAAAAGACCCCAAGAAGATAACCTCTACCAAGGAACTTCCCAAACTTAGTCAAGACAAACTTGTCCGACTCAAAACTAGTCTAAACCCTTGTTAACTAGAATTGAGTCCGACACCAAATTCTTGAGGATGTCCGGACACGCAAGAAATCCTTCAACGTGATCTCAATGCGGACGACATCTTAAGCACCACATCACCAACCGCAACCTCGGACGAAGCTTGGTTCCCATGTTGAGCTTCCTCCTCAACAGCTTGTAGGTAGAGAAACGATCTTTTCGGCGTAGACGCGCGCAGATTGCGCCAAAGTGTCGATGAACCATCCACCTTGATTCTCGACGTGGTCGACTTCTTCGGTCACCACAGCAGCCAAGTCATCATTGTCCCATTTGTCAAGTCCTTCTCGACAATGTTGGCAACTTGTTTAGCCTTCTTCTTCTTCGTCGACGATACGCCCTTACCGTGTGGCCATGCTTACCACAATTGTAATATCCCTATCAAACTTACGAGCAACCATCTTCCTTCGCTTTGTCTTCGACATCGACGAACACGCTTGTTGGAGGACCGCCTCCAACAGTTGGTTTCTAGATCGATCGCCTTCGCTTTTAAATCTGCTTCACGCCAAACTCGATGCTAGTTTGACGATCAAGTCTTCAGTGTCATATCCTTTCGCCAGGCTTAAGGTAGACCTCAAGTCTCTCCACCCGGTTCTCAATCACCGTAGCGACGACAAAGCCATCAAACAAGGTGTTCTTCGGCTTGAACCTCGTGTACAATGAGTTGAAACTTGACTGGTCCATGATCGGTCGAGAATCGACCATCTTGTAGTCCAAATATTCGCTACAATAAACTTCTTTCAGACCGCATCATCACTATGGTACTTCTTTTCTAGCGATCCCACATACATTGGATGTCGTTACAACCAAGATAAACACTATACAAGCTATCTTCTAAACTACCAAGTATAAAGTTTTACAAAGATAGTCGCCAGGCGCGCGGTTGTCATATGTCGCCGGACGTGAAAGTCCGCTACCGCCCCCAAACGGCGGGCTCATCTTCCACCAAGAAGTTGGCGGCCCAACGCCTGAGGTAGAACAAAGATCTTTGTCGCCATCTCTTTAAGTCGGATCCTCCAAACTTCGGCGGCTTCGGCGGGCGGCATCATCCTCTGCGGTATGAATAGCGCCGAGATCGATCCAAAATCGATCCACCAAGACCACTCAAGTGTGTCAAACATGGAACTCGAATGAGAACCACCAGCAGTTAGATCCCGTGGATCCAACAATGACCCAATCGAAAAGTGCAGTCGTCGAGCCAATGGAACCACTAAAAGTGGAACCAAACGTTGAACCACTAAAAGTAGAACCAACAGTCGACCCAAAGGGTCTAATGGTTGACCCCGAAGGCATCAAACCAAACATGGCCGTAGCTATTGTGTCGACTGGCAGCAGCAGCAGCAGCAGAGGATGGTAGAGGCGGCGGCAAGAAGAAGCAAGCATGAGGCGAGTCGGTAAGGTGTACGGTCGACATCTCCAAGCAAAGGTATTTAGTTTCGAAAGTTTTAAGTCAATTTTAATGTCTCAACTCCTTCGTGGCAAGTATTATCTCGTCTTGCGATTGTTGGAAAATGTACAGAACAGTACAGAACTTGTCGGGCGTGTTACAACTCGAAATAGAAAAGTAGAAGAAGATCAAACTAACAATGAACTTAAAACAAGTAAACATAATAAAATTACAGATAACCGTATTCTAGATGCCGAGTCGAGGAGGCCTCTTTCCTCAAGATGAGATACACCCCGGTAGTGCATTCGGTTCTGACGTATCGTCCCCAAAGATAAACCGGCAGCGTCTCGTAGGTGGCAGCACCACAAACCAACAAGCTCTGACGAACTGGACGGAGGCGAGGACAGAACTTGGACACAAAGTATGTATGCAGGGAGTGCTCTTAGGTATGCTGGAATGCTTTTGCGAAGAGGTGACTTGCGCCGGGAGACATGTCCTATTTATAGCGCCGCCCCCTACGAAAGCATGCCGAGTCAACACCGCATTGATGTCGGGTGTTACGGTTATGTCCCCATCGAGTGCGAGAGGGTTACGCGGCGGTTTCGGAGACAACGTGGGCACGCTTCCGCAGAGCCATCATGTCGAACGTTAGCGACAATTACGACGAATCGATAACGCGTGCGCCCGTGTTCATTGGACGATCCGGACGCCTCTTCAAGTGCACAGCAGTCCAACGGATTGGCTACACGAGTTGGGCCTCGGACCAACTCCATCTTTGGGCTCGATCAAACATCGATCCAAAATATACGGCAACGGGCCACGAACCAGCCCAAAGAATGCCCAAAGACCAATTGCCAAGATCCAAGATCCAAGGACCACGGACCACGTAACCGAACCGAGTCGAGTCGGGCCGGGCCGGCCGGCGGCGGGCGGGCGGCGGCGGGCGGCACAGTGTGCTGTGGCGTGGGCTTTCCAACCCATCACTTGTGCACATAATTATGCTAAGTGTTCAATGAACCATTTATATAGAAAATTAATGAATGTACATTAATCAATATGGGATAAGGATTAATTAATCCATGCTTATCCCCTTAATCACATAACTCCATGTTTAAGTGATCAACTTTGATCCATTATTTCTCACTCACCGAAAATCGGATTTGAGAATGTGAATACACCACGATCATCTACTCAAAACGTAGATCGATCCTATGCCATTTAATTTCACAAAATTAAATTTTATGTCACTCAAAATCTTGGTCAAAGTAGCTTCCTGACAACTTGACCACATATATAATATTATATATATATACACGCGATTTCAACAGTTTCTGCTCTTCTTACCCGATAACTTGAAATCTTCATTGAATATTAGTTGGCCATCGTTAAGAACTACGGTGAAAACTGAAAACAAGAGAATTTTGGTAATTATCTACGTGGATTGCGGACGTGAATTTTCCGGTGAGCCATGTAAACATATGAGCGCTGGAAACTCACCCAAGGATATGAAATAAAAAATTATGAATCGTTGGAGATTTTAATAATAATATATTAATATTGGGACTATAAAATATTGTGTATTTTAATAACAATATGTTAATATTAGGAGTCGAGACACTAAGTGAAAAATATTTCAATATTGGATATGGTCTATTATTATCCAATTTCCAAATCAGTTCCACCTTTAGTCGGGTTTACGATCCATCAATGGGCTCCTAGTCCATTGCCCAAATAATTGGATAGTTGATTTAAGTATGAATATGTGATGAATGTTTAAGGATATGTGAATTTATTTAAAAAAAATTGAAAATATTTGAGAAAATTTGTGAAAAATTAGCCAATGACAAATTTAAGATGGTAAATCATTTCATGCAACCATGGCATCTTTAAGAGAAATCAACTCACTACAAATATGGAAGACACTACCGACCAAGTACACATTCGATGTGAGATTATTATTATTTTTCACTAGTATAGCTCTTGCGAGCTCGTTGGCAGCTTACCACCCTGCTGCTCCTGAAAAAGCCATTTGTGTTCAAAACTCTCTTTATCTAAAATGACCAGCAGTACTAATTCGTGTGTAGAGACACCTTAGAAATTAAAACCCAAACAAGCTCGCGACTTAAGAATAACTATGCTGACACATGCGTAGACATCTCAGAGATCCCAAACAAGCTTAGAAAGGCGAGAAAGACTTAAGAATAACTATGCCTTCAGGGTTCAAAAAATAGGTGTAAAATTTAGATTAAATGCGGGAGTTAGATCCCTGTACCTCTCTTGCATGCTAAGAAAGCGTCTGAGCTACATGATTCAGTTTCGTGTTCCTATATTCCTAAATATTTCATAGTTTTGTTATATTGAGTCATTTAGTTGTTATTCGCAATTGACTAGGACTATCTGAATGATTCTAACATATAGCTGACTTCTGATAAATATCTAGTATTTATTTGAGTAGCCTTTGCGTTTAGACTATTTGGAATCATATTTTCGGATGTAGAGGAACTGAAAAGTTGTGAAATGCAACAGTTTGGCACAAACAGGTGCAGCAGATTCTGGGATGAATCGAGTGAATGGCTTAAGCTTTAGTGACAAAACACTGGAGCTTACAGCGGGAAACAATTACATTGATGGCAATCAAAACACAAAGGAAGTTTTATTTTATAGTTTTGTATCTTAATTATATAATTATATAAGGGAAAAAAAAAAGCAGCTCACTACAAACAAAATGGTCTCAATTCATATTCACACATGGAGATTTTTCATGAATATAAAAGAGAGAAGAAAAATTCCTGCAGATGAATTATAAAAGATGTAAATCATTTTTCTTGTGGTGCATCACAATCTGTAGGAATTTTGGGGATTTTAATCTCTAAAAGCGAATCATTCTTGACATAAGCTTCAGCTTTTCTCCAATCTGCTTGCTCAGGCAACTCAATCCTCCTAACATAGCCATGCTCCCACCATTGGCTGCTCTTCCAATTCCTTTTCTTATTCTCTTTTTGTTGCCCACTTATCTCCATAATCTTCCCATTTTCCACCGAAATTTGAATACTGCTATTACCTAATCAGGCAATAATCTTGAGAATACAACTACACAGCAATTAACTCATGGATCTTCGATTAAGTGTATATTTATTTAAGAAAACCCCCAAATTGGACTCAAAATTAGGGTAAAATTGATCCATCACTAGATTTGTGCGAACCTAAAACTTAAACTGTATATCCTCAAATTAAACAACTCTTAACTCATTTGAAGCACAAAATTAGGGAAAATTTAATAACACGATGGTGAAAACGAGAAGAAAGTTACCAGAGAGATCTGCTTTGAGAAGAAAATCGGTATCCGTTTGGTACCAATCGACGCTGCG
Organism: Salvia rosmarinus; assembly: GCA_036937905.1. NCBI lineage: Eukaryota > Viridiplantae > Streptophyta > Magnoliopsida > Lamiales > Lamiaceae > Salvia > Salvia rosmarinus. Next base: position 92,173,100 of record CM072819.1, read on the forward strand.
GTGGGCGGAATTCGGCAGCACTTCATCCGATTCGAACTCCCATAGAGGGAAGGCATCTGATGGATCGAAGAATTTCCCGAACAACAAGGGGCTGAAGACCGATCCCGCTTTGTGCATCGGCGTGCTCGTTAGGGCTGCGAAGACATCTTCTTTCAGAGGCTGGCACCATTTCTGTGGGTTTGGATCTTCGATTTGGATCTCGATTTGCTTGCTACTCATTAAGGTTGTGTGGAGATGGGGAAATTGTAGAAACTTCTGCACAGAGGCTGCAACCGCTGATTGCTGTGGGTTTTAGCCGAAAGGTGAGTTGCTATATAAAGCAGAGAATCAATTCTGTGGGAATCTGTGAAAGTGTGGAGAATATTTTGTTTTCATGGAAGTCCATCTCCAGATTGTTGAAGAGTAAGGGGATTACGGGTTGCTAATTAACGACTGTTCCATTGATTGGTATGAGATGTTATTATGAGTTCAAAAATGTGTGCTTATATACTGAGTTAAAGGATAAATGTATATTTAGTTCCTTTAACATTCCATGCTTTATTATAATTATTATTATTTTAAAATTTAGTCATTCTACTTTTATTTGTAAACACCAAGTCAATATTACAATCAGTAAAATATTTTGGGAGAGCTCTGTGTGTAGAGTAGAGTGGTAAAGTGGTTGGCTTAGAAAGCAGGCCCTTGCTCGAGTACCACCGCGACGCAATCTTTAAAATTTCAGACATTGATCAAAAAAATATATATATATATTTTGGGAGAGCTACAATTAAAGATTTTCAGTAATCAACGGTGCAAATTTAGAAAATTTACGACGAAATAACAAATACTTTAGAATTATAAAAAGGTTAGGGGTGTTGGGGAATTTTGTTAGGGACTTAGGGGTGAAGATGCCCCAACACCCCCGAGATCTGCCCTTTATGACTAATATTAAAATTAGACCAAATTTCCGGCTAGATCCGCCTCTGACTTATATTATAATTAAGTTTTTATTTTTGCTTTAGCACAAAAAAAATATAAATACATGAGTGATTAGATTGTATAATATACATATGACATCATAAAATCTTGATTGGAATAGAGCATACGGTCATTTATAAACCAAAAGCCTGAAAATATTATACAGATTTGTATGATTCCGTATAGGGATGTCAATGGGTGGATTTTATTCAAACCAGAACTAATAAATAAGTAATGGTTCTGGTTCTGGAATCAATCCATTAGACACTGGATCCGGACCGGATCCGGATCATCAACTATGGGTCTTAAGCGGTTCGGATCTAAGCGGATCTGGAACCAGAACCGGACAAGAATCAGAACTAAAACCGAAACTATTGCTTTATAATTTAATGTGTTATGAGTGATTTTGAATCGATATGGATAAAACTAACTCATTGATAAACCTATTTAAACTTAGGCTTGTTAATAGATGAGTTTTATTCGGACAAGAATCAATAAATAAGTATTGTTTCTGGTTCTGGAATCAGAATCAGACCTAGACAGGACCGGACCATCAAACTATGGATCTAAACGGTCGTGTCTAAAGCGGGTCTAGAACCGAAATCGGAACCAGAATCACTGTTTTAAAATTTAATAGGTTTTGAACGATTCTGAATTGGTTCGGCTAAAACCCACTTCCGTATACCACATCCCAGATGATGGTATACATAATACAATCTTAATCAATAAAAACAGAGGATCGTAAATACACTATCTCATTAAGAGTTAACAAAATTAAAATGATACACGTCGTTCGTGCTAAAATGTGTCAATAGCAAAACTTTATTTGAAAGCGTAATTATAAGCGAAAAGTAGTTAAACTTGAAAGAATGGTGGTGTGATGTCTGATGTAATTCGAGGTGAATTACCTTATCATAAGTCATAATATATGAGAGAATAGTGCATGTATAAATATAAAGGAATATTAATTATTGAATTTTAATCAAATATTAATTTTGTAATTCACATAAAGAATTTGTATGTATATTATTATATATACTTGTAACTGATTATGATTTTGCACTCAAAATTAGTTTATGTTCAACTTAGAATTGAATTGTTTTTAACGTGACATATTGTGTGTATGCAGGACACGTTAACATGATAAAATTTTGAAATTTAAATAAAATTATATTATGATAGAAGATTTCCCACTAAAAAAATACTAAATCCTAATTTGGGGTAAACATCGGTTAAATTTGTAAATCATCATCAATTAAAAATGTAGTAATTTTTTGACAAAATCTTTTTGCGGTTTGCAAAATCATAATGTGACCAAAAAATTGATGATTTACAGACTATTGGGAGTGGATCAAAGTGGGAACTATATTTTTTTCGAATCTGCGAACTATACATAACATGTATAAAGTTGATGCACATAACATATAAAGTTCTTGCACAATGATGTCCTCTAAAGTTGGTGAAATTGATATCTTGTGCACCAACTTCAGAATGTTATCGTTGTGCAACAACTTCATATGTTATGTGGATCAACTTTATGCATGTTATGCATAGTTCGCAGGTTCACGAAAAAGATATAGTTCTCACAATATATATATATATAGAATTAGGATATATATATAATATATATATATCATTTCATCTATATAGAATATAGTGAAGATTTTATGGTTTTAAGCTTATTTTGCTGAAGAGGTAGATTATTAATTTGATTTGTTATGTGATACAAAAAGCAATCCATGCTTGTAATTCAACAGAATATAACATACAGTTGAACATAAAAATGTATGTTGTTATAAATAAAACTGAATATGGTTGAACACAAAGCTGAATAATTTGATTTGTTATGTGATACAGAAAAACAAACCATGCATGTTTTAAAATAAAAAAATACATGCATTTGAACACAAAACTGCATAATGTTAAACACGAAAATACATATGAGATTGATTTCTCCAAAAATTTCTCTCGTTTAGATTAATTACTTCTAACTTCATAATTCGAAAATAAAATAAAATGATCAACAAGAAAATTATTTGTATCTAATATTGGAGAAGGAAGAAATAGAGATATCTAGAATGAAAACCTATGAGTTTCTATTTTAAAGCATGCAAAGTTTGTGTTTCATAATATGCATGTTTATGTTTAGTAGTATGTATGATTCTATTTTGTAATATACATGTTTTTGTTTGTAAATATGCAAGTTTATATTTTTATAATATGCATGTTTCTGTTTTGAAGTATGTATGCTTACGTTTTGTATTATCACTACAAAAATTTTGTTTATGTAACCACATACATTAATAATAAAGTTGTCTATTATGATATATACAACGTGTAGGGTGAAACACGTGGTCTATAACTATTTTTTCAATCGGTTATAGACGACGGCTGCCAAAATCCGTCTTCTATTAGCGTGGTTTTATATTATGTACCACGGGTTCATTCCGGTATTCTATTAGCATAAAAATTCCATAAACAACGGACTTTAGCCCACGCCGCCTTCCTCTCGTGTTGATTACATACCACATGTCATTAATCGCGTGGTCTATCGCCTCATTAGCCACATTTGCAGTTCTTTTTCTTACTTTCTTTATCTTTCTCTGTGTGCCATTGCGTGTGTGTCTGTGTAATTTTCATAGTTATAATTAATACAATTTTTGGGGTGTTCTTTTCTAGTTTCATTTGTGTTTTGCAAATTCCCCAAAATCCTATCCTTAACTCTCCCTAATCGTCTTTGCCCTACTCCTACCGTCACCTGCTCTGTGATTCCGGCAGAAGTTTGAATCTTTATCGGAGTCCTGTTCTTCGCCGCCCCTGTTCTTCCTCGCATTGATATCCACGCAACCAGTTCTCTGAAGTTTCAATACGCACGCAACCAGTTCTCTGAAGTTTCAATACGCACTGCCACCATCCGCTCCTTCAAGTCGTGCCGCTACCAGATCTCTACTGCGATAGCAGTCCTCCTCCGCCGCTCCGGTCACCCGAATCCACCCATTCCGTTCAACCCGCTGCTGTCGCTGCTCCATTCTGCTTACCTTCATGCTCTCTTCTCTGTAATTTTGCCTCCACACCTCTCATCTCAGTTTCGTACCACAAGCAGCCTCCATCGTCGATTGCCGCCGTTGTTGAAGTTTTCATTGTCGTTGCTTGAGCTTTGTGTCCCCTCGCCGGAGCTTGTGTCTACCATCAGCAGGTATGTGTCCAGATTTGCATACTTTATTGATTTCCTATTAATCCCTATTAATTCCCTTGGCTTCCTCATTTCTCTTGTGCAAATATTCAGATTTTGCTATATGCTTTGAGAACTCAGCAGATCTTTCTACTGAAATTGAGAATTGTTGTTTCAAATCTAGATTTAGATTTAGACGTGGTTTTTGTATCATTAGTTCTATAATCTATATGTGATTTACTGTTTTCCGTTATACAAAATTGTTATACTTAGTTCTGTAATCTATATGGGATTTTATATCAATGACATTCTGCATACAACTATAAATGTCTCCTTGTTAAATTAGGTAAAACTGTGTGACAATATGAAGTGAACTAGCGTTGAGGTCATATCTTCTTATGTATGTAGACTTATTACATATAGGTTCACATTTTTTGTGGTAGATTGTGTTTTTTGTGTGTTAAAGTAAATATAGAGCTACCATATCCTGTTTATCATGTAGACCAATCACGAGAAATTACCACAAACTTTATTAGTGACCATGTTACACAAACTTTATTGGTTTTTATAATATGCATGTTTCTGTTTTGAAGTATGTATGCTTACGTTTTGTATTATATATGCATGTTTATGTTATATTGTATGCAAGTTTCTCTCGATACATATGTAAGTTTCTTTTGACACATATGTAGGTTTCTATGTATATATATGCATAATCCTCGCATGGGTCTTCCCTCTAGACGTCACCTTCTCCAATTAATTTTTTCTCCTATTCCGACGAACTCTGCTATAAACCAGCACATGCTTCTCTGATTTCAGACGAATTCCACCATAAACCACGGCTATAGCCACCATCTCTCTCGATTCCTTAATCCTCTTTCAAAATCCTTATTTTTTCCTAAAAAATTCAAGCGAGAAGAACTCGTTGCTATTGTCTATTGTTGTTCGTGCTGTCACCCCTGATGTCCGCCGCCACCGTTGCCGTTGCAGTCAAAAAAGTCGAAGAAGAAGAAGAAGAAGAAGAAGAAGAAGAAGAAGAAGAAGAAGAAGAAGAAGAAGAATGGTGTTTTATGTCTCTTCCCATTTTGCCCTTTGTAAAAATTAAAAAATTAAAAATGGGTTGTCGTGTCAAATTATGATATATCCACATGTTCAAAATGTATGGTCCAGACTAAGTATTACATACTCCTAAAGATATGATACTACTTATATATATATATATCTTTTATTTTTTTATTCATGTTCGAGAACTAATTGGTGGTATCAACTTAAATTAATTAAGATGGTTAAAACTTGCAAGGAAATGAATGGGCATCTTATCTTTGCTGGCAGGCACATAGATCAATTATTCGAGACATAAAGCAAGCAATGTGATGATAATTTTGTGGAAAATAAAAGGCAATGAATCGAGAAAAGGAAAAGATGTATGGAATTGATATGGTTTGCAGTTGGCTTCTGCATATCCATTCACTCAAAAGGCCAAATTAGTATCAGTAGTGCACCTTGGAATACCAATCTATGGAATATATGAGTGATGCTAATTAAATCTATTTTAATTTATTTGAGAAAATGGGTCATGATCCGACCCTTTACATTTTTTATCGGCCCAAATACATTAAGTCTAAAATTTATGTTTAATTTACACAAATCACATAAATGGTATAACTCGTCAAGTAAATGACAATGCATATATTAGGAAAAATAATTCAAAAGAGACCCCCTAGAAATTTTTGTAAAAGGAGTTGAACTATTGTGACACCCAAATCTAATATAAGTATTAAAACGTAAATTTATAAATATTTAATGCGGAAAAATTTGATTTCTTAAATAGCATTACGCGTCATTCAATCTTCCACATGCCTCTGAGTTCAAGTACTTGGAAAATAAATGTGGGGTTGAGCATAATCGGTATACTCAGTGTGAGATACTATGCAATATTGTCCAAGTTAATAAAAGACATAACCTCAATTCGCACGGTGGCGACATAATATAATAACCTCATTTCGCACTGTGGCATACCAAGGATTGTGACGTCCTGGACTCATTTAATGAGCCCTTGACAACATAACATAATTTGCGCATCGTAACATAAATGAGAGCACTTAACAGGCATGAGACGCCATGCTACTCATCAACATAATTTTCATAATAACACATACGGCCAACACATAATATTAAAATGGACAACAATAATATCAATGACATAACTTTAAATAAATCACCACACCTTAAATCGTGAATCTTGAAATGAAGTCGAGTAATTAAAATCACGTCAACGTTGTAGTCGCACCGCATCTAGTCACATAATTTTCATAATAATTCATAAAGGCCTAAACTTTAACTTAAATAATTTAACTGGAATTATATATATATAGAGAGAGAGAGTCTCTCTCTCTCTCTCTCTCTCTCTTTAAAGTCAAATTATGCAGAAATCCAAAACCTCTAATTTTTCTTCTTCTTCTCTCCCTTCTCCCTCTACTCCCGACTTCAGCAGCCCATGAAGACTCCACTATGACTCATCCTAATTCGGCAACTCAGTCAAGACTCGGCTACTCAAGTCAGCCCCTCTCACCCTTCAACTCACTGACTCGGGTATTAACTTAGCTGAAATCAAAATTTGTTAGAAAAATTATGAGAAATAACTTACTGGAATTTATTTATACTTTGAGTTTATGTTCTTAAATGAAAAATGAATATTGGAGAATGAAAGAAATTTCAATATTCAAGATAGGAATCGAAAACTTACAGTGAAGTCGTTAGTTGAAGGAAAAACCTTCTTTTTGGAAAATGTTGTGATTGAGAGGAGAAGAGTGTTTTGTATATAAAATTCTTGAGTGAAATGTATTTGTATGAAGAAATGTAGTGTAGATAACTTGCTTGAAAGTGGAAAAATTATGCTGAAGTGTTTATATTTAAACGAAATTGAGAAATCGTGATTCCTCTATTCTATGCAGAGACGTAAGATATGTAAACACAAAAATACCGTGTCCATGAAAAGTGGCAAATGGCAGCCTAGCTAGATCTATGGGATGAATTCTCAACCAAATGCAGATTTTGTAAAAAATATCATGGACAAAATCTTATAAAAGTCATATGAAAATCCAGTGAAATCTCATGCCAAGCCGGCGATATAAATGCTGGTTTGAAAAGCTACTTTGAAAAATATGCTGATCGGTAGAAATTATTGTGAAGGAGCAAATTTTGTTTTTAAAATAAATATATATTTATATATCTTAATTATTATTATTTCTTAAATGGGCTTTGAATAATTTCTCATCACAATATGTGTTTCCTTAGTAATGTGGCCAACTCCAAATCAAGCCTAGTATATTTAATTCCTCCTTAAAAAAATTAAGGCCCGAAAGAAAATCTAATTTAAATGTTATTTCTTATCAATATTAAATCATTTAGTGCAAATACACTTTATTGCATACAATTTTTAAGGCCCAAAATTTAATTGAAATATAATTTTTCTAACTAGGGCATGACTTAGATTAACGCATACTCGACAATTTAAATTTTCATAAATTCACAAGCTGATTGATTTTATTTAAATAAAATTCAAAATAAGTACTTTTAAATAATTAATTGGATTCAGGCTGTTACAACTATCCAATCGAGATCATTGAACTATTAAAAGTGGCGGATATACAATATGGTTGATGTTAACACCATTAGTCATGCACATTGATTCAACACACACAAGTTCTTTGGTTTATCTACGGCAACGATATTGTGCAATGTGGGTAGAGTTTGAAGCTAGTGGTACCTTCTATTTATTGATTGAGTGTCGAACAACAGAGTAATTGAACGAATAAACTATTATTGATATAAGGCCTGTATGCTTGGCTTACATGAATTGTTTTAACATGATTTGAAGTTGCATGTCGAAATATTGAACGAGGGATTTGAATAAAGAGCGTTAGTTACCCGATATTAGAGTCAGTTGCCCGATTTCATTACGCATCCACGATTGTAGGATATATGTGTAAAGAAATCTAGACAATTTCAAAGTAAATAAATTTTTATTGAATTATATTTCAAATAATTTACAAAAAGTTTAGTATTATGAAAGTCCTACCATGCTATTCTAATAATCACAAAAGCATTACACTTTCCAATCAGTTCCTTTAAAAAAAACTTTTGAAACAATTATTGCAAAAGCTTTAGAATAGGGATAGGTGAAGTTTAATGTATTATTTTCTGAAAGAATAAATATTCGCGCTACAAAATAATGTTAGTATGCGGAGTCCAAATTCCAAAAACAGCAAACGAAAAAAATTGAACCAACAAAATCACGTACACCAGAAACTCGCAAACAAGAATGCATCAACGAACATACCGTCAAATTTTGTCAGATTTGGTCTGACGCCTTTCCACGCAGAGGGAAAGTATCCATTTTTTCTTTCTTTCCTTGATCAAGTCAAAACTATTCGTAAATGTTAATGTTTCAATCCCATCTGGTGGATCACGACACAATCCCCTCAGCTCACGAAAATCCTTTCTTCGATTCACCTTGACGGGATTCAAGAATTCTTTTCATTTTTCTGGCCCAATTTAATCCTCCCGTTTCTTGGAATTTTCCGGCTCCTTCCGCCTCTTCATAAAAAAATTAGCATTATTCCGACATTATGCTCGGAAATATTGTTGGTTGATTTCTGTTTTTGCAGGTTTTCCGGGCTTCTTATATCATCGTTTGTGTAACTTACATTTTTCAAGGAATTATTGTTTGTTGATCATTTCGGTTTTTGCCGTTTTGTGCATAATTCCGACATTTTTGGCGGAATTATTGAGGTGGGCGGCTTAGATTGTTGGTTAAAAGATTCAAAATCCGTTCATGAGGCATGTAGTATCGGCTGGTGCAAAATGCGGTTAATTTTGTTTTCATGAAGGAGCACAGATGAATCGGGTGGGATGCATGCAATGAGAAGCATTTTGCAGAATTGGGAAGATGAGGTTTCCAATGATAATCATAAGAGGAGGTTTTATATATATGGCGTTTGTGTTTGTGCTTTCGATTACAGCGGTGGTGGGTGCGGAGAGGGAGAGGGAGGAGCCAGAAACCTTACTTGCTTATTTGATGGACGCAGGGGAGATCAATCAGGAGACGGTACACACCTCTTCACTAAGCCTTACGTGCATTTGTCTATCACACAACAGTGGAATGGATACAAAGAGACAGGGAGAGAGAGAGAGATTTGCTTATTCCTGTGTTGCATTTACATAATTGCTTCTTGATAATATATTATGCAGCATGATTGTGGTTGTTGTAGATCAGCTTTGATTTGTGAAAGTGATCTTATAGTATTGAGAAACTAGTTGCTTTTATTGTTTTGTTCCAATAGTGTGTGATTCGAGTTTGTAGGCGAAAGGTAAAATATTATGACTTACTCTTTATGCTTCAAGAAGCCCCTTGTAGCCTGAGTTATGAATTCTTTGCTGCTTGTAGAGCTGTATGCATCAATCAGCAAGCAGTTTGCATAATCCTTGGATGATCTTGTAGTACTGAGACTTGTTTTTTCCTCGTTTCTGTTTCAGCATAATCTCTTCCTATATAAGTAGATGCACTCATGCACATTATAAGCTCTTGAACGGTCGATGCCTTTTCATTTTCAACAAGACACTAAATAGAAATTAACTTATCGTTGCACTCCTAATAGATTACCTCTCTACGAACTTCCCCCTGTTGGGATATGCAATGCACATTCTGTTGACAAAATTTATTGTGTTTCGAACTTCATAAAATTGTAACCCTAGTTAACAGCTTGAGCTGCTGCATAAATAAATTTATTGTGATTCAGCATTGCACATTCTGAAGGACTTTCTTGCTGCAGGCTGAATCACTACGGAGCAACTGCAGGCACGAGCTATCACAAGCCAAGAAAACCTTGCAAGATATCGAACTATGTTTCATGAAGGATCGTTCAGTTAGCCGTGAGGAACTTTATGGTGGATCGTCCAGAGTGAAGACTCAGGATGCCCGTAATGTCATGTGCCCTCAGGTCAAGAAAATCCTCGTAAATTGTTTACAGGACAAAAACCTCATCCTTCCCATCACTGGAGAGAAGAAGTATCCGGATAATTGGTATGCCAGGTACTTGGGATCGTTACCATCCTCTCCCAGACGGCGTGAATTAGCCGAGAAATCCGGAGAGCCGTCCAATCCACTCCCAACCATCATGCTCGCGGTCGGTGTCACTGCTTCCCTGACCTTCATTGTTTCAATTCTGCTCTTTTATTTCTGCTGTGCGAGTAGCTTTGCAGCAGGTCGGAACGATGAGAGGCCTCTCCTCAGCTTAACCCTAAGCGACAACTCCGTTGGTACATTATGTCATAACTCATCTTTTCGTAATCTTTACTGGTTTCCTTCTCAAACTCAAGCTTTATTCCTCAATGCTTATAGCGTCGTCGCGGAAGTCAACTTTAGGAGCATCGACAAATGAAGAAAAGCTTGGTAGTCAGTCTTTCAACAGCAGCTTGGAGCACACGAAAAGCAGTGGGAACCTACACTTGGAGTCACGTTCTCTGGGAAATTTGCACCATAGCAGAAGCAGCGGAAACTTATTTATGGAGACGAATTCTATGAACGAAGCACGCTCTCTCAGTCTGAATGATTCACATTCTCTGAGTAACTCGATTACTCTGAGCAGTTCGAAAAGAGAGAAGCCTCTTGGAAACCCTGATGACAATGCTTCTAACACTGGAGAAGCTTTTGATCAGGCGCAGCCTGGAGTGGCAGGGACGCCCATGTTTCCGCCTCTAAAGCCGCCTCCGGGAAGAATAATCCCTCCCTCTCCTCCTCCTCCAGTTAGCAAAGCTCCTCTCCCACCCCCAGCAGCCCCAACACCCCCAGCAGCAGCTCTCAGTGCACCGAGTCCGCTAGCTCCAATGCCACCAGCGCCCCCGGGTCTTAGAGCTCCACCGCCCCCGTCCCCCATGAATGCACCCGGAGTACCCCCACCCCCTAGAGCTCCCGGTGGTCCGCGTCCTCCGGGACCTCCACCGCCTGGTCCACCTCCGCCACCCGGGCCCAGGGGGGGTGGTCCTCGCCCACCAGGACCCCCACCGCCTCCAGGTGTTGGTGGTCCTCCACGGCCTCCTGGCGTGAGGCCTCCTAGGGGTCCCGGAGCGCATCATGCACCAAGTTCATCTGTGGGAGATCTTGATATTGGCGGTTCAAAGACGAAGCTGAAACCTTTCTTCTGGGACAAGGTGAATGCCAGTGCTGATGATTCGATGGTTTGGAGTCAGATCAAAGGCGGATCTTTCCAGTAAGCTTGGTCTTTTCAGCCATTTAAAATGGTGTTTTTAGGTACTTTTTTATGTTGATTCATCGTTTGATGTGTTAATGACCTTCTTGACAGGTTCAATGAAGAGATGATCGAAACTCTATTTGGATATGCCCCTACGGGTAAAAACAAGCTTCCGACGAAGAAAGAGGCTGCCCAAGAGGCTCCCAAGTTCATTCAAATTATTGATGCCAAGAAGGCGCAGAATCTGTCGATTCTGCTCAAAGCGTTAAACGTGACTACAGAAGAAGTCCGCGAGGCACTTGAAGAAGGTCGTTTCGCCTCCCTTGTCTCTATTAAGTGCAAAAGACCAGTTCAGTGGAATATATGATGTAGCAATTACTAAATGGTAATTGTTTCAATAGAAAAAATGATATTATATATATGTAAGAGAATGTAGATTACCTCCAAAATAAATTTTGTGTAAAATATATTTGCGTGCGTTCTCCTTTTCCCTGTTGTGATAAACTATCGAAGATTGCTATTTCTCATTGATCTCCTTGCTCTAAATTATGTAGGTAACGAGCTTCCTCCGGAACTTATTCAGACTTTGCTAAAGATGGCGCCTACTGCTGAAGAAGAACTGAAACTGCGGCTCTTCACGGGCGAGTTGACCCAGCTAGGTCCTGCAGAACGCTTTCTGAAGCTCATGGTCGATATTCCATTCGCGTTTAAGAGGCTAGAATGTCTTTCTTTCATGGGCATCCTTGAGGAGGAGTCGGCGTCACTAAAAGATTCTTTCGTGGTCTTGGAGGTAAGATAGTGAATGTCATTATTTGTCAACTATGGAGGAGCCATCTTCGTTTTGAAGGAGGCACCGGTGTATCCAGACGCACGTTACATCCACCTAATTAAATCTTAATTGTGATCAATACACTCTAAGGATTAATAAACCTTAATAGGGGATTAATAACACCTAACTGGGATTAGTGAATCCTAATTGGAAAGGATGCACCGTACATCCCTATGCACACAAGTTTTTGTCTTAAGGCATAATCAGTTTAGCATCAAAAATTGTATGAATTCTCCACATGTGCAGGCTGCTTGCACAGAACTACGGAAAAACAGATTATTTCTCAAACTTCTCGAGGCAGTTCTTAAAACAGGAAATCGCATGAACAGCGGCACATTCCGTGGCGGTGCACAAGCATTTAAGCTTGACACACTTCTAAAATTATCGGATGTGAAAGGAATAGACGGAAAAACCACATTGTTGCACTTTGTCGTTCAAGAAATAATCCGAGGGGAAGGCATAAGAGCTGCTCGATCAGCTAGAGAGATGCGAAGCATGTCCAGCGTCGTGTCTGAAGATCTTGACAACGGTTCTATCCTAGATACAGATGAGAATTTAAGGAGCCTCGGTCTTCAGGCAGTGTCACGTCTTGGAAATGATCTCGAGAATGTGAAGAGAGCTGCAGTTCTAGATGTTGATAGCATAACCGGGACAGTTGCGAGGCTTGGTCATGCGCTTGTAAAAGCGCGGGATTTCCTCAACACGGAGATGAAGACGATAGAGGAAGATGACAAGGGGTTTCAAGCATCATTGAAGGGTTTTGTGGAGAATTCTGAGGGTAATGTTAGGTGGTTGCTAGAGGAAGAGAAGCGGATAACAGCGCTCATTAAGAGCACCGCGGATTACTTTCATGGAACTTCGGGGAAGCTGGATGAAGGGTTGCGATTATTTTCAGTCGTTCGTGATTTCCTTGTGATACTAGATAAGGTATGCCTTGAAGTGAAAACCACACCAGCAAAGCCAAAGGAGGAGAAGCCGAAAGAGAAGGAAAAGCCGAAAGATGAGGAGAAGCCGAAAGAGGAGGAAGAGCCTAAAGAGGAGAAACCTAGTGAAGATAAGCCCGATACATCATCTACGAAGGAGGATCCAGTTGCTGCATCTCCGGTGCAGCTGCCCCCAGCGGCTGTAGCTAGTGGGGGTGCAGCTGGTTCGGATGATTCAGATGAGTCGGACGATTCAAGTTCAGAGGAGGATACATCAACTACCAAAGATGATCCAGTTGCTGCACCTCAAAAACCAACTCCTCCAGTCCCTGCCATAACTAATACGCGTCCGGGTGGTTCAGACGAAGAGGGCAAGCCAAACACATCAACTACGAAAGAAGAGAATCCTACTAGTGCATCAACTGTGAAAGAGGATCCAGTTGATACGCCTCCAGAGTCTCAGAAGCCTGCTCCCAGCGACAGCTAGTAGGCATCCGGATAGTTGAGACGAAGACGAGGAATGAGGATAAGAGCTAATGGTAGTTATATCACAAAAAAGGACATGTAAGTGAGCCTCATCTTAGTTTAATGGAACCTCTTAATCAGCCTCAAGCAAGCTGAGGTCTAAGAGAGTGGTAACATCTCTACTTTGATTAGGGTGTCAACCCCTTGTTGAGTTGGGCATGGATGATTTTTGGAAAGAGTAGGAAATTTTTATGTATTATTTCGCACTACTGCCTGTATCTTGTTGTAGCTGGTGTATTTTTGTGTTGTTTGTAATTGTTGTTGTGCTCCCATTAGATTATTAGAAATAGGTTCCAAGATCAGCTCCTTTGTTAATATCCAGAATTATACTACATGATTCAAATTTCAAATCATCATTGCGCTCTGACTAGTCTTGTTTTATGTGTTTTCTTTTTCTCTAATTAGAGTTTTCCAGTCATATCCACATTGTTCTTATAACATCATAAAATCGCATATTAATCAAGGACTATAGTTGAAGCCGTTAATAGCATTTTTATTTTATTTTATTTATTTATTTTATTTTATTTTTTGGAGGTGGGGTGGTGGGCCACTTTAAAGTAACTGGATGAGTTTTGTGACTTATTTAAACTTTTTGCCTCATATTTTTGGTAGTATCTGAAATCAAATAATGAGAAATGTAAAAGATTGTTATATCAAGCGAGATGCACAAATTTAAAATTTAATCCCTAAAATTCGATACTTATCTCTATTGTTCTAGCCAAGACTAATGTTGACATGAAACGCTGAAAAATCTGAGTTAGCAAAATCGTTTGATGATTAAAACAACATTTTTATTAACTAAAAGTCTAAAACGACTTTGTTTAGGGCTGAACTCTCTATTCTACGCCTTGTTCTACTAATTTGAAGAGTATCTGTAATTCTTAATCTATTTCACAAGTATATACATCAAATTTCAGCCCTAAATGATGTCGTTTTGATTAATAAAAACGATGTCGTTTTAATCATCGAACGATTTCGCCAACTCAGATTTTTCAATGTTCCATGACAACGTTAATCTTGGCCGGAATCACACTCGTATACAAAATCAGAATAAATCAAAAGATCGAAAATTATCACTCAAATTTTAAAATTGGTATGCAAAACCAAAATTTTGTAATAATTTAACAATTTACAAGCAAAGAACCCTTTAATAATCAAACTCTAGTAGTATTTTAATGCGTTAGTAGCTAAACTTTTTTACCAATAAAATTTAAATTTAAATAGAATATTCAAGTAAGAGACAAAACAAATTTAAGGACATCAGTGCGGGAGAATCCTGAGTTTTTAATTTCTCATATAATATTAAATATATTATAATATGACAAATTTTTTGAGTTAAAGACACAAAGTTATTAAGAACTCAAAATAGGGATAATTCAATTTTCGTTTAACGGAAACAATTTATCCGATAAAATAGAACTAAAATCAAATTGATATAAATTGACTTATCGAATAGAACCAAAATCAAACTAATATAAATATTGATTCATAGAAAATCAATTAATTATTCCATTTAATTATCAATCAATTAAAAATCCAAAATAAATATTAATGAATAATTAAAAATTAAAACTTATTAGAAATAATTAAAAATTAAGACTGGAATTTTTAATTAATTAATTAATAATTAAAATAAAAAAATTGTGAACCGATCAATTATCAATTAACCAATGACCTAAAAAAGTTTCGACTCTATATACCAATAACAAAACTTTCGATCGACAACTAAAAATTTGATCTTTAGTTCACCCAATAATCGAAAAAAATTGAAACTCTAAAACCCAACTTTCAAACTTTTGATCTTTGGTTAACCAAAACTAATCAATTCCAATTCTCAACTCCAAAACCTAACATTGAACCAATGATCAACTTTCAATCTTTAGTTAACCAAAACTAGTCAATTCAATTCAATTATGTAACTAAAAACCAAACCACATTTAAACAATACTAACTCAAACTCCGAAAATATAATGATTCAGATGGAATAACACTTTTTTTAAAAGATGAGATTTACTAAAAACAAAAGGTTTGATTTCTTGAATATAGCTCTAGAACACTAACACCTCATTCATCCCTTGTTATGCACAAATCCTAACCATCCCCAACTACAAACACAAGTCAACTTCCAATAAATAAATTCTAGCGCAACAAACCCTAACAATGTAGCCCTAAAAACATCAACAGCCTAATCATCATCAGCTGTGGGCTTCGACGATCCACCGGTCTTCTTTGGTAGCAAAAGGTTGTGGATGTTGGGCATCACACCGCCGTTAGCGATCGTCACATCGCCCAGTAGTTTGCTTAACTCCTCATCATTTCTCACCGCCAATTGGATGTGCCGTGGCACAATTCTGGTCTTTTTGTTGTCTCTCGCCGCATTTCCAGCTAACTCCAAAACCTGGGTCGACAATTCCGAATATAATTAGCATCCAACAAACCAAGAATTTCTACATAAAGATCAGTAATCAAATCTAAACAACGAAGCATTCATAATGAACAATTCAAAGGCCGATTAACCAAGGAAATAACTTTTTTGGTCGAAAAATCAAAAATCCCCAAATCAATAGAAAGAGAAGAATTCAAACAGATTTTTTATTCAAAATTAAAAATTGACAACGTAATCAACTGGCATAGGCATATCTGTCAGAAAGCAACCAGAGACCCCAAAAATGGTGTCGAATTATTTCAAATCGAAACCCTAGATTTGAGAAATCTAAAATCAGTTATTTGTTATCGGATAAGAGAATTCATGGGAAGCAAGACTATACCTCAGCAGCCAAGTATTCGAGAACCGCAGCGAGATAAACCGGAGCTCCGGCGCCCACACGCTCAGCGTACTTGCCGGCCTTGAGAAATCTGGCTATTCTACCCACAGGAAATTGGAGGCCTGCCTTGCTGCTCCGCGATTGGGCCTTCTTGGCTGCTCCAGATCCAAGAGTCTTGCCACGCCCTGCCATTTTAATACACAGAAATCAAATGTACAGAGGCGAAGAGACAAATTTCTAGTTGAGCAAAGATGGCTGTGGAAATTGAGAAGAGGAATATATATACTAACGAAATCAGGGATTGGACCAATGGGATTGAAGTACACGGATTACGGTGGTCCACCGTTGATAAGATGATAATCGGACGGTAGGATGAGAGGCCAGATTGTGTGTGGCATTTGGAACTGTTATTTGACCATTCTAACCCCGACTGTCTTATTCTACCTCCGTCCATCTAAGACGATCCATTTCTTTTAGACACGATTATTTAAAAAAATGGTATAAAGTGATAAAAAATAAATGGATCTCACAATTTTTGAAGAGATAATTATTTTTATTTTTTTAAAAGAAATCATCTTGGATGGGACAATCTAAAAATAAATATATTTCATCTTAGATTTGACCGATCGAGAATTTGTTGACTGACAAAGAGTGTTAACGTCAAATGGCGTAAGTGGGCTCATAGTTGTGAAAATCCATATGAGATTGAGAAAATCTATTAATATTTGAATATTGTGAAATTCGGAAATCTGCATTCTTTTGTTAACAGATTTTCTCAAAATCTCATATCGATTTTGAAAACCATGAATTCTGTTGCGTAATTGACCATGTCCTTCAAAAAGGAATTATTATTATTATTATTATTATTATTATTATTATTATTATTATTGTTGTTGTTGTTGTTGTTATTTAATGTGTAGTAAATTATTAATGGACAGAATTGAGAATTTTTAAGCTGTAGCGCCCCAAAAATTTATGAGCTAGCTCATAATTTTTAAGAGGAAGAAACCATCAAATATTAGTAATAGTGAAATGATAGGTGTTAATGTATAAAAATATCTAAAAGTTAATATAAAATGCATTTCACTATGCTCTATATTAGATGAAATGAATAATACACTATTCATGTAAAGTGACATTGTTCCATTATCTAATTTTTTTTACTCAATAATGTAAGGTATAAAAATAGAATATTACTTCACATAGTTAAATATAGAGTTAACTGTTGGAGATGAATTCATGATTATTCTACGTTTTATTCTATAATAATATAGAGTTCACTTTGTTATAGATTGAACAATTAGAGATACTATGAGAAAGTAGTAGATTATATTAGAGGTAATTGTATACATTAATATATGACATTTTATGTTAACCAAAAAATATATATGATAATTTGAATGAAGGAAGATTGGAAAAAATCTTGCATATTCAACGTGTATCTTATAGGTACATGGGATCAGTGGCGGAGCCACAGCTTGTGATGGAGGGGCAATTGCCTCACCTCAAAATTTGCTATTAATATCTTAGTATTAGGAAATATTATACTTTTATCAAAAGTTGCCCCACCAATTTTTTTATAAATATGGGCAAAATAAATTTTACTTTTGTTTCTTTAACCCATTTTAAATATATGCGTATAATGCATATGTAATTGTGAAAGAGAATAAAATTAAAAGAGAGAATTAGAAATAAGAGAGAGAGAGATAATAAGACAAAATAAACTAAATTTTTTACTTTTTCTCAAACTAATCAACAGTGTTCTTCTTCTCTGTCTCATACTCTATTTTTCTCCATAGTTATTCTTGAGAAGGTGCATCCCCTAGAAATCATCTCGACGAGGGCATCAAGTGTGAGTTTGTTTCGCTTTTTATACTTCATTGTTTTTTCAATTAAATTAGGGTTTTTACATACTTCTTCGTAATATGTGATTTCTCAACTAAATTGATTTTTTCTATACTTGTTATTTGTTGAATCTGCTTGTAGTTTTCCGTTGTTGGGCCTCTGCTAAATTTTATCGCCATGAAGATTGTGAAAAATCGGCTTCGAAATAGGATGGGAGATCGTTGGATGAATGATTGTTTGGTTACTTACATCGAGAAGGAAATTTTTGGTATATTGGATAATGAGTTGATATTTCAACGCTTTCAGAATATGTGTAATTGTAGGGAATTACTGTAAAATATTTTATGATATAGCTATTGTTTAATATATTTTTGAGTTCTTAAATATTTTGCCCCTATGTCCGGGGGATTAAAAGACGATAAAAAATAGGAGATGACTAATGATGTAAGAATATATTAAAGAATATAGGACGTAAATGACGATGTTAGAGATCACGCATTAGTGCAGTAAAAGTGTGTGTGTGTTGTGTGTGTGTTTGCGATGTATGTATGAGATTATACGAGCACAAAGTTAGCAGTGATTGAAAATTGTGGTAGTGAAATATTAAATAACCTTCACATTTATTTTTCCAAGTTGAGAGGGGAATGGGGATTGCACTTCAATCTCTCATCATTACGTATGAGTTAGAATAGTTAACTACAAGTTTGTACTAACTAACCAAATATTGATGTTTGAAACTAATATAAAATATAACGTGTATTATGTGACACAAAGATAATAAGGCGAAATTAGAATTTGTTAACAGTATATGCTTGAATATAATATTTAGCTTTTTTTAAGCAATTAGATTAGTTTATCAATGTAACATGCACGAAATGAAATAATTTGTGGACATGTACCACAATGTGGTGCATGCATGAAAAATAATTCGACGTTTTTAAAGGATTCATGAGTCTTAGAAAACCCAACTAACAAGGCCCAAGTATTTTACCTCAACAAGCCCATCATTTCCATAACTTTTATCTTTCGAGACGCATATGGCTAGCAACAATACAAATCTGCAGCCCAATGGCATCACCCACTATTTTTCCTCTTCATAACCCCTTGTTTAAAAAACAATAAATATTAATAGATGTAATGTTTACTTCTATAGTCCCCAAATTAAATTCTTTAGAAACACTAACGGTTGGAATTTCTTTATGTGAAAATAAAAATAATTTGTCCTATATCTATTTTGCAATCAAGAGATGAGCTTCTTAATGTTATTTAAGAAGTATAGGATTCTTTGTTACAAGTACAACAATCACTACATTATAGTATTGTGAGTAATTCTGGTCTAAATTCATTTCTTTGTTTTTCTTGTGAGAATTTAATAGAAATGCAAGTTTTTCAAAGGCTTGTAAGAGCATTGGGGATCGAGATGGAGAGATATACTGTGTGATTGTAGAAATTTATCATATAGCGAATTTTCCTATATGGGTCGTGGTTTTTCTCTGGTTTTGAAGTTTTCCAAATTAAATTCTTATATTGAGATTGTTGTTCTTTTTCCTTTCTTTTCTAAGTATGAATGAGAACATGATGTCTCAGCACTAGTTTTAGAGCTTGGTCTAAGTCTCTTGATATTATGAGTATGCCATATGATTGTAGTGTTGTCTGATCTTCCACATAAAAAAAGATTTCTTGAGAAAAGTCCGAGTGTCTCTTGTGAGGCAGCTATTCATTTAGACGTGGAGAAACTTATGTCAACGACTTCAAGTTCAATGAAGTTTGACGTGAAGAAAATTGATGGAAAAATCAATTTTGGCTTGTGGAAAGTGAAAGTCAAGGATGGTTGAAAGCTAGAAATTGCACCATAATTTTCAACTAGTTTTTTTCCGACACGTGCCAAAGGAAATCCTTAGGATGGTTGATTTTAAGAGTTCTACTCATATGATGGACTAGGTTTATTCTCTTTTCGAGGATGATGGGTCTTTGAGTTGAGAATCATGATTGTCAGTGAAGACAATGAAATATTCTTTTATTTTAACAAGATGAAGATTAATTGTTTGAATTTCCTTGTGTTAAAATAAAAGTAACTTATCCCACATCTGTTTTGTGATCGAATGGAGGAACTTCTTAATGTTATTTAAGAAATATATGATTCTTTGTTACAAGTGCATCAATCACTGCATTATAGTCTTGGGATTAATTCTAGTGTAAATTCTTTTCTTAGTTTTTTTGTGAGAATTTTGATAGAATAGTCGAGAGAAAAATGAATATTGTGCGATTGGAGAAATTTATCATATGGTGAATTTTTCTCTATGTGTCGTGGTTTTTCTTCGATTTTAAAATTTTCCACGTTAAATCTTTTGTTGAGATTATTGTTCTTTTTTTTCCTATTATTCTTTTCTTTCTTAAGCATGAATAGAGACATATCTCAACACTAACCTTATTACTATAACCCCGTAAATATGAAGAAAGAAACGCAATGGAATTCAACAAAAATGTATAGTCCTCATAAATTTGAAGGGGAAATACACGATGCAATGCTGGAGTTGAACAATATATATAATGAAATATATATATATATATATATATATATATATATATATATATAGGGTTGGGTTCCGTAGTACCCGGTTCCCAGATAGTATGTAGTACTCAATCTAGACCATACATTTGAACACGTGAACGCACCAAAATTTGACACGTGGCAACCAATTTTTCGCTCAAGGACAAAATGGGAAGGCACCCAGCGGGCGCTGGGTGCCCGCCGACGTTGGGTAGGGGAGTCCGCGAGCGTTGGGGTCTCCGCAGGCGTCGAGTTTGGAGAGAGGCACAACAAAACATAGATAATGCATACAGAATAACATAACAATGCATCGCACACAACCGACGTTGGATGCGTGCCAACGTTGGGTGGGCTTCGACGCTGGGTAGGGGCGCTGAGTGCGCGCCAGCATTGGGTAGGGACGCTGGGTTTGGGAAGAGCCACAACAAAATACAAAAAATGCATATGAAATAACATATAGATCGCATTCACTGAATATAAATCGCATCGCGCCTAACCGCGGAGCGCGGCAATGAATACCGAGAGTGTGTTTTTAGCATGCATTAAATTTGAAACTCATATGCATTTTTGTGTTCAAGTGAATGCATTTTTGTGTTGATTTAAATGCATAGTTGAGTTCAACTCTATGCATGCTTTGTTTTCGAAATCACATAACAAATCAAATTACTAATATACCCTCATCAGAGCGAAATTAATGAAAATAAACTTAAAAATCCAAAAATCTCCACCATAGGATTTATGAGATGAATGGATGAGTTGAGATTACATACTACCCGCATTCTAAGACTATTTAATCCTCCTCTCTCTCTCTCTCTCTATATATATATATATATATATATATATATATTTTTTTATACGTGTTTTTCTTAATTTCGATTCCTTAGAATGAAAATATTATTTAATTAAATTATAAGCTACATGGTTAAAATAGTATAACAATTAATATTTTTATTACTTTTAAAATTAAAGACTATAGTGATAAAAATAGAGGACATTAATAGAATCACGCCGATAGAAAATGTATTAACTTATGTAAATTGAAATGGAATCAGGAGCTCTCTTTTATTTATTACAGTGATTTTCAAATAGTAATATTTGTTGTATACATCGTCTAATTATACAATGATTACCTGAAAATCAATTCTGAATGTTTTATGTCATAACTCGTCGCCTTTCAGAAGATTGGGACATTATGACATAAGAATTCACATATCAAAGATTTATGAGCCCTTTGTAGTCTAGATTAATCAATTTTCATTTATATGAGTAATTCCCGCCCTTGTCAATCACTAAAATCTTGGGAAATTAAGCATTAACTTTTATAGGGATATAATCATCATAAAAAAATTTGTACATCCGTCCGCACCGTGTGAACGGACAAAAATATTATTTACTCTTACGAAAAATATTATTTACATTAAAGAAAAATATTATTTATATTTACCCTATAATTAGAAGAGAAAGTTTTATATAATAGTCAGTTAAAGAATGTAATTATATATCACAACGTAAAATGTCAAATTATAGCATTTCTCGGCTTATTGGGACTATTATCACCAAATAGTACCAATAGGTCCAACCACCTATTGGTACTATTTGGTGATAATAGTCCCAATATACCGTAGTAAGTTGCTATAATTGACATTTTACGTGCTATAATTGACATTCCTTAACTTGATGACTATATATATGAATTTCCACTAATTAGAATGTCTCATTTATATTGTAGAAAACTATCATTTATACTGAAAAAATATCAATGTCCTTATATGCAGACATTCGCATAGGAAACCAGCTCAATCTTCATTTTAAGTTATTGATTACTCATTTAATAAACATTCGATAAAAGGGACCGAATAATTTAGAAACTCGGTGTAAGATGCTAAAGAAAACTGAACAAACCAGTCATTAGTTAAAATCGATAAAGGATTAATTAAGTTGCTAATAGCGAGATAATGTATAGGACATTTAGTTTTTTTAACTATTGCATGTCTAAAATGCAAATAATAATAAAAAATAACTATTTCAGCTACATGTAGATATAGCATGGTACACTACTGACACCAACTTTTAAGGGACAACATTACATGTGAGCAAGTATTGTTTAAATATGAATGATATCATTAAATCATTAAATTATGTTAAAGCATTAAATTATTAAATCATGTAATGAATAGGTCATTGGATGTATCTCGACCGGAGAGGAATTAATTAAAATCGATCGAGAGGAATTAATTAAAATCGACCGGAGAGAGGATTTAATTAAAATTCAAATTTTGACTAGAAACATCAAAGAATTTTAATTCATCTTAATTATTGGATAATTCGTTTAGATAATTGTCGGCATAATTCGCTTAATTAGACTTAGATTAGAGCGATAATTTTAGTGTAAACATTAAGACATTAGAAAAATCATGTTAAGACGTATATTTCATTAATGTAATCTTGTATTTGTTATAGATGTCGGGATGGAAGAGCATTATTGTTCGATATGGAAAGCGGTGGGATCCTTCTTTATGTTACATCATGTATCACCAAATGCCTTTGTTCGAATGGACAATGTAATTTTGTGGGAGTTCATAGAGATGATTAATGAAATTATGTTGGGAAATTGCTGAGTACAACCTACCAACCGCATTATCTATCGAGATCTCTGAGTGGTAGAATTATCAAATTACTTTTGAGTAATGATGATCAACTTTTCGATTGGCTCATGATGCCCAAGCAGAGGTCTATGTGACTCACGATGCCGACACATCCCAATCGGAGCAAGAACTATATAGACCTTCGTTTGAGATACCATCCTCGTCAACATATGACTACACTTCCCAAAACATATCGTTCGACGCGTCGTTGACACAACAATTTACATCATCCGATTGGTTTGATGTCGATACATCTCAATATATGCCGCAACACATGGATCCATCCAGAATTTGCTTTCCCAACATATGCCGCAACCACAACCGTGGTCGATACACTTGTTGAGGGCGGCGATGACGACGACTACGTTGAAGAAGAAGAAGATGAAACAGAGTCGGATGAAGAGGAAGAAGATCGCGAGTTCTTTGGTAGCTATGGCTCATTTGTAGAGTTCGACGATGGATCCGTCGAGAGGTGGATCGGGAAGCTTCTATCTACGATTATGCGAGTAACACGCAAGAGCACGTAGGAGGCCCAGAGCGGAAGAAGTTGAGGAGATGAGCAACCGCTAGTCCTAGTCTCGTTATTCCTCATGATGCTTCGCTAATCTCTTTGCTCGCCCTCCTGGACTCGGTGCCGCACTCCGACGAGCCGAGCGAAGGTTCCATCTTCGACAACAAGGGCGAATCAAGATATCCGTGGGGCTATGGCATTTGGACGCCGAGTAGAATTTGTTATTCCCGATCCGATAATTCGAGGATTACATTCAAATGTCGATATCATAATCGGTGTCCTTTTCTACTACGTGCATCGCAAGAAGGTGGATTTTGGTTTGTCCGCAAGTTTGATGCTATACATACTTGCGCACGTAACCCAGTGAATATCGGAGTAAGGAAGGTTAATGCCCGTAATTGCGCAGATACATATCACGAAAAATACGCCAAGACGGTGAAGTGCTAAAGCCGAGGTCCATTATGGCCGATTTGCGGCTAGAGTACGTGTACACGTTACATACAAGTAGCAATGCGAGCCCGTAATAGGGCGATCGAGATGATATACGTGGACATGAAGAATCATTTCAGCTACTACCGAGTTATCTCGATATGTTACGGATGAGCAATCCCGGTTCGATGACCGACTTGGATATTGGATCGATGGTCGGTTCCGTCACCTCTTTGTCGCCTCGGTTCATGCAGATTGGCGTATACATTGTGCCTCCGACCGTGATTGTAGTCGACGGCACGCACTTGAAGGGCCGCAATAAAGCATATTATTCGCTGCGTGACAAAGGACGGCAACGAGCAAGTTTTTCCATTAGCTTATGGAATTGGTCCGATCGAGAATGATGTCTCATGGACTTGGTTTCGCCTCGACATAAGTCGCTTATGGATCAAATCCGAGATGTTGATTGTTTGAGATGCCCATGTCAAGATAATGAACGCGGTCAAGTGTGTCTACCCGATGCAACACACGAATTATGCTACTACCATCTCGTGAAAAAATCACCCCGTTTGGGCAACCATCCGCAGTTATTTGAAAGCCGCTTATGCGTACTCAAGATACACACTTTGAAAAAGCGATGGCCATGTTAAAGTCTCTCGTGAAGGCCGATGGTAGTGGCGCATATACCAAGTTGGTGGAGGTGGAGTGTAGTGGGCTAGATCACAAGTGCCCGTTAGCGCTACGCTTTATGACATCGAACATTGCCGAATCATTCAATTCTCGAATATTGTGGGCTAGACGATCGCTAATATGCTCAATGATTGAGGCAATCCGTCACATTACGAAAAATGGTTCGATGAGACATGAAGCGAAGAAAGAGGTACGCGCTGAATTGATTTCAAGCAACGCAGAAGATGATGGTATCAATGGAACTATCACGCAGATACGATGTAGTCCCTCATCGACTCCACTTTCAAAGTCGAGCACGGAAGCAAAACATTCGAGTCAATCTCAATACGCAATCGTGTGCGTGTTTGGAGTGGGACATGGATATGATACCGTGTTCTCATGTCGTTGCAAACTATATGGTACAATTTAAGTTTAATTATGTTAATTTTTTGATCAAATTGATTTCACTTACATATAATTGATTATATAAATTTTTAGTCATAAAGGTCACCATATATCTAACTATGTGGGAGTACTACCATTCGCAAAGCTAGCCAAGCATACCAGATCGGATCAATCTGCTCACCACATCTACTGGACTGCTCCTCCGATGTTTGCCGGAATTACGCTTATGCCTCCTAATAGAGTCCGTCAGTGGGCGGCCGAAAGTGGGTCGATATCGTCATCCAATGAAGTGGGATCGAGTAGTAGAAGTCGTGCACTACGGACATGTAGCTTGTGTGGTAATGAATCTCATACCGCCGGAAGTGTCCTTACTTATCCGAGACGAGTGACATTGTAATGAAAGAAAACATTCATGTAAAGATATTATTAACATTATTATTATTTTAACTTAATCAAATTGAATTGAATTGAATTGACACTAGAAAAAACATATAACAATGACGAAAATATCCGTCGCTAAACATCAACAATCCGTCAGAAACATATATATCTCACTAACTAAAACATTAATCTTTTATCAAAAAAAAAAAAAGAAGAAGTTTGAGCGATGAAGTTTGTTTGTTTGTTTGAATAGCGGTGAAAAACTTTGATCTTCACGAGTTTGTTTGTTTGTTCGAATAACGTCTGTTTCATTTTACAGTTATGTAATACTTATTTCATTGAGCTATGATTCTTCAAAAACAAAGACACAAATTCATTCAACGATCTTAGCTTCGAGTTAAATACTAAGTTGTTGTCACGAGGATTAATAACTATCGATAATCAAATATTCGATAAATAATATGAACATCCATTTGCATCCAATATACCAATACATATCAATATACAAATACATACCAATATACAAGTACATGCTAATTTCAACCTCTTCCTCTTCCTCTTCCTCTTCCTCTCGGCTTTATATGGATCACATATCTCATATATTCCCACCTACTTTATGTCTATATGCTACAACATTAGACATACCCCATTCGATGCTCGGTGAACCGTAAATAAGACGTTCCACAACCATGCACGCAAATGGACCATCACCGAAATCGCCTTCCGGTCAAATACCTCAAGAGGCAATCGTGTAATAACCGCATCATTATTCCATGGTGGTATCGGTGGGAGTTAGCCTCGAACCATCTAGTGAAGAGAAGAAACGGCCGCAATAATCTAGTCAGCACACAAGTCCATCATCCTCGCATCCACTTGATCCCGGTCCATCCTCCAAATACGCGAGTCAAACAAGACGAATGACCAGAGTGCATATCCACGCCAGATTATCACAAAACGCCGATGACGCAAGGGATAATGATCTATAAAAGTTAATATTTAGATAAAATAAACAAGGACACGTAACCATTTAGATAAATTAATATTTATCAGATAAATAAGGTTACTGCGTGGCACGTAACCATGATGTATAACCCGCCATGCCGAGGACAATCGCTATCCAATGCGATGGTGGCTGCCATGTAGAAGCAATGCTCGTGGTCATGATCAATGGTGCCTCACGCTGGTCTTGAATGTAGGACGCAAGGATTGCGTGTACCTCGGACCATGAATTTTGCAAAACATCTATTCAACATTGAAAATTAATTAATTAGAGATACTACACATATATACTATATATTGATTGTATTAAAGACTTACGAAAAACTAGTATCAAGGATGATTGTGTTTTGATAATCCACCCCATCCAATAAGTCGATCCCAGATCGAGTCTCATCCTCAAATACACCATGAATAGATCGACGACCGCAAAATTATTTTAGGGATACATATCAATATAAGTAGATGTACTTAAAAAATGAAGATATTGTATAAAACGCACCAACATCAAAACTCCTGATTTTCGATATTCACGAAAAATGCAACCGGACTTGTCGATCAAGACTCGAACAACCACCATCGCTTTATTTGTGTTCAAGAACGCCGGTAATTTACCAATGTATCATCGGATAATGGACGTGGCATCGGGCTATTCACGTATGGTGACCTCATTACGGTAAGGTCTCGTGCCTGCTCACCCTCCGGATCCCGAACTACAAACATTTAATTTAGAGAAAATGAAAACATAACAAATATAATGAAATATTATAAACCGCCAAATATGAGACTTAATAGTTACTGTTCCTCCAACCGCCGCCGCACGGGCTCGAAAAACCGCCTCACGACGCCCGAGGCGCCGATCACTAAATAGGTCAAGTCCCATCATGGAATGATGAGATGTAGTTCCGGACGGTACCATGGATCCGGTGAGAGTAAGGGGAGGGTATCACCGGCCGATGCAAGGTCTTTCACCGGCTCAATATGTCCACCGCCTCGGGGACATCTCGATCGGGGCGATGTGGTCTCCGATCTTCACCTCTCGTCGCCGTCGCCGCCGGATGACGTGGGACATGAGGTGCTTGTGGAGCCAGATCATCCCTATGTGTGCAACCACATCGACTCTTCTCTAAGAGGTTTCAAACCACTTTTTATCTTTGGAATAAATTTGTCTTCGATAGACCTCTCGATGCGTCGACCGCTCGCTCCTCCTCCCCGGATAGATTCCTGATAGATTCTCGAATCCAACGACGATCGGCGGAACTAAGACGCCTGGTGCCGACCACCACCGCTCGATGAAGCGCGCCTCGGTCTGTCTTCCCGTATCCCGCCTCTCAGCGGATGGACGGCTATCCATATGGCGCCGCAGCTCATCAACAACCGGAACCTCAACGAACCCAACCGACGATGTCCTCGGCCGGGTATCGAAGGTGAAGGCTCGAGGCTCGCTCGATGGAGACCCCGAAGATCGTGATCCTCAACAAACCGTGGAGCCCCTCCGAACTCGACGTTACGTCGAGGCTCATCCACCTCCGTGGACGAGACACACCACGATTTGAAGCGGAACTGCCGTCCCTCCTCAAAGGATTTGACAGATAACAAAAGTCACACCGAGTGGAGAGGGTGTGAGCATGTACACCCAAGAACGTGCTAACCTCGAATGAGTCCGGCTCGATGGACGTGAGATGATAACCGACCTACAATAAATTGAAAGATGTTATTTAATATTCTAATAAATACAATACCTCATACATGATTTAAAATTATAATAAAATTCAATACCTCTTGCTCAAAAGTGATCAGAAGTCGCGGTGAGAGCCTACTGAACTTCCACCTCAACACTTTGACTGTTGTGGATTGATGACGTCCCACTATACTTCCCAAGCCGGTATGATCTCGAGTGACCAAGCATATAGTGCCCAGATCGGTCCGTAAAAGTGGTATTGAGCATTAGGTCGACATCGCGTCGTATAATATCTCAATATCCGTAACCGTAGGCCCCCACGGAAATCGGCAAACGCCTCCGGATCGTCAACCAATGCCCAAACCCAATCGCTATTATCTTCCCCGTATCGTATCCAAATACGAACCCATGAGGGTAATAACGTGGCCACACATAAATAGTGACGAAGATCTACATCATCACTAAAATCACTACTACAAAATCTATCTACTAGATTACGAATGTAATCTGTGTGCCCCGCAAAAAGACTATAGACCTCAACGCCGCTCAAGTCGTAGTCTAGTGTGGGATCAAATGATGATGACCCAAATTGCGTGCCGGTGACTAGAGCATAATCTCTAATGGAAAACATATATATCTTCCATTGATGAAAAAATACATCTCCGGACGCGAGGCTCTATCCGACGGAGACTAAATGGTGCAAAGATAAACTAGACTTAGTCCGGAGTCCAATCAATCGATGACCAAAGCAACCCCTAAACATATCTACCAACTCTTCACGCCTCTTATCTAGCAAGACATTCTTAATATACTTAAAATAATCATCCTATAATAAGTCTTTACATCCGCCACCACATTTATCGTGGTAGGCCTCAAGAAAACAGGATCGACCTACAATTATATCAATGTCACATATTACACAACGACAACAAACCAACAAACTACTACAATAATTATTTCATTTGTATATAATTCGCATCAATAAACATCCTATCATACAAATATAAAAATAATTAGAACTCAATCTCTACAAATCACCTATCAAAATCGCCATAATTAAGTAATACAATTTAACCATTCTAAACCATAAACACTATTTTTCTAGTTCAATATGACTAACTTTTTTCTATGACTAACTTTTTCTATGACTAACAATATGATGCTATGACTAACTTTTTCTAGTTCAATATGACTAACTTTTTTCTAGTCGAAAAGAATCGTGAGAGCTAGCAAGTGTTAGAGTAATAGCAACTCAAGATCAATGCTATGACTAACTATATTTCTTTATATTAGTAATTCAACAAATAACAAATAACAAAACATGAAAATAAAATAAATACATTGGTAACATTCAACAATGAAATAAATCGAATATCCATTTATAGTTCAATTCTAGCTTTAGGAAGAAATAATAGAGCCAATTAACATTGAAAAAACTATTTATCCTTGCCATTCATGGAGTCAAAATCATCGGATTTTAGTTAAGTAAACTAGAAGGATTAGCGCAGCGTAAGTATGTGTAAGTTATTTTGAATTTCTTCTAATAATAATATATTTGTAAAACAAAAAGTAAATATATAGTTTTTATTATTCGAACCTTAGCGTGTATATATGTTCATTCCTAATATGTTTGAGACATATCCACCTATTGCATGCAATATATTTGTATACAAGATCCACCAAATTAGCATAATCGATCGATTATGCGATCCCACACAACATATATCTACCCATTGCATTAATCCTTTGCATATAATTATATAATATTAATATAATTAACTATAGTGGCCCAAAGATCAACTTCATCATTTATATCAACAATTTTGAAGGCACTTATATCAACAACTATGCTAAAATGCTAAAATAATATATAAGAGAACAACCCATATCATAATATGCTAAAATGCATAGCTAAATAAGGAAAACTAATTAAACAACCGACTCATATTCAATCATATTATTCAATCACATTTAGCAATATTTATCCAAAATATCATAATCGCATAAATATATTGTTTCAAGAGGAATATATACGAGAACATCTGGGTAATTCCATATTATCACGTGTAAATATGGTTTCGCCTAAAATATGGTTTCCGCAATTTATTACAAAATTCAATTAATAACTAATTATTAGAAAATTAAATAAATTATTTCGATCGAATAAAGTTTTTCCCCACGAATCGGAGAAGGCTTCGTCGACCGGAAAGAAGGTGATTCGACCGGAAACAACGAATTGTTTCAATATATTGAAACAATTAGTTGTTTCGATCGAATGCACTATCTTAAATGAAATGAGTGGCAAATTTTCAAATGGATATTGATGGTACAATTTTCTTCATAATGGGCATTTAAGTCATGCACCCTAATATTTATTGCAGTGGAGAATGGAGTCGTTTTCTCATCATCTAATGCAAACAAACTTAGATATATGGTTGTACTTAACATGTGGAGTGCATTTAATGAATGATAGTTGCAATTCAACTATTGTTTTTTTTAACGCCATCCAATATAATTTTGGCGCATCATAAATAAATAATTGTAACTAATAGATTCTTTTTTTTATCATGGGGACCCGCAACTGCTACCTTAAGTGCGTATTGAGTAAATCTCACGTTCCTATGCAATAGCCTGCAAACCACATAGGATAGGTAAACCACAAACTAATAGATTCTTGAATTATGTATTCTTGTGCAAAACTGATATTTCTGAAATATCATTCAACAATTAAGATTGCGAACAAGTATTGACAAATAAAATTACGTATATGCGGGATATATTCTGTAGTTAAAACTCTCCCGTAGAAGTGTGGGAATCATAATATCAAATCTATATATATATATATATATATATATATATATAGGATAGATATATATAGGATAGATCATATAGACCAAGCCCCAGATAGATGTAATACTCAATCTCATCCATTCATCTCATAAATCCTATGGTTGAGATTTTTCGGACTTTTAAGCTTAATTTCACCGATTTTCGCTTCATTAAGGGTAGATTAGTAATTTGATTTGTTATGTGATCGCGAAAACAAATTATGCATTTAGTTGAATCGAATAATGCATTCAAATGAACAAAAATGCATGCAATTGAACACAATAATGCATGCGATTGGAAGCTCGCGTCCGGCGGCGGGCATGCCTAGCAGCGCGCCGCGCTACCAACAGGCGCGCGTTTCGTGCGCGCTCGCCCGGCCGCCCCCGCCCGTTGGCTGTATTTTACGTTTTGTTCAATGCATCGACATGTTTTGATCAATGCATGGACATGCTTTGTTCAATGCATGAACGCGCTTTGTTCAACGCATGTTTGTGTTTTGATGCAACATACGGTTTTATGTTTTATTCAATGCATTATCATGTTTTGTTCATGCGGTTTCATGTTCAATTTTATGGTTTCGACGTAAAATCTCTCATTCATCCTTCTATGTCAATTGTCGTCTCTTTTCGATTGACACGCGAATTCGCCGTGAACCACCGCCATAGCCATCATATTTCGATTCTTCAATCATCTATCAAATTTATCTTCTATTTTTCTCAAAATCCATCAATTTTGTTTTCAATTTTTTCTTCTTTTCTTTCTTTCAAAATCTATTGTTTGTTGTTGTTTGTTTATATTGTTGATGTTCACCGGCCGCCGCCGTCGTCGGCGTCCTCCGCCGCTGCCGCCGCTGCTGTCTCCAAGACCGCCTGCTGCCACCAAGGAGGAGGAGAAGAAGGTTGATTTGATTTCTTCCCATTTTGTCCCTTACGAAAATTAAAAGAAAAGAAAAGAAAAGGAGTCACATGTGTCACCAGGTGTGCCCACGATTCAAAATGTGGTCAGATTGAGATTACATACTATCTTGGGACCGCGACTACTACGAACCCAATATATATATATATATATATATATATATATATATATATATATATATAACATTTCCATTTTATGTAGCTCCTTGACGAATTGGCTCAGTCATGTTCAACGACACGAAATAATCAATAGATTATTTGGACACACGCAGAGCATTCAATTTAGTCATCATACTTGTATGCCTCCATCAATCTCATTGTTCCAAATCTGTTAACTCTTAACCAATTAAGTTAAGCCCGTGAGTATAACCTCCGTCAATCTCCTTGTTTGATGGTTGACGGATTGGGATCATTAGGATATGGAATATCAAAATCATTACATATGTATATGTTAATATCATAAAAAAAATGTATTTTAACGACTTTTGAATTTTGATAGATACCTTTAATCATTTTTACTCGACATTTAGGGGATAATTTAGTAATTATATATATATAAAGAATTGAGATCACATGGTACCCAATTGAGATAGAACCCAAGTTTTAGGTTTTATCTATTCATATTATAAATCACATGGTGGAGATTTTTTTTAATTTTTTTAAGTTATATCTACTGTTAGCTCATAATTTAGTTCTATTTACGTCTATATTGTTTTTGTAATAATTAACTCAGTAGTGTAATCGCATTAGATTTCTAGTAATGTGTTTTAAGCTTTCAAGAAAAATAAAATATTATATTTTCTGACAAAAATGAAACATATAGTACATAAAACAAAAGGTTTGTTATTCACCCTGACAAACTTTTCCAAACAAATCTTGTCCCATAAGATTTGTGGTAATTATTATCTTTTATTTGTCTTCATGTTTCCCCCCCTTTGCAATATCATATCAAATTTTATTTTCTTGTTATTTTCCCTTTGGAATTGGTCTTTGAGCTCAGTTTCTATTATCTTCAACAGTCACTTTCTTAGTGAACGACAGAATAGATTGAGGCTCATGCATGAATGTTGAATGCACCACATTTAACTCATTCTCACACCGCAATGCAATTAATAGGATAATAATAAACTCAGCCCAAGTTTGATTTTTAACCTAATTTGGTGCTAATTTTATATAATAAGGTTATAATTGTAATTCTATTTTTTATTTTATTTAAATGTGTATTATCTTCCTTTCCTTTTTCACTTTCTCGTGCAGTAAAAACTCATCCTACATATTTTCATTTTTTTTTCTTTCGAATCGATTCTTCTCAATTTTTCCTTTGCTAGTAAAGATCTTAATCTGTTGTTTATCGATTCGTGGAGATCGAGCGCACATGTATTATCGATTAACATTATATTAATTTTCTATTAGTTTGTGTAGTTCTAACTTCTAAGTATATGTTTTAATTTGCATTGTGCAATCAAATTTTCTGATTTTTTCTGGATTTTTGTTCTAATTTGTGATGTTTCGTTCGTAAATTATACATATTTACTTGTTTTGAATTGTTCTACAACAAATTCGTACTTATGTCCATAGTTTTATATAAATTGATATGTGTTTTTTTATGAAAGTTCAACAATCAAATTGCATAGTATACTCTATTGATTGTGTACGAACAAAATACGAGTCAAGAGACAAGGTAGTTCATGTTTAAATACATAATTGTTAGCTATTATATGCATTATTTATATATGTTCGTATGGTTTGTATGTTTCTGAAAGTTCAACACTCAGACATATATATTATTCTTATTTCATACGTAGTTTTCTTCATAATTGCATGCATTTATGAAAGTGAATATTTGACCAGTTTTATGGTTGTACACTTCCTAATCAAGTTGATGTTCCTTCTACATATCGTCAAGATTAAAAGAAAATGGAAAAAAGTTCAAGTCCACCAATCAATATATATGCTTTGAAAAATGCAAAGAAGTCAAAACGAAGATACAACAACTGTAAACAAATGGACATCATGATGCTCGTAATTGTGATCTAGAACTTGCTTTAGATTAGGGTTATTAGATTTGAGAAAAACATATTTTACATCTATGTATAAGATTCAATTTTGGAATTTGGATGTACTTTCATTTCCTTTCAGAAATATTTTTTTTAATCTTAAAATACATCATTTTAAGTGTTTATGTGCGTATTTGTCTTTATCGATATGCAATTTATTTCAATAATGGAATATTTATATTTGAAGGATTATACATGTTTGTTTTTATAAATATATGCATATTTATATGTTAAATATGTAGATTTATCGCGATAGATGCAGGTTTCTATTTTGAAGTATGTATATTTCTATTTGAATGTATGAAACTTTTGATAATTGAAGTTATTTATAATATTTAAACGGAATGATAATGAATAGTGACTACATGCATTAAATCCACCAACTGTACATCTTATTTAAATCAAACCACTGTATTTTTTTTCATCAGCACAAATGATATGAAAATAAAAAAATTATTGGCCCGTATGTTTGCATTAAAACAAATTATTCACTAAGGAAGTAAAATGTTGATGAGTTTCATGGCTCCATTTTTAATTGTTTGCTCTGTAGTGGATGTCTGTTTCTCAAATTCGTGATCTTTGAACTCTTTGCATTCTTTGCTAAATAAGTATGCAAAATATTTCAACTTCAATCTCCTAATTTTCTTCTTTGTTATTTTAGAGATGCAATACAACAATTTGTTATTTTTCTCTCCCATGTAAGAATCTACATGTTTTCGCATATATATGATTCATGGCCTTACGGGTAAAAATTTATACGCATGAAGAAAACTTTATATTTGCATAAACTATTACGGAAACATGCATAATAATATTAACATGCATGCATAAATATGCACTTTATTATGATCAATGCTAAAAATCAATTATGGAATATATAATGCATACAAAAATATTGAATAATCCATACCGTGCTTCATATATATACATCTTGACAAATTCATGCATCAACATATACGTTTTTGAATCATATCCAACGAAAGCTTTAAAGAGTGAAAATGCATAACCTAATCAAAATAAACAGGGCTTAAATTGAGATCTTAAAAACTAATCTAGTTATACATTGAGACCATAAGCACTATATATTTTCTAATTAATTTGTCTATAAAAAGGAAAAAATAAAATATAAAATAGAAGTTCAGTTGTATATTATAATAATTCTATGTTTGATCCGGTGTATTTTATAGAAACTCGGTAAATATAGAATGAACAAAAATCGAAAGATCTAAGTGAATGTATTGTTATGTTTTACAATATTCACAATAAGTTAAAAGGCATAAGGAAAAGAGATATACCTTTAGGATTCGTCTGTATACTCTTTGCTTTCCTCGAAGTCATATTCTTCGCAGATAACTTGAAGATTCATAATTGTATAAGAGTTTTTGTTTGCAGATTTTCAGTTCCAAGTTACAGAGGGCCTAGGTTTCAATTCGGAGTATTTTGTATAAGAAATTGAAAAGAAGAAGGAGGAATTGTAGAGATGGGATCTTCAGAAGAAAATGAGTAGAAAAAGACTATATGTATATATAGATATAAAGTTACATTACAGCAGAAAATCTAGGCATTACTAGGGTGTATTTACAATTTGCCCCGATTTTTTTTTAAAAAATGCGCTAACACGTGGTAAGAATTTGGAGTGTCCATATAAACATAATATATGATTAAAATTTAGTATTACATGCTACATGAGAACAGTGTAATACTAATACTGATCCATATTCATAATATCTTTTTTATTTATTTTGCCTTCTTTTAAAATCATAACTTTTATGCCATAA
This sequence comes from Salvia rosmarinus, assembly GCA_036937905.1. Classification (NCBI taxonomy): domain Eukaryota; kingdom Viridiplantae; phylum Streptophyta; class Magnoliopsida; order Lamiales; family Lamiaceae; genus Salvia; species Salvia rosmarinus. Next base: position 92,209,215 of record CM072819.1, read on the forward strand.
CTGAAAACCAAGCATAGAAACGGTGTCATCTTATCCCGATGCTTTGAAGTCGGAATCTTGGACTGCACACTTTGTAGAAAATCTTGGTCCAAATTTATAGCTGAGATTATGAATATATTAGAGAATTTGGTCAAGTGCATTTTATGAATCCCAGTTAAATTCTTAACACAAATATTTGACCCTGACCAATAATTCGATCAAAAAAAAAGAAAAATCAAGGCTGTGATAATTGGGATGTAAATCCAAATGCTTAAATAGCATTCATAAATACTCGTGGTTGGTAGGTAACTGAAGCCCGTGATTCAAAAATCAAACACGAGTAGTGTCAGTCCAATTAATTATCTTCCACTCACTCCCTCTTCTCCATAAACCCTTCCTTCTTTGATGAACTCATTAGCAAAGTGATGAGCTGCCGCTGTCATGAAAATGAAAAGCCAGAATTGCAATATTAATGTTAGCCAAGAGTAGAAACCTTTCTTCTTGTCTTCACATCAACCACTTTTATTGGATGAATTTACTTCTCTTCTTTCACTCTCTTTCTTCCTCAGTTTCTCTCCTATTTACCAAAATGCAGAAGCTTTGAACACACACACAAAATAAAAATGTGGGAGAAGACGAAGAAGAAGAAAGACAACGTCTGGTTCTCGTTAAAGAACTCACTCCATTGCAAATCCGACCCCTCCGACGTGCACGATCCCAGGCGGCCGGAGAAGCAGCCGAGCTCAATCCTCACCAAGAAATCCGGCGGCCGCTCCGGCTGCTCGAGGTCCATCGCCAATCTCAAAGACGTCATCCACGGCAGCAAGCGCCATCTCGACAACCCGCCCGCTTGCAGCCCTCGCTCCATCGGCAGCAGTGAGTTTCTCAACCCGATTGCCCACGAGGTCATCTTGAGCAACTCCAACTGCGAGCTCAAAATCACCGGCTTTCACGGATTCCATGACGGCGACGCCGCAGCCGCCGACCGAGGCACGTTTGTGGGAAATTTACGGCCGGGGACGCCCGGACCTGCAGACAACCGCACCATGCATCACTTCAATCCTCCATTGAAGAGCTCTAGGAAAAATCCCCATCTCTCTATATCTCAAAAACGCGCTCCGGTTGAGAGAAACGGCAGCGGTGGCGCTGCGACGTGCCACAAATGCGGCGAGCAGTTTGCGAAGTGGGAGTCTCTCGAATCCCATCATCTCTCCAAGCATGCCGGTAAATTCAATTAGATTCACTAATCCACGTTATGGTTTATTAACTAGGGCTTTATTAATCCCCAATTAAAATCTATCAATCCCTATCCTAGTAATCCCGATTAGCATTTATTAATTATAATTAGAACAGATGCGCCTAGCATCCTGGCTCTCATGTGTGCATTCAAACGTCTAACTCATCCATCATAATTAAATTCAATTAGAGTTTATTAACCTCTATCTAGGGGTTTATTAATCATACGGATGCACAGTTAATCATTTCGTTTGCAATTGCAGTGACAGAGCTAGTGGAAGGAGATTCGTCGAGGAAGATAGTCGAAATCATCTGCAGATCAAGCAAGTCGGAGAGCCGCAGCGTGCGAATTGAGAGGGTTTTGAAAGTTCACAACATGCAGAAAACCTTATGTAGATTCGAGGATTACAGAGAAATGGTAAAAATCAAAGCAAACAAACTCCCTAAAAAACACCCTCGTTGCTTGGCTGACGGCAACGAGCTATTGAGATTCTACGGCACCTATGCCGCCTGCGCCCTCGGCGTGGGCTCCTCGAGCCTGTGCGTGTCGGATAAATGCAGCGTGTGCCGCATTATCCGACACGGGTTCTCCACGAAGAGGGAGGTGAAAAACGGAGTGGGCGTATTCACCACCTCGACTAGTGGGAGGGCTTATGAGTCGATAGAGGTTGATGTGGACGATCCCTCAATTAGAAAGGCGTTGATCGTGTGTCGGGTGATCGCCGGGAGGGTGCACCGGCCACTAGAAAACGTGCATGAGATCATCGGGCAGACGGGGTTCGATTCCTTGGCCGGGAAGGTTGGGTTGTATTCGAATGTGGAGGAGCTTTACTTGCTTAGCCCTAAAGCTCTGCTTCCTTGCTTTGTGGTCATATGTAAGAGTTGAGGGAGTTTGAACTGGTGTTGAGGTTAGTTTGTGGATGTCTAGGTTGATTAATTAATTGTCACAAAATGTTTGTGGAATCTCTGCATGTTCGATGATGGTAGAAGAATTCCTTGTGTTGCATCTAATGCAATGTAACTTGACCTATTGATGTTTTGTTCATTGTTAGCTGACAATTGATAGATATTAATATAGAAGAGAAGTTATCTTCATCGTAAAACAAAATTTATTGAAAACAACAAAATAATATTAATGAATGTCTCATAAAACACGAAAACAAAGTATCTATAGACCTAAAATGAATCTTCAGAAAGGGATTAAAATCCTCAAACGAAAATAAATCGAAAAATTAAAAACAATACATGAAACAGTGGAATGTGGGCTCAAAAGCCATCACAACAAAGTTGCGTGTCTTGCTTATTTTGCTTCCTAAAAACATTGTATAATAGCGATTATGAGCTCGATGTCAAAAGTTATGCGTATTTTGGATCCTACCGATTTTGCTCGATTTTTAACCATCAAATACACAATAGCTATTTGTCATGCACCACATTATGACATGGTTGTCTTTTTCCTGACTTTGAAATTACTTACACAAATATATTACATTCGTAGCGTACAGTGATTGTGAATAATATGCCCACTTTCATGAAAATGTCACCTAATTATGCGTAAAGACTGAAATAGAAAATGGTACCAAATCATTACTCTTGAAATTTGACAAATAAAAACAGAGGATGCATTAGTAGCATTTTTGTGATACTTGTAAGGAATATCCTAGTAGTGAATGTAAGAAAGTGGTTGAATCATGGAGGAATGTTTTGACTTGCTTTAGACTAAAGGGATGTAATACTAATAAATTGGATAGAATACGATCCAAAAAGTAAAACGATAAATCCAGGGTTAATAATGTGGGCTAGTTGACAGTTATGAATCATAGTGTAAGTTCAAAATATAGAACAAGAATCGAGACAACAACAGGTCATTTTGTACTGGCAGTTTTTATATGTCTCCACTTTTCCTATTTGATTTCTTGTGTTTGTGCAACTCCCTTTTATTTTGATGCCCTCTACTCTATGCCTCTTAACTTTCTTCTTGTATTTTGTGTAAAAACAACCTTCATGTTGTATTATTATTTTATATTTCATTTGGAGCTATATAAGAACTTTCTTTGAGGGGAACATGCTATCCTAGCTACATAGTGTGATATCTTTCATGTAATCCAAACATTATAGACGTCTCATTTTTTAGTTCCGATGATTTTAATCTTTATCAAATAACCGTATTCCAAATGTCTCAAATTCGAATTCCATTAATGTTTTCTAAATTGAGCTTCTCAAGCTGCACATCTGATTTCATCACATCGAACTCATTTCTAGACCTATTTTATGGGATTTAAATGAAAAGGCAGGAGAAATCTGCTATTTTTAGCTATATAATACTTCCGTCGTGCCATCCAAGACGGCTCATTTTTTTTTCGGTACGATTATTTAGGAAAATGATATAAAATGACTAAAGTGATAAAAATAGGTAGATCTTATAATTTTTGAAAAAATAATTATTTCCTAAAAAGAAAACATATCATTTTGGGTGAGACGGTCCAAAAAGAAACATGTTATCTTGGTTGGGATGAAGAGATTAATTAATATTTAAGTCATCAATATAAGTGTAGTCTGGCAAATTTCATTGGTTCCTCAGACTGAGAAGAAACAAAAGAGGCAGGTTGCTTGGGAGAATCAAATCTTCTGCAGCAAAAATTAAAACATGGGTTTTAAATGGAGTGGTAGATGCAACTTATGAATGCTTGCAGCACTCATAACTATTATATTAGGTTCAGAAAATTTTAAATAAGCATATTCAAATGTAGAACGCATTAATGGTGATATGGACTCTTCACAGGGTGCCAACCTGCCAGCATTCTCTCTCTCTTTGACAAGAAGGGTTTTGTTGTTTGAGGAATTCAACACCAAAAAATGACAGTTAAAACCTTCTTGTGTCTGATGCATTCTGCAAAAGCCTTGGAAATTCGGGAGCCAACCAAAATCAAAGTTTCTAGAGAGAAAAAAGAAAAATAAGAATTCCACTATTGACAGTTAATGGTTAATTTGTTTGTGAGTACTAAATGTCAAAATAAAATTGAACATTTTAGCAAGAAATCAGAACTAATTATTATAGGGTTCGGAGCTTATTTACCACTTTTTGTAAAAATAAGTGCAATGTATATCCATTTGTAAAAATAAGTGTCGTCCATACCCATTTAATTATTTTAATATATTTTCATCAAAATCACAACAAAATTTGTGCTCTGAACACACGAAAATCTGTGCTCTGAACACCTGAACACCCAAAAATGTGTGCCTAGACCAGTCAAACCACTTTAATTCAAAATTTTTGGTTATAAAAAAAGGATCTGTCTCTCTCTCTCTCTCTCTCTCTCTCTCTCATCGAGGCTAACCCAACTCCCGCGAACCCACCTCCGGCACCACATGACAACCCACCCCGATGGCCCTCTCAGGCTAAGCCCACCGCGGCGAACTCATGCCAACCCTCAGCGCACCACGCGGCCAACCACCGCGGCCAACCCTCCCACGGCCAACCCACCGGCGGCCAACCACCCGGCGGCCAACCTCCTCGGCCAACCCACCTGGCGGCCAACCACCCGGCGGCCAACCTCCTCGCGGCCAACCTCCCTACGGCCAACCCATCCCCTCGACGGCCAACCCCCCCACGGCCAACCCACCTGGCATGGCTAACGCCCCCCGGCCAACCACCCCGACTGCCAACCCACCTCGCGACGGCCAACGCCCTCACCGCCAACCACCCCGGAGGCCAACCTCCACGACCAACTATGGCGGGTTTTTTTTTAATTTTGTTTATTTATATTATTGTATTTTTGTTTATTTATATTATTGTATTTTTGTTTATTTATATTTGTTCAAAATGGATGTCCGCTCTTAGTTATTTGATAAATTTTGATATTGCTCAGATTATGAATTATAGGCTAATTGTTGATATTGCTTGTATTTCTATTAACTTTTATTTATTACTATTATTGGAAAACAAAATAGACGTTATAGTAAAATTGATAATTACTATTAAAATCGATACTTACTATTAAAATTGATAATATTTCATTAAATAGACGTTATGTAAAATTGATAATTGATAATTACTATTAAAATTGATAATTGATAATTATTATGTAAAAAGCATAGAAAATAGACGTTATGTAAAATTGATAATTACTATTAAAATTCATACTATTTTGCTTTTATTGGAAAACTAATATTACAAAATTATTTTATTTAACTTTTCATAATTAGATAGATATTTTTAAAAACATGTATGTCACCTTAAAACTACAAATTCATTTAAAAATCCTCAGTATTCTACAATATATATTTATATTGTTGTATTTTTGTTTATTTATATTGTTGTTTTGTATATTTTTGTTAATTATTATGATTTATGAATTATAATTCCAATTATATGCTTTGTTAATTATATATTATTAATTATGTATTTATATGCTTTGTTAACTATATATTGTTAATTATGTATTTTCTATGCTTTTTAACTATATATTGTGTTGTGTTTATGCTTTCAAATAATTCAATATATGTGATAGGATATTAATTATGAATTTGGACATGAATTATTATGTTTTGTAAATCTATGCTTTGTGAATTCGGACATTAATTCAATCTATGCTTTGTGAATTATTATGTATGGTTATACATGTTGTGAATTAATATATGTGAATTATAATTAGAATATATTGTTAATTATGTATTGATGTTAATCGACAATACATAATTATATCGACAAAAATTTATGTACTGATCACTACTACAAAATCAAGATAGACTACGCGTTTTTTGTGTAGTGTATGCGTTCGTAGTGTAGAGAAAAGTGGTGTAGAGAAAATGACGCCAAGACACACCACGCTAGTTTTATGCGTAGTCTATACCCACCATAGACTACGCCGCACATAGACCACGCCACGCACGTAGTCTATACCCACCATAGACCACGATCACACACAAATTTCGCACACACACACCATTTCGCATTTTACGCGTAGTCTATACCCACCATAGACCACGCCGCACATAGACCACGCTTTTTAGCGTAGTCTATACCCGCTGCACACAAAATTTCGCACATACACCACGCTCGAGCGTAGTCTATATGTATTAACTATGGTTTTGAGTTTATTTACTACGGTTTTAATGCCAAATTTACTACGCTTTTTATTACAACCGTAGTCAATTTAATAACAACTACGGTTTTCAATTTCAACCGTAGTTAATTTCTTTATTTAAACTCGTACAATTAATAACTCACAAGCAAATGAGATTAAAATATACTCATGACTACGCTCAAAATCACTATTCAAAATATACAACTGTTTTCATTATAGTACAAAATCACTATACAAAAATATACAATCTGTTTTCATTACAGCTACAAAATCACTATACAAAAATTATATGCACATCACATAACAAAACAATAAGACCGTATCCCCCATATCACAGTACAAAATAATTCAAAAGATCATGAACTCGAAAAAGATTTACAATTTCGTTAATGCATAACAGAATGAGATCCAGATTTACAATTTCGTCAATGCACATCAGGCTTCTTCAGTTGTCCACACTGTTAAAGACCAAACAATAGCAAAATTACAATCACCATTGCAGACCAGTAATTATTAATCAACAATATCTTTGCATGGAATACCTGAGAGAAGTAACTCTTATCACTAATCATGAAATCTACCAAACTAGTAAAATAGTTGCTCAGGAATTCGGATGCTCTTTTGACAAAATTGTTTCTCAACTTGTCAAGATCTGCCCGCTTCTCCTGAACTTGTCCATCACCATATCAAGTAAGAGAAATTATCCCTTTATCAGGTGAGTATCATTTGCAATTTCAATTTAGAACTAATGATTTAACTTCAAGTTAGGAAACTAACTTAAATATAATTACAATGCAAATTATATCGATAGAGACCACTAAAATTGTAGAAGCATGTGCAACATGAATGAAGACACAAAGCTAGAGAGTAAATGGACTTTTGTGGTGAACGTTTACACAATCCATCTGAAATACAAGCTTATTACTTTTACAAAATACAAAGCTAAAAAGGTAAAATACCTGAGAAGCCATAAGCACAATGGTATTTGATCCAAACATAGGTTACTTAAGCAGAATATGCCATCTAGGCATCTATTAAGAATGAGAAACCTTAGAAACTTTTGCTAAGCATTAGAGTGCAATAGCAGACCTTGTCTGGTCTTTCAAAGTGTTTTGAGTTATATAACAAATTTAACATGTCCATACTTCTCTTATTTCCACAATTCACATAATTTGGCATCTAGCTGGAGAATGCTTAGACAACGAACTTCACTATCCCTCAAGATCCGACATAGGAGAGCTTAAGCATTAGAAGAAAGTAACCACGTTACCACTTGCCTTCATCTTTCTTCACAACTCTTTGTAGTGCCAGTTCAAAGTCATGGGCATGGACGCCATTCCAGAGAAGAAGTAATTGAGTGAAGAGAATAATCTCAGATGATCACAAGAAAGCCAATCAACAAAAAATCATTTGTTGTAGACATATGAAAACATGAAATTGAGATAAATTTGAAGCGACTCGATGGCCTTCAAAGCAATGCGACCATCACAAATGAGCGAGGTTAGTCACAAAAAATGGCCAAGCATAATGAATGAAATGATGTCAACCAAGATTAGTAGATTCATCAAACCGAACATTGATGATTATAAATACCTTTTGGCACACTTGTTGCAAGATTGGAAAATTCGCAAGGATATATTAGCTTCGTAGCTCTTTTAAAGCTTTATCTCCATTCCAACTGAGTTGGTTAAAAGTTAAAACACATAAGAAAAACAAAAGAATGAGAAGAAGCTCACCATTTTTCTTGAAAACGTTAATATCGAAGGAGAAAAGAAAATGACTTTGAAATGGAATTCTATATATAGTGAGTTTCCAAAGCTCAAACATTATAGAACTAACTTTATTTAAGTTTATGTAATTTTTTTAAGTGCTTTGAATCAGCAATGGAAGAATCCGTTTTGGCTGCAATGTTATTATGTTCAAGACAAATTTTGGATTTAAAGAAACATATAAGTGCATTTTGACAATATCATTCACATTATATAAAATTGGGGATATTAGTACATAAACAACAAATTCCATAACCATCATATAGGTTCCTCTTCCCTCATTAGCCAAGTCTAATTCCCATTATAATTGATTCTAGACAGGAAACAAGGCTCTCTAAAAAGTGACTAGGAGAGGATGACACTTGAGGACAGGCGGCAAAATGTAATCTGCTAGCTCTATTTAGAACATCATATTACATAAACAACTAGGAACAAAATGACCTCGAACAATTTTTCACTCACACCCTATAAGTAACCGACCATCCGCTCTCTATAAATCACAAAATATGAACAGACAAAAAGTATAACTTGTTATAATCAAACCTAAAATCATTATATGAAATACATCGACATGTTTCTTTTAAATCTAGGACATAAGAAAAATTATCAAGTTCTCAATTTTTATATGCCAAAATGTTCACTGACTTTGCATTTATGATATTGTATGGGCGATCACCAACAGATTTTACTAACAAAGTAAAAATAGCATCCATCACGGTGGTAATTAATACTAACCAACGAAATGCACTGAAAATCACGCTTGACTGGGTATTTTTCTCCGGTCCATCCAACTCAATATGTCCCGCATATATTAAATAAAAGAATTATAATACATCGAGAAGAAGAGTTTGCAAACCCTATCATATCATACATCGAGAAGAAGAGTTTGAATGAACAGATTGTACCAGATGCTAATTCCCTTCACGAGCTTCCCGGAAGAGCATATTTACTCGTCTAAGGTCACGATTGTTCTCGCAAAATGATGTTTTTATATTGAAAGGGACTCTAGAAACAAGTGAATGGTAACTAGAGAAACACATCGAATGGTAACAGACATGCAAGTTATGGGAGCAAAGAACACTCCTTTCTCGGTTGAAATAAGCCATTAACTCACATGTATAGGTTATTTAATGAGAATGAACATTACCTTGTAATATGTCTCCACGTAAAAATCGGGATTGGCACCTAATGTAACTGCAATATGTGAAGCTTACGTAAAACTTCTGCAAAAATATGCCAAATCTACACTCCAAATATTGAAACATAAGTATAGTAGGCTATCAGAAGTCGAACAAATTTATAGCATGGTAAGAGTGAAAGGAAAAAGATAACACGGCTCATTACTAAATACTAGTTGGTAAATGAATGACTAATATAGATGAAAAAAAACTTGATGGAATGTTGCAGGTACAAGACATTAGCACAGTACGAAAGCGGAAATAAAACATACCCCTGCTTATTGCTTGCCAGATTTTTCTCCTTATGGCTAAAATAAAAATGACCAAGGCATTAATTATAAGAAGGTACCTTGTGGTATAACAGAGCTCTACTAGTTCTTCAATAGTACAGTCATATACACCAAGAGCTTGCAAAACCATAAGAACGCAAGCCATAGTCTTGTCACATCATATCATTGTTACGTTGATTAGCATTAGCATTTCACGGGTTTGATGACTTTAATCAGAGCCAGTTAAAAGAATGGATGGGATTGTTGAAGCCCAAGATGCACCTGAAATGAAGAATGGAAACTTGAGACTTCAGACTCAAATAATGTGCAAGCCTTCCGTAGAAGCAATGGAAGCGCCATTCAGATAGCAAATGTTGATCCAAAGAAAAGCAGTTAATACAAAAAATACTAGTTAACATTTTTTTCTTTAACCGCATATAAAAGCATGTGATTGATGAAGGTCTTTCCTTCGATACTCGGATATTCTTCGATGACAAAGATCCATAACATTGCTAGCGCAGCAGCACCGGGCTCCACAATCGTAGTAGCATTGGTTCGATTCGTTATTCGCTTATGTGATATTTTTCTTGTCTATCGGCCCAAAAGTCCAAATAAGCGGTTGGTGAAATCCATTAGTGAGAATTCTTTATGATTGAAACATGCCCTTAGACTAGTGTTTGACACCATGTTCATTTGTTAAATAGTTTTCCATGTAGATCGGACATGCAATAACTTAGTGATAGATCCAAAGTTAATTGGGACCTAGAGAACTCTTTGCAACAATGGTGAATGAGTTTTCAAGCTTATCTCTGCATGGAAGTAGCTACCATTTCAAAGCAAGTAAGATGAATTGTTTAAGAACTATGGAACCGAGAAAAGCATTAACTTACTACATCGTGAGCTTTTAATACACCAAGAACAAAGCGATAACCATCGAAAGCGGAAGGAGCAAAAGAACAAGAGAAGCAAAAAGCAAGAACGTAAAAACCCTCAACTTACTTAGGGCAATCATCGCACTGGAGTTTACAATCGTGGCAACAACCATCAAAGGCCATCCTACGGATGCCACAACTTTCATCTTGGGCATCCCATGTCCAAGAAGCAACGACATGCCATCCGAAGTTCCAAAATAACATATTCAAACTTCTTATATAGATTCGATCAGAACCGGCAAGATTTCAGAGGATTGGATGCATACTCATCCATCGTGCCCAATGAATTCAAGAATGATAGGGTCAAGGAGAAACAGGCTTCTAGCCTAAAGCAAAATGAGTTTGCTATATTGCTGATGTGCACATTTAGAAAATAAAATAAGCTTATATGCTTAAAATCACACATAATTGTACCTAAACAACCATTAGATTATTCCACCTAGCAAGGAAATCATACATAGTTTCATGAGATGCTAGTCCTATAATTCAGGTAAATAAGTAAAATCTCACATAAGACAATGCTCAATAAAATTGAAACATAGACATCAAGCGTAAGACCGAGATGTCACGGGATTATGTTATTTTCCGAGTATAAAAATATAGTTACCTTTATTTAGTAAATAAAAAGAAATATTATAATTTATTAAAGACTAATAGAAGGAGATTATTTTTATTGTCGGTGGCATACCAATATAACTAGCCTCAATTAGTCATAAATTTCCATACAAATTGTAGTTGGAATTATAATATTTGAATACATGAGAATATAAAACAATATAAACAGTTCTCTATGTCGAGACCGATGTATTTTCTATTAAGGAAACATCAAAAGTTAAACATAAACAGATTACAAAACACAAATATGACTCAAAAGTTAGTCCGTGTAATCACACCTTATGACCTATAACCGATAATAGTGTCTATGTGGTGGAGATAGTTTGAAACAAAGAACGTACCATAAATATGCAAAGAAATCAAGCATTTGCGAGATTAGATTTGGCAACTAATTAATGAGTGGAAAACGCACCATACTAAGAAGCGCATACTGAAGGCATGACATCGATGTCAAGCTCGTGAAGCAACTCCACATGATGACAAGCGGCACACGATCCCAAATTTCAACAAAAGACCGGAATCCGTAAATAGAAGCAGTTTTCCATAGACCAACAGAATGTAAGATCTCGCCACATTTCGCACATCCGAACAAATCATCGGCCAATGCCGCTCCTTGAAAATCCCTATCTTGTCTCCTAAACACCGCATGAAGTCCTCGCCATGAATAACGGTCCTTAGATTGCAACCATTTCCACCCTTGATTGAAAAGTCCAATATCCTCCATCACCTAAAATCCCTAAAAATATTGGCTACTAAACAATAAACTCAATCGCAACGACCAAATCCTACAAAGCCTAGAATTTTGTCCGTAATCCAAAACTTCCACCACGAGCGGCCTCTAAACAGTGGCGATTGAAGATTCGACCCAAAATTGCAACTATGCCGCTGCGGCATCTCGTTATCTACAAAGCATTTCCTAAATATAACTTAGTTTCCGCTACTATAAGTCGGTAAAAGCGAACCAAATTGCGAATACGCAGTCGAGCAAACATGTGGCATTAACAAGAGCAAAAGATCCGAATATTCCTTCTACACGTTAAAGATAGGATTCAACAACTCCTAGTTGGAAAATTAGCGAGAACTCATACTAAAACACTAGAAAATTAGCAGGATCTCATACTAGATCCGAATATTCCTTCTCCACACATTGCACCTCATCAAATGTCCAATTCAAGAAATTAACACGAAGTAGTTGAAGAAACCAAGAAACCGAAACACACGCAAACGGACCGAGATAATAGTGGGCGTTGTATACGTTCTCGCTACACACGGTGAATAACAAAAGATGTTGTGATTCCTCGGTGCGAAGGAACGAGTTGCACGAGCGAGCGAGATGCAATTCACACGCGATGGCGGTGTAGATTCACACATAGAGTGATGGTGTGGCGCGTGTTTTCTTTTTTGTCGGTGGTCTCGTCGGCTTTGCTTGTGGCGCTAATGCCGCATTGCACCTACACTACACTACAAGATGTTTCGCTTTGCTTGTAGATTCACACTACACACACGAGAGATTGGAAATTGGGGCATGTTTTGGCAGCAACGAGGGTTTGGCGAGAGCGGTGGTGGCTCTCGACGACGAGATCGCCGTCGATGGAACAACGATGGCGCAAGGAGGTAAGATTGCAGGATGGATCGCCTGGCGGGAGGAAGGGTTTCGATGGTGAAATTTCAAAACTGTGTGAAAATCCGAAATAGAAATCCAAACTTTTATCGTAAACTTCATCAAACTCACGACTTTACCTTCGATTCCTCACTCGCTAACCGAAAACTCGGGCAGAGCTCGGGGTCCATCTCGGATCCGCAAAGACGTCGCCGTCGGCGATTAGGAAGAGATCGTCGAAATCAATGTTGTCGAGCGATTCCGGTGAAGAAATCGGAAACTCGCCTCGTCGATTGAAAAGCCTTCCATTTCGCCTTTCTTTCATTCTTAGGGTTTCTCAAAGCGACACAACTAGCATTAATCCCACCTGGATTAATCCGATTTCAAAGAACCACACGATCCCGTAATTTTTATTTAAAATAAAAAAAATTAATGCACATAGACTACGCTTTTTTTATAAGTGTAGTGTATTGGGTGTCAAAAACACGCACATACACTACGCTTTTGTTAAGCGTAGTCATTACTTCATAAAGACTACACATATTAAGTACACCATAGTCTATATTTCAACAATTTTTGCACATAGACTACGGTTTTGATAAAAACGCGTAGTCTATACCTATAGACTACGCTTTTTAAGAAAAAGCGTAGTCTATGAGGTGTAGAGAAAAGGTAAATTTGTAGTAGTGAGTACATTTATTTAAATTTAGGATTATGAATTTTGCATGATATATTGACAAATATATTTCTTTTAGGTAGAAATTTTAGATAGTAAAATGCTATAAATTTTTTATATATGTAGTTGAAGGACGTTAGACGATTAAAGTATAAATGAATAAGTTTAAGCTTGTTTTAAATTACTAAATGTATATTTAAGTATATGATGATGATTTGGGGAGTTTGGGATGAATTTGGATGAGTTTTGATTGATTTGGCAAATCATATTATAAACGTTACTCTGCCGAAATTTCGGTAGAATTCGTTTATTAATAAGACGCTTTGAAATTATAAGCGGTAAACTATTGATAAGTAGTTAATCTTATGTTACTAAATTCAACAAATATATTTCTTTTAGGTAGAAATATCCACCAAGTAATTTTTAGGTAGAAATTTCCAATCCTTGCAGCTATGCTAACACACAAAGGTTGTCTAATGCGTTTACTTCCTTGTAATTTTGTGAACTTAGAAACAAAATATATAGTGGATAATGTGTTCCATGGGTAAAGTTCTTAAGTCCATCCACAAAAATTAGTCATAGGAACAAAATTTCCAATTCTATGTTAATCAAGACACAAAAAGTTCACCACCAATTCTATATAATTTTGGAATTAATTTCACAATATGTGTGAACACACTAATTGACATATTTCTTAATTAAGCATAATTTTTTTTAATAAATAGAAATCGAGTTCTTAAGGCCGAGACCATCAATCGTCCATCCACAATCAAGACCTACTTCAAGCCCAATTATTTAAGAAGGGTCATACAGAGATTAAGAGACGTAGGTGGTGAAGACCGTGTATAGGTTTAAGCGAGGATGTTTTGGTCACTTTGTTGGTTGGGAACACGGATCCAAGTCAAACATGAGTTTGCACCATATGCTATCCCGACAGATTAGGCCCCTCCAAGGTCAAGATCGAGCGATATGGTTTTTATTAATGGGAGGACAATTTGTTTTTCCTTCGGATTTTGCGCTCGTGACGGGTTTGAGTTTTGAGACGTCATCTTCGATCCTACACCGAGTACGATCCGCAATCCGTTGAGGTTTATCAAAGGTTTGTTGGTAGCGGAAGGACTAGTATAGAGAATCTAGTGTGAGATTCTTTGATACGGACCGTCCGATTGATGATCCGGCGGTCATCTATATCTCCGTGGCCCACATCTTAGTTCTTTACCCATTCGCCTTGGTATCGACTTGCCACGACACCGTGGATCCGTGGATTTGAGTCTTAGTTGACGATCCGGACGTATTTGCTAGATTTCCATGGGCTGCATATGCGTATAAAATTCTACAACACTACATGTGGAATATGAAGACCGGGCCAAATATCACTTCTACGGACCATCATGGGCATTATATATTTGGTCACTAGAGATCATCCGGATCTCGCACGACGGTTGCAAAGTATGTCCGGAGGATGTGTATCCTAGATGCATGAGGTGGAAGTTCACGAAGATGATTGGACGTGGATACACAACCCCGCTCGATCGTGAGGGCAACCATTGTGGGGTTAGTCCGGACGACTATGAGATGAGCATGCCGTATTATACGTCATCTCTATATCCGGGTGCACTGGGAGTGAACTACAGGAGACCCGTTCCCATCTGTGCGCCTTGGGAACAACCCCCGGCCCGCACTAGACAGCCTCGTTCTAGAGCATGGCCTTCTAGTGATGTGGGGGTTAGTCGGCGATCGATGCACGAGACGAGGGCACGCATCGCTGTTGTTGAAGAGGCGAAGAGGGCACAGGGAGCCTGAGGAGGAGCCTGAGGAGCCACGACATCAGTCTGTGGGGATAGAGCGTGCGTCGGACGAGGGACGCCGATCTGATATAGGGGGACGCAGTCAGGATACGGGGAAGCGTACGAGACAGCTACGTTCCTCTTCATCTAGCAGCGGCGGTGAGCACCAAAGACGCTCGAGTCGGAGGATCGTCGTTGGATCACGCACACGATCATTGATGTGGTTAGAGAATATTCAAGGACTCAAGACGTGGTTCGAGTCATGATAGAAGGGTGTCGATGTAGATGTTCGCATAGATCGAGGCATATCGCCGTCCGTCGTGGAACTACCCCACCGGCGATGCGGAATGACGATCGAGACCGTGGCCTTCTACTGCACTCCTACATCGATGTACCCAACAGACTCCTCTAGAAGATCCGGCCTCTCGTACACCACCCGAGTATACACCTCATCGTCGCCTCTACGGGAGTATGGATCTACATCTCGATTCATTAGCCCATCACACGCCGAGGATCCACTCGTCATTCCATGCCAGAGATGCCGAGACCATTGGTAAATTATCTTATTTTATATTATTGCATCATATTTTATATGTTTACTTTTTCTAACTCTGTTGCTTAAACAAAAAATTAGCCAACTCGTAGAAGCGAACGAGTAAGGTTCGTTGCGCCTGCACTGAGGTCACCCTACGTGAATAGCCCTGTGCCTCGTCCTATCCCCGATAGTGTATACGCTTCTTATGAAAATTTTCTTGAGGCGAGGACGGGTTCAGTGATTATTAGAGACAGTGGATGCATGCTGACCTACAGTGATTTTGCTCGCATCGAAGACCCTACTGACGATCTTGACGTGGGGGTAAGTATCACTTCTATTTCTATTTCTATTTCTATTTTCATATATGAAATCGTTATCTAAAAATAAATTATTTATTGCGTGCTCTTGATTTGTACATGATGCATCCGAGGATCGATTAATAAGCAGGGTGACTTGTTGAATGGGGTCAATGAGTGAGCACTATTATTTTGGACATCGATTTCTTTGTAAGTATATATTTCATATTTCTTATATATGTGAATATATATGTATATATTCTTTATATATATTGAATTTCTATTTCTTCTTGAATAATTGTACATTTGTCGAGAGTGGCTGCGTATTTTGAGAATATTCAAACGCAGCAAGAGCTAGATCATGGTATATCTACGTGGGCTCCATCTACTAATTGGTATCGGACGGTCCGTGGTAGTAGCGAGGTGGGCCAAAGTCATAGATCATGGCTTCTTTGAACATGTAACTTCCTTATACATTGACTAATTATAAAATATATTTTGTTTGTGCCTTTACAAAATCAATCTCTTTACGTGTCATCATCCTTGTTTTAACAGAGGTCACATCATTTTGGCTCGAATGCACACGACGTCCGGGGTGTGAATTGTTCGATCCGTACATTATTCATTAGACCCCGGCGACAAGAGAGAGCGCACGATGTATTGGATCGGCTTGAAGATGTTATTTACACGCCTACCGTAACTCGTTGGTTTGAAGATAACGAGACTCGGTGTTCGTGCCTTTCCGCGTGATCTGACGTTTACATTTGTTGCTCCTGATGTACAGTTCAGACAGCAAGACAACGTCAGTGCCGGAACGTACATGTGCATGTACGCCGAACGCATCATTTCAGGTTCCCCGAGCATCCCGTGGGGTAATGAGAATGTATATGCCTATCGAAAGAAAATAGCTGGTTCTATTTTTGAATTATGTGAACGAGATTTGTAGATAGATTTGTATTTGAGTATATTTTCTTGAATATTGTAATATTTGTATTTGAGTATATTTTCTCGAAGGATATCACGAGTTTGGTTTCAACATAATTCACAAATCAAAACGATCATTCAACTCAAGAACATTTCCAACCAAATATAATAAGGAGTTCGACTCCAACATTTTCAATTAATAGCTTAACAATTAAAGCAAGCATCATTCTATTAGTATACTTTTATGTATATCAACCATTTATAATCACTTAACAACATATAATCTAATATGTTTGTCATCAAGTTTTCATTTCAACATAATATGTTTATAAAATTCAACTTTTCGTATTCTTAGTTCTAAACTCTTCAATTAAGCTTCATTACTCCTTACTTACATAATATGTTTCACTAACATATACATAAATTATAATTTCCTTTCATTTCTTCCCAACTTCTTACTTTAGTATCATATGTGAGCTTAATCATCAATATTAACATCATATATTAACTTTAACATATATATATATATATAGCAATTAAGCACCTAAACTAAAAAATTTCAATTTCAACATATGAATCTAGAAAATTCTAGTAAATTCATAGAATGCTTAAATTATCATATTAAACTCATAAATTCATAGAATGCTTAAATAAAATCAATATCTCATTCAATTAATGGGATGGTAAATAAGGACATGATTGTCGCGTGTGATCTGCGGAACCACACAAGCCACACCTCCCACGTGCACGACTTGCATCGCTGACCCATTTCTTCTCCACCGGATCTTGATGGGGACGTTCGGTTGGATGACGATGGCGCCCAACTTTCGGACGACCACCGCCGGACCACACGGTGGCAATACTTCAACCACCGCGACATCGGTAGGAAGCATCCAACTGGATTAGGATGGAACATGATTTACTCTGTATGAGTAGCTCTGTATTAGCTTCTCGGCGTGGTAGTATTCTCCACATAGTTGAAAATTTGGTCATCTTTATGCCCGCACAAATTAAAATTCAAGATAAAAACAATGATAAAGTTGTTAGTTATAAATTGGAATACCTTACTAAAAATTATATTTAGTATGTAGCTCCATACCAGTATAGTCAAGAATCGCATGAGAACACGGATCGGATCCATGTCTCACTCCAAGCACGAGCACGATTCCGTCCCGAGATTGACATTGAAGGTTTGGTTTCATCCTTGACTTTGAATGTGTCGTTACTTTTGGGCACTATAGTATACCGGCGTGATCTCCAGCTCCGCCCGTATCTTGCGAACGACTTCGGGGTTAGTCAAGAGGGTATGTTCTTGCCGCTCAAGTCTTTGATCGAACCATTTTCTATGATATGACGAATCGCTCAACCATAGAGCAAATGGGCAATCGCTTGCCCACAACAACCGAGCATTGAAGGACTCGCAATGTTGGAAGTCAAAAGGTATAGCGCCTCACGTGGCACTTTGATCTCGCCCACTTCTCAACTCCTACCTCATCAACTCGCCATATACGCACCACCGGTGGGTCTATCTTTAGCACGAGGACTTTAACATGTTCATTGCTTTGTCAAACTCCGCCTCCCGATATGCATAAGCCGCTCGTACAATGCCACCGACGGTTTCCCAAAAGACGTGATTTTTTCGCAGATGGTAGTAGCATAAGCCGTGGGCGTTCTCCGGAAAGACATTTTTCACAAGATTGGATATACCGACGCGCGATCGACACAATCAACGTCTCGAATTCGGTAAGCGGTCTTCACGTGTTCGAAACCAAGTCCATGATAAATCATTCTCGATCGGACCAATTCCATAAGCCAATGGAAAACTTGCTCGTTGTCGCCCTTCGTGAAAGAATAAACAATATACCCTTATTGCGGCCCTTCGTGCGTGCCATCCACAACAATAACAGACCTCATGTACAACGTAACCGAGTCGACCGAACCAAAGCGCTACAAAAGGTGGCGAAACGACCATCCGGTCCAATATCCAAGTCAATCAACGAACCAGATTAGTTGTCCGCAACATGTGAAGATAACCGGTAGCATCGACAGGATTGTTCATACCCACCATATATCATCTCGATCGCCTATTACGAGCTCTCACCGCGACAAGATATGGCCCGACGCCATACTCTCGTTGTAACTCGGCCATAATCGATCCCGCTTAACGACTTCACCGTCCTCGCGTATTTTTCGCGCTATGTATGTTGCAATCACACGGGCTTTGACCTTGCGCGTTTCGGTATTCACGAGATCATCTACACAGGTGTGTACGGCATCAAACTTGCGCACAAACCAAAAACCACCCTGTTGCGATGCGCGCAATAAACGGACACCGATCACGATATCGCATTTGAACGTAATCCGGTCCGTCCGATCATGAATAACAAATTCGCTCTTTGTTCCACGTGCCACAAACCGATCGATATCTTAAGGTCCACCTTGTTGTCGAAGATGGAACCTTCGCTCAGCTCATCGGGGTTCGGAATAGAGTCAAGAGGACTAGCAAAAAGATTGTTCGAAGCCTCACGAGGAATAACACGAGCTAGCCAATTGCTCATCTCTTCCATTTGTTCTACCTCGAGTCCCCGGTTACCCTCGCGTGTTGCTCGCATAATCATCCCAAATAATTTTTCTATTCCACCCTCTCGACGTATCCACGCATCAAATTCTACAAACGTGCGGAGATCACATTTTGCAACACGCACTCCTCCTCCTCCTCCTCTTCTTCATCGACGATGTTTGTTCTTCACCGTCGACGACGTATTCATCATCATCATCGCCGTCAACGATCGCGTCACCACTTCGCGCACATGTTGCGGCACTTCGAGGTGTATCTTGCCCAAACCAATCATATGCTCCAAATTGTTGTGTGAATGACTCATCCGAGATGAGTATTGTGAAGTGTAGTCATCTGTTGTATCACGTGGTTGCTCGAATTGTGGCATATATGCTTGTGTTCGGTTGGGAGTCGACGCCCAGTATGTCACATACACCTACGGTTGGGCATAAACCTCGCACAATCGAGCTAGGCGATCATCGGTGAGTCAAAAGTGATTTGATAAGTCTACCACTTGAGATCTCGATATATAATGTAGTTGGTAGTCAAAAGAATTTGCTCCTGTAAGAGAATTAATGTTTTCTTAACTCCCAAATAAGTGCATTATCATCCGAACATAAGTATATGATGATGCACCGTAGTAGTTCAAACAATCATCCCAACATCCTCCATATCTAATGATAATATTCTTCCACCCCGACATCTAATTAAATCATACAAATGCACAATAATTAATTAAAATTCATTAATTATAAAACAAACATCTAAATTAAATAATACAAATTAAATATAAAACAAGAATATTGATCACAAATGTTTAATAATAAGAACAATAAATTATAAACTAAACTAAACTAAATGAAAATTTCAAAAATGAACGTGTATAAATCGTGATTCACCTAAACTAAATCAAATAATAATTCACATAAACTAAATAAATAATACAAATGCACAATAATGGACGTGTATAAATCATCTAACATTAAGTATAAAACAAATCTCTAAACTAAATAATAATTAAATATTATAATTCATCGGGGACGGATATAAACCATAATTCACCTAAACTAAATTAAATAATAATTCACCTAAATTAAACTAAATGTTATAAATTAAACTAAACTAAACTACGCGACCAACCCCCTACCCGAGCGGATAAATCAAAAATTCAAAAATTAAACTAAATATTATAAACTAAAATGAACTAAACTAAACTAAATGAAAAATTCACCATGACCAACCCCTACCCCAATTAAATGAAAATTCAAGTGCATTGGTGCGTATTTATAATAATTAAACTAAACTAAACTAAACTAAATTAAACCGCAAAACTATAATTTAATTCAAGTACAAAATAAAAATTTAATTTAACTCGGACCCCACCACCAACCCCACCCCACCAACCCCACCCCGCTGCCAACCCCACCCCCACGACCAACCCCACCCCAAGGCCAACCCCACCCCCGCTGCCAACCCCTCCCCAATGGCTAAACTAAAAATTAAACTAAACTAAACTAAACTAAACTAAACTAAATTAAACTAAACTAAACTATTTAATTCATCTAAAAATTCATAATACACAATAAATCATAAGCACAATGGTTAATTAATTATTCATACAAATGCACAATGGTTATACGATGCCCTAAATAATTATTAATTGAAATTAATTAAAAATTCACCTAAATTCATCTAACAATAATTAAGGAATCATATATATAACAAATACATCAAAATATTGAAATTACCTTTTATAATACACTGAGCGAGAGCGAGAGCGAGAGCGAGAGCGATATATTTGATAAAGAAAAACGATTGCAAATATAGATATGCGTAAGATGAAAGTGAATGATTCAGTGAACGAAAGGAAAGAATGAAATATATAAGTAGAAATCCGATCAAAATTTTATTCATATCATTAATGGTGAAGTAAATTCACTGTAAATAGTTGTTGGTGAAGTAAATTCACTGCAAAAAGTTGTTGATTTATTTAATTTTCATTAGTATGGTGTATTTAATTTGCAAAAAGTGGTTGGTTTATTTAGTACAAGTTGTTCGTTTATTTAATTTTCATCTCTAATAAAGTCATATAATTAATAATTAATAATTAATAATCAAATTCAATTTATAATTAATTAATAAAGTCAAGATAATTAATAATAAGGATTTCAATTTATAAATAATTAATAAAATTAATGCAAACCCACCCCTACCAACCCACCCTCACGGCCAACCCCTAGGCGGCCAAACCCACCCCACCCCTCACGGCCAACCCCCAGGCCAACCCACCCCACCCCCCCTCGGCGGCCAACCAAGGCCAACCCCCCAGGCGACCAATCCACCCCGGCCAACCCCACCCCACCCCGCCAACCCCACCCCCACGGCCAACCCCACCCCATCACCGGCCAACCCCACCCCACTACCAACCCCACCCCACCCCAGATAATTTAATTTAATTTAATTTGGACATAATTATAAAAAATAAGATTTCAAGATTTTAATTTAATTTAATTTGTAAATTAAATTAGTTAACGGTTTTGATATTTGATTTGATTGATATTTGAAATGATCGTATTAACACTTTGCAAATCCTTCAAAAATATATTTAAAAAATGAAATGGGTATACGCTGCACTCTTTTTTTGAAATGGATATAAACTGCTTCAACTTTTAAAAAAAATGGCATTCCCATATATTTCCACATTATTATATGTGTACCACTAGAAAACCTACATAGGACCTAAATGACATCTTGCTAAAAATTCAGCAGCAAAATCTTCCAATAGCCTACCTAAAGGAAAGGAAAGAGAAAAGAGACTAGAAGAACACCTGCCAATAAACCCAGCTGCAAAATCTCCAAATAAGACACCATGACTAAGCAGCAGAATTTCCTGGTAGATTAATTGAGAAATCATCTAAAACTACTTATGCAACACCTAAGTTTAACCTCATTAGCACCATCTTCCATGCATGATTTTTCAAGAAAAGAGAATGCAAGAATTCCATCAATTACAGAAAGAGATGTTGCTATCCATCAAAATTTTCAAGTTGATCATATTTGAAAGGAGCAAATGTATGTCCTTTGAATATAAGTCAAAAGAATCGAAGGAGTACAAATTGCAGATCCTAGATTATTACAATGTTGGAATATATAGAACCTGGTCGCCTAAGAGGCAGCAGCTAATTCTGTTGCTTTCTCCTTTTCTTTAGCCACTCTCTTCCAGTTCTCAGCACTGTCAATGATTTCACCAGTCTTTATCAGGTAACGAACGCGTTTACCATTATCCAGGGTTTTATGACCAACCCTGCTCACCACATCCTTCTCTTTCGAATAAAGCATAACATTTGAGCTGTGAATAGGGGCTTCGATCTGCAAATAGATAAAGCATTAAACTTGTCAATAAGTGGAACGACTAAACTCAAACTTAAAATCACTTACATATCACAACATAAGATTTTAAAAGTGCGGATTGAAGGTCTTCACTCAAAGTTGAGAAGAGAAAATAACCTTGATTATCTGCCCTGGCTCGTCCTCCCCCTTGCTCTTAACATGTTTTGTTTTCAAGTTCATATCTTTAATTACAATGCTGCTGTTATGTGTGATAATCCTGCTAACCTCGCCCATTTTACCTTTATCCTTTCCAGAAATGACTTTTACAGTATCTCCAAGTTTGACGTGCATTTTGTGTAGCACTGGTAGACTGTTTGGTTTGCACTCTTTCCGCTCCCATCGTTTTAGCTGTTGGTGAGATTTCATATAACTAGTAAGGAACTTCTATTGCAACTTTGCAGATACAAATTGATCAGTGAAATGCTCTAAGCAGTGCTACACAGGAAAGTGTTGAAATAGCAAGCACAGCAGAAATGCAACTTCTCATATGCAGGAATCAATCAAGCAAATAGCAAACAACCAAACTGAAATAATCAAGACACTACAATCGAATGAATGAGATACTTCTCTAAGGTGAATAACTGGAAGCATGACTTGTTCCTGTCCAATACTAGACTACTTATGACAAAATTAGTTTCATCAGGTTATGCTAATATCCATGCCATTCACTGGGGGACAACAATATACATACAGTATCTTATATGGCTTAAGAGAAAATTTATACAGATTTTTGTTTGATTCTGGATGCAGGAAAAATAATGAAAATTAACTTAAGCAGGTTCAGCTAAGTCAGAAACATATCTTTCCAACTAGGAGCAAATGTTGTCTAAACATTATCAAGATCAACCAACCTTGGCGACAATTAAACTTGGCTGCTCCGAATCCGACGACTTAACCTGCACGCAAAAGCACTAGTTATTACAACAAACCACAGCTGCATCTAGGTTCACGACTTCTGCAATACAAAATAATGCAGCAGGAAAACCTCACACATTGCACCAAAACAATTCCCCAAGTGATTTTCAATTGCTCAGAAACCTCAGAATTTTTATACTTATCCATTACACGTATAAAAATGTGTACAAGTGGATAACACAAATTAATTCATTAGGACTTCAAATATGTCATCCAGGAGCTCACAGCGAATATTATAACTCCGTGTTCAGTTAATCCTCTCATTTTCACAAATTAAATGGTGAATTTCAAGTTATTTAACTTATGATTTCGAGAAATAATTGATAATACAGCGGAAATTTTGAAAAGAAAAACGTACAAGAGGCAGGTGGAGGGAGGGAGTGACGCGTTGCCCAAGGAAGGAACTGGTGCCGAGATTTAGCGACGTAAATGAGCTCTGAAGAGCGGTCATTGTTGAAGGACTGGGATTTCTCTCACTAGGCGCAGTGATTTGAGATAGAGGGAGACGAGATAATGTTTGAGAATTGGCTTTCTATCCGGTGCTCCAAAGCCCGGTTTCTACAGTTGAACACTAGCTATCCTAAAAATAGATGATAAATAAAATAAAAGTCGTGCCTAGTCTAATCCTGAAAAAAAAACTTAATATTTTATTTTTATTTGTGATATGCACCTATAAAAATATTTATGCAAAATAGGGGTTGTCATTTGGTGATGGGTTAGTTGCATCTGCAGTTTAGGTTCAGCTTGAAATTGTATGGAATCGGACATATTGAAGTTCAATTGTGAAATTAGGGATTTTCCTAAACTAACTGAAAAGGTGACACACTAAAATCTTGTTTTATCGAGTAAAACTTTCAAGAAATAATGTAATACTTTTTTTCCCACGAAAAGGTCAGGATTTTCATTAAAAAATGTGATATCTTAGTACTTTCAAAATAAAAGAAATTTTTTGCCTTCCAACAATAACTTTGGACTACAACCTGTCAACCTCATGTTTCATCAAGTAATATTTTTGTAAAAATATTTAATCCTTTTTTCATGAAAAACGTATACTTTTCAGGAAAAATACTTTTGTAATACGGATTCAATAAGAAGCTGCTTAAGTGTAAGAGCACCGAAATCTTGTAAAATGTCTCCAGAGTTCACAAGACCTTTGTTTTTATTATTTTAAAATCAAAGGTTTAATTATGTTCTTCGTGCATAGTTTTCGTTTGGCTACTTATCTACTTTCTAAAAGAAAATGTAAATCTCGCAGAGCAGGACATCTATTTCTTGTCCAGAATTTTACAATTAAAATTGAAAAGAAAATAATAAAATAAATGTGTACAACATGAATTGCTTTCATTTGATCAAAATTCCAGTGTCCATATACAAGACTGGAGCTATTAAGAAAAAGATAAAAAAAAAACAAACAAACTGGAAATGTTACTACTTTTTACACAGAAAGGACAAAAACAGATATGTAGTTATATCCTACGGCTTATCTGAAGCAGCTCGATGATGCTCGAGCAAAAGCCAAGGATTGTGGTGTAGTCAAAACCCAAATTCAAAAAGAAAGAAACAAAAGAATAAAAGAAAACATGTGCCTGTTTAAACATCAAGGGAGTCGGCCGTGCTGTCCATCGACTCTACTCTTTGGTGTTGAGAAGTTGGGCTGCGACGATCTAATTGGTCCATGTTGATAATGACAGAATCTGCTCTGGGAGTCGAGGAATCTTTCTGATGCCGCCTAACATGCCTGGATTTATGAATCTTCGAGAGCTCTTGAACGATGTCCCTCATGCTTGGTCTCTTTTTAGCTGCAGGATTCACACATTTGTATGCGAGGGCAGCCACCTCATTGAGCTCTTCAATGTCAACTCTCCCATCAAGACGAGGATCAGCAAGTTCTTCCCATCCAACTTTTCCATCAGTGTTCGTGTTCATGGCTGCCTGTGATCGTAAATGTACCAAATGAGCAAACAAATAATGCACATAGAGAGACTAAATGTGGGCAGAGGAACAAGAAAAGAGAAGAAAATAATCGTTTATCCCAAAACCAAATCAGATCAGCGATTGTTTAATAAGATGCAATTATTTCAAGATGCATGAAACTTGAGAAAAGACGGAAAACATATTCTTGTATGACTAATTTCCCTGTACAAACCTAACAATGAAAAACGGAATTCAAAAAAATGGTTGGAAGAGAACATGTGATATGCCAAAAGTCGGCATGATCATAAGATTGTGATGCCAGCTGAGACTATGGAAGCAACTTACCAGCTCGACATACTCCATAAGACCCTGGAGGGGATTTCTTGCCGCAACAAGTTCAAATACCAACACTCCATAGCTGTAAACATCACTCTTTTTAGTAAATGACCTGGTTGATACGTATACAGGATCGAGATAGCCAAAAGTCCCTTGAATATTAGAGATTTTCTTGCTAACCATCTCTTCTCTTGAAAGTCCAAAGTCTGCCACCTGCATAATAGCCCATGCTAAGTATCGACATCTTACAAACACACTTAGAAGTCTTAAGAATTTCACACATCTTTTCATAAGAATAACGGGATACTGACGAAGAATTACCCTGGCTCTCATGGAATGATCCAACAAAATATTTGAGGATTTGATATCACGATGTATCACAGATGGAACTGCCTGTAAGCAATCGAAAAAGCAGAAGAAGATAAGCATGTGACTAAAACAGGGGATGTAAGACAACCAGGCTGCAAACAGATGCATAAGCACAGAAGATTACTATTTTTGCGTGCATAAGAATAAGTTATCCAACTTACTCCGTCATGAAGATACTCCAAGCCCCTAGCCACATCGAGGGCTATTTGAATCCTCAATTCCCAACTCAAAGGCTCAAGTATCTCATCTGAAAGATCATGCAAAGAAAAGGCAATGAACTAAATCAGTAACATAAGCATTAAAGGAAAAAGTTCCATAAAGTAACTACATTCTCAAACTTAGACAATACAAATTGACAGATTCATGATTTTCAAAATGCTCAAGTACAAGATATGAGAGAAAGGGATAAAATGCCAAAATATGCCTGCAGAAGTAATATAGGACATAACAGCTTGATTTGAACCAGAAGCAGATTAAAGCTACAATAAAGTATAGTTTAACCTTAAAATGCCATGCGGATCAGATTCATAGAAGAATTTTATCAGGCAAGGGAAGAAAAGTTAAGTTCATAGCCTGCTGCAACTGCCTATGTAACAAGTTATTGTGGTTAGATAAACACATGGAAATCTTTGCCTTGTATAATATAACGAGTTACATTCCATTTTCAAATTTCTTATAACTGTAAATTATGTATTCATAAAAAACTTGCATCTAATGTCAGCTAGCAATGAAGATACAAAGACTTCAAGAGATGCACCCTGGTGGGGTTTGTCAAATACTGTAAACCATAGGAGCAGCCATGGATAAAATATAATGGCTTAGGTATAGGCTAAGGAGCAAACAGAACATTGAGTGCAGTTCAAACGTAAGCAATTTCTTTTCTTAAATCGAAAGCAAAGTGATGGGAACTTACTGTACAAATGAGAAGCCAAACTTCCTCTGCTCATATATACGTAAATAAGCATATGTTGGTTTTTCTCTGCACAGTATCCAACCAAATTCACAAGGTTCCTGTGATGTAACCTTCCTAATAGCATAACCTGAGCACAACAGCAGAGAAAGAATAGATATTAATAATGAAGTCACAAAAATCTTCTGATAGAGAGCAGAGACAAGAAGATGAGCAAGATGAGCAGCTTGAAGAGGAGGAGCAGGTGCGCAGACCGTTGCTCGTGTATAGGCGACGGGGACGGGCATAGCCTTGCTGTCCGCAGGGGGGTTCTAGTTTTCGTGTTGGGCTTTTTAATTATTTAATTATTTTTGTTATGTTTTTCGTAGTGGGCTTTGTTAGTACTTTTGATTTATTATTAGTAGGTGATTAGTAGTAGTATTTAAAGGTTAATTAGTGTGTTATTATGGATTATCGTTTATATTGGAGAATTTCAGCCTGGTGGCTTTTGGGCAAACGGCAAGTTCCGTTTGATTGTTATTTGCTCTTATCAATTGGTCCGACCTGCCGGATCCCGTCCCCGACACGATGACTCGATCGCAGAGTGAGAAGCTGGACAAACTAGAACCCCCCTGCGGACAGCAAGGCTATGCCCGTCCCCATCGCCTATACACGAGCAATGGTCTGTGCACCTGCTCCTCCTCTTCAAGCTGCTCATCTTGCTCATCTTCTTGTCTCTACTCTCTATCATCTTCCAATCATGCATTAACAGCATTGTACAACCTTCTCTGTAGAGGACGTGAGGATATTCTTGTTTATCAAAGTCAGATAGAATTTTTTCCAGAATATGTTCTCAAATTCCCCAGCCAACCAATTATATATAAATTTTATTGGTGAATAACTTTTACCTCCCATCTTTAATAAGGAACTTCATTATTGTTAGTATTCCATGCTCTCATGTTATCCATTTCCCATTGTTGGTGTAGTGTTAGACGTCATTGATAAATTACTTGAACAGAAAGTATGACTGGAAAATTTAACGACACAACCTTCTATACTGCTAAATTTACATTAAAATTGCCGATAGACATAGTCACAGAGGTTATATGTGTCCATGAAACAAGAGGAATCATGTGTTAGAAAAGTGTAAGCCTTTAGAGTTTTTAGAACTCAACGGAAGGCATTTCTATTTGTTTAATTATAAGATTACTATGTTGATTTAAATGAATAAGCACAGACATTTTGACTTCCAAATATATTAGTTGATAGATGGAAGTACCTCTGTTTGGAACTCTTTCTCACCCTGCTTTGAATCAGTAGCCAGCACTTTAACAGCAACAGTCTCTTCAGTAGACATCTGACCTTTGTAAACTGGACCATAAGCCCCTTTTCCGATTAAAGTTGTAAAATTATAGGTTGCTTTCTGCAGGTCCCTGCTCGTATATCATAAGAAAAAAGATAAAACAATGACATGTACAATTCTGTAGAAAATATGAAGTATCACATATCATCTTCGTTGAGAGACCTAACTTTGCATTATAATTCAAACATATGTTGCATAAGATCATATAGCAATTGGCTTCAGCGTGAGAACACTTACTTGTAGGAATACTCCAGTATGCCAGATGCAGAAACTAAATTCACCTTCTTAAGCCCCCCAAGCCACAACGGCAAACTAGTCTGCGTCACGGACTTTGGCGATTCAGTGCCAAGCGATGAATCCGATAATATTGTACAAGAATCGACCCCATTTGTACGAATAGGGATCGTTGCATTCCTCCTAGAACTGCTATTCCCTATTTGGGAGCTCTTCCTATGATACTTGAAGCAAAAAAACGCTGTTATAGCCAAAACTGCTCCGATGACCACTCCAATCGACAGCCCGATGATTAAGCCTGATGATTCCCCTTCCATCTCTTTCTTCACAAATCCACCCTATTATCTATTTCCAAATCCGTCCATGTAAACTGCAAGACAGAAGCAATGATTCATGAAAAACTAGTAAATCATATAATCTTCAGATAGTAATCTCGAGACTATAAATGTAGAGCCGTTTGTTGCTTTTTATGCCTATGGAATTGAGCTATAGATGCATGACAGTTACACAAGTTTACCAGGAAATAATCAACAAAAGATATGGAACTTGTGAATTAGGGGTCTACATTACTTTCCAGAACAGTAATCTCGAGACAATAAAGCGTTGATAAACAAAGACGAGAAGAAAATCAACAAACAACAGCGGAACACAAAGACCGGGAGATTCATGCGTTACCGTCAACAAATTCTCATTACTTTCCAGAACAGTAGAAGTCAAATTTCCTCTCGCGATTTTGTCAACAAATAACCATAAAAAGAAATCAACACGGGGTTCCAGATAAAGTAACTAACAAACCAGAAAAACACACCAAATTTTATTTTACTGAGCCAAAAGAAGACGAATAAGAAAAAAACTAGACATATTGAAAAATTAATAGTACTTTGCTGAATGATTTATCTTCTTCTTCACAAGCACGCAAACACTCGCCCTCTCTCTAAAGAAAAAAGAAAACGAAAGAGTCAGCGATGAAAACAGAGAGAAATGTGGGAAGGAGGTGGGGAGGAGGAAGGAATCAGGTGCAAGAGTGAAGATGAAGTGCGCTGGTATTTTGGATTTGTTTGGGGAGAAAAAAGGCAACATTTCATATATTAATTTAAGGGCGAAGAAGAAACAGTGGCAACTGGTCAAGAAGGGAGCACTGCACGATGTCGATGCGATGAGTTGTTTTCTTTTCTTTACATATTTCAAATTTGTTCGTCTCGTACGGGACAGCCGGGAAATCAAATGCGACTACGCGTGCCACTCTGCAATCCATTATTTCCCAATATACCCTTTATGTTATCTTTTATATTTTCCTATGGTTAATTGTCATATCCAAAAAAATTAGAGCTAATCTCCTATACGTGTGTGCGTATAGCGGGTATCAAAAATCATCGTTTATTATTAATAAAAATCAGCACAGATTTTTCTGCAATAATCAGTGTTGGTTTTTATAATTATTATGCGTTGATGCACAAGAGTTCTCGTGAAAAAATTAAAACTATATTCCCTATAATAAATAGTAAATTGATTTGGAGTTATTTGTAAAAGGTTATGCAACCTTGATAGGAAGTAGGAAGAATACATCATGATGTTTAATTCTTTGTAATATATCCCAAGTAGATTTGATGTCATTTAAACTTTAGTAAAAGTGGGACAAATTTATAGTTATATCTGTAATGCCCCGCATTCCTGTAGCAGAGATTAGCTCCTGGTTAAGAGTTATATGAAGGGCATTGCATCCTTAAGAAATAGTTGTTTAAGCTAGAAGCTTTTAAGTTAAGCTTCGAGTCGAGAAGATAGAACCTAAGATAAGATTCTTAGGTCTTGTTGAAAATAAGAAGACTTAGATTTCAAAAGTCTTGAGATAATAGATATATGTTCATAGAAGTCTTGATCTCAGAATTTTCAAAATTTCAGAGTTTTGCTCTTTGTTATATATGCGTTAGCCGTATAAACCCGAATCGTCGGCAGAATACCCAAAATGGTTTTTGAAGCCAAAAATATTTTATAAT
This sequence comes from Salvia rosmarinus, assembly GCA_036937905.1. Classification (NCBI taxonomy): domain Eukaryota; kingdom Viridiplantae; phylum Streptophyta; class Magnoliopsida; order Lamiales; family Lamiaceae; genus Salvia; species Salvia rosmarinus. The sequence goes on from CM072819.1 coordinate 92,240,059, forward strand.
CAAAATTTGATGTTTATAATATGTTATTTGAGTTTTAAAAGAGAATTTCAAGAAGAGAACGATTTATCGGAAATTGAGTTTTGAAATCAGAACGGTATGGATTAATAACATGTATTTATAACATCAATATTATTTCTAGAAAAGCGTGCATTTCTAGAACATGATTATTCATCATGATTTAAAGAAAATAAAAAAATGGAGAAAGAAAAAGAATTCTCTAGAATTAAAGAATTCTCTAGAATTGTGGTGAATAATCACTATTAAAGAAAAGGAAAAATAAAATAAAATTTATGGAGATTTATATATATACACTATTATTCATCTTCTTCAAATTTTTCTCCCAATTTTCGTTCAAGACACACACACTACACACACTAATTTTCGAAATTTCAAGCTCCAATTTTTCAAGATCCAACCGTTAAATTTTCGATCCGTCTTCGTATTCAGGTATAATTTCGTCTCTAGAACACATCTACGGTTTGAAAAATTGAAAAACACGAACTTTTGAGCATGTTGAATTTTCGGTCATTATGATGATTTATGAAGGAATATGTTGTTGTTCAATTATCTCTTGATATTATATTAGATTAATCGCCGATGAGTTTTTTAACGTTGAATTTTTTAGCATGTGTTTATTCTTGAAATTTTGGTGAATTTTGAAATTTTAGAGGCCTTGATCTTGAATTTATGATGTTTATATGCTTGATATTCCTTCATATATGTGTTGTTGGGTTGATATAAATATGTTTTGAGCAAGAAAAACGTTTGAAATCGAACTCACGTTAAAACCCCTTTTTGGCCGAAACCCTAAGCCCTTATAATGTTGGATTTTTAATTTTATTTGATCATTTTGAGTTCATATTTGGATTCTATGATATGAATAAAGCTTAAAATTATTTATTCAGATTTTTCGATCGACGTATTCGAAAATTGGAAAATTTTAGTTTGACGTCGAGTTTGAGTTTTTGATGTTAAAGCTTTGATATTTAAGTTTTGATGGTTGATTAGTGATCTTTGATGATAGTTAAGCATATAAAGAGGTTCGTCTAAGATAGATGACATCTTGCGCAATTTTTCACGTTGGACATACTCTACGTTTGTAGGGTATTGTCGATTTTGGTTAAGATTAGACGGTTTATGCGCGTTGATGAGTCTTATATGCATGTTTGGACATATGAAGCTTAGTTAAAAGTTTTATATGTTTAAGATGTTAGAGGATGCAATGACCCAAGACCATCGCGTCTTGTGTATCAAGAAGTTATAGTCGTGTTAACGACTTAGTGAAGAGTTATTTTCTTTTTGATTTTTGGTAGGCTTTTATGTTGATCTATGTTGATTGAAGGACTAAGTGGAAAGAGGAAAGAAGTGAAAGAAAGAAAGTACAGTCCATCCTAGTGACTGTCGCTAGGTGGATATAAATATTTTCTAAAAATGATATGATATGCTTTTATATATTTTCAAAATGACATGATATGCATTTATTTGCAAAGTTGAGTGACTTGCCTATTTTTAGCATGAGCACGAACATGATACATACCTATCCACGGAAGAGAAAGAAAGAATTTACCGATGTCGAGTAGTGACCTTCGGGTCAAGGCGTGTTTGAGAAGGAGGCCTACTTCTCAACACATAGAGAAAGTCTGTGGATATGAGAAGAGAAAGTTGTCTGCAGACATAGAACATGCATATGTATTTGTTATGATGCTATGAATATGAAAGCAAGTAAGTGTTTATTTATGAAAAGCATGCACAGGTTTTCACTAAAACCCATGTGCATTGCAAATGTTATGGCAAGTCAATCATATAGCCTAGGGGTATGATTCGGTTCGGTTCGGTTATCAGAAACCAAAATTCGATAACCAAACCGAAATCACCAAAATAGATAAATAATCGATACCAATCGGTTAATCGGTTAACCGATTCGATTTAGTTCGGTTCGGTTATCGGTTAACCGAAATTAAAATTAATTTTTTTTAAAAAAATAAAAAATATATAAAATACAAAAATTAACCGAAAATAACCGAAATTAACCAAGATTATTTCAAATATTACAGAAATTATAATATTAAATTAAATAATTTTTACTTAATAATTAAATAAATAAATTAATTAATTAATTAATTTCGGTTAATCGGGTATAACCGTCGGTTAATCGGTTATACCCGATAACCGAACATCACTTGCAATGGGTAACCGATACCCGAACCGAAACCGAAAAATCGGTTATCGGTTAATCGATAACCGACTTTTTCGGTTTCAGTTATCGGTTAACCGATAACCGATACCCGTTTAAGCACCCCTAATATAGCCCTAAGGGCAATGTTTTAATGTTTTCGGTACATACCCACTGAGTGCATTTTTGTACTCACGCCCGCATGTATTTCTAAACTTGCAGGTTGAGCTCGAGAAGATGCTAGAATCGAATGCTGTGCAAAGAAGCTTCTCTAGACGTTTTGATTCATGATGATATGTTCAATTATTGATGTTATTCGTTTGATGTTAATATGTTTTGTTGCCTCGAGTTTTATGTCATCATACATAATTCTCAGCCACACTTCTCGTTGCCGAACTTTGGCCTTCACTTGTTTGGGTGTCTTTGTTACGTTGAATTGATCATAAATTTGTTGATAGTCTTTAGTTTGTGGTCATGATCTCGACATTATCGTTATAATGTCGACTTGCTTCTAAGAACATGGATTTATTAAAATTCTATGTGAACAAGGATTTACTTGAATATATCGAATTGTTTGTTGGATCCAATATAATGCTATTGAATTATTGTTGAACCGTGCTTGGAAACGTCGATAAAACCTTATTGTTGTCGAAGCATTTCTTGAATACATATATGCTTAGTATGGCTATCCTTTCGTGATATCCGTCCTCAGTCGTTTTTCTTTTTCATTCGTTTCTTCATTGTGGTTTGATGACCTAAACTTAACCTTTATCAAACTCCATTCTACCTATTTTGACTATAAACGTTTAAGTCCTTCATGACAAAAGTTGATATCAAATATTGTTTTGAAATGTATTATTGGTCACAATTGTTGTTATTGATTATCAAAAGTTCTTTCTTAACCCACGTCACGGCCTAATTACTTGACTAAATTATGGCTAAGGAAATTGGGGTGTGACAATATCAAATTATACTATTATTAATATATCACTTAAAATGGGTGATATATATTATCGCTACATATATCTATATAGAGAGAGAAAAGATATTAACGTCTCTATGGATCTGAGTTTGGGACATCTGATTTAAGTGTATGCAGACTATTGCACTGTAACGTGAATGCGCACCAAAGATAGCAACTGTGAATTCTCCATAAATTCTAAAAAAGAGAAAATATAAATTTACATAATATGTAAGTATATCATACCCTTCAATTTTGAATCGAACCGGATTGAATTTTTTTGAATTGGTTCTATTGATAATTATATAATTTCATGACTTAATTTGCTACTCTTACATATTATCGGCTATAATATATTTTTGACGTTATTTTTTTACTTTTCTTTTTATACACGATTACTTTAAGAAATATATCATTGATTTAGTTCTTTAAAAATCGCCAATATCATTAACAGATTTGCATCAAATTTGTGGATAAAGTAATTACGCCTAATTTTTGGATGAAATGTGTTTTTTTTTCTTTAAATTGTCACAATAATAAGAAGATATGCATAAATTTGTTATTATACTTTCTTTACATGTCTCAAAAATAGATAATTATAGATCAATTAATCCTGCATAAATAAATATAGTCGACTTAATACTGAATAATATTTATAATTTATTACCTAACCACCAATACGAGTATAGAAGATAACGTGAATTACATATCCGTTCCATTTTTTTTCGCTTATCAATTTGTTTACTCATTTTGTGTGTAAGTAATTAGAGGTGAGCATTCAGATTTCGATTCGGATTTTTGCCTAATTCGAATCGATCCGAAAATCCTAATTTTGAGAGGAAAACAATCCGATCCGAACTGAATATCCGAAATCCGAAAATCCGAAAATTTTATAAAAATATCCGAACCGAACCGAACCGAACCGAACCGAAAAATCTGAAATTAAAAAAATCCAAAAATTCGAAACCAATTTTTGTAATTCTTATATATATTTATATTAGATTTAAAAATATTTAAATAAAATATTATTATATATAACTTATATATAATTCGGATTAACAAAATCCAATCCGATCCGAAAATCCGAAATTTTGAAAAATATCAATCCGATCAGAACTGAAAATCCGAAAAAATTCGAACCGAATTTTAAATTTCGGTGTGGTTCGGATTTCGGGTATTTTGCTCACTCCTATAAGTAATGTAAGAAACTAAGCAATTTCCTGAAAGGTAACAAATAATATATTTAATTAAATGTTTTGAACATAAAAAATAATAAAATTTATGGAAAATTCACCGCTGTAATCTTTGGTGCACACTTAAAAAATCAAATGTAACATATTCATATAAAAATGTTAGTGAGATTTGAATCTATGACCTTTTAGCACGAGAACCTGATTTATTATAATATAAAATGGAATGTTTATTATAACGATGGGATTAATATAGGATGGTACTATATTAGTGCGTTGCTTTATCTATGTATTATTATCCAAAAAGTCGAAATTTGTATGGATGATTATAGGGATGTGAAAAAGTAATCAATATTAGTTATCCAAAAAATCGAAATTTATATGCCATAAAGTAGCTACATGAATTGTTTGATTTTTTTGTTTTGAAAATATAGAATGCCAATTATATTATTAATTATTAAATTTCAAGACACGACAAACTATATAATCCTGAACTCGAACATGTACGATTTTGTTTGGATTAATAAAATTATTTATTTTAAGTATTTATATTGTGGATGTTATTGCCGTGTAAAGTGACAAAGGAATTCATAGATTTCGACGTCAAATCCCGTTGAGACAAAATTTTGTCCTTTTTTAATTTTCTTTTCTTCAACTTCTTTAATTTTTATTTATTTTTGTTTAGAAAACGATTTTTTATAAACTTCTTTCATTCTTTCTCTTTTCGAAAATAATTTTGATATCCTTTTAATATGAATTTCTCTGTAGTATACTTCTTTATAGTGAACGATTTTTCTATCATTTTTAAGTTTAATCAGTATTTACGCTCGTGCGACCACATGAACTCTTTTAGACTTATCTTTCATTTAAAATAAATATAAACTCAATTATATATAGAAAGTAAAATTATAATAAAATATATAATTTTATTATAAATATTTAATTTAAATATGATACCCCTTAATTTAAAGAAAGAATCAGTTACAAATTGCCGTGCCTCTTATTCCTGCAATAATGTTTCTCATAGTTACATTTTGGACATATTTATGTTTTGTGATAATGATGTTTTACTCATATATATGTACATATAATTTTTTTTATTCTTTATCTGTTATACCATTAAAAATGAAGTGATTTATTTAATATATAATTATTATGTAAATATAGATTTGCCTTTGTATAGTATTTACAACAAATGATATATGATTGTACCATAAAGCAAGTATAATATTGTATTAAAAAATTGTACGTGCTTTTATTTTTATATAAATAGATATGTAGAAGTGTGTGCGCGTCATACACATATGTAATTTACATTATTAAATTAATCAATAACTTAAATTAACTTTTGATTAACTTCAGTCTCCAACCATAATATATGCAGCATTATTATATATTTATATTTTCTTCATATACTATATTTATTCTCATAATTTCACACACACACACACACATATATATATATATATATATATATATAGGGTTGAATTCTCATAGTACCCAGTCCCCAGATAGTATGTAGTGTCCAATCTAGACCACACATTTTGACACGTGGTCACACCACAAGCTGACAAGTGGCAACTCATTTTTTTTTTTTAAAAAAAATTCTCAAGGGGCAAAATGGAAAGAAATCAAATCAGTCTTCTTCTTCTCTCCTTGACGGCAGTGGACGGTACGGAGGCGACGCAGTCTTCGGCAATGGACAATACTCATGGCAAGACCGTGAACAACAAACAACAACATAAACGAACAAAAACAAACAACAGACTTGAAAGAAAGAAAGAAAAAGAAGAAAAAATTTGTGAGCAAAATTGATGAATTTTGAGAAAAATAGAAAATGAATTGGATATATGATTGAAGAATCGAGAGAGATGGTGGCTATGTCGGTGGTTTACGATGAATTCGCAGGTAATCGGGTAAAGAGACGACGGAATTGACAGAGAATGATGGATGAGAGATTTACTGTCGAAACCCATAAAACTGCATTGAACAAAACATGAAACTGCATTGAACAAAACATAAAACTGCATGTTGGCACGAAACACAAACATACATTTAACAAAGCACGTTCATGCATTTAATAATAACATGTTCATGAATTTAACAAAACGTAAAAATGCATTGTTGGCCAACAGTCGCGCGAGCACGAGCGTACGCTGGGCGCGCCCACGCGCTTGGTGCGAGCTTCCAACCGCATGCATTATTGTGTTCAACTACATTTATTTTGTGTTTATTTGAATGCATAAGTCAGTTCAACTAAATGCATGGTTTTTTTTTTTTTTGCAATCATATAACAAATCAAATTACTATTTTACCCTTATTGTAACGAAATCAACGAAATTAAACTTAAAAAGTCAAAAAATCTCAACCATAGGATCTATGAGATGAGTGGATGAGATTAAGTGATATATACTATCTCATGCTCGAATACTATTTGATCTTTTATATATATATATATATATATATATATATATAATATTGTTTCAATCAATTTCAAAAACGGTGTATTAATGAAATAATAAAATACATTTAGTTAGAATTAAATATAAAACTAATGTTATTATTAGTAATTTGGAAAAAATAGAAAAAAGTGACATATATAAAAGGAAGGACTTCTATATAAACATATTATATATATGCATATATAGTGTGTGTGTGTAATGGTTCCTTTAGAGTCGTATTGGTGAATGAAAGGAGGTGGGAGGAGGGGAAAGAATACGTCAGTTAAGGTAAATTAATTTTTTTTCTTTTAACAAGGCTTGACAGTCTATTGGGCAATAGTTGTCGGATAATTGAAGTCGATTTAATGCGATGTCGATCACATTGACTAGTGAGTGTATCGATTAGCAATCTTATTATTTCGTTAAAGCGGTGGTCGATTAAGCGATAACTAATGTGTTTATGGAATATGGTGGTTATGTTTTACCTGTACTGAAAACAAATGTTGGTATAAAAACTTAGTCAATTATTGATTAGTCAGTTTCAGTTTTTTCGTCAGTATCAAACTGATACTGATATAAGGTGTCAAAATAATATGTTATGTTGCGTGTGCTGATGATGTTCAGTTTAATAATATGCAATTTAAAAGCGATATTCGAAGAAAAGAACTAAAAATAAATAACATGTAGTTTTTTAATGTGGTTTTGAGGGATCAACTCTTACGTCCACAGACTAATAATACAGTCAATCCACTACTTGAGATCAAGTCTTGTTTACGGGTACAAGAGAAAATCTAATTACTGAAGTTCACCTTATCAGTACCCCGACTAACTTATCGTTCTTCCTACGTTTGTTAGTGCTAGGAAACATCTGACAACTTAGGGGTGTAGTCGACCTAACCTCTTGCTTACAAGTACAAGATAACCAATCTTTCAACAAGTAACACTTTGTTGCTTACTTGCTCAACTTCTACTTAAACTTTTGGAGGATTTAGGTTAGAAGGTTTTTTCAACTTAAATTTGAGTTGTCACATTGTCATACCCCGTCTTTCTCAATAGGATTAGAATGACTTCGAACTTAGAATTTTAAAATGATTCGTGTCAGTGAAAGAAATTTTTATTAAATTCCAACAAAAAGAAATTTATTTCACTAATAATTATAAAGTGATTACGAGAATTATTATATAAGAGATAATAAACGATTATGATTTATATATATACTTATAAATCATTATATCAATAATATTATGCTAATGTTTAATTATTAATTCATGATCTTTGGGATCGAACTTTGAGCCCATAAGAATAAATTATCTAATGGGCTTTCGTTTGAAAAAGCCCAAAAGAAAAGCCCATGGGACAATCAAAACCCTACACCATAAAAGGGCTTCACTTCTCCTTCTTTTGAACCCTAGCCTCCCATTCACTCATTTTTTTCCTCTGCAGCCTCAACAAGAAACACAAGAGTATAAACTCTAAACTTATAGAAATTTGAGTAATAATCGTCTATTATTTTAGTATGTTTATGCATATATGTATATGTTTTGTGTGCTGTGTGTGTGTGAGAGGAAGGATGAGGTTTTGTGTTTGGATTCTTGAGGAGGCAGTATGAGAGAGAGAAACGGACGAGAGGTGAGGGAGAGAGGTCGGTGGCTCCGGCTACTGGCGTTCGATCGAGAAGAGAGGGGAGGCTGCGTTTGCGGTCGTGAGTGTGTGTGTGTATGCGTTGTGCGTCGCGTGCGTGTGTGTGCTCGCGGCCTTGTGCGTGTATGTGTGTGTACGTGGGTTGACAGAGACGAGAGAGAGGCTGGTGGCTGGGCGACGCGGTGGACGTCGAAGTCCGACGTCGGCAGCGGCGGTCTCGGTCGTGCGCTGCGTGCGTGTGTGCGTTGTCTCCGCGTGTGTGTGTGTGTTGTGAGTGCCGAGAGAGTACGAGAGAGGAGAGAGGGTGAGAGAGAAAAGAGATGAAGAAAAAGAAAAAATGGGTGCGCCGGAAATTGGCCGCCGGCGACGGCGGCTGGCCGGAAAGTGGCACCGGAAAAAGTGGTAGAGAGAGAATTAGGTTTAGGGTTTTGTAAGTGATGGGCTGGGCTTGTTTTTTTTAATTAAATAAGTATTGGGCTGGTTCTAATTAATTTAAATGTGTTGGGCTTTGTATTGTGGGCCAAAAATAAAAATGTTGGGTGTGTTATTTTAAAAAAAAAATACGTTGGGCCTCATTCTTTTTGGGCCGAGAGTAAGGATGTTGGGTTGATGCTATTTTATTTATTTTGGGCTGTACTTATTTAATAATGTTAGGCTTAATTTATAAAAAAATGTTGGGCCTGCTGTAGTGGGCCGAATTAAAATAAAGGAATGGGCCAGAAATTTAAATAAGCATGGGCCGTTACTGTAGAATCTGTCTGGGCCGAGAAATTAAATTTATGGGCCGAAAATAAATGGGTTGGGCTCCAATGAATTAAATAATAATTGGGCTTAGATTTAATTAATGGTTGGGCTTTAATTTAATTGGTGGCTTGACTTGCTTTAATTAATTAAATCTTTGGACTTAAATTAATTAAACAAATAAGGTTTAACTTTGAGACTTAATTAATTAAATTATATTAAGTCTAATTAAATAAATAATTAACTTAAACTTAAATATGAGTTTAAATTATTTAATTATGGTAATTTAATTAATTAATTAATTAATTACTATTATGTTTAATTAATTAATTGACTAAGTCAAGGCTAAGTTCAAGTTTAAGTTACTTTATTTATGATTATGACCTATTTAATTAATGTAATTAATTTCTTTTAATGAAATTAATTAAGTTAGAATAATTAAATAAATTAAATTATGTTGAGACAAGTGCATAATTTGATAATTTTATTATGAGTTATATTAGCGATATTCCTTATATATATATATATATATATATATATATATATATGACTTTGGTATGGATTTCAATTGCATTATACTTTTGTAAGAAAAGTATTTATCATAAGAAGATTATGAAATTAAATGCGTTTTTAAACGAAAAGTCGAAATGTTATTGTTGGTGCCCTTAGCCGATATATATTAGTTTTCAAATTTAATTATATTTTGAAAACCCGGGCTTAACGAATCATAAGTTAGTATCCTCCTTTACTTGAACTTAAGGCTAGCTTTTCGAGACCTATTAAGATTAGTGCTTCTTGTAGGTTTTGTCGATCAAGGGGATTATCGTTGCTTTCCCGAGACGCGTATTGTAGCGAATTCTTCAGGCTTTGTCCTATCAAGGTGAGCTTTATTTACAAAAGTATATTTGAGTTATATGCTCTGATATTTCATGAAATGCAAATTGTTTATCCAATAAAATGTTTTTATGCGCTCTACTCTGTTTAAGGCTCGTAAATGTATCGATCGAGATTCTCTTTTAAACTTAATATGTTAATTGAGAATTGTGTACACTAGTTAGTTGTTTCGGTGGGTTGATCTCCATCGGACACTAACATAATCATGAGGCGTTATAAGGGTGCTTTTCTGGATGCATTCCGAAGTACGTCATGAAATTATGAATTTGTCCGGGTTACGTCCCCGATGACAATAATGGGGCATGTGATCCGACGGTGGCTAGAGGTCGGGATCAAAGCGAGTAACAGAAGAGTCGTGACAATGGGCCCAATAAATGAAATATTTTTGCATGCTTAGAAGTGGTTTCTCTTTTTAAAACCTTCTAAGTTATGTTATCATGATTGGATAAACTGCTTTTACGAATTTATGAAATGTTTATAGAAAATGCATGTCCACTGAGTACATTAGTACTCAGCCCAAATGTTTTCAAATGTTTTCAGGTTGATCAATGGGCGCTGACGGGGCAGAGCTGAGATTAGAGTTCACTCCGTATTTTGATGGATTATTTCCGTATTTAGACTTCCGCTGATGAACTAGCTCTAATTACCTTGTTCCTTCTTGTCTATGACTTGAATTATATCTTTTGATGAGCTTAGACTCTAAATCCTTGATGTTAGTATTTTGATGTATATTGGCTATCAGAAGCATGAAACTAAACTTGTGATCATGAGGATAATTATTGTTTTGATTGGATTGCATCATTCGATGTCTTCCATTTTCATTTAGGAAGCTATTCCCAAATTCTAAGGGTTTATTGCCTTGATCATTCGAGTCAACTTTTTACCTTATATTTCTCCTTATTTTAATTCGTCGTGCCTCGATTTATGAGCTTCCATATTATTAGGAATTGGGGCGTGACAGAGTGGTATCAGAGCATAAGTTTTCTTTCGTGTCTCTAACCACCAAAAATCTTTTCATGTCGAGTCTAGAATAGTATCTCTAGATTTCTTATAATCTCAGTGACTCTCAGCTTACCGTCACGCCAACTGATCAACAAAGGTATGATTTAAATGTTTCAAAGTTGGATTATGAAATGATGTACGCCATTGATGAATGTTGCCATGTGAATTATAAGTTATTTTCATATGTTGATTTGTGAATTGTCTAATTGCTTTCACATTGCTATTGTGAGTCTCTGTATTCAGATAGCTAAGTTTATTGTCGTGTTAGGGACAACCTGAACCCTTAACGACCCAAATGAAATTGATTGTCGAATTTGATTTTCAAACCTTTTCGATCATGCATGAGACTTTTGGAACTTACATGACAATATGTTTCACAAAAACGAAAATGTTTGATGACGACATTTTTGGATTCATATCCTAAAATGATCGGAATAAGTTATGGGTTCTCTCACAAGCTGTTTGTGTACTCAAGGACTGTTTTGAAAATGTAAGTCGTGATAGCCTCGCTATAACAACTTAGAAAGAACTAGTTCACTGTTTCACATAGAAGCGCTTGAACATAGAAGTAACATGAAAAAGATTGAGGATTCACTTGAGTTATACCATTATTGTTAGGGTTAGCTTCTCATATAGGTGTTATCTTTTCAGAATGGAAGACGCACCAATAGGAGATGGCATGAGAGACGCACCGGAAGGGAATGGTAGGGGTCGAGGACGAGGCGAGGCGAGGACGAGGACGAGGACGTGGTCGTGTACAAGGAAGAGGTTTTGTCCATCAGGAACCTAACCCACAGGTAGCATCGGACCATACGATGAAGAAAGGTTCCGCAGAGAAACCTCCGTTGTTCGATGGACTAGGTGATCCGATGGATCTTTGAGAAATGGATACGAGTGTGGAGCGGATTTTCAACTATATCCGATGTGAAGACAGGGAAAAAGTGAAGTCGCCACCTACGACTTGTGGAAGAAGGCGACACGGTGGGAGTCATGAGACGCACCATGAGTGAAGAGGAACTCGAGGACCTTACATGGGAAGAATTCAAGACTGAATTGTATGAGAAGTACATACCAGGATGCTACCGTCAGAAGAAACAGAATGAGTTCGGAATCAAGCGCAGAATGGAGCAGATCCTTTGAATATGACCGAGCTTTCAACCAACTGTCAAGGTATGCTCCACATCTGGTGGACACTGATGCCAAACGCGCTGAGAAGTTCAGAAACGGACTACGTCATGAAATATCGATTTCCCTAGCAAGTCAGGGTGATCTTACATATGCACAAACGTTGAGCAGGGCTCTTACCATCGAGTCACTTCTGCCAAGAGAGAAAGGAAAAGCTCCCCTGCAGGCTGTGCATGCGCCATCTCAAGACAATGACAAAGGTAAAAGAAAATGGAATGAGGGTAATGGGGGAAACTTCGGAAATGGAAAGAAACCCTGGAATCAGAATCAGAAGCAGAATCAGAATCAGAATCAGCTTCCAATGATAGGCCGAACACCTTGCCCAGAATGCCAAAAACCCCACCTAGGCAAATGTCTGAAGGGGGCAAATGCTTGTTTTTACTATGGAGAAACTGGACATTTTGCTCCAGCATGCCCAAAGAAAATGGGAAAGCACCCCAACAGCAAAACCCTGGAAATCAACAAAGGCAAATCCATGGTCCCAGAGGAAACCAGGGACAACCACCAAATGCGAGGGCCTATGCCCTAAACCAGAAGCAAGCGGCTCGAGCATAGGGAAATCTGACAGGTATGATCAATGTGACTGGTATACCTGTTATAGCTTTGTTTGATATGGGAGCATCACACTCTTTCATTTCACATGCTGCTTATAAGGCTTTAGATTTAACTCCTGAACCATCTAGTGAAGCTTTAGTGATTAGCACACCAGGTGGAGAAAGAATGTCTGCTGAATATATTGTCTCGAACTTAGAATTGAACATAGGTGCTGAAAAACTTAGGGCAGACTTATATGTCATCTCTATGATAGAATTTGACATCATCTTAGGAATGGATTGGCTCACCAAAGTCAATGCCACAATTTTGTGCAACGAGAGAAAGATCTCCTTCTAGACCCTTGGAAAAGAGGGGACGAATTTCCATGGGATAAGAATGGGAAAAGGAGTATCGGTGATATCTGCCATGAAAGCCACCAAGATTATGAAGAAAGGAGGTTGCTATGCATTTCTCGTCAGCTTGACAAGAAAACCAAAGATGGAGAAAATAATTGGAGAAGTTCCAGTGGATCGAGAGTACAAAGATGTTTTTCCAGAAGAATTGCCAGGTATGCCACCGGATCGGCAATTAGAGTTCACAATCGACTTAGAACCCGAGCAGCTCCGGTGTCAAAAGCACCGTATAGGATGGCCCCTTTGAATTACAAGAACTAAAGATTGATTCAGGAGTGTTGGACCTAGGTTTCATACAACCTAGTGTATCGCCATGGGAGCACCGGTCTATTCGTCAAGAAGAAAGGCGGAACATTAAGGATGTGTATCGATTACGAGAGAATTGAACAAGCTCACTATTAAGAATAGATATCCTCTCCCCAGGATAGACGACTTGTTCGACCAACTGAAATGAGCTGGAATATTTTCTAAGATAGACCTAAGGTCTGGATACCATCAGCTCAAAATGAGAAGGGATGATATTCCTAAGACATCGTTTAGAACACGTTACGGACATTACGAGTTCACAGTAATGCCGTTTGAGTTGATAAATGCCCCAGCTGTTTTTATGGATCTGATGAATAGAGTATTCCATCAGTATCTCGATAGTTTCGTCTTAGTGTTTATTGATGATATTCTCATATACTCTAAGACCGAGGAACAACACGAAGAGCACTTGCGTGTTGTACTCGAGATTTTGCGAAACGAGAAATTATACGCCAAATTCAGCAAGTGTGAATTTTGGTTAAAGGAAGTGATGTTCCTCGGACATATCGTGTCAGCCGATGGAATCAAAGTAGATCCTGCTAAAGTAGAAGCTGTCAAAGAATGGAGGACACCATCAAACGCCAATGAGATCAGAAGCTTTCTCGGTTTGGTAGGATACTACAGACGATTCATTAAAGGATTTTCAAAATTGGCTAGACCAATGACACAGCTTCTAAGAAAAGGGACCAAGTACATTTGGACCGAAGACTGTGAAAAGAGTTTTCAAGAGCTCAAGACAAAGCTAACCACTGCTCCAGTGTTAGCAGTTCCAGAGGAGAATGAAGGATTCGTTGTTTACACGGATGCCTCAAAGTTGGGACTGGGTTGTGTACTAATGCAAAACCGGAAGGTGATAGCATACGCATCTCGTCAATTGAAGCCCCATGAGTTGAATTATCCGATGCATGACTTAGAGTTAGCTGCAGTCGTGCATGCTTTGAAGATCTGGAGACACCACCTTTATGGAGTCAGGTGTGAAATCTTCACAGATCATAAGAGTTTGAAGTACTTTTTCGAGCAGAAGGATGTGAATATGAGACAGCGAAGGTGGCTTGAATTAGTAAAGGATTACGACTGTACTATCAGCTACCATCCTGGAAAAGCTAACGTTATGGCAGACGCCCTGAGTTGAAAGACTAAGGCAAAGCTAGGGTATTTCATTACCCAACAGAGAGAACTGATTCATGACTTCGCCACGCTCAACTTAGAAATAGTTCATCCTCCAAAGACAGTGTCATTTTGTATAGCTAGTCTCACCGCTACACCTGACCTACGAGGAAGGATCATTGATGCACAAAGAGGAGATTGGTTCCTGGAAAAGATGCGTCTCGCCGCATGAACGAGCGAAACAAAAGGATTCACGGAAGCAAAAGACAACGCTTTGATATTTGGTGAAAGATTGTGTGTGCCACACAAGGAAGAACTTAAGAACAAGATTATGAGCGAGGCTGATGATACTCCATATACTGCACATCCAGGAAGTACAAAGATGTACCAAGATTTGAAGAAAACGTTCTGGTGGAAAGGAATAAAAAGAGATGTAGCATCTTTTGTTGAACGATGTTTTGGCTTGTCAGCAAGTTAAGGCTGTGCACCAGAGACCGTATGGGATGCTACAACCACTACACGTGCTGAATGAAGTGGGAACATATCAACATGGACTTTGTGGTAAGCTACCAAAGTCGGTTCGTGGAATCTCGCCATTTGGGTCATAGTGGACCGTCTATAAAAGTCACTTCCCACCGATTCGGATGACGTTTGGTTTGGAGAAGCTTGCAAAATTATACGTTAAGGAGATAGTACGCCTTCATGGAGTACCTGTATCTATTACGTCTGATCAAGATTCTAGATTCACATCGCGTTTTTGGAGGAGTTTGCAAGAAGCCATGGGAACCCAGCTGAATTTCATTACAGCTTTTCATCCTCAGACCGATGGTCAATCAGAAAGAACGATTCAAGTTTTAGAAGATATGTTACGAACTTTAGTCTCTGACAAAGGTGGAAGTTGGGAAGACTTGCTCCCGCTAGTGGAATTCGCCTATAACAATAGTTACCAGGCGACGATTAGAATGGCCCCATATGAAGCATTGTATGGTCGGAAATGTCGATCACCTCTTTATTGGGATGAAGTGGGAGAAAGGAAACTGCTAGGTCCCGACCTAGTACAGCAGATGGTCGAGAAAGTCGATCACATTAAGCAAAGAATCAAAGAAGCTCAGGACAGATAAAAGTCTTACGCCGACAAGCGTCGATACGACTTAGAATTCAATGTCGGGGATCAGGTTTTTCTTAAGGTCTCTTCTTCAAAGGGAGTTATACGTTTTGGAAGAGAGGAAAGTTACGACCCGCTATATAGGACCTTCGAGATCCTGAGCAGAATAGGCCTTGTAGCCAATAGGTTGGCTTTGCCACCAAGCATTGGAGACGTACACAATGTGTTTCATGTCTCGCATTAAGAAATACGTGTTCGATCCGAAACACGTAATTAAGCACGATGAAGTAGTCTTAGCCCGGGACTTGAGTTATGAAGAAAGACCGTCCAAATTTTGGATAGAAAGTTCAAGTTTCTGGAACAAACAAATTGTTCTCGTCAAAGTAAAGTGGAACCATCACGGTACGGAGGAGGCCACGTGGGAACTTGAAGACAAAATGAACGCTAAGTATCCCGAACTAGATTACCAAGGTATGTAATTTTGAGGACGAAATATTTATAAGGATGGATGGATGTCATACCCCGTCTTTCTCAATAGGATTAGAATGACTTCGAACTTAGAATTTTAAAATGATTCGTGCCCAGTGAAAGAAATTTTTATTAAATTCCAACAAAAATAAATTTATTTCACTAATAATTATAAAGTGATTACGAGAATTATTATATAAGAGATAATAAACGAATATGATTTATATATATACTTATAAATCATTACATCAATAATATTATGCTAATGTTTAATTATTAATTC
The DNA here is from genome assembly GCA_036937905.1 of Salvia rosmarinus. NCBI lineage: Eukaryota > Viridiplantae > Streptophyta > Magnoliopsida > Lamiales > Lamiaceae > Salvia > Salvia rosmarinus. Next base: position 92,256,503 of record CM072819.1, read on the forward strand.
ATGGTCTTTAGGATCGAACTTTGAGCCCATAAGAATAAATTATCTAATGGGCTTTCGTTTGAAAAAGCCCAAAAGAAAAGCCCATGGGACAATAAAAACCCTACACCATAAAAGGGCTTCACTTCTCCTTCTTTTGAACCCTAGCCTCCCATTCACTCATTTTTTTTCCTCTGCAGCCTCAACAAGAAACACAAGGGTATAAACTCTAAACTTATAGAAATTTGAGTAATAATCGTCCATTATTTTAGTATGTTTATACATATATGTATATGTTTCGTGTGCTGTGTGTGTGTGAGAGGAAGGATGAGGTTTTGTGTTTGGGTTCTGGAGGAGGCAGTATGAGAGAGAGAAACGGACGAGAGGTTAGGGAGAGAGGTCGGAGGCGGCGTCGGTGGCTCCGGCTGCTGGCGTTCGGTCGAGAAGAGAGTGGAGGCTGCGGCTACGGTCGCGAGTGTGTGTGTATGCGTTGTGCGTCGCGTGCGTGTGTGTGCCCGCGGTCTTGTGCGTGTATGTGTGTGTGCGTGGGTTGACAGAGACGAGAGAGAGGCTGGTGGTTAGGCGACGCGGTGGACGTCGAAGTTCGGTGTCGGCAGTGGCGGTCTCGGCCGTGCGCTGCGTGCGTGTGTGTGTTGTCTCCGCGTGTGTGTGTGTGCCGAGAGAGTACGAGAGAGGAGAGAGGGTGAGAGAGAAAAGGGAGATGAAGAGAAAATAAATAAAAATGGGTCTTGTGGAAATTGGCCGCCGACGACTATGGTGGTGGAAAGTGGCGCGAAAAAATGGTAGAGAGAGAATTAGGTTTAGGGTTTTGTAAGTGATGGGCTGAGCTTGATTTTTTAATTAAATAAGTATTGGGCTGGTTCTAATTAATTTAAATGTGTTGGGCTTTGTATTGTGGCCAAAAATAAAAATGTTGGGCATGTGTTATTTTTAAAAAAAAATCGTTAGGCCTCATTCTTTTTGGGCCGAGAGTAAGGATGTTGGGCTGATGCTATTTTATTTATTCAAAATTTGTTGGGCTGTACTTATTTAATAATGTTAGGCTTAATTTATTAAAAAATGTTGGGCCTGCTGTAGTGGGCCGAATTAAAATAAAGGAATTGGTCAGAAATTTAAATAAGCATGGGCCTTTACTGTAGAATCTGTCTGCCGAGAAATTAAATTTATGGACTGAAAATAAATGGGTTGGGCTCCAATGAATTAAATAATAATTGGGCTTAGATTTAATTAATGGTTGGACTTTAATTTAATTGGTGGCTTGACTTGCTTTAATTAATTAAATCTTTGGACTTAAATTAATTAAACAAATAAGGTTTAACTTTGAGACTTAATTAATTAAATTATATTAAGTCTAATTAAATAAATAATTAACTTAAACTTAAATATGAGTTTAAATTATTTAATTATGGTAAGTTAATTAATTAATTAATTACTATTATGTTTAATTAATTAATTGACTAAGTCAAGGCTAAGTTCAAGTTTAAGTTACTTTATTTATGATTATGATCTATTTAATTAATGTAATTAATTTTTTAATGAAATTAATTAAGTTAGAATAATTAAATAAATTAAATTATGTTATCAAGTGCATAATTTGATAATTTTATTATGAGTTATATTAAGCGAGATTCATTAATATATATATATATATATATATATATATATATATATATATGACTTTGGTATGCATTTCAATTGCATTATACTTTTGTAAGAAAAGTATTTATCATAAGAAGATTATGAAATTAAATGCATTTTTAAACGAAAAGTCGAGCAATGGTATTGTTGGTGCCCTTAGCCGATATATATTAGTTTTCAAATTTAATTATATTTTTAAAACCCGGGCTTAACGAATCATAAGTTAGTATCCTCCTTTACTTGAACTTAATGCTAGCTTTTCGAGACCTATTAAGATTAGTGCTTCTTGTAGGCTTTGTCGATCAAGGGAATTAGCGTTGCTTTCCCGAGACGCGTATTGTAGCGAATTCTTCAGGCTTTGTCCTATCAAGGTGGGCTTTATTTACAAAAGTATATTTGAGTTATATGCTCTGATATTTCATGAAATGCAAACTGTTTATCCAATAAAATGTTTTTGTGCGCTCTACTCTGTTTAAGGCTCGTAAATGTATCGATCGAGATTCTCTTTTAAACTTATATGTTAATTGAGAATTGTGTACACTAGTTAGTTGTTTCGGTGGGTTGATCTCCATCGGACACTAACATAATCATGAGGCGTTATAAGGGTGCTTGTCTGGATGCGTTTCGAAGTACGTCATAAAATTATGAATTTGTCAGGTTACATCCCGATAACAATAATGGGGCATGTGGGAGGTCCGGATCAAAGTGTGATCCGATGGTGGCTAGAGGTCAGGGATCAAAGCGAGTAATGTAAGAGTCGTGACAATGAGCCTAATAAATGAAATATTTTTGCATGCTTAGAAGTGGTTTCTCTTTTTAAAACCTTCTAAGTTATGTTATCATGTTGGATAAACTGCTTTTGAGAATTTATGAAATGTTTATAGAAAATGCATGTCCACAGAGTACATTAGTACTCAGCTCAAATGTTTTCAAGTTGATCAATGGACGCTGACGGGGCAGAGCTGAGATTAGAGTTCACTCCGTATTTTGACGGATTATTTCCATATTTAGACTTCCGCTGATGAGCTAGCTCTAATTACCTTGTTCCTTCTTGTCTATGACTTGAATTATATATTTTGATGAGCTTAGACTCTAAATCCTTGATGTTAGTATTTTGATGTATATTGGCTATCAGAAGCACGAAACTAAACTTGTGATCCTGAGGATAATTATTGTTTTGATTGGATTGCATCATTCGATGTCTTCCATTTTCATTTAGGAAGCTATTCCCAAATTCTAAGGGTTTATTGCCTTGATCATTCGAGTCAACTTTTTACCTTATATTTCTCCTTATTTTTATTTGTCGTGCCTCGATTTACGAGCTTTCATATTATTAGGAATTGGGGCGTGACACATATTTCAACAACTCAAGAATTCTAGGCTTATAATATTACAAGAATGTAATCTAGAAAATAAGAGAGTGTATATTGTTGAAATCCTAAGTTAATAAATATATGTAGCTTTGAGGATTTACTGATGACACTTGGAAACTCTCTTTTTCGAAATCTCTGGGTGATTGTGATTAGGATATAAGCTCTGGGTGCTTTTCAATATTTTGCTTATTGTAGAGAGCAAGGCATTCGACATCAAAAGAGTCCTCCCAAGACACCGCAATTGAATGGATTAGCAGAGCGGATGAACAGAACTTTGATGGAGCGTGTCAGATGCTTGTTGTCACATGCAGGGTTGCCAAGTTCTTTCTGGGGAAAATATTTGAATACAGCGGTATATGTTATTAATCTAACTCATTGTGTTCCTTTGTCATTTGATGTCCCTGTAGGGGTGGATCGGTACGGTATACCAAAAAAATTCATCGTAACGTATACCGTACCGAAAAATATGGTATGAAAAATTTCATATCGATACCGTGTCGAACCGTTCGGTATACCAAAAAATACGATATGATTATCGTACCGATTTTTCGGTATACCATACCGAAATTCGGTATGTCTAAAATACCGAACTTATCGAAAATATCGAAAATAATGAAAATATCGAAAATACTAAACTTACCGAAAATATCATACCAGATTTCAGAATTTGGATAACGAAATTAGCGAAAATACGAAAATAACAACAAACTTGTAGAGATAACATCCTAAAACTAAAATACAATCCAACTTAAATTGTAGCTCATCTCAACTAAAAGAATTTAAAGAATAGTTAGCAACCTGTTTTCTCCTTTCTTCAACTGATAGAAGTCCAAGCAATCCATGTTCTCGGCATGCTTGGAAGAGTTCCTCCTCTGAAAGGGACTCTATGTTCTCAGCTTCAATCATTTTATCATCGGTCTTTATCCTGCCATGAGAACGCCAGATTGCTTTAAAGTGAATCTGGTCATCATCCCCGATTCATTAGAGTGCCCATAATTTTATCCTTTCGCTTTCATCTTCTTCATTGGGTGCTCAAAGCTCATCATTGTGGTACATACACCCTACACAAAAGTAAAAATTACGATTGAATTGGTGGAATTCAAACTCGTGACAAGAAAATCCGTTCGAGTCACTTGACCCATCTCTTGGGAAAGCCAACTATGGTGGATTCATTCGTTTTTTTGCTCAAACAAATTTGAACCAAACCAAATTTATAGAGATAAAATTATTAAAAAAAGTCGAACCAAACGGAATTGTCCGGAATATCCGAACCGAAAATGAAAACAACTGAAACTAAGTTACTTTTTATTGTTACTTATATTTTTATTTCATCCCATAAAAATATAAAGATTGAATGTGTTAGGGTTAGAATTTATGAAATTATGAATTTATGAATTTTTTCGATTTTGAAGATACCAAACGGAACCGAAATAACGAAATTTTGAAGAATCAAAATCTGAAACCTAACCAAACTTACGATTTGGTATTAATTTTTAGATGCTTTGCTCACTCGATCAATAAATTAGTTCGATCAAATTCAATTTCCACGAACAAAGAGTAGTGTAATGTATATATACTACTGGAAATGGAGCAAATGATTTTGCGACTTGCTTTCACAAGGTCTACATTGTCGAAATCATCACAGAGCCATCGGCAGACAATTCCCAAAACAAATTCACCGATTTATCAAGACCGCAAACAAATTTACACACAAATTTACTTCACTCTAATCAACACAAACTATTTGACAACATACCAAAAACAACATTGTACAAAACTGTTTTTGATGATGAATTTCACTCACACTTGTAGCAAACACAACTCCAGACTTGTGAACATAGATCACGAACCCGAAATCGCCTTCGAGATCCTTGAGGACCTGGTGGGCCGGCATGGGGCTCCGGCCCTTAGAGTGCAATAGGCCTCAATAACAAACATGGCCTCATTGCTAATCTTTGACAACCCATATTGCTTGTTGAGTGTGCACAAATTGTTCAAACTTCCAAGGAAAATGCAATACACATCATTCAAACTGCAAAACAACCTACAAAAGTCCAAATCTTGAATTATGATTGAAGGGAAAACTAGGTTTAGCCGTCGCCCCGAGGATCTATCTTGGATGTTTAATCCACCATACATTGATTATATTCCTAGCATGCGTCTATATAATTAATTGCAACACGTAGGGGTTTTCTCGTGTTTACCTTTGAATCTGTCGGGGATGAATGGATCGAGACTCGTGCTTTGATCTTCTGGACTGTATCCCGGTTACCCAAACTCCAACGCCGAGTGAGGACGATCTATGGAGAATGCTTCGAAAAATCACCCAAATGCTCTATGGACTTTCAAAAATTTCTCCCAAGATACTTGGAATTCACGAAAAATTCACCAAAATAATACATGTAATTCACGTAAATATCTCCCAATATATTTTTGGAATTCACGTATGTAAATATCTCCCATGTATATCTTTTCATTCACGTAAATGTCTCCCAAGCATATATGGATTTTCGAGAATCCTTATTCATGTAAATCACTTGGACATATACGAAAATATGAGGTTGGTTAATTAAAAATTAACCTTGATTTTATCTCTTACCTTATATTTATAATGCACTACCATAATCACATAAGGAAAAGATCTATGCATATTCCATAAATATAATTATATCCTTGTAGGATAAAGAGAATAAAATCTTGCCATATAGAGCAATATGGGCACCGATTTTCCTCCTAAGCGACGGACCTGGATGGGCCAACCAGGATCAAATGCAAGGAATAAAGATGGGCCTCAAATAAATTAATTATCTTATGTTCAGCCCGAACATAAATTAATTTATAAACATTTATTCATGCCACTAGAGAATAAATCTTGACTTACCCTTTATTACGAAGTTGAGTCGGGCTTGCACTTAGACATTCTGAATCCCGTATTTAAGATATCGAACGTCCATTAATTATTTATAGCAATGATGGTTAAAATAATTAATATCTTCATTTCTTAAGTAGTACCACTCAACCTTATTATTGTACTTGAGCTAACTCAACTGCGGGGGTTTAGTACAATAAACCTTTTGAGCTCCTTAAGGGACGTCATCATCCCGAGCGGATACGGTGACTCGTCTGAGATAACTAGCGTGACATACAAGATCGCCACCACCCAAGATGCGGAGAATCTTGGGTTAGAACATATAACCTCACCCATAACAAGTCAAAGTGATGGTCAAGAACTCATACTCACCTAATACCTTATCGAGGTTTAGATCATCGTAAGTCACCGAGATCTGGGTTCTTCACTACGATCCGATAGAAGAACTCATCTCACCGTGATCCTTCAATACGTCAAAGATGTACTAGCATAGACAAGTAACCAAGTCAAGTCACTTCTTATCTATCTCGCAGCTATACCGACAACTCGTCCTCAAGTTGTCTCGGTTAGAAACTTTTATATCTCATTAAGCTTCGACCAATCATACGGACTTACGTGATCTTCTACACACCGTATGATCTAACTTATATATGAGATAAGGGGACATAGATATATGCAATCATGTATTCAATTCGGATAGAGATTGTAATAGTGGTAGCGAGGAAACATTGTATACAAGCTCAACCAAACTGCTTTCAGTATACAAATCCAACAATCTCCCACTTATACTAAAGCAAACTTTTAGTATACAATGTGTCTCTCTACTAGCTATTACACACAACCATCACTTTGCTTCTCCCACTTATACAAAAGTTTCCTTTCTAAGTGGGTGCCATCTAGCGCAATTAAGCCCTCTAACGTCCCCGACGTAGACTTATTGCGGTAGGCTTTAGTGAATGGATCCGCTAGGTTATCCGTCGTATCAATCTTTGCAATCTGCACGTCCCCTCGTATAACGATTTCTCGTATGACATGGTACTTTCTCTCTATGTGTTTGGTCGCCTTGTGGGTCCATGGTTCCTTCGAGTTTGCCACTGCACCTTAGTTATCACAGTAAACTATGATACTCTTGGGCAAACCAGGTACCACATCTAGATCCTTGAGGTTGTTCTTGAACCATACCGCCTCCTTAGTAGCCTTCGAAGCGGCTACATGTTCGGCTTCCATGGTAGAGTCCGCAATGCATCGCTGCTTTGCACTCCGCCAGGATACGGCTCTACCTCACAAGGTAAACACATAGTCTGAGGTAGACTTATTCTTATTACGGTCAGCTTGGAAATCCGAGTCTGAATAACCCAAAGGCATTAGACTATCGCATGGTAAACTAGCCTATAATCTCGAGTCCTTTTCGGATACTTGAGTATATGCTTTCATGCAATTCAATGTGCTTGTCGAGGTTAGGCGATATCTAGCTACTATGCCCTCTTGCATGCCAGATATCGAGCAGCGTGCATAGCATTGCATACATGAGACTTCCTCGGCGGAAGCGTAGGGAACTTGTCTCATTCCTCTATCTTCTTTGCGATCACGGTGATGCTCCTTTAGATAAAGGAACGCCATGTGCGAAGGTAGCAATCCTTTCTAGGCGGTCTCGCATACTAAAACAGTAATCAAGATCAATGTAAGGCGCCCGAGATAAGCTCAATATTTTCCTCTTGCGATCTCGGTAAACCTTGATCCCAAGAATGTACGCTGCATCTCCTTAGTCTTTCATTTGAAACCGATCGGATTACCAACTCTTTCGTCGATAACAACTTCACATTGTCGCCAAATAGAAGAATGTCATCTACGTAAAGTCAAGAAATACCACATTCTGTTGACATCTTTGTCTTGTATCGCCTCATTGAGCGTCCATGGGTCGATTATTGCTGTTCGTTTTCGGGACTAAATCCGAAGATTCACCCACGAACATAAATCGCTCGGGTTGACGAATAACCCTCCCACTGACGAGGCGCCACAGCACAATGGCAACGGTGAGTCTGAAACTTGTGGTTCTCTATCTTGCACAACTTCTTTGGTAGGTACCACTTGTATGGTCGGTATCTCGGTGGAACTCGACCCACTTCAATTTCTTGAAGTATCTCGTGTCGATCCTCCCACTAGACTCAACATCTCGCACCTTCGGCTGTCGGTGGTGGAATCGATCATCTTATAATTCTTGAGGAATGATTTCAACTTTGGATTTATGATTTTTCATGTAGTCCTCTTCTAAGAATCGGGCATTAGTGCTAATAATGACCTTCCGATCCTTGGGACTATAGAATAAACCACCTTCGTTCCTCTAGGATAGTGATAAACGACCTTGCATCGATCTAGCCTCCAACTTGTCGCCTTCTTGTTCGGCACATGTCGGATCGCCCCATATCCTTATGTGGCTTAAACTGAAGCTGCGCCCAAACCACAACTCGAAAGGGTCTTTTCGACCGACTTGGAAGGTACTAGATTTAGCAAGTATGTCACTGTTTCTAAGGCATACCCCGTAACGAAATAGCAATGTTGCATAGCTCATCATTGATCTAACCATTTCTAAAAGAGTCCTATTTCTTCGCTCGACACACCATTTCTTTGTGGTGTGCCCGGTGAAATCTTGTTGGGATGTAATCCCACACTTCACTAGATAGTCCATAAACTCGTTCTTGAGGTATTCGCCACCGCGATCGAGCCTTGATGACTTGATACTTTTACCTAGCTTCGCTCCACTTCCGCCTTAAACTCTTTGAATTTCTCAAAGCATTCGGACTTGCGGTGAAGGCGGTATACGTATCCGTACTTTGAGTAATCGTCGATGAAAGTGACAAAATACTGTACCCTCCACGAGCTTGTGTGGACTTGTCAGAACGGACTAACTCCAACATTTCTTTGGCTCTATAACCCTTCGCTTTGAAGGGTCTGGTCGACATCTTGCCTTCTATACAGGATTCGCAGACTGAGAATGGAGTAATTAGATTACCCAACGCTCCATTCTTAGCCGATCTTTGGATCCTATTTAGATTGATGTGACCTAATCTAAGATGCCAGAGAAAAGTGGTGTCATCTTCTGAAGAAAACTTTCTCTTTTGGGGTTTGATGAAGATGCAACATAGTTATAGGTATTATGTTTGGCAAAAATAGTATAAAGCGAATTATATAACGTACAACACGATAACCGTCATTTCTTATGATAGAAACACCACTCTCAAAAATAACGAGAATATCCATGAGAAAATAATTTCAAAGCAGAAACAAGGTTCCGTACCGAAAATCCGGCACATATAAAACGTCTTTAAAACTAAAGCTGTTTTCTCAAAACATAAAGTAACATCTCCAACCGCAACGGCCTCGACTTTCGCGCGTTGCCCATGGAGATCGTTATCTCGCCATTAGCCGACTCCTTGTCCGCGGGAACCCCGCAGGTGTAACAAACATGATCGATCGCACCCGTGTCTACTACCCAAGAATGGGTAGAACAAGTCGCTAAACATGTTTCGTTACTAAAGCAAAGCGTGCCTTGAGCCTTGAGCTTGGGGCACTTTGCCTTCCAATGCCAGTCTCACCGCACTGAAGCACTTGCCTTCTCCTTTGGCTTTTCAAACCATTGGTAGAGCCCTTTACATTACTCCTACTCTTTTCTTTAGCTTTAGCATCTCTAGAATTCCACTTTCCTTTTCATCTTTCGATAAAACGGTGGTCTTCCTAGAGGTGTGTCTTGAAGATCAGGCACTTTGCCTATTTTGCTTTCTTAGTTACTAAGTCCTCTTGCAATGAATCTAGAGTATAACTCTTATCATAAAGGACTACTCCATAACGAAAGTCATCAAAGACTTGGGCAAAGTATTGAGGATCATATCGATTCGACACGTCATCAATATATCCTCCAACCAATTCGAGCTCTCCAAGAGATTGATCATCTCGCTCTATATGGTCATGCATTGAATCGCTTTCCTTCATAGAACTTGACATAATTAATTTTGTCAAATTATGACATGCGATTACGTCCGACTCTCATACAATTTCATGAGATTTAGCCATATTGTGGCGCGATCATCCATCTCTTGATCTTTGGAGCCGCAGGACTCGCACATGGTGACCATTGCCGAGTCATCTGCGGCAGTGTCGGCATCTGTCGAGAAAACTGCCGCGCGACTCGTGCGCTTAGTCGCCAATGATCCGTCGAGAAGCGTGCTACCGAGGTGCCGAGAAATCCGGCGTTGAGGTTTCCGCGTGAAACTCGCACCCTCGTCGCCTGATCCGCCGAAGCGCCGCGCATAATCGCGCGTCTTTGTCGCCTGCGTTGCAGCGCCATCGCCTGGGCCGCCTCGCGTGCCACTCGCGATCGCATGGCGCTCGCGAGACCGCCGAGTGAGCGCCCGTGTCGCCCGTGTCCTGCCGTACTGCGCACGAGGTTTCGCGCGCAACGGGCGCCTGTGGCCGAGCCGCCGAGAACGCTGCGCGCTACCGCCGAGGTGCTGTCTGCGCAGGCGTCTCGGGCGCTGCCGGCGCCAGCACGCCGCGCGATGGCGTCGCCCGCACTGCCGAGACCTCGTTGAGGTTTCTGGCGCCATTCGCCGAGATCGCGCGCGAAAGCGCAGACGCCGCCGCCGGCGGTGCCGAGGCGCCCGCAGCGCAAGCGTGCCCGCACCGCCGGCTACCGAGCCATGCGCGCCGACCACCGCCTGTCCGCCCTAGTCCGCCGATCTTGCGAGAAGCGCGTGCACGGTGCCGAGCGCTGCCGTGCGTCCGGTTTCTCCCGGCGAGTCTTCGTCGTCTCGTTCTTCGTGCTTTCATCTTCGTTCTTCTTTTACAGATAGGAATTATAGAAAATAAATCTAATCTAACCACGGATTTTCTCGTGGTGAAAAACAAAACCCAACAAAAACAAAGCGAGCCACGATGAGCAGCGGATCTATCAATTAATTAAGCGCGCGTAATAATCAAACGTGAATTAATCCAACAGAGCAAGAATTCGATCCCGTGCTATGATACCAATTGAAGGAAAACTAGGTTTAGCCCGCCCGAGGATCTATCTTGGATGTTTAATCCACCATACATTGATTATATTCCTAGCATGCGTCTATATAATTAATTGCAACACGTGGGGTTTTCTCGTGTTTACCTTTGAATCTCTCGGGGATGAACGGATCGAGACTCGTGCTTTGATCTTCTGGACTGTATCCCGGTTACCCAAACTTCAACGCCGAGTGAGGACGATCTATGAAGAATGCTTCGAAAAATCACCCAAATGCTCTATGGACTTTCGAAAATTTCTCCCAAGAAATACTTGGAATTCACGAAAAATTCACCAAAAGAATACATGGATTCACGTAAATATCTCCCAATATATTTTTGGAATTCACGTACGTAAATATCTCCCATGTATATCTTTTCATTCACGTAAATGTCTCCCAAGCATATATGGATTTTCGAGAATCCTTATTCATGTAAATCACTTGGACATATACGAAAATATGAGGTTGGTTAATTAAAAATTAACCTTGATTTTATCTCTTACCTTATATTTATAATGCACTACCATAATCCCATAAGGAAAAGATCTATGCATATTTCATAAATATAATTATATCCTTGTAGGATAAAGAGAATAAAATCTTGCCATATAGAGCAATATGGGCCGCCGATTTTCCTCCTAAGCGACGGGCCTGGATGGGCTAGCCCAGGGATCAAATGCAAGGAATAAAGATGGGCCTCAAATAAATTAATTATCTTATGTTCACCCGAACATAAATTAATTTATAAACATTTATTCATGCCACTAGAGAATAAATCTTGACTTACCCTTTATTACCTAAGTTGAGTCGGGCTTGCACTTAGACATTCTGAATCCCCGTATTTAAGATATCGAACGTCCATTAATTATTTATATCAATCTGACTGGTTAAAATAATTAATATCTTCATTTCCTTAAGTAGTACCACTCAACCTTATTATTGTACTTGAGCTAACTCAACCTGCAGGGTTTAGTACAATAAACCTTTTGAGCTCCTTAAGGGGACGTCATCATCCTAAACGGATACGGTGACTCGATACAGATAACTAGCGTGACATACAAGCACTGCCACCACCCAAGATGCGGAGAATCTTGGGTTAGAACATATAACCCTCACCCATAACAAGTCAAAGTGATGGTCAGCAACTCATACTCACCTAATACCTTATCGAGGTTTAGATCATCGTAAGTCACCGAGATCTAGGTTCTTCACTACGGTCAGATAGAAGAACTCATCTCACTGTGATCCTTCAATACGTCAAAGACGTACCAGCATAGACAAGTAACCAAGTCAAGTCACTTCTTATCTATACCGCAGCCTATACCGACAACTCGTCCTCAAGTTGTCTCAGCTGTGAAACTTTTTATATCTCATTAAGCTTGACCAATCATACAGACTTCTGTGATCTTCTACACACTGTATGATCTAACTTATATATGAGATAAGGGGACACAGATATATGCAATCATGTATTCAATTCAGATAGGAGATTGTAATAGTGGTAACAGGAAACATTGTATACAAGCTCAACCAAACTGCTTTCAGTATACAAATCCAACAATGATGTTGTTCGAAACCTTGTAGATGACAATGGAACATTAGGTGAAATACACAAATGCAGTAAACACATTAGATTTATACACCATACAAAAAAATTAAACTAATCCAACCACAAAACTCCTATCATCAATCTCTACACTTAATTTCTACGTCATACATAAAAGTTAATTAAATACTAACCCAATATTGTAATCTCTTTTTTTATGGCCCCCCTCCCATTTTTTATTAACTATTCTTTCAAAGATTAGATTTTGTTGCAGATTAAATCACAATTTTTTAAATGACACTTAAATTAAATGATGATCTACGAAACACAAAACGGGAAATGGAAAAAAAAAAGTATATTAGTCTCCGATTCAAGATGAGAACTTTCTTATTAATGATCTAATGATCACCAAATTCTGCCACCTTTTTAGACAAACAGAAACAAAGTTATTATCTGTGTAAAAAAGTTTCAAGATTACTACATTTGTTGAGACATGAGTTGACGTTGAGGTGAGGCGTAGGCCAAGAAACCCTTGCCTGCAAACTCAAGGGAGAAGCCATTGTTGGGATTTGAAGCTGGTCAACCCCGATTCATTAGAGTGCCCATAATCTTATCCCTTGCAAGTGGTGTTTCTTATTCAATTTGGTTGATTATTTAGCTTTGCGGTTTCTTCTATAACTCATTATCATAAAGCAAACTGCTCTCTGTATATTACTGTATTAGTGCTAATGTGGCCACACAGGAACATTTTCGACACCTAATTTTAAATTTCACATCAGAAAATGGACAAGAAAATTTTCAGAATCTACCTACCATTTTTCACTGTAAGTTGGCGAGGAGGGACGTGTAACACAAATTTTTGTATTTAAATTTTATAAATACAAAATTGTATACAAAATCAATTTGATTTGAATTTGATATATTTGAGATGAATTTGATCTTCTATTTATCCTCTGATTCTACTTCTTCAATGTGATTTCTTGAACGATCTTGATGTTCTTCGAGTTGTTTGGAGGAGATGTGATTCCTTGATCTCCTTGAACTTGAAGTTTGGATTTGATGATGTTGATCTGAAGGACTTTAACCTTGTTTTCAGAGCAACTGTCGGATTTGGCTTGATATGTCGAAGAACGTTTGAAGATCTTCAAGTTTGAGCGTCAATGCGAAGGGTTTTCACCTTGTTTCCAAATTGAACGCCATCTTTGATTTGATTTGGAGAATGATCTTGGCGAAGAACGTGATGATTTGCACGAAGAACGCCTTGAATGCTTGAAGAAGACTTCGAATGTTGTAGAAGACTTCGCCGAGGATTCTTCGAGTGTCTTGAGCTCTTCGAATCTTCACTTCACTTCACTTCCCTTCTTCTCCATTATGAAGCCCCAACACCTTTAGTTATAGATGTAGGCTAGTGGCTTAGTGGGCTTATGGGCCTTAGACCACCAAACCATGGGCTTGAGTTTAGGCTTGGGCTTATGGGCTACCAAACCATAGGTTTGAGCTTGGGCTTATGGATCTTTTATGGCTTATTCGTAGCAATTTGAGTTAATATTCCTCTCCGAGGTGTCGTTGCCACATGTCAATCTCCTTTTCATCGATAAAATTAAATATTAATCACATATCTACATAATTTTGGAATAAATTCCATTAGTAAAATAAAAATATAATTAATTATTTAATTTATAATTTACACGTGGCGCGATCTCATTTGCTAACAATTTTTAATTGTTTACAAATTGCCCCATCGAGACTTGTTCATGGACGAGTTGTCTTGGAAATGGACGAGTCTCGAAATTAATTTAGATAGTTTAAACTCTTGTCGAGGAGTTCTTGATGTTGAATTTGTAAACAATTTATACTCGTATTTAGGAGTTTTTGAACTTGATTTGAATTTGTAAACAGTTTATACTCGTATTTAGGAGTTCTTGAACTTGATTTGAATTTGTAAACAGTTTATACTCGTATTTAGGTGTTCTTCAATCTTATTTGAATTTGTAAACAGTTTATACTCGTATATAGGAGTTCTTCAATTAGATTTGAATTTGTAAACAGTTTGTACTCGTATTTAGGAGTTCTTCAATTTGATTTGAATTTGTAAACAATTTATACTCTTATTTAGGAGTTCTTGAACTTGATTTGAATTTGTAAACAGTTTATACTCGTATTTGGGAGTTCTTGAACTTGATTTGAATTTGTAAACAGTTTATACTCGTATTTGGGAGTTCTTGATTTTGATTTTGATTTTGATTTGTAAATAGTTTATACTCGTATTTAGGAGTCCTTTGATTTGATTTTGACTTGAACTTGAATTTGTAAACAGTTTATACTCGTATTTAGGAGTTCTTGAATTTGAATTTAGAAAGTTTATACTCGTTTGAAAGAGTTCTTGAATTCGAAATTGACTTCGCATTTGGATTTTATTATTTTGCTCCAAAAATTAGGCCCATGTGTTTATTTTAATTTGAAAGCCCACATTTCTTCAATTAAGCTCCATTGTGGTATTTGGAATTGAAAGCCCACACCTTCGGCCCATATACTTGTCTTGATTTGGTAGCCCTCACATGAAATTATCAATTGGGCCATTTTTTTTTTTTTTCATTTCTTTTCAAACTCGAACTTATTTTGAAAACATGGCCCATTTTCAACAATTTTCGGCAGCCCCTATTTTCAATTTATCCATTGGGCCATTATTTGGAAGCCCACGTCTCCATCTCGTCTTCCTATATCGAAACATGGCCCATCTTAAAGATTCAACAGCCTATAAACGAATTCAAAGCTTGGGTTTCTCTTAATTTTAAAATTCAGCCCACATTTTCATCCTTTTGTTCTATTTCTAGAACACGACAGTTCTTAAAAAATTATGGAGCCCATAATCGATCTTACAACTTGGGCATTCCTTGATTTTAAAATTCAGCCCACCTCTTCATCATTTCCTCCTAAAAACAGAAACTCAGGTAAAGTACCGATTTTACTGTGGAATGGAGACAAAATGCATTAACTTTCCTTTGTTTGAGAGCTGCAGCCTATTGGTGCTGCAAGTTTGTTAAAGCTGGGCAAAGACGTCCTTTACATTGCATTTAATGTTTTTGCTTGAGAATCACAAAACTATTCAGAGTTTGTTGAAGCTTGCAGACATGTTCTCTACTCCATTTAACAAAATTCGTCTGTGATGCTGCAGAGTTTGTTGAAACACAGCCCAACAACTTCAGTCCTTTTTGTCTTTATTTCCGCTTCATACACTGCTAAGGTTTAGGGTTTATCCTACTGCCTTGGTCTATAAATAGGAACTCTATACACCGTGGCGGAGCCATCGTTAGGCTGGGGCCTTGGTTTTTTTCAAAACTACTATATATTCGATAGGTTAAAACACGTTAAAAAATTTGTTTAGTCGATTGCAAGAGTTCATCATTATATCGGAAGGTCCCGAGTTCGATACTCGGCGCCATGCGCTCTTCCTCTTTTTCTTCCTTTCTTTCCTGCGCCTCTTCCCTTTTTTTTTTTTTCCCTTTTCCTTCTTTTTTTTTTCTTTCCTTCTTTCCGTGCCTCTTCCTTTTTTTTCTTTCCTTCTTTTTCTTCCTTTCTTTCCTTCTTTTTTTCTCTTGTGTTTTGGCTTTTTTTCCTTTTTTTTTTTTTTTCTTTTTCTTCCTTTTTTCCCTTCTCTATTCTATTTTTTCTCTTTATTTTAGGATCTTTTTTAATTTTTCTTTCTTATATAATTTATTTTCTTTTGATAAAATAAAAAATATATATAAATAATAACACTATATATGTGAATTAACTCTTAGCTAAACATGTGTACTCTCTCTATAGATATTTAACATTTAATAACTAAATCTATTGTAATCTAATAGGTTATGATTTTCATCTCCCATTTAGAAGATCTTGGTTCGATATCTCTTAGCTACATATTATATTATTATATTATTTAAATTATTATTATTTTATAATTTTATTTAAAATTTTATTTTATTATCTTTTAAAAATATTATTAATTGGGCCCCCAGGAAATATTTCGTGGCTCCGCCACTGTCTATACAACTGCTTTCCTTACGAGAAGTTTGCAGCCATATTTTCCCTATTTTCACATCTCCAATGCCTTCTTTTCAACTGTATCCAAGTAGAATTTTCTTCATCACCACAAACCTCGACATACTTGCTTCTTGTTGGGCTACTTGCTGCTACTTCATTCGAGTACCTCTGAACCAGGTGCAGCGAGAGCTCTGTTATGGTGGCGAAGGCGCAGTTGGTAGGGAATGCAACCAATACAACATTTCGGGCTATGCGGTGTTGTTGGCAATGTGAATCGGTTGATCCCACCCTCATCATTCGCTAGCATTTTCTATCTGTTTATCTCGAATTTCTTTCAACTTATCATCATGTTGGCTATCTTTGAACCTCAACGTATTTTGCAACTTTGGCATACATATAGTTGTCATTTCGTCAGTTGGTGGCCACCCTTGTGGAGATTGGGGAAGAGCAGCGGCGGTTGTGCGAGCTTAGAAGCTGTGCGTGGCGATGGTGGTGCGACGGAGATAGTCCTGCTACTGGAAAAGAAGAAGCAGGCTGGTGGAGAAGACACACACAACATCGACCTTGGCAGGTGATCAGGCGAGACGGATGTTGCACGGCTGAGCGGAGATGACACACACGACGGCGACCTCGGCGGGTGGTCAACCAAGACAAGGCACGGGGCTGCGCTCATCCTTGACGAGAAGAAGTGAGCCGAAAGGTAGAAGGCTGGGCAGGCAGGTTAAAGGCGGTGGTGTTATCGGAGTTCGACCCAAGCATGGTGGCCTACGACGGCGCGCGGCGGCTGGAGCAGAAGCGGCAACGTCGTCTGGCGTGGGGGCATGACGGAGATGGAGTAGAGACAGTGACGGCTGGAGCAGAAGGCGTGCGTCGACTAGAACAGAGTCGAGGCCATGGTGTCGAGGATGGTGGCAGGCTTCTCGTGTGACTTTGTCGAGGCATGATAGACGACGGTGACGGCCTATGGTGCTGGACAACGACGTCATAGGCGATGGCAGCAAAACGGTGGATAGAAGCTTGAACTACCATGGAAGCAGCGGCAATGAGAGCGAGAGTCAAGAGTCTCGTCTTCTCCTCCTACTCAGACTTCTCAATAAGAGCGGCAACAAGGAGTCGTCGTGCTGGTGGCGGTCTTGGTGGCAGCACGAAGCAGCGATCGTGTGCTGTTGTCCTGGCTGGAAGATAGAGAAGGCGACAATGGTGGTGGTGGCGTCTGGAGCGTCCTGCCAAGAGAGGAGAAGAAGCAGATTGGCGCTGGGATATTAGCCGTCGGGTCAGGAACGGCATGCTGACGACGGCTCGGGACGGAGAGGGCGACGTCTGGAGCAGAGCAGGCGACGGCGACTGGAGTGGAGGCGATGTACTGTGGAGCGGATGTGTTGGTGATGGTGCCATTGGATCGGCGGACGCGGTGGTGGCGGCATCGTCGGAGATGCTGCTGCTGTTCGATGTAGTAACCGCGGTCGCGACGCAGCTCGCTGACGGCGAGGTTGTCGGACGGAGATGAGGAGGTGGAGGCGGTGACAGCATATGTGAGAAGCGAGAGAGATGGTGTTTTGCGTGAGGCGAGAGAGGCTAGGGTTGTGTGTGTGTGTTTTAGAGAGAAAGAAAGCTTGGGCTTGTGTAGAGAGAAAGAAAAAAGTTAGCTAATGCCCCTTTTTTTAATGTGGGCTGGGCTTTCTTCTTTTCAAATGTGGGGCCATTTTTTGAAATGGAGTGTGAGCTGAGAGAGATAAGTTAGGAATTTGGGTTTACAAAAGTAGGTTGGGCCTTTTTTTTTTGTAGGCTAACTTTCTGATATGAGCCCATTTTTAAGAAATGGGCTGTGATTTTAATAGCCCATTCACTTAAGCTGAATTTTGAGAGCCTGGTTTACCTAATTCTAGTTGCTAACTTCCTCTTTTTTATTTTTATTTTCTTTTCTTTTCTTTTTTTTATGCATAGATTTTTTTGATGTCTTAAGAACAAGAAGTCATCTCAACTTCATTTTGTGTTCTTTATAGCACGTTTTTTGTTTTTGACATATTTTCATTATTTTGTGCATGTGATTGTCTTCCAAATTGCAGAAGTTCATGCAATTCGACTTCAAGTATTCTTGCTCAAGAGTGGATCGACTAAAGACGTTAAACTTGATCAAGTTCCTTACATCGACTTTTGGACTTTGGCTTCGCATTTGTCACAGATGTCGTCCTCATTTTAGCAGGAGCAATGACTTTCTTAGCAGACGCGACATCACGGCAATAGAGATGATATCATATTCTGATGGAAGACGGAAACAACATTGCACGATCTTCGGCATCATGGTTTTTTTAGCGAGCTAAGAGCAGATGCAGAAATGAGCTCGAAGTTGTGCTTTGTCTGCAAAGGGGAAGCTGTGCAGCATCCGCGAAGAGGAAGCTAGAAGATGTGTACCATCAGCGGAGGAGAAGCTAGAGGCTGTATATCATATCATTCGCAAAGAGAATTGAAGCCTAAGCGTCTGTGGAGATCGACATCACGACCTCAACGAGCTAGAAGCGGCTGTGGATGATGAGCTTGAAGCTGTGCTTCATCCGCGAAGAAAATTGAAGTCTAAGCGTCAGTGAAGATCGGCATCACGACCTCAACGAGCTAGAAGCGGTGTGGATGAGGAGCTTGAAGCTGTGCGTCATCCGCTAAGAGAATTGAAGCCTAAGCATCAGTGGAGAACGGCATCACGACCTCAGCGAGCTAGAAGCGGCTGTGGATGAGGAGCTTGAAGCTGTGTGTCATCCGCGAAGAGAATTGAAGCCTAAGCGTCAGTGGAGATCGGCATCACGACCTCAACGAGCTAGAAGCGGTGTGGATGAGGGCGTGAAGTCAGCGTCATCTCGCAAGAGAATTGAAGCCTGGCGCCGGTGGAGATCAAGATCACGACCTCAACGAGCTAGAAGGCTGCGTGGATGAGCGAGCTTGAAGTCGCAGCGTCATCCGCGAAGAGAATTGAAGCCTAAGCGTCTATGGAGTCGACATCACGACCTCAACGAGCTTGGAGCGGCTGTGGATGAGGAGCTTGAAGCTGTGCGTCATCTGCGAAGAGAATTGAAGCCTAAGCGTCAGTGAAGATCGGCATCACGACCTCAACGAGCTAGAAGCGGCTGTGGATGAGGAGCTTGAAGTTGTGCGTCATCCGTGAAGAGAATTGAAGTCTAAGCGTCAGTGGAGATCGACATCACGACCTCAACGAGCTAGAAGTGGCTGTGGATGAGGAGCTTGAAGCTGTGCGTCATCCGCGAAGAGAATTGAAGCCTAAGCGTCTGTGGAGTCGACATCACGACCTCAACGAGCTAGAAGCGACTGTGGATAAGGAGCTTGAAGCTGTGTTCTCAACCAAAAGCCCAGAAGCTGAATTCATCAAGCTGAAGCCATCTTCGAATCGAGTTTGGAGATAAGGTGTTGAAACCATCAAGCTGGAATAATCTTCAAAGTGAAATTGATGACATGAAGTTAGATTCAACAAGATGGAACAATCCTCAAAGCAGAACTAGCAACATCGAGCTAGACTTAAGAAGATGGGCCATATTCGAAGCAAAATTGACAACATCGAGCTAGAGTTAACAAGCATGAGTCATCTTCAAAGCGTAGAACCAGACTCAGAAGTTGAGTTTATTCTAAAATGTGCTGACAACAAAGTCGTGAATAATCCATCATCTCTAGTCGTTGCCCCATGACTGATTTGCTTCTTTATAATTTCACCATGTTGTCTCTTCCAAGATCTCGTATTTTTTTTTTCTATTACAGTCTGAGCTTGAATTTTGATCACCAACTTGAAATACAAATTTATGAAGAACTTTGACCACATAATGTGAAGGAGAAAAACACATATATGACTGAACTTAGAAAATATCTAAGCTGCCTACGTACCATTTTGAAAGGGATCAAGTCAAAACGTAGTTCAAATTCAACTTATGTTTTAGGGGAGTGCCATGCACAGTTTATACTCATGCGGGCAAGGAGTAACATGCAGTTTAGGCTCGTGCGTCATGGAGTTGTCTTGATTTTTGTTTAATTTTGTCTTTGTCGTGACATGCAGTTTATGCTCGTGCTTCATGGAGCTATCTTGCTATTTGTTTGTTGATTTTTCTTAGAGTGACGTGCAGTTTAGGCTCGTGCGTCATGGAGCAATCTTGCTCTTTGTTTGTTTTTCTTGAAGTTTACAAGCAGTTTAGGCTCGTGCGTCATGAAGCAGTTTTGCTCTTTTTTGGTGATTTTATCTTTGGTGTGACATGCAGTTTAGGCTCGTGCTTCATGGAGCTTTTTGCTTTTTTTTTTCTTTTTCTTGGAGTGACGTGCAATTTAGGCTCGTGCGTCATGGAGCAGTCTTGCCCTTTTTTGATGATTTTTTTGGTGTGACATGCAGTTTAGGCTCGTGCTTCATGGAGCTATCTTGCTTCTTGTTTGATTTTCTTCAAAGTGACTTGCAGTTTAAGCTCGTGCGTCATGGAGCAGTTTTGCTCTTTTGATTTTTTTTGCTTTCTCATTTTTTTTGATTTTTGGTTTTCTTCATTTTTTTGTGCTTTTGTTTT
Source organism: Salvia rosmarinus (assembly GCA_036937905.1). Lineage (NCBI taxonomy): Eukaryota > Viridiplantae > Streptophyta > Magnoliopsida > Lamiales > Lamiaceae > Salvia > Salvia rosmarinus. The sequence continues at coordinate 92,277,541 of CM072819.1, forward strand.
TATCTATGTACATATGTACAAGTTTTCACTGCTATACTTCAGGGGTAGTAGCACTTCAATAACTTTTGAGTTGTTACCCCAACTTCCATATCGTCTTCCAAGGTTGACTTGCATACACTGTTAGAGATGTAGTGAGATGAAGCCGCCCTTCTGATGGTGATTCGAATAGGCGCTTTTGGCACAAATCCCAAACCCACTTTGGTATTCTAGACCACATCATCTTTCTTCTTCAAGTGAGGTTTCAGCGTAGAGCTTTCTTGAGGATCGTATCCAGCATTGACGAGGAGCTTATATGCCTTTGGACCAAAATGCTTCGTGAGTTCATTGATTGAGATTCTCCATGTTCAGTAACATTACTTTGTTTTGGTCGAACAAACCCTTCAAGAGGTGGAGGAGTAGGTCATTTGGTATTGATCTTGGTCAGATGCATCGTCAATCCCTCAAATGAGTCCATCTTGGAGAGAGAGATTTAGTTCTTAACAATCGAAATGACTTCAAGTTCTTTATCATGCTCAATTTCTACTTCTTTTGTTGTCGTCGTCATGTAGAATTTGGCATCAGTAAAATATGACTCAGCTTCTGTAAAAGGCTTTTGATCGCCGGCCAGTGTCCTCACGACCCCATCTTCATGATACTTAAGGCATTGATGCAACGTAGAAGGGATGACACCATTTTCATGCAGACAAGGCCGACCAAGAAGCATATTGTATGACGTTTTGGCATCAATTACATGAAGTAGTGCAGTTGAACTCATGTCTTCCATCAACAAGTTCAAACTTATGGTGCCAAGGGCCCTTTGTCCTTCATGGTTGAATCCTTGAATCATCAACCGACTTCTAGATAAGTCATCTACTAGAATTTCCAGTTGCTTCAACATTCTTAATGGCAAGATGTTGACTGCTGATCCTTCATCGATGAGAATCCTATTGACTTTTTGCTCGTGGGTGAAGCAACTCACGAACAACGGCCTATTATGAGGCTCAAACCCAAGCTGTAAATCCTCGTTGGAGAATGTGATTGCCAAGACACCTTCATCATCGATCATATTTGACTTGAATTGATCTCTAACTTGGTCTGTCGTATCGTACAACACCCCAATACCTTCCAGTATGTCGTCAGATTCAGGGGTGACAACATTTGCTGCAACATTCTCTTCTTCAAGTGATATCTTCCCTTCTCGAGCTAGCCGCGTGATCTTTTCTTTGAATATGAAGCAATCGTGTATGGGATGCCCGATCAATCGATGGTACTTGCAATATCTTGGATCATCAGTTCGTCCTGCCTCGTTTGGTCGTTTCATTTCGGGTAGTTTGACGAGTCATTCTTTAAGTAGGTCATCGAAGATCCCAGAGACGTCGGAGTCTAAGAAAGGATATTATTTTTGCTGTATTTCTTTAAATGTCAACCTTCTTTGCCCCATGTCTTGAGGAAAAGTCTGCTTGTCGCTTTTGTTGTCATCATTTCTTAGGAACTTGACAGGAGTTGCTTTCGTCACCATCATCTCTTCTTTCGGAGCATTATTAAAGGACTTGGTTTCCTTTCTAACTTCTTGTCTCTCTTTAAACCTGTGAGGTTCTTGGATTGGAGGCCCATTGAATCCGCTCGCTGCTATAATTAGCTCCATATCATGAGCTCTGGTGACCAATTCTTCGAACGTCTTGGGCTGAATTCCTCCCAGGATATATAGCAAGCCCCAATGCATCCCTTGAATGCACATTTTGATTGCGGATGATTCAGACAATCGATCCCTACAATTTAGACATAGGTTTATCCACCTGTTGATATAGTCAATTACTGGTTCTTCTTTAAACTGACGAGAACTCGTGAGCTCAACCATGCTAACTGTTCTTCTGGTGCTGTAGAAGCGATTGAGGAACTCGTGCTCCAACTGCTCCCAACTGTCAAGTGAGTTTGATTCCAAGTCCGTATATCAGTCGAAGACATTTCCTTTGAGTGAACGAACGAATTGCTTGACCAGGTGATTTCCAAATATTCCAGCGTTGTTGCATGTCTCGACAAAGTGAGCTACATGTTGCCTTGGATTCCATTTGCCGTCAAATTGTTGGAATTTAGGTGGTTGATAACCAAGAGGCATTCTCAAGTTGTCGATCCTTTGGGTATACGGCTTAGAGTAAATTAAGGATGACTTGGAGTTTCCATCAAATTTGTTCTTCATGGTCACCTCAATGAATTCCTTGAGTTGGTCTGCCTTGATGAAGCCATCAGAAGAGATTTAGATGTGTTTTCCAGAAGATTCTATTTCTCCATGAGTTTCTTGTTTTTCATCTTCTTCTTCATCGTCGTCACATTCACTTTCTTTATCATTGATGTGGCTTGATTCTGTCTTCTCTCCCCCGAGCTTTGCAATCTTGGCATCTTGCTCTTGGATGTGTATGCTCAAAGATTCGACCAACCTTGTAAGATTTGCAAGTTGTTCTTCCACGGTGGAAGTGTTTGTCATCATCATAGGCGCCTCAAGTGGGTAACTTGTGATAGAATTTGCGATAGGGGATGTGAAGCTTCCTTCAGAGCTAACACGTTCTTCATTTAGAGTGGCAATGTGTTGCTCTTTTCCCCTTGTGATGGCTGACTTCGAAGCTTCTTGAAGTTGTTTGGCTTTGCTTCGTGTGATGATGCCAATGCTCTCTGAAGAAGCTTTTGAAGCGACCTTGGTTGCATGTTGCTGGATGAACATCGTTCAAGATTTTGGTGAAGAGTAGAGATGAGAGGTAGAGATGTCCCACCGGGCGTGTTAAAATTTGTAACACAAATTTTTGTATTTAAATTTTATAAATACAAAATTGTATACAAAATCAATTTGATTTGAATTTGATATATTTGAGATGGATTCGATCTTCTATTTATCCTCTGATTCTACTTCATCAATGTGATTTCTTGAATGATCTTGATGTTCTTTGAGTTGTTTGGAGGGGATGTGATTCCTCGATCTCCTTGAGCTTGAAGTTTGGATTTGATGATGTTGATCGAAGGACCTCGCCTTGTTTTCGAGCAACCGCTTGATTGGCTCGATATGTTGAAGAACTTTTGAAGATCTTCAAGTTTGAGCGTCAATGCGAAGGGTTTTCACCTTGTTTCCAAATTGAACGTCATCTTTGATTTGATTTGGAGAATGATCTTGGCGAAGAACGTGGTGATTTGCACGAAGAACGCCTTGAATGCTTGAAGAAGACTTCGAATGTTGGAGAAGATTTCGCCGAGGATTCTTCGAGTGTCTTGAGCTCTTCAAATATTCACTTCACTTCATTTCTTCTCCATTATGAAGCCCCAACACCTTTATTTATAGATGTAGGCTAGTGGTTTAGTGGGCTTTTGGGCTTATGGGCCTTAGACCACCAAACCATGGGCTTGAGTTTAGGTTTGGGCTTATGGGCCACCAAACCATGGGCTTGAGCTTGGGCTTGGGCTTATGGACCTTTTATGGCTTATTCGGAGCAATTTGAGTTACTATTCCTCTCCGAGGTATCGTTGCCACATGTCATTCTCCTATTCATCGATAAAATTAAATATTAATAACATATCTATTTAATTTTAGAATAAATTCCATTAGTAAAATAGAAATATAATTAATTATTTAATTTATAATTTACACGTGGTACGATCTCATTTGCTAAGAATTTTTAATTGTTTACAGGACGATGTTGGCGAGGAGGCGGCGACCGGCGAGGAGGGACGACGTTGGCTGGTGGCGACTGCTTAGAAGTGAGTTAGCAAGTGAATTGTGATTCTGTATTTCTGTGAATGAGACATGTGAAAGAGTAGGCGGACGGCGCATCAACTGTATGACTTATGTTATACGCATTAGGTTAGGGTTAGTTTTTTTTAGTAATATATTTTATATATTTAAATATATTGAATTTTGAAACCAATATACCGAAATTTTAATAAATACTGGTATACCGAAAAATATCGAAATTTTGGTATTTTTCGGTATACCTCAGTATCACCAAAATCGATACCGATACCGTACTGAAATTTTTTGGTACGGTACCATACCGTATCGATTTTTTTGTATACCGATGATTTCGCTATTTTTGATATTTTTGGTACGATAAGCGTGGTATATTGATTTTTGGTATTTTTTCCCACCCCTATGTCCCCGATGGTTTGGAGTCGCAAAGATGTTTCATCACAGTCACTTAGGGTCTTTGATGCAAAGCCTTTGTGCACATTCCCAAAGATGAAAGATCAAAGCTTGATGTGAAGTCCAAGCCATGTGTTTTCTTGGGCTATGGCCAAGATGAGTTTACACTGATTATATGATCCAGTCCACAAGAAACTTATTCGAAGCCGAGATATTATTTTCATGGAAGACCAGACCTTGAAAGATGTTGAGAAGAAAGAGACAGTTCCTCAACATAATAATGATGTTACTGATTTAGATCTGGTCCCTCCTCAGTATATTGAACCACTGGTTGAAGATGATGTTCAGAATGATGAACAACATGGTACTGATGAGATTGATGCTCCAGAACAGCCAGTTATGGATGAAGACTTTCATCCAGAATTACCGGTACCAGACATGCCATCATTTGTCCCACTTAGGAGATCTACGAGACATCGTCATCCTTCCACCCGTGTTTCTGCTGATGAGTATGTCTTACTCATTGATGGGGGAGAGCCTGAGTGTTATGCAGAGGCCATGGAAGATGAGCACAAAAGGAAGTGGTTTGAAGCCATGCAAGATGAAATGAATTCCTTGTATGAGAACAATACCTATAAGTTGGTAAAGTTGCCTAAGGGCAAGAGAGCTTTGAAGAACAAATGGGTCTACAAAGTGAAGACTGAAGAGCACACCTCACAGCCTAGATACAAGGCTAGATTTGTGGTCAAAGGGTTCAGTCAGAAAAAATGTATTGATTTTGATGAGATTTTCTCTCCGGTCGTGAAGATGGAATCTATTCGTGTTGTTCTTGGTTTGACAGCTAGCTTTGATCTTGAGGTTGAGCAAATCGATGTCAAGATAGCCTTCCTTCATGGTGACTTGGATAAGGAAATCTACATGGAACAACCTGAAGGTTTTCGGGTTAAGGGCAAAGAAGATTATGTGTGTAAGATTCAAAAGAGTCTTTATGGGTTGAAGAAAGCACCAAGACAGTGCTACAAGAAGTTTGAGTCAGTTATGGGAGAGCAAAACTACCGAAAGACTATTTCAGATCACTGTGTTTTCTTCCAGAGGTTTGGTGATGATGATTTCATCATTTTATTGTTATATGTTGATGACATGTTAATTGTTGGCAAGAATGCAGAAAGAATAACTCAGTTGAAGAAACAATTGAGCAAGTCTTTTGCTATGAAAGACTTGGGGCCAGCAAAACATATTCTTGGCATTCGGATCACTCGAGATAGAGCTTCCAAGAAGCTACACATGTCACATGAGCAATACATCGAGAAGGTGCTTCGCAGATTCAACATGGATAAAACTAAAGAGGTTAGTTCACCTCTTACTACCAACTTCAAGCTGACAGATAAAGATTGCCCCTCTTCTAAGAAGAAGATTGAAGAGATGGATATGGTCCCTTATGCCTCAGCTGTAGGGAGCTTGATGTATGCTATGGTGTGCACACGGCCTGATATTGCTCATGCAATAGGTGTTGTCAGTCGGTTTCTGTCAAATCCGGGTAAAAAGCACTGGGAAGCAGTGAAGTGGATTCTCAGATATCTATGTGGTACTTCCAAATTGGGTATAACATTTGGAAATGGAGAACCGATACTTGTTGATTATACTGACTCTGATATGGCAGGAAATAAAGACAACATGAAATCGACTTCTGGATATTTGATGACTTTTGTCGAAGGAGTTGGGTCATGGCAGTCAAGACTGCAAAAGTGTGTGGCTTTATCTACCACCGAGGCTGTGTATGTGGCTGCAACAGAAGCGTGCAAAGAACTATTATGGCTGAAAAGATTTATGCAAGAGCTTGACTTTATGCAACAACGTTACGTGGTTCTTTGTGACAATCAAAGTGTAATTCACCTTACTAAGAATTCTATGTTTCACAAAAGAACAAAGCATACGATGTGAGGTATCATTGGATTAGAGATGCACTTGAAGACAAGCTATTTGAACTTGATAAAGTTCATACCAATGATAATGGTGCCGATATGTTAGCAAAGATTTTGGCAAGGAAAAAATTGAAGATATGTTGTTCGATCGTCGGGATGGCGAACTCTTCCTCATGAGTCAAAAGGGGGAGATTTGTTGGGCTTTCTTTTTTTGACCCATGAGCCCATGAAAAGGCTATCTACTATTTTAATAGGGCAAAAATGCAGCAGAAAAATATAGAAATAGAAAAACAAAATCGTAGTTTTTTTTCCTCCCAATTTTTAGCACGCAGTTTCAGAGAAACTTCATATTCCGGAGATTGAACCGTTAGATCACTGTGATTTTTGGACAACAGCTTCACAACATCTGAACCAACGTTTTGGATGGTGGAGATTGGATTTTGAGGTTCGGAGGTCGGGTTTCATCGGTCTGAATAGAGGAGAAATTATGGTGATATTTTTTCTTGATCTTTGCTCGATTTTGATTCCATACATCTTGATGTATTTTTCCGAGTGTATGATGCTTTGTATGCCTTTGGTATAATCTAGAGAAGATTTTGTATTGCTCAATTATTGATGATAGTGGATTTAAGCGGCTCTAGTAGTCCCGTAGTTTTTCCTCTATTTCGTTTTGAGAGGTTTTCCACGCTAAAATTTTGTGTCTCCTTATTGTTGCGTGCCTATTGTTTTGAGCGACATATATTGGTGCATCTAGAATACCCTATTTGTTTGCATCCTCAAAGGTTCATACGAGTCGGAAAAATTAGTCAAACGAAGATTGATTCCTCATTTATTGTTTACGTTTGTGGCTGTGTTTTTTCCCATCAGAAGTCTGAAGAGAGCGATAAAATAAAATGAGATGGTTACTTTAGATGCGATAAATTATAATAATTAAAATGCAATGAAAATGGACTTTGTTTTAATATTTTACTTTCATGTGATGTAGAAAATTGATCATTTGAAATGAAAAACAAATATATTTTTAAAGACGTGGAGGAAGGTCGTGACTTCATATACGTTTTCACATTAGTACCGACTATGAAATTTCAGGGGCTCTCCTTTGGAATCTGGATATTAGCCAATGAGTGTGCTCATTTTATTAATTAATAAATGACTGATGATTGAATTATATTTCGAGAATTACCCAAATTTTGAGAATTACAAGGGAAGAATAATATGATGCGGTAGTTACCCATAAATTAATATTCGATAAATCGATAAATTCTCTAAAATAATAAGTTTCTCTAAATTTGACTTGGACATGTTAAGTAAATTAATTATTTCCATAAATTAATAAGATAATAGTTTTTCAAAAGGCATATATATATATATATATAAGAGATGGTTCATGTGAGAATGAAAATAAGTGTAAGAAATAAGAATAAATCCAAACCACTGATTTTAGTAAATAAATGGACATGATTTATTTTCGTTATGCTACAAATAATAACTATATGTGCAATAAATTTTTACCTGTATTTTCGCCTAAGGTTATTAATGGGATATGGCCTAACCGCTCAAGCCCAATAGCAGGCCCAAGTCCCAAGTGAACTGGGCCTGACCTAATAGACGGCCTACGCGGTTCGGCCCAAGGCCCGACACCTAAACCCTTTTGAAGATCAACCATAACCTATCAGATATGGAAGGAGATATTGAAGGAGATATTCAAGGAATGAATATATCTTCAGAGATCGGATCCGTAGTAATCTATAGTGATCCACAACATGTATAAATAGAGGTTAGATTGAAGATAGAAGGGTTGGCAACTATTTCAATACTCGAGCTTTTAGATACACTCATTGTAATCGCTTATAGTGAAAGTATTGAGGAATCACTCCTCCGTGGACGTAGATCTTTCTTTTGATCGAACCACGTAAAAGCCTCTCGTGCTCTTTACTGTTTTCATAAATCTTGCACACACAAGATTTATCATTGGCGCCGTCTGTGAGAAACCGAACAAAAAGCTGTTGGATTTGTATACTGAAAGCAGTTTGGTTGAGCTTGTATACAATGTTTCTGTTACCACTATTACAATCTCCTATCCGAATTGAATACTTGATTGCATATATCCGTGTCCCCTTATCTCATATATAAATTAGATCATACAAGGTGTAGAAGATCACGAAGTCTCGTATGATTGGTCAAGCTTAATGAGATATAAAAGTTTCACAATTTGAGACAACTTGAGGACGAGTTGTCGGTATAAAGTGCGGTATAGATAAGAAGTGACTTGACTTGGTTACTTGTCTATCTTTGGTACGTCTCGACGTATTGAAGGATCATGATGAGATGTGTTCTTCTATCTGACCGTCGTGAAGAACCAAGATCTCGGTGACTTACGATGATCTAAACCTCGATAAGGTATTAGGTGAGTATGAGTTGCTGACCATCACTTTGACTTGTTATGGGTGAGGGTTATATGTTCTAACCCAAGATTCTCCGCATTTTGGGTGGTGGCAGTGCTTGTATGTCACGCTAGTTATCTGTTTCGAGTCACCGTATCCGTTTAAGATGATGACGTCCCCTTAAGGAGCTCAAAAGGTTTATTGTACTAAACCCCGAGTTGAGTTAGCTCAAGTACAATAATAAGGTTGAGTGGTACTACTTAATGAAATGAAGTTATTAATTGTTTAAGCAATGTAATGCTATAAATAATTAATGGACGCTCGATATCTTAAATACGGGATTCAGAATGTCTAATGCAAAGCCCGACTCAACTTCTGTGTAAAAAGGGTAAGTCAAGATTTATTCTCTAGTGGCATGAATAAATGTTTATAAATTAATTTATGTTCGGTTGAACATAAGATAATTAATTTATTTGAGGCCCATCTTTATTCTTTGCATTTGATCCTGGTCGGCCCATCCAGTTCCGTTATTTGGAGGAAAATCGCCCATGATGCTCCCATTGGCAAGATTTTATTCTCTTTATCCCACAAGGATATTGTTATATTTATGGTATATGCATAGATCATTTCCATATAAGATTATGGTAATAATCACAGGAGTATGGTAATAATCTTGAGTATGGTAATTTCCATAAAGAATTATGGTAATTTCCATATGGGATTATGGTAATTTCCATATAGGATTATGGTAATTTCCATATGGGATTAAGGTAGTGCATTATAAATATAAGGTATGAGATAAAGTCTCAGGTTAATGATCATTCATCTAAACCCAGAAATTTTCGCCCCTCCTAGTGCAAGAGAGGCTCTCAAAATTGTGCCAAGAGCATTGGGTGATTTTCAAGCATTCTCCATAGATCGTCCTCACTCGACGCTGGAGATTGGGCAACCGGATACGCCCGGAAGGTCAAAGCACGAGTCGATCGTTCCGCTCCGACCGATCCGCTCATCCCGCTCGATCCACCTCGGCGCATCCAAAGGTAAACACGAGAAAACCCCAACGTGTTGCAATTAATTATATAGACGCATGCTAGGAATATAATCAATGTATGGTGAATTAAACATCCAAGATAGATCCTCGGGGTGAGGGCTAAACATATGTTTTCCTACATTGGTATCGAGCACGGGATCGTAATCTTCGCTCTGCTGGATTAATTCACGTTTGATTATTACGTGCGCTTAATTAATTGTGGATCTTTCGTTCATCGTGGCTCGTTTTTGTTTTTGTTGGGTTTTGTTTTTCACCACGAGAAAATCCGTGGTTAGATTAGATTTATTTTCTGCAAATCTTATATGTAAAAGAAGAACGAAGACGAAAGCACGAAAGACGAGTCGATGGGGAAAAACAGGTCTCGCAGTGTCCCTCGACGGTTTCGCGAAGCGGCGGGCGCGCGTTTGCGAGATCCCCTGGCGCCTTGCGGAAAGTTAGCGGTCGCGAAGTTTTGACCGTAGGCAACGCTGGCAAAGGCGAGCTAGCGGGCGACGGGCGCGTGAGACACCGGCGCTTCTCAAGCGTATTGCTGGTCGCAATTTCGCCGCCGGGTGATGACGCGTCTCTGCAGACGTTCGGCGCTCGGCGGTGGCTACGCACGCGTGCTCGGGTCGCGATCGCTTTAGCGACCGCGAGGAAGCCCGCGAGAAGACGCAGCAGGCGGCACGCGCGGAGGTCGGGCGCGCGGGCTGCCTCAGCACGCGCCCAAAGATGTAATGGGCCGACCCGCCCCAACGCTTTTTCCAAACCCAACCCGCCCGGTCCGTGCCCATGCACGCGAGGCCCGCTTGACGAATCCGGTCCGTGCCCGCACGCGAGGTCTGTTTTGAAGTTTAATTGCACTTTGCAAATCTATGTAATAGATTAGACAGGAATGTGCAGGTTTCACGATTGGGCGCTGATGAGCGTTTTATTTTATTTTATCGTTCATATGCATGTCGTGGATGTTTAAATTATGCAGTAGCATGCTATGTATGTTTATATTACGTTGACAAACCTTTAAGTGTTTTACGAATTGGATGCACATAGTAAGCATGCTAGGTTTATCGTGTTTATCAAGCATATTTTAGAATTCTCTGAGCATGTTTTACATGTTGAGTTCTATAGAAAAGCATGCTAGGATTACGTGATCTGCATGGACAAACCTTTTGAATAAAAAGACTAAGCAAGTAACCCGACATATTAATTTTTAAATTAAAATGTCAAGACCTCCACCACAATCTCTAAACAAAGTGATACGACTGTGTGTAAACGTCCACACACGTGGCTTGCTTGCCTTGTTTATCATAAGTTTGTTAGATGAGATTTCTAAATAAAACATTTTAAATCTATTGAGAAGTGGGAGTTTCATGTAAGCGATCCACGCGTGGCTGCATGTGCAATTTTCATAAGTTCTCTAGAGATAGATATAAAATGAGATAACAAAAGAATTTAAATTGGAAGCGGTATGGTCCGAGTGAGTATGCCAATTCTAAGAATTCATTTTACATTGTTAAAAATGTGGTCATTGCTTAGACATCACCTCGAGTACAACTTCCATGAAGTCCCTTCTTGCGATAGTGATGTGGTTCAGTAAGGTCCAATCGTTAATTTCATTTGTCATAAGGTTAAGTTGACATGGATTGAAATTAAGCGACTAAAAGGTATATTTTAGTCCAGTGGGGGTTCGTGTGTAAACGCCCACACGCGTGGCTTCGTATGTGGGATTCCTTGGGCGATTGGAGGTTTCAATTAATATTGTTTTATCAAAAGGTTACAATATTATTATCACGAATTATATGCGATCGTATGCTTATGTGTTTACATTATCGTTTCGGATATGTCTCTTACGCCGATTATCAATATGCTCGCACAAAATCCGTTATCAGGTCCAAATTTTATCGAGTGGAAGCGAAACATGGAATATGTTCTTATCATTTGAAGAACACATGTTTGTTCTCACTACTCCTAAACCCGATGCCCTTATCGACGATCGACTAATGAGCATGAGAGTCAAGCGGACTTTGGAATAAGTCAAACAATATGGCTAAATGCTATATGATGACTACTATGTCCAAAGGCTTGCAGTTCTGACATCGATCGATGGTAGACGCGACCGATATTTGGTCAAGTCTCGAGAGTAAGTTTGGGCGATCGGATCGACGATCGCTTCCACACAATGAGAGAAATCTTGGCGTGTAAGATGGAAGAAGGAAGTTCGGTCCATGAACATGTCTCCACATGACTCATCTCATGGATAGTCTTGATCGGTTGGGAGGAGGTATCGACGGCGGCCAAGGTCGATATCATCCTCAATACACCGCCAAGTCTTTTGAGAACTTTCGGCGTGAATGCGATCATGAGCAAGACCGAGTTTACACTTAGTCGGTTGCTTAATGATCTCGCATCTGCGGAAGGAGTTATGGGAAAAGGAGCACATGCTCTTGCTAGCACATCTAAGGGCCCAAAATTTTCGTTGCAAAATGGAAAAAGAAAAGGGTACCAAAGGTGGAAGAGGCAAGGCAAGCGATGGGAGTAATGGGAACAAGAACGTGGTTGCCACCGGAGGCTGAAGAAGCCAAAGAGAAGCGGCAAGTGCTTCAGTGCGGTGGGCGGGCATTGAGGCCAAGTGCCCTATGCTCGAGGCTCAGTGCGCCGCTTGCTTTAATAACGGAAACATGTTTAGCGACTTGTTCTACCCATTCTTGGGTAGTAGATCTGGGCGAATCGATCATGTTTGTTACACCTTGCGTGGGTTCCCCGTGGACAAGGGAGTCTGTTTGATGGCGAGATAACGATCTCCATGGGCAACGCGCGAAAGTCGGTTGCGATTGGAGATGTTCTTTATGTTTTGGGACAACAGTTTTTGTTTTGAAAGACGTTTTATATGTGCCGGATTTTAGTGGAACCTTGTTCTGTTTGAAATTATTTACTCATGGATATTCTCGTTATTTTTGATAGTGGTGTTTCTATCATAAGAAATGACGGTTATCTGTGTTGGCACTTTATATAATTCGCTTTATACTATTTACGCAAAACATAATACCTATAACTATGTTGCATCTTCATCAAACCCTAAAAAGAAAGTTTTCTTAGAAGATGACACCACTTTTCTCACGGCATCTTAGATTAGGTCACATCAATCTAAATAGGATCCAAAGGCCGCTAAGAATGGAGCGTTGGGTAATCTAACAGATTACTCCATTCCCGGTCTGCGAATCTATATAGAAGGTAAAAGTCGACTGCACCCTTCAAAGCAAAGGGTTATAGAGCCAAAGAAATGTTGGAGTTAGTCCATTCTGACCTGTGTGGACCGATGTCCACACAAGCTCGTGGAGGGTAAGAGTATTTTGTCACTTTCATTGACGATTACTCAAGGTACGGATACGTATACCTACTCCACCGCAAGTCTGAATGCTTTGAGAAATTCAAAGAGTTTAAGGCGGAAGTGGAGACGAAGCTAGGTAAGAGTATCAAGTCATCATGTGCGATCGCGGTGGCGAATACCTCGATAACGAGTTTATGGACTATCTAGTGATGTGTGGGATTACATCCCAACAAGATTTCACCGGGCACACCACAAAGAAATGGTGTGTCGAGCGAAGAAATAGGACTCTTTTGGAAATGGTTAGATCTATGATGAGTTATGCTACATTGCCTATTTCGTTACGGGGTATGCCTTTAGAAGCATGGCATACTTGCTAAATCTAGTACCATCCAAGTCATCGAAAAGACCCCTTCGAGTTGTGGTTTGGTATGCAAGCCCGCTTTAAGCCACATAAGGATATGGGCGATCCGGACACGTCTTTGAACAAGAAGGCGACAAGTTGGAGGCTAGATCCGGCGCAAGGTCGTTTATTGGCTATCTGAGAGGAACGAAGGTGGTTTATTCTATAGTCCAAGGATCGGAAGGTCATTATTAGCACTAATGCTCGATTCTTAGAAGAGGACTACATGAAAATCATAAATCCAAAGTTGAAATCATTCTTCAAGAATTAGAAGATGATCGTATTCCGTCACCGATTAGGCGAAAGTGCGAGATGTCGAGTCTAGTGGGAGGATCGACACGGATACTTCAAGAAATTGAAGTGGGTCGAGTTCCACTAGAGATACCGACCGCAAGTGGTACCTACCCGAGAAGTTGTGCAAAATAGAGAACCACAAGTTTACGCACCCACCGTTGCCATTGTGCTGAGAACCTCGTCAGAGTGGGAGGGTTGTTCGTCAACCCGAGCGATTTATGTTGTGGGTGAATCTTGGTTTAGTCCTGTGAAGCGAAGCAGCAATAATCGACCCATGGACATATAAGGAGGCGATACAAGATATTGATGCAAGATCACGGCACACCGCTATGGACTTAGAGATGGAGTCCATAACGGCTATGGATGTATATGAAAAGACACCTCTACCGGATGGCAAAGAAGCCATAGGTAGTAAGTGGATATCAAGAGGAAGAGATTCCGATGGAGAGGTTTCGCTTTCAAAGCCGGGCTTGTGGCGAAAGGGTACACTCAGATTGAGGGCATCGATTTCGATGAGACCTTTCATCAGTAGCAATGCTCAAGTCCATCGTAATTCTTCTAGCCATAGCAGCCCACTTGAACCCAGAGGTTTGGCAAATGGATGTTAAAACCGATTTTCTAAGCGGTTACCTTGAGGAAGGTAGAGACATCTATATGCGAGAACACGAAGGTTATGTGGTAAAGGTGAAGAGCATCTAGTATGGAAGCTTAAGAAGTCCATTTATGGACTTAAGCAACCTCCCGATCATGGAACTTACGCTTTGACGAGGTAGTAAAGTCCCTATGGATTTACCCAGTTGCTCAGCGAGAGTTGTGTGTATCGGTTAGATGTCAACGATGATGTGGTATTTCTTGCACTTTATGTAGATGACATCCTTCTAGTTGGCAACAACGTGAAGTCATATCGACGTAAAGAGTTGGCTATCCGATCGGTTTCAAATGAAAGACTTAGGAGATGCAGCAGCACATTCTTGGGATCAAGGTTTACCGAGATCGCAAGAAGAAAATGTTGAGCTTATCTCGGGCGTCTTACATTGATACCGTGATTACCGCTTTAGTACGCAGATCGCCAAGAAAGGATTGCTACCTTTCGGACATGGCGTTCCTTTATCTAAGACGCATCACCCATGATACCAAAGGAGATAGAAAATGAGACAAGTTCCCACGCTTCCGCCGTAGGAAGTCTCATGTACGCAATGCTATGCACGAGGCCCGATATACGCTATGCGGTAGGCATAGTAGCTAGATATCGATCTAACCTCGACAAGCTCATTCGATCGAGAAAGCATATACTCAAGTACCGAAAAGGACTAGAGATTATAGGCTAGTTTACCATGCAGATAGTCTAATGCCTTTGGGTTATCTGCACTGGATTTCCAAGTCGACCGTGATGAGAAAAAGTCAACCTCGGGCTATGTGTTTTACCTTGGGAGGTGGGCCAGTATCTGGCGGAGTGCAAAGCGGCGATGCATTGCGGACTCTACCATGGAAGCCGAATATGTAGCCGGCGGAGGCTTCTAAGGAGGTCAGTATGGTTCAAGAACTACCTCATGGATCTAGGTGTGGTACTGGTTTGCCCAAGAGTATCATAGTTTATTGTGATAACTCGGTGCGATGGCAAACTCGAAGGAACCACGGACCCAAAGCGACCAAACACATAGAGAGAAAGTACCATGTCATACGAGAAATCATTAGGCGAGGTGACGTCTTTGATTGAAAAGATTGATCTGACGGAAAATCTAGCGGATCCATTCACGAAGAGCCTGCCGCAAAAAGTCTACGATGGACACGTTAGAGGACTTGGATTGCGCTTGATGGCACCCACTTAGAAAGGAAACTTTTGTATAAGTGGGAGAAGCAAAGTGATGGTTGTTTGTAATAGCTAGTAGAGAGACACATTGTATACTAAAAGTTTGCTTTAGTATAAGTGGGAGATTGTTGGATTTGTATACTGAAAGCAGTTTGGTTGAGCTTGTATACAATGTTTCCTGATTACCACTATTACAATCTCCTATCCGAATTGAATACTTGATTGCATATATCTGTGTCCCCTTATCTCATATATAAGTTAGATCATACGAGGTGTAGAAGATCACGTAAGTCCGTATGATTGGTCAAGCTTAATGAGATATAAAAGTTTCACGGTGATGAGACAACTTGAGGACGAGTTGCTCAGATAGGTATGTATAGATAAGAAGTGACTTGACTTGGTTACTTGTCTATGCCGGTGCGTCTACGACGTATTGAAGGATCACGATGAGATGTGTTCTTCTATCGACCGTCGTGAAGAACCAAGATCTCGGTGACTTACGATGATCTAAACCTCGATAAGGTATTAGGTGAGTATGAGTTCTTGACCATCACTTTGACTTGTTATGGATGAGGGTTATATGTTCTAACCCAAGATTCTCCGTATTTTGGGTGGTGGCGGTGCTTCAGATGTCACGCTAGTTATCTCAGTCGAGTCACCGTATCCGTTTAGGATGATGACGCCCCTTAAGGAGCTCAAAAGGTTTATTGTACTAAACCCCGCAGTTGAGTTAGCTCAGTACAATAATAAGGTTGAGTGGTACTACTTAAGGAAATGAAGTTATTAATTGTTTTAAGCGATCGTAATGCTATAAATAATTAATGGACGTTCGATATCTTAAATCTGGGATTCGTAATGTCTAAGTGCAAAGCCGACTCAACTTGGTAATAAAGGGTAAGTCAAGATTTATTCTCTAGTGGCATGAATAAATGTTTATAAATTAATTTATGTTCGGGCTGAACATAAGATAATTAATTTATTTGAGGCCCATCTTTATTCCTTGCATTTGATCCCTAAGTGGCCCATCCAGTTCGTTAGTTGGAGGAAAATCGGCGCCCCATGAAGCTCCCATTGGCAAGATTTTATTCTCTTTATCCTACAAGGATATTGTTATATTTATGGTATATGCATAGATCCTTTCCATATAAGATTATGGTAATAATCCTGGGAGTATGGTAATAATCCTTGAGTATGGTAATTTCGATCGAGCTAAAACACACTCAAATTACTACATGATAAATGCGGGGTAATCGTAGCGTGATAAGTTAACACGAGTCGTCTCTCAAGGAAAACTTAACAGGCCATTGTTTGTGTTGTGCCTGTAAAGCGATTAAATCCTAAACATTCTAACATCAACGAGGGTTGAACATGCAAGAATAAATACGAGAAATAAGCGGCGAACCTAAGCTAGGGGTTGTCAATCCCGAGCTATACTAATAAAGCGATAAATCTAAACTAGGGGTTGTCAATCCCTAGTTGAACTACGAAAACGATAAATCAAAAGCGGTAAACAAAAGCAGGAGCAAACCTATTCTTAGGGTTCGTCAAGCCCTAATCTAAGTCTACTCGTAAATGAACAATAAACATCAATCAACCAACAAGAACAAGAATTAAACGAAAGCAAGAAATCATTAAGCAATGTAAATTGATAGAAACACGAGAACAATCCATTGTCACTTATGAAATTGAATCCCACAGAAACCATCAAACAAAACACTATGAAATTGATTCCAATAAAACTGAGAAATCCCAAAGCATAAATTGATAAATAAGATTATTCAATGAAAACTAAGAACAGAAATTGATCTAAAGTTTATCTGTGTCGAGTCGTTGAAGAGCTTCCTAAAGAACCATGGTGGAGTTCGGCCGCGGCTGCATCCGAAAAGAAATTCAGAACTTCCTCACGCTTTGACCTAGCGGTTATATATATAAATTAAAGAGGAGCGCTTTATATAAGGCGGCTCAGAAACACTCTGCCTTGAAAATGAACGCCGGGTGAAAATGAGCGCGCGAGGGGAATATGTTCTGTATTCAGCCTGAACGCCGGATGAAAATGAGCGCGCGAGGGAAATATGTTCTGTATTCATCCTGAACGCCGGATGGCTTCGAGCGCCGGCTGGGTGAGCGAAGCGCTGCTTGAAATGGGTGTCTTGGCCTACCGCATACGAGATGGCGCCGAGATGGGCTGAAGATTGGCTGAACGCGCGCTCAAGATGGAAGCTGGCAGCAGGAACCGGCGTTCACAATTGTGAACGCGCGCTCAGTTGGAGGCTAAAACCAGGTGAACCGGCGTTCGCTGGGCGTGTATTTGCGCGAGCGCGCGCGGCGCGCGGGCGCGCGCGACACTGCTTTGCGCAGTGTTTTTGTTTTGATCCGTTCTCCTTCGTTTGAACTCCGATTTGCACACGGTTTTCGCCTAAGGACTCCTATCACAACGTAATTTACTTCTTATGAAGGATAAAATCCTTGATTCCTTCTCCAAAATTCATGAGAATCATTGAAAGTTTTCAGCGCCGGCGCGCGACTTGGGCGAGCGGAGTGCACGTGCGCGACTTTGAAGATTTGGCCCGTTCTCCCTCGTCTGAACTCCGATTTGTGATCCGCTTTCGCCTATGAACTCCTATCGAGATGATCTTCAATTATATTTGATCCTTGACAGATCCAATTCATCCTATTTTCTGCCGTTTTCCTACAAAACATCGAGACGAACGAAGTAAGTCCGAATCGATAAATAATAATCGAACCAACGGATTAAATAGGATAAACTAAAGAAAATGACACGTAAAACAATACCAAGAATCATCACAAAATCATACCAAACAACTCCCCCACACTTATCTATTTGCTTGTCCTCAAGCAAAGTCTATACTAATAAGAGTCGAAAGATAACTCGTGCAACTTAACCCTTATTCTAATCAATCAAACCTTATCGCATTTCCCCACACTTGGTGTTTACTTAATTTAAAGATAATGCGAAATAAATCAAGAACGGCAATTGACTTCCAATAAATAAAAAGGTAATCGCTCGCACCCAACTCTCCGTTAGGGGTGAACTAACTAATGTGGTCACCTTTAGCAACAAGTTTCTTTTATAAAGCACAAAGAGTGTTTTAATGATTTTGGAACAATATTCGAAAGGTGAACTCTCGATGAACTCGAGTCTCCTAACGTGGTTTCCATGTCCATTTCTCAATTTGAGAAAGAGGACATAATCCCATCCTCCATTTCAACAATCTCAACAAAATACCGGAGCTTTTATTCTCCTCATTTTCTTCTTCTTTTCACATTTTTTTTATATATAAAATGAAACAAGTATATAGACAACCACAATGTTAACACTCCCTAACATTAGCGGACAAATCACATCAATTTCCCTATTCATTTTCTATCAATCACAGTCTCGTCAATTCACATTATACTCAAATCATATATCACCAAAAGTTTCGGAAATTCAAAATCAATTTGATCAATACCACAGAGTTCAGTTGCACAAATCAAAATCCTAACTTACTCGCATATACAATACTTGATTCCAAAGCATGAAAGCACATCACAAAGCATACAAATAGATAAGACACGCACACTAAACTGAGTAAACATCCCCACATTAAATCGAAAGACCGTCCCTGCTCAAAACATTAAAAGCACAAAAGACCATAGAGGATAATACTTCCACGATAATGAGCGAGTGTGCGCTGTAGAGTTGGAGCATCACGACTTTATCTTGCTGCTACCAACGTTCCAAAACTGACAAAACAATCAACGACAACAGAAAGATCAACAAGAACAACAAAACAAGACAAAAAGAAAGAAAGAAAAGAAAATAAAAATTTGTGGGTAAACTCCCACGTAGTATTTCCGCTTAACGTCGTGAGTCCGACGTGTTCAGATCAACAACGGACTATCCATAGTCCTTCACCGCAGAATACCATCTCACCAGAGCATCAATAGCAACCTTATAAGAGAGGATAGTAAAGAAAGCAAGTAATACATCAATTAAGCTCAAATCAAACATCCTATTTTCCAAAGTAAAATAAATAACTTCAACTCCTACAAAGACAATACTTTGGTAAATTAAGATGTTGACAAATTATAGAAACTACCTCAACCTTCGACCTTTCTTCATCCTCCTCCAAGTGTTTGGGTAGCTCTTCCACCTCCGAGTGGGTTTGGCATGTCATCAACTTCGAGTGCCCACTCTTCCTCGTCACCGCCCGGTATCAACTTCCTCG
The DNA here is from genome assembly GCA_036937905.1 of Salvia rosmarinus. Taxonomy (NCBI): domain Eukaryota; kingdom Viridiplantae; phylum Streptophyta; class Magnoliopsida; order Lamiales; family Lamiaceae; genus Salvia; species Salvia rosmarinus. Next base: position 92,297,043 of record CM072819.1, read on the forward strand.
TGGCTCGATTTTGCTCCTCATCCTCACGTGCCCATTCTTCATCAATTTCCACCTCCTCTGGCTGCAACGGCTCTTCAGGTGTCTCTCCCACCACATCTTCAACAATTGGGTCACTTTCAAGAACAAAGGATCGCTCGACTGACCGGATTGGTTCGAAGTTTCCTCGCCGCACGTTGTTGATACTCAAACCACTTCGCAAACAACCGGTCCCACTTGTTCCTCTAAACACTCAAGAGTTGCGTCTCTATCATCTAATGGCGAACTCGATGGTCGGTGGTCGCTGAGCCTCATAGGGTGAGCTTGAGGCTCACTATGCATCTTGTTGCAAAGAACTCGTCCGAACTTCTCGGTCATCATTTCTAATTTTGCTTGCAAGCGCCTGATTTTGGTGTCACAAGATCCAACTTGTGAACTTATCATCCCAAGTGGCATTTGAGGTGGAGGTGGGCTGCTGCGGGTATGATTGCGTTGAAGCGGAGGCGGTTGTTGTGGATATGAGTCTTGAGGTGATTGTTGTGGGTACTCATATTGAGGTGGAGGATGTGGTTGCTCCCTGTGAGGCATTGTAGGATTGATCCTCATAGTCTGGAGGCGCTTGTTCCCAATAGGGATTGGAGGCTCGATCCTCATAAGATGCGGTGGAGGTGGTTGATCCCAATATGGATTATAGGCTTGTTGCTTAGGATAGGGATCATACGCTGATGCTCGTAGCTCATCGGACATCCTCGAAATCGATTGGGCTCCTTCTTCAAAGAAGAATTTGCCCATACGACGAACTTTCTCCCCCACTGGTTGACCACATTCGCATCTGGCCGTAACCCCGCATTAATGACACCAACAACAAAAACAAGATCACACGCACTGTGGGAGAAAATATCGAAATGTAACAAAGAAACACAGAAAACAAACAACACAAACAATACGCTTAAAGATTTCCCGAACGGCGCCAAAATTGATCGAGCTAAAACACACTCAAATTACTCGCAATAAATGCGGGGTAATCGTGGCGTGATAAGTTAACACGAGTCGCCTCTCAAGGAAAACTTAACAGGCCATTGTTTGTGTTGTGCACAGAAAGCGATTAAATCCTAAACATTCTAACATCAACGAGGGTTGAACATGCAAGAATAGAAATACGAGAAATAAACGGCGAACCTAAGCTAGGGGTTGTCAATCCCGAGCTATACTAATAAAGCGATAAATCTAAACTAGGGTTTTCAATCCCTAGTTGAACTACTGAAAGCGATAAATCAAAAGCGGTAAACAAAAGCGAGAGCAAACCTATTCTTAGGGTTAAATCAAGCCCTAATCTAAGTCTACTCAGTAAATGAACAATAAACATCAATCAACCAACAAGAACAGGAATTAAATGAAAGCAGGAAATCATTAAGCAATGTAAATTGATAGAAACACGAGAACAATCCATTGTCACTTATGAAATTGAATCCCATAGAAACCATCAAACAAAACACTATGAAATTGATTCCAATAAAACTGAGAAATCCCAAAGCATAAATTGATAAATAAGATTATTCAATGAAAACTAAGAACAGAAATTGATCTAAAGTTTATCTGTGTCGAGTCGTTGAAGAGCTTCCTAAAGAACCATGGTGGAGTTCGGCCGCGGCTGCATCCGAAAAGAAATTAAGAACTTCCTCACGTTTTGACCTAGCGGTTATATATATAAATTAAAGAGTGAGCGCCGGCTTATAAGGAGCGCCGGCTCAGGAAACACTCTGGCTTGAAAATGAACGCGGGTGAAAATGGTAGCGAGGAATATGTTCAGATTCACTGAACGCCGGATGAAAATGAGCGCCGAGGGAAATATGTTCAGATTCATCCCGAATGCCGGATGGCTTCGAGAGCCTACGGGTGAGCGAGCTACTGCTGAAATGGGTGTCGAGGCCTTGCGCACATGAGACGGCGCCGAGATGGGGTCAAGATGGTGACAACGCGCCAAGATGGAAGCGGCAGGGAACCGGCGTTCACAATTGTGAACGCGCCAGTTGGAGGCTGAAACCAGGTGAACCGGCGTTCACAATGAACCGGCGTTCGCTGGGGTGTATTTCTTGCGAGCGCTGCGCTGCGCGCGCGCGACACCGCTTATGCGCAGTGTTTTGTTTTGACCCGCTCTCCTTCGCTTGAACTCCGATTTGCATACGGTTTTCGCCTAAGGACCCTATCACAACGTAATTTACTTCTTATGAAGGATAAAATCCTTGATTCCTTCTCCAAAATTCATGAGAATCATTGAAAGTTTTCAGCGCCGGCGCGCGACTTGGGCGAGCGGAGTGCACGTGCGCGACTTTGAAGATTCGCCCGCTCTCCTCGTCTCGAACTCCGATTTGCGATCCGCCGCCTATGAACTCCTATCGAGATGATATTCAATTATATTTGATCCTTGACAGATCCAATTCATCCTATTTTCTGCCGTTTTCCTACAAAACATCGAGACGAACGAAGTAAGTCCGAATCGATAAATAATAATCGAACCAACGGATTAAATAGGATAAACTAAAGAAAATGACACGTAAAACAATACCAAGAATCATCACAAAATCATACCAAACAATTTCCATAAATAATTATGGTAATTTCCATATGGGATTATGGTAATTTCCATATAGGATTATGGTAATTTCCATATGGGATTAAGGTAGTGCATTATAAATATAAGGTATGAGATAAAGTCTAGGTTAATGATCATTCATCTAAACCTAGAAATTTTCGTCCCCTCCTAGTGCAAGAGAGGCTCTCGAAAATTGTGCCAAGAGCATTGGGTGATTTTTCCGAAGCATTCTATAGATCGCCCCTCACCGACGTTGGAGATCGGGCAACCGGATACACCCGTAAGGTCAGCACGAGTCGATCGTTCGCTCCGACCGATCCGTTCATCCGATTCGATCCACCTCGGCGGATCCAAAGGTAAACACGAGAAAACCCCAACGTGTTGCAATTAATTATATAGACGCACGCTAGGAATATAATCAATGTATGGTGAATTAAACATCCAAGATAGATCCTCGGCGAGGGCTAAACATATGTTTTCCTACAAAAGCTTCGTTTTCTACGCAAAATCAATGGCAAGGACTCGTGCAAATCCTAGTGCCGCCGGTGGTGCTGGCAACGGACGGTCTGAAGACCCCGATCAAGCTGTCACGCAGCGCCGGGGAAAAGAGATCGCGGCGGCCGACAGCAACAACACACCTGAGGGTTACATAGAAGACCTTCCTATACACCCTCAGGATCGCCGCCCTACCGAAGAGGGAGATGCCGACCTCAACACCGGTGTACAAGCAATTCACCAATCCCACGAGGTCCTCGGCAGAGCCAGATTCGAGTTCCTCAACGCCAACATCGCCGGTTAAAGCTCGAGCGGAGGGCGAACGGAGCGAGCACCTCAAGAACGCCCAGATCGGCAATCACGGTGCCCGAGGTCGCTCACCCTCCGAAATGACCGAGATCGCCACCGACAAGATAGCCGAGGCGCTCACTTGGCGGTATAGCCGGAGCGCTCACCTCGGTATCCCGCTCGTCGATCACCTCGGCCAGCCGCCCCTAATCATTCACCCCAGTGCCATCCGCGTAGTCGTTCACCTCGACACGTTCACATGGCCGGACGGGACCGAAGAGAGGAGAGACGAAGTCGATCTCCTCACCAGAGAGACGATAGACGTCGCTATCGATCTCCCACCCCTCCTGAGAGGGATGGCAACGAACTCCCAGGATTCGACCGGTACGGACGGATCATCTCCCCTTTCTCAAGGGAAATCCTGGATACACCCCTGCCGCAACGATATCGGGCACCCAACATCGCCGCCTACAATGGCCTCGGAGACCTCTCTGATTTCATTTTTGCCTATACTACTAACATCGCAAATCAAGGAATGGAAGATTTTCACATGTGCAAGATCTTCCCCGAGGTGGTGATCTCCAACGCACGACAATGGTTCACCTCCCTTCGCCAGAACAGCATACACAGCTTCAGAGATCTCATGGATCAGTTCAAGTGGCGTTTCTACCAAAAGATGCCACCTCAGCAACCATCATCCGACCTGCTTACCATCCGCCAGGGACGAGACGAGACAATGTCAAATTTTGTCTCACGGTTTATCAAGGAATCCCTTAAGATTGATGATAGCAACGATCTCTACATCATCAATGTGTTCAAGAACGGGATCCGACCTGGCGCCCTGAACAAAGAAATTACCAGGGAGAAGCCGAAGACGGCGAGTAGCCTTTGGACTCTGGTGGACAACTATGTCAAAGGGGACGAGTCGGATCGTAAGAAAAGGGAGATATGGGACGAGCAGAAAGCCGAGAAGAAGAGGCCGGATGATCGGGGAAGGCGCATCGATCGTCGAAGTGCCTTCGATAGAATCAAAAAAGGCCAAATGGAGTCCAGATTGGGACATCGGCCAAATCCCGGCAACAATCTGCTCAAGTCAAGGGCAGAAATATTCGAGCTCCATACTGAGCTCTTCCCAAAACCACCTCCCATGAAAGGAGGATCCAAGAAAAAGTCGAAGGACATGTATTACGACTATCACCAGGGGTATGGTCACAATATCGACGACTGCAGAAGTTTGAGCTCGGAAATAGACGAGCTCGTCAAGAAAGGTGCGCTCAAGAAGTACCTCGACCGCACCACGAGCGAGTCGAAAAACAAGAAGCGAAGAGGAAAGAACGGGGGTGGCAGCAATTGTGGGTCGACCTCGAAGACCATGCACCCCGACGATGACGAGGACGACGGTCCCAACGCAATGGAGCAAGTATATGCAATCACCGGACTCCCCATAGGTACGACGAGGTCGTCACTGAAAACCGAAGCTCAGAGACCGATCCCCGAGGAGCCTAAAAACAAGGACTTGGGACGGTGAGAGCATCGTGTTTTCCAACGACGACCCAAGACTCCAAAGTCATGCCCCATCAAGATCTATTACTACACAAGCGGTGGTGGGCAATAAGAACGTCCATAGGTCTACATCGACATCGGTGCCTCACAAGATCATTTTTCAAAGTCGCTAGACAAACTCGAGGTCGGAGGGATCCAGATTCATCCAGCACCGTCTAAGCTACGGAGCTTCACTCAGGAGGCGACACAACCAGAAGGCATTATCACCCTTCCGATCACCGTAGGACGTGCTCCCAGGTCGGTTATCAAAGCCGTTCAATTCTTCCTGGTCAAGGCTCCCTCTCCATATAACATCATCCTCGGGAGGGATTGGCTATATGCCACCAAGGCCGTCTGCTCGGTTTACCACCTCACCATCAAAATACCCACCCCGACTGGAGTATTGAGTATCCAGGTGATCAGGCAGCGGCGAAAGAATGCCTAAGGATTTCATCTCAAGATAAGGCCTTACCTCAGGCCTAGCAATTTCAGACCCCTCCTTAGAAGTTGTCACCCCGGGATGATCTAACTGACGACCTCCAATTATATGACGACGATCCCGCCAAGGTCATTAAGGTCGGCACCCAGGGTCCCGCTGACATTCGACAACATATTAAACAACTTCTGAGGGAATACAGGGACGTGTTCACGTGGTCCCCACTCGACATGACCGGAGTTTCATCCGAGCTCATCACTCATCGACTCAACATCGACCCGCTACCAAACCGGCTCGCAAAAGAAAAGGGCATTTGCGATGAGAGCAAGCAAGGTGATAAGGGACGGAGTGACCCAACCCGTAAAGCCAAGATCCCAGACGAGGTCAAGTACCCAACCCGGATGGCTAACCTCGTCATAGTTCGAAGCCGTGAGAGGGTGGTGCATGTGTCGACTATAACGACTGAATAAGACCGCCTCAAGGATCGCTACCCTCCCGATATTGATAAAAGGTGGAGGCATTGGTGGGCCATGAGATCTTCGCTTCGGATCTTTACAAGGATACCACCAAGTCTTGATGAGCAAGGAAGACGCTCCAAAAATGGCGTTCATTACTGACTTCGGTGTCTTCGCATACCAGAAAATGCCATTTGGATTGAAAAACGCCGGAGCTACCTACCAAAGAATGGTAGACGCTATATTCAAAGATCACATAGGGAAAATCGTCGAGGTCTACGTCGACGACATCGTGGTAAAAAGCCAGAAAATGACAAGTTGTGTCGAGGACCTCAGTACTATCCTCCAGCTCCTCAGGTCGGCCAACCTCAAGCTCAACCCCCAAAAATGCACGTTCATGGTGAAAACGGGGAAATTCTTGGGATGTTGGGTTTCTCAAGAAGGGTTGAAGGCTAACCCCTCCAAGGTGAAAACGATACTTGACATGCAAGTTAAAGACCATTCGTGAGATCCACAAACTCACCTACCGCTTAGCCGCTCTCGAGAGGTTCCTATCACGGTCGGGAAAATAACTCCTTTCTTCAAAATCTTGAGGAGAGCCCGGACTTCGCTCGGGAGGAAGAACACCATACCGCCTTCACACAACTAAAGGAGTACCTCACCGACCGCCCACTGTCGCCCCCAAAAGAGAGCGAGCTCATTTCCTTATATCTAGCCACCTCGGATGAGGCCATCAGTGCAGTACTTGTGCGAGATGAGCTCGGACGACAACTTCCTATTTACTTCATCAGCCGAGCTCTCAAAGGACCGGAGACTAGGTACACCAGCTTCGAAAAAATAGCGGTTGCACTGGTGAACGCCAAGCGACGTCTCCGACCTTATTTTCAAGCCCATTCCATCCAGGTGCTAACTAACTTACCTCTAAGACAAGTCTTGTCAAAACCTGAGTCGTCAGGACGTATCGCTAAGTGGGCACTGGAGCTCGGCGAGCATGATATCTTATACTCCCCCCGACCAGCCATAAAGGGGCAAGCTCTGGCTGACTTCCTGGTAGAAGCCAAGTTTACCGAGGTCAATCCTACCACCGAGGTCACTCCAACCTCCTCGCCTACAACGGAGGAATCTGTCCTCAACCCACCCAACGGCTGTTGGCAAATGTACGTGGACGGAGCCTCATGCAAAACAGGTAGCGGGGCAGGTATCATACTTCTCGGCCCCGAGAAACAAGAAGTAACCTACGCACTTAGGTTCTCCTTCCCGACCACAAACAACGAGGTGGAATATGAAGCACTGATCTCAGGACTTCGTCTTGCAAAAGAGCTGAAAGTGGATAAAATCCAGATATTTGGAGATTCCCAGGTGGTGGTAAACCAAGTCTTAGGGAAATACGAGGCCAAAGAGGATAGGATGAAACAATACCTTCAGAAAGCAAAAGAAATGCTGACTGCTTTATGTATTCCACAATTCACCGAATCCCGCGAGGTGAGAAAAGTGAGTGATGTCCTCAAACAAATTAGCCTCGACATCAACAAATCCACCAGTGGAGGAAGTTAAATCCAGAAGTATCGAGGAGCCCCACATCGGCGTCATCACAGAGGCCGAACCGAACTGGATGACTCCTATACGAGCTTACATGGAAGAAGGCGTGTTGCCTCAGGATCGGCTCCAAGCTAAAAAAATGATGGTCAAGTCCCAGAGATACCTCATGCACGAAGGAACACTCTATAGGAAATCCTACCTCCAGCCCCTCCTGAGATGTCTTGGGCCAGAAGAGGAGGACTATGTGCTTAAAGAAATTCACATGGGGTCTTGTGGAAGTCACATCGGATCATGAGCTCTCTCAAAGAAAACATTGAGGTCGGGATATTATTGGCCCACCCTCATCCTAGATTCAGCCGAGCTCATCAAAAAGTGTCTGAAGTTCCAACTTCACGCTACGGTCAAGAAGCTACCTCAAACCGACCTCAGCAGCCTACAAAGTCCTTGGCCTTTTATGCAGTGGGGAATCGACATCGTTGGTCCCTTCGACCGAGCACCGGGCCAGCTTCGGTATTTGGTCGTAGCCATAGACTACTTCACCAAGTGGGTCGAGGCGGAGCCTCTTTCAAACCTCACAAGCAAAAGGATTCAGACATTTGTTTGGAAAAACATAGTTTGCCGCTTCGGCATACCACATGTCTTGATCTCGGACAACGGCACCCAGTTCGTCGACAAAAATTTCAGAGAATGGTGTGAAGAGCTCCAGATCAAACAACAGTTCACCTCGGTTGCTCACCCACAGGCGAACGGTCAGATCGAAGTGACAAACCGTACCATCGTACAAGGGTTGAAAAAGAGGCTGGATCGGGCTAAAGGGGATTGGGTTGAAAATCTCCCTCAAGTCCTCTGGTCGTACAGACGACACCTCGTACTTCACATGGTGAAACACCCTTCAGCTTGGTCTACGGCACCGAAGCTGTCATACCAGCTGAGATCGGTGCCCCGAGCCCAAGAACTCTTCACTTCGTCCAGCAGGGCAACGAGGAGAACTTACGAGTCAACCTCGATGCTCTAGAGGAAAAACGCGAACTCGCTTTCATCAATGAAGCCAAGTACAAATGTCAGGTAGCAAAGTACTACAACAAGAGGGTGAAAGCCTCCATACTCCAAGTAGGCGACCTCGTCCTACGAAACAATGAAGCCAGTAAAGCCGAACGCCTTAATAAATTGGACCCAACATGGGAAGGCCCATACCGCGTCCACGAGGACCTCGACAAAGGGGCCTATAAGCTTGCTCACCTATCCGGTGCACTTATCCCCCGAACCTGGCATATCACTCACCACAGGAGGTATTTTACATAGCTTTCATTTCACGTCGGCATCATATTAGCCCTCTTTTTCCAAAGCACGATGTTATTTACCTATCAATAAAACATCTTTTTTACTATGCGTGGATTATTTCGTCCTATCTTATATCTATGTGAAAATCCGTTTTCACCTCGGATGAAACACACCTTACCTTCAAAAGGGGACGCCCTTGCGAAGATGACAAACCTACAACGTAGGGTACTCAACTAAGCGCACGCCAGGGGATCACCCCAGCACATACATATTACTCACTAATTTGAAACATCTACGTGCCAGCACATACAGATTACTCATTAATTTGAAACATCTACGTGCCAACGAAGTCAAAATCGAATCCAGGGGACCACCCCTCTCGATATTCCTCGAAAAACAAGGCACGCACGTAGATTACTCATTAATTTGAACGTCTACGTGCAAGGCATACAGATTACTCATTAATTTGAACATCTACATGCAAACGGCGTCCAAATCGGATCTCATGCAATTCACACCTCTTTATTGAGAGATATACACTTCGGTACATAGTCTAAATACATTTACGACTAAACCAAGTCCTAAGCTATATTTGTACCTCTTTATGGGGAAAATATACACTTCGGTACAAAGTCTAAATACATTTATAACTAAAAATCAAGTCCTAAGCTATATAAAAATCACTCGGGCCTCCGAGCTGCACCTCGCCATAAACCACTGAAGCTACACCAGTTCGAAACAAAATCTCCGGGTCGACGATGAATACCGGGACGAACTCAGTGCCTTCAACCCAGTCAATGAGGTCGGCATCGCCACGACCTGCTCCAGACGCTCTTTGAACAGGCACAGAGGTGTCACGACCTAAAGTGGACGCCCCTGGGGCCGAGGCCGAACTCCTGCCTCTTGATCTCGCCATCCCACCAGGGCTACGACCTCGACCCCGACCTGACGTCCTTCCTCGCCGACCTGATGTCCTCGCTCGTCCAACTCGTGACGATGGAACCCGACCACGAGATGACATTTCCGACATGTCTGAACCCATTAGTCGAAGCACCTCGGCATGGTCCATATAGCCGTCGCCCACCTCGACTTCTTCAACTCTCACATCGGTGGGATCCCGACTACGGGGCTCGGGCATACGTCGCTTGCGGAAGATCTCATAAAGCTGGAGGCCTTCACAAGTTCCTCGAGGCAATCTTTAAAACTCTTGCTATTGGGCCCCTCCTCGTCCCTTAGTACCATGCCTTCGGCTAACGAAGTTGAGCTCGATCGTCAGCCTCGGATATGGTGATACCACCAGATCGGTGGATCACCGCTTCATATTCCGCATGCTCCTCCGAGATCCGTGCCAACTTCTCTGCGCCACTCGAGTATTCTTCACACCGATCAGCGCCTTGAATGCCGCCGTGAGAGACATCCACCTCCTGGACTTCGAGATGAATAATTCTCAGCTTTAAGGCTTCGTTCTCTGCCAAAAGGCGGGTCACCTCGCTTAGCCGCTTGAAGTCGCCACCGATGGCGATGCCGTGCTACCGACCCCAGCGACTTGGCTATCCATGCTGTACAAGGTCTGGGTCAGCTCGGCAGATCGGCTCCTCCAGAACACCACCTCCTCATCCTTCTCAGCTAAAGCACCTCGGACCTCTTTCAACTTGGTCAAAAGATCATGATCTAGCCCGACGTATTGAGAAGACGAGTGCTAAACCAAGAGACAACACATTCATTTTAAAAAGGTGTATTTATTATTCACGAAAGTGGGAATTTTACAAAGCTCGGGATCCTAATGACCCCGGCGATCAAACCTATTACAATGGTCCATCGACTTGAGCCTCGGGCGGGCTCACTAACGCCTTCCCGCTGGCCCTTTCGGAGGGACACTGAGCTCGGCCCCACCTCCCGGCCTTCACCCGACTCGGCGAGGAGTTCTCAAGCTCGATCTTCATCCTCCTCAGACTCGGGTAACGGCCTCGGCCGTCGGGAGAGAAGTGGAGGCCGCCAAAGTCTCCAGCTGGGGGAAGGACCTCGCCTCGGCAATCATGCGAGTGTAGTCCTTCTCCAGCGTCCTGGGAGCGACCTCGACCCAACCATGCCTGACCTTGTCGAAGTCAGGCATCTCGGCCGCCAACTTCTCCAGGTGGTCGGACACCACCTGCGTCCTGAGTACGGTGGCCAGGTTGAAAAGGGAGGCGGAGAAGGTCTCTGATTCGATGAGCTTGTTGGCGAAGGCCCTTAGCATCGGTCCTTGCTCCGCCAGCAGGGCACTCTTCTCTTCGGCGAGCTTCTTCCCCGCCTCAGCCGTCTCCTCTCGCGCACCCTCCACTTCGGCCCGGGCCACCTGCAAGGCCCGAGTCTTCTTCTTTAGGGCAGCCTCAGCAGCGGCCCTTGCGGCCTCGGCATCCGCCCTCGCAGCCTCCGCAGCGGTTAGCGCAGCCTCGGTAGCGGCCCTCGCGGTCTCGGCAGCGGCCCTCGCGGTCTCGGCAATGGCCCGCTCCCTCTCCACCGACTCATATCGAGAGACGCCCTCAGCGATGAGACCGCAATCCGGTGCATATCCCTGGCGGTATGGTGCAGATCCTCCATCGCCGTGGTCGAATCCTGGAAATCACACAATAAGAAACACATAGCAGAAGAAAATAACGGCAGACACGGTATAAAGCCATACCTTTGGGAAGGATATAGGAGAGCTTGGAACCGGCACCTCGTATGTAATCCTAGTGCGGGTATCTGCTGCCGAGGTCGGATCTGACCTCGGCTGAGGTGCCGCCATCACCAGCTGGCTGAGGTCGGCCACCACCACGGGTGCCTTGCTCGGCTCAGTCCTCCTCGCCTTCTTTGCCGGTGGCCTCTGGCTCGGCGACTGTGTTCCCTGGCTCGGCGACTGTGTTGGAGGCGACAAAGCCGCCACCTTCGCCTTCTTGCGTGGATCGAGCTTCACTGCACAATAAGAAGAAAAGTCCATTAACAATAACATCAGACATATGAAAAATAAGGAAAAAGGGGTGCCTCACCCGATCCGACCCGATCCCAAGCCTCCGACCTATATATGCTCACCAAAGATCATTCAGATCGCCCCGGTGAAATCGCAAGATATTTCACCGAATGTGTTGAGCTCGTCCTCTATGGCACCCAAGGGCTTAACCTTCACATCCCTCATCTTGTCCATACCCCACTTATAACTCGGGTGCCCATCAACCTGCAAAAAGAAATACTTTCTTTGCCAATGGGGCAACTTCGAGGGGGCGGTCACCCTGAACGACTACCGAGGTGACAGGTAGTATACACCTCCTATACCCTTGACGCTAAAAAAAACGCATCAAGATTTCGAAAGAAAGCTTCTCACTAAGCCCGTAATAAGCAAAACCTAGCCCAACCACCGACCTAATGGAGTTCGGGGTCAACTGGCATATCGGAATTTGAAAATATTCTTGAATGCTCAAAAAGATGGGGGCCAAGGGGAACCTAAGACCGGCCTTCAAGGCGTCTACGTATACGGTAATAAACCCCTCAGGGGTGGCTATAGCTCTATCCCCGGATTGCGGCAGGCACCACCATGCCTCCTCGGAATATGGAACTCCTTCGCTATTCTACACAGATCACCGACAGTCAGAGATGAACTAGCGTCCCTGATCTTGTACTCATCCCAGATGGAAGATATCGCTGAAACCCTAGCGCTAATACCCCTAGATTTACCCATCAAGGTATGGCACATATAATCCCTAATCTCAACCTCACTATCAGGGGAGGAAGATGACCGGGTAGATCACGACAAAGAAGAGGATGAAGAAGACATACTTACTTTTTCAATGAAAGATTTTGCTCATTCGACGAAGTTCTGAAAGAAGTTCTGGAATAAGTTCTGAAAATTTCTCTCTAGAGCAAATGGATGAAGAAGGAAATGAACAGTTTCTTTATCCCCAGCGTATTTATAGTACAAGTAGGCGCCCAAAACTGCCTATTCAACTTCCCACGTGGGACTTGACGTGAGGCAGACGCGCGCGTGTTTTGAGCGCAACTAATCGCCTGGCACAGATGATGTATTCTAGGACGCGCAGACATGCCAGTCTGATCGTGCAATCATCACCCTGGCTTCAGCCCGGCCAACTCAGTTCGGACCTCGGTAAACTGTACAGATCAATCCAGAGAAATCCATCTCAGTTCGGACCTCGGCAAACTGTACAAATCAGTCAAGTGCAATCCATCTCGCCGACCTCGGCCAACTGCATAAATCGATCCAAGGTAATCCATCTCGATTCGGACCTCGCCAACTGCATAAACCGATTCATGTAATCCATCTCGATTCGGATCTCGGCATTCTCCTAACAAAAGACAGTCGTCCAACTTCAGCTCGGTAATCCACCTCGGCCATCGTCCTAACAAATCCGAACTTCGACAAATAACCCCAGTCAGATCGGACCTCGACATTACCTGACGAAAGGATATCACCCACTTTGGGCAACTCAGTTTGGACTCAACAAAGGTCCAGCTTAGTCCGAAACGGCGAAACATCCATCTCAGTGCGGACCTCGGCCAATCATAAGAATCCAACCCTGGCTTCAAAAAGGCAGAATATCTTCGACAAAAGCTTTAGCCGAGCAACAACCAACCTCGGCAAAATTCATTCTTCACCCCACCTCGGCACAGTTGTTGCTCGACTAATTGGGGGGTATGATGGGATATGGCCTAACCGCTCAAGCCCAATAGCAGGCCCAAGTCCCAAGTGAACTGGGCCTGACCTAATAGTCGGCCTACGCGGTTCGGCCCAAGGCCCGACACCTAAACCCTTTTGAAGATCAACCATATCCTATCAGATATGGAAGGAGATATTGAAGGAGATATTCAAGGAATGAATATATCTTCTGAGATCGGATCCGTAGTAATCTATAGTGATCCACAACATGTATAAATAGAGGTTAGATTGAAGGTAGAAGGGTTAGCAACTATTTGAATACTCGAGCTTTTAGATACACTCATTGTAATCGCTTATAGTGAAAGTATTGAGGAATCACTCCTCCGTGGACGTAGATCTTTCTTTTGATCGAACCACGTAAAAGCCTCTCGTGCTCTTTACTGTTTTCATAAATCTCGCATACACAAGATTTATCAGTTATATAAGTAATTTAATCTTATAAGATTCAGTTTTTTTTCCTTAATTTAAGGTAAACATGGTTTTATCCTTATATTTAGGGATTTTTGTAATCTATCCTTTAACTTATTTTCTATAATATTATTTCAGTTTCAATACGTAATATATGTATATTTATTTATGATTCAAACTAGCAAGTCCATGGAAAACTTAAGTAAAATAATTTATATATTGATTCATACGTGTGATTCAGACTATAGCACTGGTTTAATATTTTCGTAGCATTTTTTTACTTATTCGTTGCACATACTACTAAAATTTCAAAAATAATTGTCAGTTCATTTTATATGTTGTTCTGTACATATGCAATATCATTGATGTATATGTGCTACAGAACATAAGTATATGTGCAAAAAAAAACTCAAACGTAACAATAAATAAATAAACACAACATATATACAGAATAAAGAATCAAATTAACTAGCAATAATTTACGAAATTTTAATATATATGCACAATGAATAAACTAAATATGCTACGAAAATACTTCACTAGTGCAATATAGACAGAAAAGTATATATAAATGAATAATAAATTTTTTTACCTACGTATGTGCAAAATGAATACGCTAAAAATGCTACAAAAATGTTCCATCGGTGCAATAATTGGAAAACACGTGTGAATTAATAATTTTTTTTAACCTGCGTTTTTCATGATTTTTGTAGCTTTGATCACAAATAAATTTTCAGATATTAAGTATAAAAACTGAAATAATCTATATAAAATAATAAGCTAAAAGATAGATAACAATAAATTCCTTAAAAATAGGTTAAAACCGTGTCTGACCTATATTTAAGGAAAAAAAATCGTTTTTAATAATATTAAATTACTGATTTAACCTTGAAAAATATCGTGCGAAAAAAATTATAGCACATTTAGCTACAACTTATAGCACAACGAAAATAAATCTTGTCCATTGATTTACTAAAATCAATGGTTTAGATTTATTCTTATTTCTTACAAAAAAATCATTCCTACCTGATCCATCCCCTCTCTCTCTCTCTCTATCTATGTATCTATATATATATATATATATATATATATTTATGGTCTTATCAACATCATTAAATTATTAATCTCCTAAACTTACAAGGGTATTTAGGATAACTTAGTAAAATATGAATGCATTTCTAACTTTCTAACGATGCTCAAAAGTTTCGGTGTGATTTTCTCAAATTGTAACAAAAAATTATGAAGGATTTTTCAACGCTGCTATTGCTTCCTTTCATATAACTGGACCTAATAGTATTGTATCATCCCAAACTTCATCCTTTATTGAGTTTTCGACTATGGTATCAACAATTTCTTCTAAGTTTTAGTTCTCATGCATTTTTCTATATGATTAAATTCAAGTTTGTTGAATTCCTATTTTATTAAACATAAGTTCGTTGAATTCCTACATAGTTAATTTTTTAATTCGCTAAATATAAAATATTTTTTTATCAATAAATTATTAATTTATCGAGTAATTAAGATCTCTTTAAAATAATAAAATTTTACAATCCCACATTAATTTATAGAGATTTTACTGTAATTAATTTGGGCTACCCCAAACGACAAGTTTTGAATCAATACTTGGAAGCATTATACAGGAGTAATTACTTTAATTTTTCCCCCACTTGTTTTAGGATAGGATAATATGATACTTCATCCGCCCCGTCAACATAGTCAA
Organism: Salvia rosmarinus; assembly: GCA_036937905.1. NCBI lineage: Eukaryota > Viridiplantae > Streptophyta > Magnoliopsida > Lamiales > Lamiaceae > Salvia > Salvia rosmarinus. The sequence goes on from CM072819.1 coordinate 92,312,463, forward strand.
TTTTCATTTTTCACACATATTAAGAAAATTTTGTTTAATATTTTTTGGAAAATATAATTTATATGCAATTATTGTATTATCAATATTTTTGGAAGATTTATATATGATTAGTAGTTACTGCAACGTTTTTAGTCGTTTTGTTTTGGGATATATGCAAAGTATAAATAATTATTCCAAAAGTTGATCGAATGCATATATGACTATCATTAATTGCAGGTATAACAACAAGTTGCATTCACAAACTTAACTCAAAATTAATTACGAATTAGTAGATTGAAATAAGGTTTATCAAGAAGAAAAGATACATGTGCCCTTCAAGTCCACATCTACTTCTTTCTATTCTTGACAATTTTTTTAGGCTTTGGAATAATTACACAGTTTTGGACCCTAAATCTCTTTCTTTATAAAGTAATATCTTAACATTGTTCTATTTGAGATAACTTATTGGTGGATGAGGACATTTGTGATCAACGTGTCTCATGTTCGAATTCCACTAATGTCTAATATATAGATGAATCTGTTATTGACAAATATGGATTTTGAATGGTTTATAATACTTATTTGTGTCTTATTTGATGTTAGAAATCGTGTTTATAAAATGTATTTGTTTAGTTTTGCATTATTTTGAAGAATTGATACCCATTGACATCTTTTACTATTTCTACAGATAATGAAGAATGAATTGGGTAATTCAAAGTGGATATTATTAAAGTACATCTCAATAGAAGTCTATAGGTACAAACGGTTCGTAAATCGGAGTTCGGACGAGGGAGAACGTGACAAAACAAAAACATTGCGAGCATAGCCGACGGACGACCGCATCTGACCCGGCCCCCAGATTCATTTCTTCGGGCATGTTTTCAGGCCACTGGCTGCGGTCAAGCCGTGCATGAGTGGTGACCAAGATCCTTTTAGAATTCAATGGCTCTTCTCCACCTGTAAATACCTCCTCTTAACATTATATCAGAATCATTAATAATCATTTTTCATATTTTTAAGAGTTATATTTTATTTTAGAGCTTCATGCAAGAGTATAATTTTATTTATTCAAGATTCAACTTCAAGTTCTTCATTGTGGAATTCATATACTAATATTTACTATTTATTTCAATTATGTTCTTCTTATTAGTTTTCGTTATAGGTAACTAATTTCATATTGATTCTAGGATTTGTATGATTTAGTATAATTTTACGTGATTGATTTATGAAGTTTATTTACCTGTCAATTTATTATTTATGATTTTTGGTGCTATTTTATGCTAGATAACTAATCATTATTGATGCATGCTAGTTGCATGATTAAATACCTAGCGATTTTAATTGAGTAATTGAACTCAAGAATTCATAATATAATTAATCTAAAGACTTGTCGGTTTTAGAATTAATTGTAGGAAAAAAATATTGTGAGTTTTTTTTGGAGTTTTTATATGTTCTTAAGACCTAATGGAGATAAGACATACATTAATCTATTATTATTGGTTGTCCGAGAGGGAGAATGTGGTTATCTATGTGATTCTTATCTGAATTGACTTAAAATTGATTAATAGGGCTATATATTGATTTTTTGATTTTCTGTTAAATTATTACATTCTCTAAGATCAGTCTTTTATCTTATATTTCTTCCATATATTGGAAATTAGATGCAGTTACTAATTCATTATCTGACATGTACATAATGTTTTGTTTTATTTTATTAGATTTTATCAAAAAATTCTACACCATTATGATTTAGCATGGATAATTGTGACACATTTACTTTTATTACTTGATATGTTTTTGAAATATCAATTCATATGGATACGATACTCTATTTGATTTCTGACTACAATAGGCACTGTTAATTATAATATTTTATTACTATTTTAATTATCAACTATACATGAATTTTCTAATATGATTGATTAACTTCTCGTATTGTTTGCATATTATTACATAAGAGTTTACTCATGGTGCAGGGGCAGACTTTTTCAATTCACCCAAAATGAAAATCATACACTTGATTTGATTACTATCAAGTCAAGTTTGAGTTGAATATTACAAATTCAAAGATTGACTGTAAACTATAAACAAGCTTAGTAGAGCGTAATCAATCTCAAATCACTCACTAAATTTTAAATATCAGGGGTGTCTCTATTCGGTACGGGTTGATAACCTACTCGAAAAAACAGGATACCCGACCCCGATTTTGCATAAAATATGCTAACTGACCCGACCCGATTTTATAAGTCATGTACCCGAATACCCGAGTCGGGTGAATTTACCCGATAAATACATAATTTACCTTTAAAATTTCGAAGAGTATGCGTTTCCTACTGGAATTTATCGTCAAACTTAGTTCTATAAAGTAGAGGTCTAAAGTTCGATTCTTCTTAAGAGTAGTTTTTGTTTTTTATTTATTTACTTTATTTTTATCTATAAATCTATATATTTATTGTAAGTATTAGTTTATCAGAATGAATAATATTAAATAAAATAATAAAAATTCTTCTAGATGCACTTTTTGTTTTTTGTTTTTGATTTTTGTATTTATTTATTTTATTTTATATTTGTAAATAAATCTATATATTTATTGTAAGTATTAGTTTATTATAATGAATAATATTAAATAATAAAAATATAAGAATGTTTTTATGGAGAAGAACTGATGCACTCCATAAGCCTATAATATAACCCTTTGTAATATAATTTTTTTTATATTTCAGTATATATTAAATCTATTATATTTAATATATATAAATAAATAAATATATATTGTTAAAAATAAATAGGGTATCGGGTAATACCCGACTACCTCTCGATACCGATACCCGAAAATCCTTCAATATTGATACCCGACCCCGACCCGACCCGACCCGTATGCCCTAGTTTCGGGTAATCGGGTACCCATACCCGATAATTTTTGGGTCGGATATCGAGTACCCGATTACCCGATACCCTAACAGACAGCCTTATAAATTATACAAGTTAATGTTGAATATTTAGTTAAAAAATGTTTAACTTCTTTTTTGTAGAATAATCAATGTTTTATTAGTTGTTTTATAAAAGGTGTCGTCAAATGGATATTTTATTTGTGAAAATGTCGAGCATCACAAGTTATAATATCAATCTATGTATTCGAATTGTATAAAAAATTACTTCATTTACTATCTCACTGTCTTCTATAACTTCAAGAGCAAATTTTACTTATATTAACTATACTTCAAACCAACCTACTTTTGCATTCTACATGACCATAGATCTAATTCGTGTCCGAATTTGTATGCTAGATTTTAAGGGGTGCTTCTACACATTTTCGAAGTGCACTGCATGTTTACCTTGAGGTACGGTCGCATGGTATTAATATAATTTGGAAAAAAAAACAGTTGTATATATTTTAAGACAAGGTCAGGAAGTTCATATGTCAAGAACGAAGGCATATGAAAACTACACCATAAAATGGCGATTGATGTGCAGAAATGAAATTGGAATAATATGGTGATTCTTGTGTTCATTCTCATTCTTATGACTGGTAAGATTTTTACAGTATGAATCACATTTCCTGAAAGAATGCTTTTTCTTATAAACACGAGATTAGTCAATCATCCACTCCTCCATGGTATTAGCTATTCTCATGAACATGCGATTAGCCAAATTTATTTAATTTTTCTAACAAAACTATATATTCTTATTTATTTTTTATCTTATAAAATTAATAATAATAATAATAATAATAATAATAAAATATTAATATTTATGATAATAAATAACTAGTAGTTATTAACAATAAATAATTATATATAATGATAGTGATAAAAATTATAGTTATTAATAATATTGACATAATAATAAATAATTATATATAATGATAGTGATAAAATTATAGTTATTAATAATATTGACATAATAATAATTAATACAATAAATAATTATATTAATAATAATAATAATAATAATAATAATAATAATAATTATTATTATTATTATTATTATAATTATGTAGTAAGGATATAATTTATCACATATCCAAATTCGGATGAATTTAGCAAGAAGAAAAATATTATTAAAAATAGTATGAAAGAAGAAAATGATATACCGGAAAATTTAGAATTATTGAATAAATGGACAATTCCTAAAATTAAACCTAGCATGATATATAAACTATGAACTTTTGAAAAAATTGGATTAAAACAAATAGTTAAAACTACGGAAGAAATAATAGCTTTACTTGGTAAAGAATTGACTCTAAAATTGCTTCATGATAGTGATTTATTGCCTTATAGACATTCACATAAATTTATTTATATAGGATTGATGCAAATAACTTTTAAACCTTTAACATAGAAGGACTACCAGAAAAATTTATAGTAGCTTTAAGAAATGGAAGAAATTTAAATTGGAAACAATCTTTGATGGGAATAATACAAACCAGTTTAGCACATGGTCCAGTTTATTTTGATGTTTATCCAAATTTACAACTTTCATTATCTGATATTAATATTTTAGATGCTTTAGCATTAAATATTAAAACCCATGATTATAATTATAAACCAAGAACTGAAGTAATAAATATATGTTATAGAATTTATTATAAACCATTATTCACACTAGATCCACAATGTAAAAGGGTTGATAAACCTTTAAATGAAATAATTCTAATAGAAATTAATTTTAGTAAATCTAATATTACTACAAGAAGAAAAATAAAATGGGAATAAATAGCTTTTCAGAAAATTGGACTATAGAAAGAGCAGTAACACCTCAATCTATAATACAAAATAATCTAGTAGATGTAATATAAACACCTGAAGGATATCTAATGTTACAGTTTGAGGATAATAGACTATCAGTATCATCTAGGTTGGATAGGTCTCAAAATATATATTCTCATAGTTCACCTTTAGATTATGAGGTAGAACCCTTTCACGCCATCTAGGACGTCCTACATCTCAAATAAGAGAGAAATATGAATCAGAAATTCCAGAAGAAGATAAAATTGATAAATTATATTTAAACTATATGATTATCTCTGTTATGGAACTTGAAATCACATGAAGTAAGATTAATAATACGATAATTAAAGTCATAGATATGGAGGTTGACTGAACATATGTATCATGTATGTTTAGGGTATCGTAAGATCTGTTGATCTGCACTTTTTGCCCGTCTTTAAGCCATGTTGAAAGGTTGTTCTTTGGTAGTTTTCGTGTGTGATGTTTTGATCTGGATATTTCAAACTGAGGCTGGTACTATATTCTTGTAATAAGAGCAATTTGACTATATTCCTCATTTATATCTGCCGCTTTAATCATAATATTGTTGGATTTAGTGTAAATAATGATTTATAATAAATTCTATAATATATAGCTATTACTTCCGTTCTTGGTTTATAATTATAACCATGAGTTTTTATATTTAATGTTAAAGCATCTAAAATATTAATATCAGATAATGAAAGTTATAAATTTGGATAAACATAAAAATAAACTGGACCATGTGCTAAACTGATTTGTATTATTCCCATCAAAGATTGTTTTCAATTTATATTTCTTCCATCTCTTAAAGCTGCTATAAAGCTTTCTGGTAGTCCTTCTAATGTTAAATGCTTAAAAGCTATTTGTACCAATTCTATGTGAATAAATTTATGAGAATGTCTATATGGCATTAAATCACTATCATGCATCAATTTTAGATTCAATTCTTTATCATGTAAAACTATTGTTTCTTTCGTAGTTTTAACTATTTGTTTTAATCCAATTTTTCAAAAGTTCCTAATTTATATATCATGCTAGGTTCAACTTTAAGAATATTCCATTTATTCAATAATTCTAAATTTTCTGGTATATCATATCTTCTTTCAATTTGTTTTTAACAATATTTTTTTTCTTGCTAAATTTATCTGAATTCAGGTATGTGATAAATTATATCCTTACTAGATAACTATCCCTACCATGGATTTGATACCATACAGAGAGCAGAACCAATAATATTATGATTAAAGAGATAGATAAAAATGAAGAATATAGACAAATTGCTCTTATTACAGGAAAATAATATCAGCCATCAGTTTAGATTATTTAGGTCAAAACATCTCACACCAAAACTACCCAAAGAATAACCTTTGGCCTAACGACGGGCAAAAAATACAGATCAATAGATCTTACGATACCCTAAACATATATGATACATAATCATCGTATTACTAATCTTATTCATATGATTTCAAGTTCCATATCAGAGATAATCATATAGTTTATATATAATTTATCACATAAGGATTTAATCTATAAGGCTATCCATAACACAAATTTAAAATATAAAAACTAAATTCAAAGAAGAGAAATAGAGAACTTACAAATATAAACTAAGCTTTATTTATTCTTCTTCAGGAATATATTTTTACAGAACACTTAAAACACTATTTTTTTAACTCTCTTTTAAACTCACTCTCGCTCAAGTCTCTATTTCACTATGTCTCTGAACACACAAGGATCATCTATTTATATACAAATGAGGGAAAAAAAACTACAAAATACCTATCTAAATATCTAGAGACAATAGTATTGCCAACTAATTATAATAGTGTTACCAATTACAATAAATATCATATTGCACTCCAACGTTTGCGACTTTTTACATCTGTGTCCTAACGTAAAGCATAATAACAAATTAGACCATAGCCTTTCAAATGAGTTCATAATAATGTCCTGACCACCAGAATCCGGCCTGTTGTGCCAACGTAGCACGCCGAAAATCCACATCAAATGCATACATGGAATAAATTAAAAAAAAAACAAAAATAACAATTAAAAAAAGATATTTTAGTGTAATTGGATTGACTTGTTTGATCGGTGTGCCGTAATAATACTTTATATAAGTTGGGTGGTGCAGGCACGCTTATATGAATTTATTATGTTTGGGGGTTGGGCAACGCCAGCAAGTCAATCAGGCAGCCTATGGTCCCAGCATCAAGGGTCCATCAGGCGTAGCCCGTCATTTGAAATTTTTATTTCGGTCGAATTACTTTACGTAAATTTCATCGAAAATTTAATTTTTGAAATTACGAGGGACTATTTTGCAATTATAAAATAATTGCAAAAACTGCTGAAAAACGGTTTTATTCAAAAACTGATATACGTCAGTTTGAGAAAGGAAAAGCTCTCTGATCATTTGAAGAGATTCGAAACTCAAAGAACATACAAAACGTTCAAACTTTGAATTGTATCCGATCGAATAATTCGATAGTACCTTCGAATTGATTTGATCTGAAAGTGTTTACACGACTTTCAGAGTATCCAGATTTGTTCGATTTTCTATTTCGTATAAATTCTACAGGCTCTCCATTAACCTCACCCCCTACTTCTCCCTCATACTTTTCCTGTCGTCTTTCCAAATCTTCAAGTTCTTCCTCTCCATCTTGGGCACCATCTTCAGTGAAGATATCACCGGCAAGGTCGTCCTCATCATCGGTGCCTCCTCCGGCATCGGCGAAGTAAGTTCTTGACCAAGGGCGATAGACTTGAAGTTGATCAGGATATGAGAGATATACTTATTAGCATATTGAGAACACATAAATTCAAGAGCTTTTAAATTAGCAGCAACTAAAATTACTCATCAAAAGATAAGTGTGCAAGTCACTTTTTCTTTCTGCTTCTCGTCTCTTTTTGCTCGACCTTCTTTTTGTTTCTTTTTTTCTTCTTTTTTGGCTCCATTATATAATTTCCTCAATGGAGTTCTCACTCTTATGCAAAAACCCAGAACCCAGATCTAAATTTCGTGTATTCTCTCGCTCTATCCCATTTCTCAAACCTCTTCTTTCTCCCTACAGACATATTTGCTGCAATTTAAGGATTTCTCATCCTAAAGATTTGAGGTATCCCATAAATGATGTTGCTAATTCTTTTTATGGGTTTAACTTTTTTTCTTGCTAGCATATGCGGTGTATATTTGTGATTTGTTTGGGAGCCATTTTGTTATTATTGGGTGCCAAGTTCTGATTATTTATAAAGTTAATAACTTGGTTAATTTCATTAGTAAAAATTTTGAGATTTATGAGGGTTATACATGAACATGAATTATGTGCAAGTATATCTGCAACATTTTAATTGATGCAAGAATTATTCTGCTAAGAAGTTATTTTTCGCCTCCTACCTCAGGCACGTAGAGGCCAAGGGCAAATTCTTGACCAAGAGAGGTAGACTTGACTGATCAGGACATGAGAGATGTAATTTTTAGCTTATTTTATCTGCTTCTTTTCTTTTGCCTTTGCTCCTGTTGCAGAACAACCCGACGATGATGGGGGTGAGAAAATGAGAAAGAGAGATCTAGATGAATTATGGGTGCAAAACGATGTCGTTTTGATCACTCTCTCTCGCTCTCTCATGTTGCCAACTAGGTAAGAAGGCCCGAACTCGGGTGCCACATAAGCAAAACAAGTCTGATTCCGGTCGTTAGGACACATACGTTAAAAAACTATAACAGTTATAGTCTCATTTGTTATTATACTTACGTTGAGATACGGATGTAAAATGTCAAAAACGTTTGAGTATTATATGTAATTTACCCTTACAATAATATTACCAATTACAATAATGGCATAATAGTAATGCCAATTCCAAGAGTACTGCCAACAGAGCATTTTAAATATTCTTATCTTTATTAAAATTATACTATATGAAATCTACAGCTGTAAATATATCATTCATTATTTTTTAAAATTAAGAAGATGTATTTTTAAGACCAAAAGGTATAACATTTCATTCATAATGTCCTATGGGAACATTAAAAGCAGTCTTATATATATCATATTTATTTATCTGTATCTGTCAATATCACAATTTTAAATCAAATTTATAAAATATAACAGAATCAAATAGCCTATCCAAAAAATCTTTTTTATTAGGAATATGATGTCTAATCCATTTTAATACTTTATTAAGAGGTTTATAATTTATTACTAATCTTGGCACTCCTATCTTCTATTCACTATGTTTATTAACATAAAAAGCCGTACAGGACTAAGGAGATTGTGAAAGACATATTAATCATTTTTGAATTAATGATTCAATTTCTCTTTTACATAATTCTAAATATTCAGAATTTATTTGATAATGTCTTACCTTTGTTAGAATTTTCTTTTCATTAAAATCTTCTTCATAAGGAATAGAAACAATAGGTTTCTTCCTATCCCAAAATATATTAGGATGATCATGACAAATATCAATAGAAATTTGATTTATTAATATTTTTCTTTTATCCGATATTTTAGGATTTTAAAATTTTTCTTCAACCAACTATAAGAATCATACATTTCATTTAATTTCTTTCTAATTTCATTCTATCTTTATCATCTAAACTATTAGATTTCAAATACTTGGACGGCTTGAACCCAAGCGTGTGACACCGATTTATTTTCGGCCCCCTATTTTTTAACGACCTACATAATTACAATCCATTTGTGGGGTGGGGCCATACTTTGGTAATCGCAATTTGTATCATACTTCCTCCTCCGTCCATCAAATAATAACTAGACAACAGAAAAAATTGAGACCACTAACTTTAACTTGTTATTCGTGCATTTACAAGGGAAGGGTAGATTTGGAATTTGAGACAGCGGGATTATCGCCAAAGTCCTCAGCCTGCTTCATAAAGAGGCGACCAACTGCGTAAATCAGACTGCCTCCGTTCGTATTTGTTTTAGACTTTGGAGTTTAGCGCTAATTAAGACGATTACATTTTGCCCCTTATCTCCTACAAAAACTTGCAACCTACCTTTTATCCTGCAAAATAATCATGTTAATATATAAATCAATAGATTTGTAACAGCCCGTTTTTCAGAGGACGGATTAGCAGGGACTATTACTCGGAACGAAATTAAGAAACGTAATAAGGATATGGAACATCAAATTATGAGACACATATAAGAAATACTTCTTAGAATTTCCAAGAGATTAGGATTTGTGAACATAATATATAAATGACTTAGTATTCTTGCAATGAAAACATGTGAATACACATACGACGATGTGCACTCAAGACTAACTTTCGGTGACAAAAGAATTCTATTGCTCAACATTGCTTCATCGCATCATCATACCAACCTCGCACATTTAAAAACAAACATGCGGTCGAGACAAGAATGCACTCGGTGGACTCATGCCAAAACATTTTTCATCAATTACATCGCCCATCAAGAACTCCACGAGGTTTTATTTGAAATACTGTGCTTACTAAACATTTTCTTGCATTTTCATAAATCGTCGGCGGACATTTTCTTTGTATGTATGATCCATATCCTTTCATTCCTCATATAACATTTCTCGAATCTCGAACGCCGTGCGCGAGGCCTCCCTCTACGTCACGCGACCGGCCGTGAATTGTATTCGAAGACGGTCAACTTCGAGTGTACACGTTAATCCGTGCTATAAAGCACATGATCCGAATTCGATTTTTCATGAATTGGGAGCGACCCAACAACTTTTCTTTCATTCATTCTTTGTGAACCAACACATTGATAGGATACATACATAAAAACATAAATATTTTGGGTGTAATTTCATGAACATCATTTTCCTCATCATTTCTCAAAAAGAAAGCATCATAAATAAATATTTTTCATTTTGCATAAAGCATCATAAATAAATCATTTTATCCTCGAGGATAAGAAAAGAAAAGCCCACATTAAGAATGACCTTCGACATACATGATAGTGATCCTTTGTCGTTTATTTACGCCCATTGGACCATGTCAATGTAAGAAATATAATTTAATACATCATTCATTTTTTTTCCTTTGAAGCATCGTTAAGATTTAACGAATTCATTATCTTTTAAATCTTAGAGTTTCATGATTTTCGTTATCGATACGACTTAGTTAACAATCTATACTTCGTCTATTAGGTTTGTCTCGTCATGATGATAGGCGACACTTCGTCGTTGCATTCTTTCCTTCCATCAATGTTTCTCCACGTCGTTTCGTATAATTTATGAATCCTAAGTTCATAACTAATCTAAATCGTTTGTTAACGCAGATCGAAAATTCCGAGTTTCAATAACTCATCCATAACCAATATTTCTTCGTCGCATTTCTCACCTCACACGTCCCATATTTTCTATTAAAGAAAATCAATATCGATACTAAACGATTAATAAGAATTTCTCTTACTTCAATCATCTCCTAATAATTCTTTCTATAAACTTGAGTTACTTAGAAATAATATTTCTTAAGTATCTACTTGACATAATCAACTCATTAATTAAATCTATGATTTAATTAAGTAAATCTATGATTAAACTTAATTAAATGGATTAAATAAAATCCAATAATATTTGATTAATCAATCAAATTAATTTAATTCATCTTAAATATCCACTAAATAAGATTTTTTTCCAATCACTTCTTACATCAAGTCCATCTCATTACATACATAAATCACTTAAAAAGAATAATTCTCAAATTATTCCTTAACATAATTAATTAATTATGTTATTAAAATATATATATAGACTTTATTAAATCTCATGAGTTTAATTAACTCACTATAATTAATTTGATCTTTAGATTACTCTTTAATTCAAGAGTCCATCCTTCATTTAATCTAGGGCCCATCATTAAAATAAATCTAAGTCCACCTTAAATTTAAGTTTAGCCCATGTCGATTTATTCTCAAAGGCCCATCTTTAAATATTATCCTTGACCCAACAGTAATTAAATTCGGCCCAAGAGAACAAGCCCAACAAAATAAAAAAAACAAAAAACAAAACCCTAGTGCTAGCCGCCCCCCCTCCCCATTCACTCACACATCTCTCACTCTGCACTCACTCACTCACTCACTCACTCACTCACTCACGCACACACACACACACACTTGGAACCGCCGCCGCCCCATGTCCGGCCGGCCACGCTGCGGTCGGCGGCGTGCGCCGCCGTCATGCTTCAAAGATCGGCCTCTCTCTCTCTTCCCTCACGGCACACACCCTTCGCACATACATCTATCTCTCTCTTTCTGTCGCCGACATCCCCTCGTCTCGGGCGAGACCCCACGGCCGGCAAGCCGTCGTCGGCGAGCCTTGCCCGCCACGGCACTCTCTCTTCTCTCTTCTTCTCCACCACATATTCACACAACATCAATATCCTCTCCCACTCCGGTCTACCCAACATCGCGATCGACGAGCACCACCGCTTGCTTGAGCCGCCGCTGCCGATGTCGTCATATCGCCGGTGAGCCGCGCCAGATCTGGCGCCGACGTGTGCAGCTTTGCCGCGTGCAAACCCACCGCAATACCGTCGTCGACCTCTGTGCCTGCCGCTGCGCCGCCTCTGATCCAACCTCCGTAGATCGATTGCCGAGCCCTAGTGGCTTGGTCAAAACACTACAGCGTAAATTGGAATTTGTTCTCTAAGTTCTGAAGCCTCTAAATTTCTATGCATAGAAGATTAACTTAGATTGTTTGTCTGTATCTATGTAGAATTATGTTTGTTATTTGATTTGGGATTTGTAATGAAGCAATATAAGTTCTGGATCTGCAACTAAATAAATGCTTAATATTATGTACTTGTAGAATGAGTGGATTTGAAGCTAACCTCTTGAAATTTTTACGTGAATGTGTGAATCCTTGATATCAATGAATGGGTGATGGCTGCTGAACTGGAATCAAGTGTTTATAGCTAGAAAGGTTACCAAAAATGTAGAGAAGATTTGATATGTTACCTTAGAATTTGTTTGAGACATGGGAGTTCATTATCTTTCTTGAAGTTGGATGTATGAATGGAATATGGCTGTGAATTTGTTTGTTCTTCTTTCCTCTACTGAAATGTTCGGCCGTTTGTAAGAGGAGATGTGGTTTGCCCAATTAACAAAGAGAAAGAAAAGCAGGAGGTTGCATCATAGTTTCCATAGGATACCTTTAAATGTAATGATGAGGTTTGAAAAATAATAAGTATGTAAGGACAAAGTGGAGGATTTTTGGGGATATGACATGATGTGGTTTCATGAGAATTGTGTATTGATTCAAAGTTTCCTTTGGATTCTTTGAGGGTAATGATGAAAGGGTGAAAGAGTGATGATGAAGTTTGAAAAAAAGAGTAAAGTGGGGAAAAATGGAAGATTTTGTGGGATTTGAAATGATGTGGTTTGATTAGACAATTTATCCAGTATAAAATATCTGGTTCGACTTATAACTGTATTCGTTCTTCGACATTCGTTTGAATTTCTCGTTCAAAATAAAATCGAAACATCGACGATTATAAAATTTTAATATCGTTCTAATATCAAATCTCGATTTAGCTAAATAAATAATAATTCAAGGTTTTAAATTTCTCGGGTATTACAAGATTTGATTAGTATTTATTTTAAGACAAAAACTTGGGTGAGCTCCGCCTCACCGTGAGCTCACCCTTGTTTTTTTGTTAAAATAATTATATATTAATTATAGTGAGTAAGAATAATTAGATTTTGTTAATTTATAATTAAATTTATTAATTTTTAATTATGATTTTTAATTCAAAATTAGAATTTATTAATTCATAATTATGGTTTATTAATTCACAAGTAAGGTTTATTAATTCATAATTAGGGTTTATTATTCAAAATTATGGTTTATTAATTCATAATTAGGGTTTATTAATTCAAAATTAGGGTTTATTATTCAAATTAGGGTTTATTAATTCACAATTAGGGTTTACTAATTCAAAATTAGGGTTTATTATTCAAAATTAGGGTTTATTAATTCCAATTAAGGTTTATTAATTCAAAATTAGAGTTTATTATTCAAATTAGGGTTTATTAATTCAAAATTAGGGTTTATTATTCAAAATTATGGTTTATTAATTCAAAATTATTATTTATTAATTCATAATCATGATTTTATTAATTTATAATTAAGATTTATTAAATTAATTAATTTTAATTAAAATTAATTTAATAATAAATATTAATTAATGAAGTGGTCTCACTGTGCGCGCAGCGTGCACAAGAGACCACCTCTTATTTTAAAGTGTAAAATTGAACCACTAATCTTATACCATACGTTAAGCTCATCATCTAATACAAAGTTCTAATATTATCAAGTGGAGGTATATTAAAAAGATACGGATGCATTACAACTTTACGACGACGGAAAAAAGGGATAATTGAGTTTGAGAAACAAAATTATATTAACTTGCCATAGTATATCCCAAGTTGTGTCGACAGTCTCAGATTAAGAAAATAAAGATCTCGTCACCTCAGTTTATGGGTGATAAATCTAGTGTGCGAGATTTATGAAAGCAGTAAAGAACACGAGAGACTTTTACGTGGTTCGATCAAGAATAAGATCTACGTCCACGGAGGAGATGATCCTCAAGATGTTTACTATAATCGGATTACAACGAGTATCTCAAAGAGCTCTAGTATTCAGTAATTTGCTAACCCTTTTACCTTCAATCTAACTCCTATTTATACATAAACGTAAACCTTGCCACGAATCCCCTGATTGGCGGGACCATGATCCTCTCTATAACTGACCATGATCTCCACCATAATTGCCCATGATTTCCACCGTTACCCCATTATCGTGTCCTTGACTCCGCTTTAATTGGGTTTGGGGCTATCGTTCGGGCGTAACCGAGTAGGGCGACACTAGGTTAGGCCCGGCTCGTTTGGGCTGCTAGTGGGCCGAGAGGTTGGGCCATATCCTATCATAGCTTCCAAAAAAGTCGAGCGAACAGCCTTGCAGGTGAAGTGGAGAATGTGCTTTCCGAGGCGGGATGTTGCTCAGTGAAGTTTCGTCGAAGGTTCTTGTCTCTTGCTGCACAAGGAAGCCGAATTATGACCTGAATCTTGTATAGGTTACACCGAGGTTTGGTTTGAAGCGGCTTCGCTCTTATGTAGGACGTCGAGGTCCGAACTGAAGGGAGAAACTCTTGTAAGGGGCGTTGTTCGTTGACAGGGAACCGAGGTCTGATTTGGGTGGCTGTTTCAAAGACGAGGTGCGACCTGTATGGCTCCTGCCTTTTTGGAGGACGTCGAGGTCCGACCTGAAATACTTCTGCTGGTCTGAGGAGGACATGGGCGTAGTCCGATGTCCGAGCTCAATGTAATCATTACGTGAACAGACTGGCGGACGTCGAGGTCCGATGTCAGGAGGACGTCGAGGTCCGACCTGAAAGACTTCTGCCGGTCTGAGGAGGACATGGGCGTAGTCCGATGTCCGAGCTCAATGTAATCATTACGTGATCAGACTGGCGGTCTGTCTTCCATAGAGTACGTCATACGCGCCAGGCGGTAGTTGGGCGCTTCGAACAGCGTGCGCACGTCGATCACACATCCAATCGTAGATAGGCACGTGTGATAAATGAAACGGCAGATTTTAGGCGCCATATGTCCTATAAATAGGTCAAAAGGAGGCAACTGTTCACTTTCTTCTTGGACGCTTTATTCCAGAGAGCATACCTGTAGAAAATCCCAATTCCTCTTTCAAACTTTGTTGAAGAAATCGGATATCTCGCTCCTGAAAAAGTAAGTATGTATTCTTCATCTTCTCATTCCTCTTCTCGCCCTGATAATTCTGGTTCGGTTTCGGGTTCTGGCCGCCCAGATTCCGATGTGAGGGATTATATATGCCATAATCTCCTAGGTAAATCTATAGGACTTAGTTCTAGGGTTTCACCGGTGTCATCGGTATGGGATGGCATCAGGATTGGTGCGCGAGATCAACTTTAACGACAGAGGAGCTCCCGGAGGTTATGGAGAAATACCACATTCGGAGGATGCATGGTGGTGCTGCCGAAACCCAATGATAGGCGATGGCCTCCGAAGGGGTTTATTACCATTTTGTAGATAGTTTAATAGTGGGCTTATGTTTCCTTTTGCCCTATTTTCCAAAGCCTTCAAGAGTATTTTGGATCCCCATATGCCAACTGACCTCAAATTCTATTAGGTCGGTTGTTGGGCTTGGGTTGGCCTGTTATGGCATAGGCGAGGAGTTTTCTTTTGAAGTTTTGATGCGTTTTTTTAGCATCAAGTCCATAGGGGGGGTGTATTATCTATCACCTCGCCTGAAGTTCAAGATAGCGTCCCCCTCGAAGGTATCCCACTGGCAAAATAGATATTTCTTTCTGCGGGTTGAGGGGTATCCGAGGTATGAGTGGGGCCTTGGTGCGATGAAGGACGTGAAAATTAATTCCCTGGGCCCTATGGAGAAGCTGTTGAACGATATGGGTGAGATCCTATCGATCAATTATACCGAGGATGACTTGAACAATGCTGGGCTGAGTGTCTATAGGTCAGAAGCTCCAGTATCAGGGTCTGATTTGGGTGAGGGCAACCTTCTTATCTTTATTTCCCCCGTCTGATTTCGTTGTGCTAACGAAATTCTCATTCTGTTTGCAGTGAAGATTGACCCTACCAGAGAAATCAATATAGCGAGCCCGCCGCGCCCTGCACCATCTGATCGAAGGGAGCCCGCGAGGAAGAAGGCGAGGCGAAACGAGTCCACCCAACAACCGTGGTGGTGGGCGCCCGAGGACTTAATGGCGGCCTCGTGCAACCTCGGCCCGACGCGGAGATCGATGTCCATGGCTAGCTTCCGCCGAGGTGCGGCTTCCAAGACCTCCTTTATCCTTCCCAAAGGTATAAGTCGCTACTCTTCTCCTTGTGATTTTGTTGTTACGTGTTGCTAATTGTTTCATATTCAGGATGCGGCCTCGATGGCAGGTGAGATGCACCGCATGGCCGGTCTTGTTGTTGAGGGCGCCTCGCAATATGAGGTCATGGAGAAGGCCGGCCGCAGATGCTCGAGGGCATTCTTGAATCCGCTACCGACGCCGCCAGGTGGACGCCGAACTTGCAAAGCGAACGCCGGCGGTGGCAAAGAAGGCGAGGCGCCTTAAGAAGGGACCTGCCCTACGAGTGGCCCGTGCCAGTGGAGCGCTCGGGAGGAGGCTGCCGAGGCGGAGAGGAAGGCGGTGAGACAAGCGCCTTGTTGGCCGGGCAAGGACCTATGCCGAGGGCCTTCGCCAAGAAGAGCTTATCGAGTCTGAGAGTTTTTCCTCCTTCATCTCCGACTGGCGGTGTGATGAGGCCGCGGTGATATGTGCTCACCTAGAGAAGGCTGGCCGAGAGACTGATTTGACAAGGCCCAAGACGGTTGGGTTGAGGTCGCACCTCGGGAGGTATGCATGAACTATGCCGCATAATCGGCTGGGCGACCTCCTTCCCGTGGTGGATGCCTTGGCATCTTACCGCCTCGCTCACGGCGGAGGTCAGACTCAAAGTGCAAGGAAGATGAAGGCGTGGAGCTTCAAGCATTCCTTGCCGAGTTGAGAGCCGAAACCGAGGCGGCAGGACCGAGCTCGGACATCCCTTCCGGAGATCGGCAACCCTTGGAGGAAAGCGGCAGCAGGCGGAGGAGGTCGGAGAGTCCGCAATGAGCCCGAGGTCGGTGGACCTAATGTAATAGGCGATTTGCCGGGTCGATAGGACCTGTGTTGTACAAACTTCCATTTGAATAATAGACATATCTTGTTAAAATGCCTCTTGTGTGTTGTCTTATTTCTAGCATTCTTCATCTCAATACTTGGACTCGATCATGAGTTACTAACAAAGTGAAAGAAGTCCGAGGTGCTCTAGCCGAGAAGGATGAAGAGGTGGCCTTCGGAGAAGTCGGTCTCACGAAATGACTCGGTGTTACGCCGGCATGGATGTCGGCTCGACATCGTCGACCGAGCCGAAGCGAGAAGTTGCATGAGGCCGATGCGAAGTGGTCCGCCTCCATCGAGAATGAGGCGTTAAAGTTAAGGATTACACATCTCAAGTCCGGGGTGATTTATCTGCAGATGTGATCCAAGGACGGATCGATGCAATGCGAGGCGGCTTGAGCGACAACGGAGGAGTGGCTCGGATCTCGGAAGAGCATGCGAGTATGAGAAGGTAATCCACGGATGGTGGAACTACCATATCTGAAGCCGACGATCGAGTTCAGAGCTTGTTGGCGGAGGGCATGGTACTGAGGGATGAGGAGGGGCCAAATAGCAAGAAGTTTAAGGACTGCCTCGACTCTATCCTGAAATACATGCAAATGTACGAGATCGTTCGCAAACGACGCATGCCCCGAGCCCCAAGTAGCGTCAGTACGGCACCGCTGGTCCAATAATTGAAGAGCCTGAAGAGGAGGGCGGCTACGCTGATCACGCCGAAGTGCTCCGTCTAATGGGTCCACCGAAGAGGTGCCCTAGGGGGCAGCGCGGCGGGTCGGAGACGAGCCGAACGCGGGCAGCAGGTCGAGTGGAAGAGGCGGCGTTCGGGGACAAGGGCATGGTTACGGCGGCGTTGCAGCTCACGGGGTCGAGGTGCGGCCTCGTGCACAGATCGCATCCTCCGGCGGAATCCGCCGTGTCGTGTCGAGAATGCACCCGGAGCAGGCCGAGGTGGTGCCGTCCTCATAGATTGGGTGGAGGCACCGAGTTCATTCCGGTATTCATCGTCGACCAGGCATTTTGTTGAACTATCTCGACTTGGTGAGTCTCATGAGGCGAGCCCGGAACCCGAATGAGTGTATATAGTGCGGGACTTTGTATGTAGGTATAAATGTATTTAGACTCGTTTCAAGTGTACGTTTTCCTCTTGAGAGGTATAAACATAGCTTAGGACTTCGTTTGGTCGTAAATGTATTTATCAGATACTGCATAATTTGGTGAGATCCAACTGGATGTCTTTTACATGTAGATTTTTCAATTTAATGAGTAATCAGATGTGTGCATGTAGACTTCCAAATTAATGAGTAGTCTCAGATGCGTTGCAGACCGAGACGCTCAATTTAATGAGTAATCTACGAGTGCGGTAGCGCTTAGTGAGTACCCTACTTAGTGGGTTATTCATCTTCGTGAGGCGCCCTCGTGAAGGTTTAAATGCGGTATATCCAAAAGATGTTCTGATATCAACAAAATGGAATACTCATTAGAAAACTAAATTTTTTATTCAACAAGTATATAACATCGCACTTCTAAAGCAAGTAAGGAGACTAACATAAGGTCGATCCGAAATCGAAGCTATGTAAAGTACCTCCTTAAATGAGAAATATGCCGTGTTCGGGGATAAGCGCACGGATAGGTGAGATAGTTTGTAGGCCCTTGCCGAGGTCCTCGTGAACGCGGTATGGGCCTTCCCATGTCGGATCCAACTTGTTAAGACGCTCGGCTCACTGGCTTCATTATTTCAGTAGGACGAGGTTGCCTACTTGCAATGCGGAGGCTTTGACCCTTTGTTGTAATACCGTGCGACCGCCCTCAGACTTAGCTTCATTTATGAAGGCGAGTTCGCGTTTTTCTTCGAGGGTGTCGAGGTTGGTCCGCAGGTCGCCCCTCGCTCCCATCCGGGTCAAAGTGAAGAGTGCGTGGGCTCGGTGCGCCAATTTCGGCCGGTATGACGGCCTCGGCCCATAGACCAAGCCGAAGGTGTTTCTCCGCATAAGTCCGAGGTGTTGTTCAGGACCGGAGGACTTGGGGAAGGTTTTCACCCAATCGCCTTTTGCTCGGTCTAGCCTCTTCTTTAATCCTTGTATAATCATGCGGTTCGTCACCTCGGTCCCGACCATCGCTTACTGGTGTGCGATCGAGGTGAAGCGTTAGTCGATCCGGAGCTCTGCACCACTCCTTGAAATTTTTATCGATTGAACCGGGTACCATTATCCGAGACCGTAATGTGGGTATGCAAGCGGCAGACTATATTCTTCCACACGGGTGCGAATCCTTTTGCTCGTGAGGTTCGGCGGTGGCTCGGCCCACCCATTTTGTGAAGTAGTCTATGGCAACGACTAAATATCGAAGCGACACGGTGCTCGGTCGAACGGACCAACGATGTCGATCCCCATCGCATGAAAGGCCATGGGCTATGCAGGCCGCTCGATCGGTCCGGGGTAGCTCGACCGTGGAAACGGTCGCACTTCGGACACTTTTGACGAGTTCGTGAATCTTGAATAAGGGTGGGCCAATAATATCCCGACCTCAACGCCTTCTTTGAAAGAGCCCGGAGCCGATGTGGCTTCAGTAAGATCCTCTGTGAATCTCATTAAGCACGTAATCGGCTTCTTACGCCCAAGGCACCTCGGGAGGGTTGAAGGTAAGACTTAGAGAGAGCCCTCATACACAAGATACTGGATTTCACCATCATCTTTTGGCCTCTAGCCGATCCCGAGGTAGTGTGCCAACTTCCGTGTATGCTTTTGGGGCGCCATCCGGTTGGTTCGACCTCGAGATAACACTCGATGTGGGCGCCTCAATGCTTCGAATGAACTTCCTCATGGCGGATTTGTCGATGACGAAGCCAATTTACTAAGGATGTCACTCGGTCTGTTTTCCTCTCGGGATTTGATTAATCTTGAAGTATCTAAATGAGGCCAGATCTCTTTCGCCTTCTCAAGCATCGCTCATTCGATCCTCCTTAGCCTCGTATGTGCCTAAGACACGGTTTACCACGACACAGGAATCTCCAAATATCCGGACTTTATCCACTTTCAATTCCTTTGCTAAGCGGAGTCCTGAGATCGGTGCTTCAGTACTCCACTCGCTGTTGGTGGTCGGAAGGTAAATCGGAGGGCGACGCCTCTTTTGCTTATCGGGCCGAGGAGGAGGATGCCCGCCCACTACCCGCCTTACATGAAGCTCCGCCCACATACATCCGCCAACATCCAACGGGTGATGCAAGGACAGTTCCTCTGCCGTGAGGTGGGAGTGACTTACTTGGTAGAGGCGACGGTGAATTTGACCTCCACCAGAAATCTGCAAGGGCTTGCCTTTTATGGCCGGCCCAGGGGAGTATGAGATGTCGTGCTTTCACGAGCTCCAGTGCTCACTTAGCTATACGTCCAGATGACTCCGGTTTTGATAAGACTTGTCTTAGAGGTAAGTCCGTTAGTACCGGACGGAATGAGCTTGAAAGTAAGGCCGGGCGCCGCCATGCTCACCAAGGCCGTAGCTACCTTCTCGAGGTTGGTGTACCTCGCCTCCGGTCCTTTGAGAGCCCGCCTAATGAAGTAGATGGGGAGTTACCGTCCCATCTCATCTCGCACCAAGACAAAGACTGATTGCCTCGTCCGAGGTGGCGGATATAACGATAGAGTTTCACCTTGCTGGGCGGATAGTGTCGGCGGTCGGCGAGATATTCCTTCACTGCATGGCGACACAGTGTTCTTCCCGCCGGTGAAATCTGGAGCTCTCCTCAAGATCTTGAAGAAGGAAGTTGCTTCTCGGCAGCTCGAGATAGGAATCTGCGTGAGGCGGCAGCATCGGTGAGTTTGTGTATTTCACGGATGGTTCTTGGGACCTGCATGTCGAGCACCGCTTTCACCTTGGTAGGATTGGCTTTCGTGCCTTCTTGAGAAACCCAAGATCCGTAAATTTACCCGTCTTCACCACGAATGTGCACTTCTGGGGATTGAGCTTGAGGTTGGCCGACCCGAGGAGCTGAAGAATAGTTTCGAGGTCAACAGCGCAGTTCTCAGCTTTTTTGCTTTTGACTACTATATCGTCGACATAGACCTCAACAATTTCCCCTATGTGATCTTTGAAGATCGCGTCCACCATCCTTTGGTAGGTAGCTCCAGCGTTTTTCAGACCGAAAGGCATCTTTCGGTAGGCAAAGACACCGAAGTCAGTAATGAATGCTGTTTTTGGGGCGTCCTCCGGGCTCATCAGGACTTGGTGGTATCCCTTGTATAAATCCAGGAAACTGAAGATCTCATGCCCCACCAATGCTTCCACTTTCTTGTCAATGTCGGGGAGGGGGTAACAATCCTTTGGGCAGTGTTTATTGAGGTCGGTATAGTCGACACACATGCGCCATCCCTCCACGGCTTTCGAACTACAACGGGATTAGCCATCCAAGTTGGGTATTTAACCTCGCATGTGATTTTAGCCTCACAGAGTTGGGTTACCTCGTCTCTTACGACTTGATTTAGCGCTCATGCAAAACTTCTCTTCTCACCGAATCGGTTTAGTAGCTTTGATCGATGTTGAGACGATGAGTTATGAGTTCGGGCGAGACCCCGGTCATATCCAATGGAGACCATGCAAACACATCTCTATATTCCCTTAGAAGCTGCATGACCTGTTGGCGAATATTGACTGAACCTTGGGTACCAACCTTGACAACTTTGGAAGGGTCGTCGTCAGATGGTGAAGATTCTCGGTCGAGATCATCCCGAGGTGGCAACTCGAGGGTTCTCAGAATTGCTAGGCCTGAGGTAAAGCCGCATCTTGGGTTGAGACTCGTAGGCATTCTTTAGCTGCCGTTTGGTCACCCTGAATGCTTAGCACTCCCACGGGGGTGGGTATTTTAATGGTGAGGTGGTACACGGAGCAGACGGCCCTGGTTGCATACAGCCAATCTCTTCCCAGGATAATGTTGTATGGAGAGGGAGCTCGGACCAGGAAAAATTGAATGGCCTTGGTAACCGACCTGGGAGCACGCCCTACGGTAACCGGAAGGGTAATGACACCTTCGGGTTGAACCGCCTCTTGAGTAAAGCTCCCAATCGAAGGTGCGGGGTGTACCAATTCCTCCGACATCAAGTTTATCCAGCGGCTACGGAATATGATGCTAACAGAGGCTCCGATGTCAATGTAGACCCGATGTACATTCTTGTTGCCCACCACGGCAGTATAGTAATGGCGTCCCCGGTGAGGCATGATCTTAGGTACTGGGTCGTCTTTGGAGAACACGATGTTCTCTCCATCCCGAAGTCGCTTGTTTTTCGGTTCCTCGGGGGTCGGCCTCCGAGCTTCATTTCTAAGTGACGACCTCGTCGTACCAACCGGCAGTCCGTTATAGCATAGACACGCTCTATTGCATTGGGACCTTCGTCCTCGCCATCTTCGTGTCGGGTTGCCATCGAGGTCGGTCCGCAGCTGTTACCACCTCCATTTTCCCTCTCGCTTTTATTACCCGCCCAGTCGGCCGTGTACTTCTTCGCCGCCCTTCCTGACGAGCTCGTCCAACTGTGAGCTCAAGGACTTGCAATCTTACGTATCGTGACCGCACTCGGTGGTAGTCACAATACTTTCCCGTTGACTTTTTGGATCCTCCTTTTCATAGGAGGAGGTTTTGGAAAGAGCTCGCAGAAGCTCAAATATTTCATACTGATTTGAATAGAGGCTCGCTATTACTGGGGTTTGCCGAGGTCCCAACCTTGATTCTCTTGGGCCTTTTTATTCTTTCGAACGCACTCATGCTCAAAGCACCTCGGCCCCGATCCTCCGCTTCCTTCTCTCAAATCACCGCTCATCCCGGATCTCTCTCTTCTTCCGTCCGACTCGTCCCCTTTGACAAAGTTGTCAACCAAGGTCCAAAGACGACTAGCTTGTCTTGGCTGTTCGCGGGTGATCTCTTTATTCGAGCTCCGTGTCGGATCCGTTCTTGAATGCGTTGATGATGTAGAGATCGTTACTCATCTATTTTAAGGGATTCCATGATGAACTGGAGACTAAATTCGACATTTTTTTCGCCCGCCCTTGGCGGATTGTAAGCAGATCGGATGAAGGTTGTCGAGGCGGCATCTTTGGTAAAGCGCCATTTGAAGCGATCCATGAGGTCTTTGAAGCAATGGATGCTGTTCTCGGAAAGCGAGGTGAACCAACGCCGAGCGCTGAGATCGACACCTCGGGAAAGACCTTACACATATGGAAATCTTCCATCCCTCGTTCGCCATGTTGGTGGTATAGCAAATAGGAAGTCGGAAGGATCTCCAAGGCCATCGATGCAAAGCAATATTCGGAGCCGGTGATCGCTGTGGCAAGTGGTGTATCCGTAATCTCCTCGAAAAGGAGAGATAATTCGTCCGTGTCGGTTCGAACCGGGAGCTCGTTACCATCCTCTCCGGGAGTGGAAGATCGATAACGGCGTCGTCGTCTCTTCGAGGGGAATTCGACTTCGTCTTTCCTCCCTTCTTTCCCGCCCATTCACATGGGTGTCACGCCGAGGTGGAGAACGGCTCCGTGGAGGGTACGAGGGCGAATGAACCCTGGTATTGGGGCGGTTATTGTGCCGCGGTGAACGTTGATTATTTTGGAGAGGTGAACGACCTCGATTGCCGGTAATCATCACTTCGGGCACTCTTGAGGGGCCCGCTCCGTTTGTCCTCTGGTTGAGGAAAGTCTGGAATTGATTGAGGTTGGCGTTGAGGAACTCGGACACTGCTCGACCGAGGACCTCGTGGGAGCGGTGAACCTCCTGTTCACCGGTACTGAGGTCGGCATCTTCCTCTTCGTTGGGGCGGCGATCCTGAGGGTGTATGGAAGCATTCTCCATGTAGCCCTCAGGTGTGTGACCGCTGGTGGCATCCGCAATCCCCTTTCCCCGGCGTTGTGTGACCACCTGATCGTCCCTTCTTGCGGTTGTTACCGACATCGCCGCGGCAAGATACTTAGCGTTTGCGTGTCCTTGCTATTAGATTGTAGAAAACACGACTTTTTGTTCAAGAGTTTTCCCACAGACGCGCCAATGATAAATCTAGTGTGCGTAGATTTATGAAAGATAAGAACACGAGAGACTTTTACGTGGTTCGATCAAGAATAAGATCTACGTCCACGGAGAGATGATCCTCAAGATGTTTACTATAATCGGATTACAACTAGTATCTCAAAGAGCTCTAGTATTCGAGAATTTGCTAACCCTTTTACCTTCAATCTAACTCCTATTTATACATAAACGTAAACCTTGCCACGATCTCGATTGATGGGACCATGATCCTCTCTATAACCCACCACGATCTCCACCATAATCGCCTATGATTTCCACCGTTATCCCATTATCGTGTCCTCGACTCCGCCTTTAATTAGGGTTTGGGGTCATCATTCTAAAGAATCGAGTAGGGCAACACTAGGTTAGCCCACTTGCTTGGGCTGCTAGTGCCTCCGAGAGGTTGCCATATCCTATCAATGGGCTTACCAAATACTTAAATAGGTCGATGTACAGAAAAAACTGAAATATAATAGAAGTAATTTTAAACTAACTAAATATAATCAAAACAACATTGTTTTGATTATTGACTTTTTCATATCAGAATTAATTTACCACACGTCTGTCATGTCGGTTTTATTTTAATATTGTGAAAAAATTCAAATAAAATTCAATTATGTATTTTAGAAATGAAATTTAAAGGTCGTTTGCAAAATCAAACCGATCAAAATCCATGTATTTCCAAATCAATTAATCCAATATAATATTATAATTACTTAACGACCTTCAGTCTAGCACATCCTATTGCAAAAGGTCTTTAAATAAGATGAGATATAGTATTATTGAATTTGGAATTTTAATAAGAAAAATGAAGTGGAGAGCTTTTAATTCAAAATTGTGTTCCCCTCCCACTTCCACGATCCATTTACATTTATTTTTGAAAATCGACTTTGTTTAGTTTTACTGTTTTACACCACATCTTTTATTAAAAATAAAAAATAAAAAACTTAATATCTTTCGGACTTATTAAGAATTGAGATACCAAATGTCATGCATAGATTCTCTATTTGGTTTTGAACAAGTTTGTCTAGTAAAAATATCACATAAATATTTTCGAATTAATATATAAAAAAAACTTTTAACGAAGGAAAAGAATGTATCCTAAAATAAAAGTAAAGCTTTTATAGGCTCATTCCGGAAATATAAACTAAAATATACTTATATTCAAACTCCGAACAAAATTCTTTGATTTTAGCCATTTTAATACAAAGATTCTAATTTGTGAGATGTGACACATAAAATATATTAAATTTTGATATTTATGTATGACGACTTATCTTGAAAGTGAAAGAATAATTTTGATATTTATGTATGACGACTTGGTCGCCAAGATTTGAGTATGTGAACAATGAATAAATTTCACATGGATGCACGTGTTTTATGCTACATCCAGCTTGGTCTAAACTCCACTTTCCGGTTATTTCAATATTTATAAGAAATACATATATATCTAATGTATTTTGGTATTTTGAGTTCTGACTCTGATGAAAAGTTAAAATAAAATAAATTCATTTTTGGTGCCCGGTTTTAATGTGCTATGGGCCCACACATTCTACAAATAAAAGGTTGTGTAAATGAACTATTGTGGGAAGGCCCAAATCCCAATGAAAGAACCAAGCACAATAAAATCCAACTCTACTGCTAAAACTGCTCACAGCTTCTAATAATTTTTTACATTGTTGAGAACTTACATATTTATCTAACAATAAAGTGTTTTTGGTAAGGTGTCTCACTGGAATTAGTTGAATTGGTTAAAAATTAGTAGATTTAAAATAAAGATCAATGATTGAGTTTTAATACTCACAATGTGAAAATTTCACCTTCTTTAAAATGATTCCTTATTAGTACTATGCAAAAGTCCTCATAATCTTCTCACATTTCATGAGGTTGGAGTGTGGGGATTGTCGTAGCAGAGATTCCCAAGTTTTTAGTGACGTGATAGTGTAAAGCATTTATTAGTAGCCCATTGGAAAAACAAAACAAGATACTGGGGGCTTCTCTATAGGCCTGGACTAATTCAAATTTTGATCGATCTAATCAAAAGTATGCTAAATGATTGAAGTTCTGGACTCGTTAGTTTATTGAACTAATTGAAAAATATATAAATATTAATTCGATAATGAAAATATATTTATATCAGTGATAAATATGTTATTAAGAAAAGTATAGATTTTAATATATATATATTTGAGAATATGATACTTTTCCTTCAGAAAATGTTAATTATTTTGATTAAGATATATATTTACAAGGATCATTTAGATTCGAATGAGCTTGCAAGCTGTGTGGTAAATAACTCAACATTAAATCAGTCAAACCTCAAATTTTTTAATAGTCGGATCGACTAAGTGAGTTAACCCAAACTCAAGAAATTTATATATTAACAATGTCGTCTACAAATTACAACACTATCATTTTCCCATATAAAATAAAATAGAGCAAGTGAGATTAGGAGTGGATCGGTACGGTATATTGAAAATTTTACTCTATGCGGTAATGAAAATTTCATACTGTTATCGCGTCGAACGATTCGGCATACCGAAACTCAATATATTCAAAATGCGGTACGTAGAAGATCACATAGCGATATTGTACCGAAAATCAGTATACCATACTTTCACGGTATATTTTAATTATCGACATCCCCTGCGCCGCATATCTTGATGCACTGGAAATGTCTTTTTTAGATTCCACAAGTGATACAAAAATGTCTTTTTAGATTCCACAATCAACGCAATTATACAAAACAATGACAAATTGGAAGGGGGGTTTTCAAAATCGAAAACAACAGCAAGACACCAACTTTTTTCCAACCTTTGAATCAAAACATTGCATTTTTAATTTATCCATGATAAATTTTTTAAGTGTCAAACAGAAACAACACACCCAAACAAATAGCAACCAAGAAAAGTTCAAGAATTTTCTGTTCAATAACTAATGAGCAAAACATACATCAATCTAGATCAAGCTTCTAACAATTTGGGGAGCTTATAAGCTCAGTCAAACACCCTCTAAGAATATTGATAAATCTAGTGTATGTTAATATACGAGATTTGTATAAAGCAGTAAAGAATACCAAGGCTTTTACGTGGTTCGATCGAGAATAAGATCTACGTCCACGGAGGAGTGATTCCTCAATACTTTCACTATGATTCGATTACAGTGAGTGCAGCTAAAAAGCTCTTAGTATTCAATAAGTTGCCAACCTTTCTACCTTCGATCTAACTCCTATTTATACATATCTGAGGACCCCTAAGGCGGGATCTGATCCCCTCCCATGTAGGGACTCTTCCTCTACACTGTAGGGACTCTCGACTTGACTGTAGGGACTCTTGGCCTCCGGTGTGGGGTGAGGCCGATTAGGGTTTGGAGGCGGTTGGGGTTTGGAGGTGGGCCTTTGGCTTAACCGCGTGGTCGTTATTAATGTCGAGGCCCACTGTGCGGGCACATCACCGGGCTGGCGGTTGGGCCATATCCCATCATAGCCCCCCTCTCCCGAATAGTCGAGTAACAAGTGTGTCGAGGTGAAGTGAAGAATGCGCTTTGCCGGTGGGATCTTCTTTCGGTGATGTTGTTGTCGAGGTTTTCGATCTCTTTGATGTCGGGTTTGACTTGGCGATCTTGGTTGCCGGTCATTTGGCATTGCCAGTTCTTGATACGCCTGACTTGTCAAGACCGAACTGGAGTCACCTGTCGTTGGACAAAGATGTCCGGCAGAAGGATGTCGAAGTCCGACCTGGATAGCGATACCCGCATAGGTAATGTCGAGGTCCGATCTGGATAGAGATATCCTTCTGGATGATACCGAGGTCCGACTTGAGACGCGTCGATTGTTTTCCCAGTGCGAAGCTGGGCGAGGCAACTTGTCTTCCCGACGGGAACCCATGGAATGGAGCCGTCCGTTCTTTGCATGGGAATGTCCGTTGGTAGGGCGCCGAGGTCCGAGCTGAGTGGGCCGCCCTTCTGGAGGTCTGACGCCTATCTGAAGGATGCCGAGGTCCGACCTGAGCGGCACCGCCTATCTGAAGGATGTCGAGGTCCGACCTGAGTGGCACCGCCCTTATGGAGGATGCCGAGGTGTGACCTGAGTGGCGCCGCCTTCAGGAGGATGCCGAGGTCCGACCTGAGTGGCACCGCCCTTATGGAGGATGCCGAGGTGTGACCTGAGTGGCGCCGCCCTCTGGAGGATGCCGAGGCCCGAGTGATGATTGCACGGTCAGACTGGCGGTCTGTCTTACCCTAGAGTACGTCATACGCGCCAGACGGTAGTTGGGCGCTCAAATCGTGTGCGCGCTTCAACTCCACATCAAATCGTGGATAAGCACGTGTGAAGTTGAAACGACAGTTTTTAGGCGCCATTTGTCCTATAAATGTAGGGAAAACTAGGTTTAGCCCTCGCCCCGAGGATCTATCTTGGATATTTAATACACCATACATTGATTATATTCCTAGCATGCGTCTATTTAATTAATTGCAACACGTAGGAGTTTTCTCGTGTTTACCTTTGGATCTTTCGGGGTCGAACGGAATGAACGGATCGAGACTCGTGCTTTGATCTTCTGACCGTATCCGGTTACCCAATCTCCAGCGCCGAGTGAGGACGATCTATGGAGCGCCGGAAAAATCGTCAATCCTCTCTCTCGATTCTCGAAAATTTCTTCACAATAAAACTATGTGATTCTCGAAAATTTGCTAGCAAATAATGAGCATTAACCTAGACTTTATCTCTTACCTTATATTTATAATGCACTACCTTAATCCCATAAGGAAAGGATCTATGCATATCCCATAAATATAATAATATCCTCAGAGGATAAAGAGGATAAAATCTTGCCATAGAGAGCTTAAGGTGCCGATTTTCCTTGGCTAAAGGGCACGGATGGGCGACCCGAGGATCAAATGCAAGGAATAAAGATGGGCCTCAAATAAATTAATTATCTTATGTTCACCCAGAACATAAATTAATTTATAAACATTTATTCATGCCACTAGAGAATAAATGTTGACTTACCACTTATTGCGAAGGTGAGTCGAGGCTTGCACTTAGACATTATGAATCCCTCGATTTAAGATATCGAGCGTCCATTAATTATTTATAGCATTACATCGCTTAAAATAATTAATAGCTTTAATTCCTAAGTAGTACCACTCAACCTTATTATTGTACTTGAGCTAACTCAACCTGCGGGGTTTAGTACAATAAACCTTTGAGCTCTTAAGGGACGTCATCATCCTAAACGGATACGGTGACTCGACACGATAACTAGCATGACATACAAGCACCGCCACCACCCAAGACGGAGAATATTGGGTTAGAACATATAACCCTCACCCATAACAAGTCAAAGTGATGGTCGAGAACTCATACTCACCTAATACCTTATCGAGGTTTAGATCATCGTAAGTCACCGAGATCTAGGTTCTTCACTATGGTCGAGATAGAAGAACTCATCTCATTTGTGATCC
Organism: Salvia rosmarinus; assembly: GCA_036937905.1. Classification (NCBI taxonomy): domain Eukaryota; kingdom Viridiplantae; phylum Streptophyta; class Magnoliopsida; order Lamiales; family Lamiaceae; genus Salvia; species Salvia rosmarinus. The sequence continues at coordinate 92,342,395 of CM072819.1, forward strand.
TTCAATACGTCGTAGACGCATACCGGCATAGACAAGCAACCAAGTCAAGTCACTTCTTATCTATACCGCGACTTATACCGACAACTCGTCCTCAAGTTGTCTCGGTGTGAAACTTTTATATCTCTATTAAACGACCAATCATATGACTTACGTGATCTTTTACACAATCGTATGATCTAACTTATATATGAGATAATGGGACATAGATATATGCAATCAAGTATTCAATTCAGATAGGAGATTGTAATAGTGGTAACAGGAAACATTGTATACAAGCTCAACCAAAAAGCGCCAAGATACAAATCTAATCTCCCATTTATACTAAAGCAAACTTTAGTATACAATGTGTCTCTCTACTAGCTATTACAAACAAAACCATCACTTTGCTTCTCCCACTTATACAAAAGTTTCCTTTCTAAGTGGGTGCCATCAAGCGCAATCCAAGTCCTCTAACGTGTCCGTCGTAGACTTTTGCGGCGAGCTCTTCGTGAATGGATCCGCTAGGTTATCCGTCGATCAATCTTCTCAATCAAGACGCCACCTCGTCTAACGATTTTTCGTATGACATGGTACTTTCTCTCTATGTGTTTGGTCGCCTTGGGTCCGTGGTTCCTTCGAAGTTTGCCTCGCACGAGTTATCACGAAGAAACTATGATACTCTTGGGCAAACCGGTACCACGTCTAGATCCATGAGGTAGTTCTTGAACCATCTGACCTCTTTAGAAGAATCAAGCGGCTACATATTAAACTTCCATGGTAGAGTCCGCAATGCATCGCTTTGCACTCCGCCAGATACGGCTCCACCTCCCAAGGTAAACACATAGGCAGAGGTAGACTTTTTCTCATCACGGTCGACTTGAAATCCAGTCAGATAACCCAAAGGCATTAGACTATCGCATGGTAAACTAGCCATAATCTCGAGTCCTTTTGGTACTTGAGTATATGCTTTATCGCAATTCAATGAGCTTGTCCAGGTTAGATCGATATCTAGCTACTATGCCACCGTGATAGCGGATATCGGGCCTCGTGCATAGCATTGCGTACATGAGACTTCCTACGCACGGAAGGCGTAGGAACTTGTCTCATTCCTCTATCTCTTTGCGGTCATGGGTGATGCGTCTTGAATAAAGGAACACCATGTCCGAAGGTAGCAATCCTTTCTTGGCGGTGCATACTAAAGCGAGTAATCACGGTATTAATGTAAGACGCCCGAGATAAGCTCAACATTTTCTTCTGCGATCTCGGTAAACCTTGATCCCAAGAATGTACGCTGCATCTCCTAAGTTTTTCATTTGAAACCGATCGGATAACCAACTCTTTACGATCGATAACTTCACGTTGTTGCCAACTAGAAGAATGTCATCTACATAAAGTGCAAGAAATACCACATCACCGTTAACATCTAGCCGATACACACAACTCTCGCTAGGCAACTGGGTAAATCTATAGGACTTTACCACCTCGTCAAAGCGTAAGTTCCATGATCGGGAGGTTCCTAAGTCCATAAATGGACTTTAAGCTTCCATACTAGATGCTCTTCACCTTTACCACATAACCTTCGGGTTCTTTGACATAGATGTCTCTACCTTCCTCAAGGTAACCGTTTAGAAAAGCGGTTTTAACATCCATTTGCCAAACCTCTAGGTTCAAGTGGGTCGCTATGGCCGTAAGAATTACGATGGACTTGAGCATTGCTACAGTGCGAAAGGTCTCATCGAAATCGATGCCTCAACTGAGTGTACCCTTTCGCCACAAGCACGGCAAAAAGCGAAACCTCTCTATCGGAATCTCTCTTCCTTTTGTATATCCACTTACTACCCATGGCTTCTTTGCCATCGGTAGAGGTGTCTTTCATATACATCCATAGTCGTTATGGACTCCATTTCTAAGTCCATAGCGAGTGTGCCATGATCTTGCATCAATGTCTTGTATGTACTCTTTGTATGTCCATGGGTCGATTATTGCTGTTCGTTTCACGGGACTAAATCGAAGATTCTCCACGAACATAAATCGCTCGGGTTGAGAACAACCCTCCACTCTGACGAGGTTCTGAGCACTATGCAGCGGTGGGTGCGAGAAACTTGTGTCTCTATCTTGCACAACATCTTTGGTAGGTACCAACTTGCGATCGGTATCTCGGTGGAACTCGACCCTTCAATTTCTTGAAGTATCGGTGTCGATCCTCCTAGACTCGACATCTCGTACCTTTGGCCTGTCGGTGGTGGAATCGATCATCTTCTAATTCTTGAAGAATGATTTCAACTTTGGATTTATGATTTTCATGTAGTCTCTTCAAGAATCGAGCATTAGTCTAATAATGACCTTCGATCCTTGGACTATAGAATAAACCACCGTTCCTCTAGGATAGCGATAAGCGACCTTGCGTCGGATCTAGCCTCAACTCGCCTTCTTGTTGGCACATGTCTTGGGCCCCATATCCTTATGTGAAGCTGGCGCTAGCATGAGCCCTTCGAAGAGTCTTCGTGACTTGGATGGTACTAGATTGACAAGTTTGCCGCGTTCTAAGGCACCCCCAGAAGAAATAAGCGATGTAGCATAACTCATCATAGATGTAACCATTTCCAAAGAGTCTATTTCTTCGCTCGACACACCATTTCTTTGTGGTGTGCCGGTGAAGTCTGTTTGGATGTAATCCACTTCACTAGATAGTCCATAAACTACGTTCTTGAGGTATTCTACATGATCGGACATGATGACTTGATACTCTTAACCGTCTCACTTGCCTTAAACTCTTTGAATTTCTCAAGCATTCGGACTGCGGTGAGCGGTATATGTCCGTGCAGTGTCGTCGATAAAGTGATAAAATACTCGTACCCTCCAGAGCTTGTGTGGACATCGGTCCACAGTCGAAATGGACTAACTCCAATATTTCTTTGGCTCTATAACCCTTCGCTTTGAAGATGCAGTAAACATCTTACCTTCATCGGGATTAGCGGTGAGGGAGCAAGTGAGATAACCAAGCTCCATTCTTGCAGTCTTTGGATCCTATTTAGATTGATGTGACCTAATCTAAGATCGAGAGAAAGTGGTGTCATCTTCTTGAAAACTTTCTCTTTTAGGGTTTGTAGAAGATCGACATAGTTATAGGTATTATGTTTTGGAAATAGTATAAGCGAATTATAAAAGTGCAACCACGAGATAACCGTCATTTCTTATGATAGAAACACCACTATAAAAATAACGAGAATATCCATGAGTAAATAATTTGAAGCGAAACAAGGTTCCGCGAAAATCCGGCACATATAAAGCGTCTTTCAAAACTAAAGCTGTTGTCTCAAACATAAAAAACATCTCCAAGCATGCTCGACTTTCGCCGTGTTACCCATGGAGATCGTTATCTAGCCATTAGCTAGCTCCTTGTCAGGGAACCCACGCAGGTGTAACAAACATGGCGGTCGCACCGTATCTACACCGAGAATGGGTAGAACAAGTAGCTAAACATGTTTCCGTTACTAAAGCAACGGCGTACTGAGCATGAGCATAGGGCACTTAGCCTTCATGCCGATCTTACCGCACTTGAAGCATTTGCCCTTCTCGCTGGTTTCTTGAACCTCGGTGGCCATGTTCTGCTCCCATTCTCCCACTTCCTTCCTGCCTCTACCTTTGGTGCCCTTTTCTTTTCCATTTTGCACGGAAAATTTGGGCCTAGATGTGCTAAGCGAGCATGTGCTCCTTTTCCCATAATTCCTTCCATGACTCGAGATCATTAACAATGACTAAGTGTATACTCGGTCTTGCTCATGATCGCATTCATGAGTTCTCAAAAGACTTGGGCGTGTATTGAGGATGATATCGACCTTGGCCTTAGTGATACCTCACTCCCAGCGATCGAGACTATCCATGAGATGAGTCGTGTGGGAGACATGTTCATGGACCGAACTTCTTCTTCCATCTTACCAAAGATCTCTCTTGTGTGAGCGGACGGTCCGATCCATGCCCAAACTTACTCGAGACTTGACCAAATATCGGTCGCGTCTACCATCGGCGATCTTTGTTGCAAACCTTTGGACATAGTAGTCATCATATAGCATTTAGCCGTATTGTTTGACTTATTCAAGTCACGCTTGACTCATTGCTCATTAGTCGATCGTCGATAAGGGCATCGGGTTTAGGAGTAGTGAGAACAAACATTTGTTCTTGATAAGAACATATTTCATGTTTGTTTCCACTCGATAAAATTTGGACGGTTAGGGATTTTGTGCGAGCATATTGATAATCGATTAGAGACATATACGAAGCGATAATGAAAACACATAAGCATAGATCGCACATAATTCGTAACAATAATATTGTAACCTTTTGATAAAACAATATTAATTGAAACCTCCATCGCCGAGGAATCCCATACAACCCGCAGCGTGTGGGCGTTTACATGAACCCTCGACGGACTAAAATATACCTTTTAGTCGGTTTAATTTCAATCATGTCAACAACTATGACAAATAGAAATTAACGATTGGACCTTACTAGACCACTCACTATCGCGAAGGGACTTGGCGGAAGTTGTACTGGTGATGTCTAGCAATGACCACATTTTAGAGAAAATGAATTCTTAGAATTGACATACTCACTCGGACCATACAGCTTAAATTCAAATTCTTTGTATCTCATTTTATATCTATCTCTAGAGAACTTATGAAAATCGCACATCCAAGCCAGCGTGTGGGCGTTTACATGAAACTCCACTTCTCGATAGATTTAAAATGTTTTATTTAGAAATCTCATCTAACAAACTTATGATAAGCAGTGCGAAGCAAACGCAGCGTGTGGGCGTTTACTCACGGTCGTATCACTTTGTTTAGAGATCAAAGGTGGAGGTCTTGACATTTTAATTTGGAAAATTAATTTGTCGGGTTGCTTATAGTCTTTTTGTTCAAAGGTTTGTCCGTACGAGATCACGTAATCTAGCATGCTTGTCTATAGAACTCGACATGTAAAACATGCTCATGGAATTCTAAAATATACTTGAAGCGATAAACCTAGCATGCTTACTATGCGCCAAATCGTAAAAGCGTTAAAGGTTTGTCGGCGTAATTTAAACATACATAGCATGCTCTTGCATAATTTAAACATCCACGACATGCAGATGAGCGATAAAATAAAAAAACGTTCATCGTGGCTCTAATGGAACACGCACTTTCTTGCCTAATCTTACATAAATTTATAAATGCAATTAAACTTGACGAGCCTCGCGTGCGAGGCGCGACGGATTCGTCAGAAATTGGTTGGGCGAAACAATGGAGCAGGCGAAGCCGGATCAATCGGATCTAGAGGTGAAAAAGCGGGTGGGCGAACCGGGTCAGTCGACCGGAACAAATGGGTCGGGTCGAAGCAAGAGTGGGCGCGCTGAAACACGACCATAGCGCGCCGGCTTCTTTGCCCGCCCTATCTCGCTTCGCGCTGGCGTCCTCTTCGCCAGGCGCCTCGCGATTCTTGAGACAACATGACTCCCTTGAGCTACGCGCCCTCTGCGGCTTTGTCGAGCGCGTCGCCCGATCTTGTAAGGCGTCCGCACGAAAATCCCGCCGAGTCGCAGCGCCGCCGAGACCTCGGCGAGGTTTCGCGGCGTGTGCGGCAGCCTGCGCCGGCGTTGCGTGCGCGAGCTGCGCGTGCGCTCGGGTGGCCTGCGTGCGCGATGCGCGTCTTGCCGCCCAGTGCTGCGCGGCGCGCTCGAGGTTTCGCGGCGGCTGCGGCCGCGCGCCCGCGCCAGGTGGTGCGAGGCATCAGCGCGGCGCGCCCGCCCCCATTGCCGTCCGTGCCGCCGTCGCCCGTCGCCTGCCGTGCTGCGCTTTCTGCGAAAGCAGCGCTGCGCAGGAAATTGTACTGCGGCGCCCGAGCATGCGGCGTCGCCGTCGCCGCACACCTGCGCCCGTCGGGCGTTTTGGTGTCTTCCGTCGTCTCTTTCTTGTCTTTCGTCCGTTCTTCTTTTATAGATAAGATTTACGGAAAAATAAATCTAATCTAACCACGGTTTTCGTGGTGAAAAACAAAACCGACCACGATGAGCAGCGGATCGACAATTAATTAAGCGCGTAATAATCAAGCGTGAATTAATCATGAGCGAATTCGATCCGGACTCGATACCAATTGTGGAAAACTAGGTTTAGCCCTGCCCGAGGATCTATCTTGGATATTTAATACACCATACATTGATTATATTCCTAGCATGCGTCTATTTAATTAATTGCAACACGTGAGTTATCTCGTGTTTACCTTTGGATCAATGCGAGTCGAGCGGAATGAGCGGATCGAGACTCGTGCTTTGATCTTCGGGTATGCCGGTTACCCAATCTCAGCGCCCGGTGAGGGCGATCTATGGAGAATGCTTGGAAAAAATGCGCAATCCTCTCTCAATTCTAGAAATTTCTTCACGATAAAACTATGTAATTCTCGAAAATTTGCTAGCAAATAATGAGCATTAACCTAGACTTTATCTCTTACCTTATATTTATAATGCCTACCTTAATCCGTAAGGAAAGGATCTATGCATATCCGTATAAATAATATCCTATGGGATAAAGAGGATAAAATCTTGCCATAGGAGCTTAGGCGTGATTTTCCTTGGCTAAAGGACGGATGGGCGGCCAGGGATCAAATGCAAGGAATAAGATGGGCCTCAAATAAATTAATTATCTTATGTTGACCAGAACATAAATTAATTTATAAACATTTATTCATGCCTAGAGAATAAATGTTGACTTACCACTTTATTGCGAAGGTGGTCGGGCTTGCATAGACATTATGAATCCCGTATTTAAGATATCGAGCGTCCATTAATTATTTATAGCATTATTGCGCTTAAAATAATTAATAGCTTTAATTCTTAAGTAGTACCACTCGACCTTATTATTGTACTTGAGCTAACTCAACTGCGAGGGTTTAGTACAATAAACCTTTAAACTCCTTAAGGGGCGTCATCTCCTAAGCGGATCAGGTGACTCGACACGAGATAACTAGCATGACATACAACCTTTGCCACCACCCAAGATCCGGAGAATATTGGGTTAGAACATATACCTCCTAACAAGTCAAAGTGATGGTCGAGTATACTCACCTAATACCTTATCGAGGTTTAGATCATCGTAAGTCACGAGATCTGGGTTCTTCACTGGTCGAGATAGAAGAACTCATCTCTTGTGATCCTTGATACGTCGAGGCGTCCCGGCATGAGACAAGCAACCAGAGTCAGTCACTTCTTATCTATACTGACTATACATGGCTGTTCATCAAGTTGTCTCGGTTGTGAAACTTTTATATCTCATTAAGCTTGACCAATCATACGAACCATGATCTTCTACACCTTGTGATCTAACTATATATGAGATAATGGGACACGGATATATGCAATCAAGTATTCATTCGGATAGGAGATTGTAATAGTGGTAACGAAACATTGTATGAACTCGACCAAAAGCCTTTCGTATACAAATCAAATATTGAGAATGTCGAGCCCAGGGCTATATGGAGAAAAGCTCAACAACCTCGGTGAAATATTATCCATTAACTTCACGAGGATGACTGGAATCTTGAAATTTGTTGTTTATAGGTCGGGACGTGGGGCGAGGTCGATGGGTGAGGGCATCCATATATATATATATATTTATTGATATATCACTGCTCACATGTCCGACCTCGTTGTGCGACCCGTAATTTTTCTCTTTGTCGGTGAGGCTCGATCATGAGAGGAAGACAAGCCGTCGTCCCCAAACGCCATCTCTGGCGGGCACCGCCCAAAAAGAGGCGGGGCTGAGCCCACTCGGCCTGGTGGCGTTGTGACTGAACGATTGGTGGCCGTCAACGGTGATCTCGAGTCCGGGCGGGGGAGGGGCATCACGCGGCCGACCTCGAGTTTGGCCGTGGGGAGGGTCTCGCACCCGTATTCGTTCGGTGCCGACCTCAGGCTCTCTATCCTTTCCCAGTATAAGCCCTGCCATATTTTCTTGTACCTTTTGTGTTATATGATCTTGTTGTTGGGTATGCGGGGATGTGGCGTCGGTTGGGTGGTACCGCATTCAGGGTTCTTGGTGGAGGCGCCTCGCTCTGAGGCCTGGAGGGTAGGCTGGCCGTCATGGCAGCTGCCATGAGTCCGCTGGTCGGGCCGAGGCTGCGAGGCAGTGCGAGAGCCGCCATGAGCGAAGGATCGGGCCTGCGGTGGCCCGTGCAAGTAAGTGCCGCGAGGAGGCGGCGGGCGGAAAGAAGCTCGCCGACGGGCAGGTGCCTGGCGGCGGGCGAGACCAATGTTGAGGCCTTCGCCGCAAGGCGATCAGTCGAGACCTCCTCCTCGCCTCTCCGTTTGGGCTATCTTGGGCCTTGGGTGATATCCTCCCACGAAGGGTTGGCGGTCTCGATGCTGACTTGACAAGGTCGGGCATGGGGGAGTTGGTCGCACCTCGGGTGGTGCATAAGGACTCGCCCGAGTAATTGCGGCTCCTTCCACGTGGTAGAGGCTCTATCTTGCTCAGTCTCTCTTCGTGGTGGGCCGTGGCCCGATCTAGGAGGATGAAGGCAGGGCGGGAACTCCTCAGAGAGTCGAGCCGAGGATGGTGAGGTGGGGCAGTGGAGGCCAGGCGGGGAGGCGGTGGTCGGCGACTCAAGCGCAAGCGGTAGGTCGGCGACCATGTAATAGGTTAAATCTTCTTTGGGATCATTAGGATCCCGGCCTTGTACTTTTTTTTATAAATAAAGCGCAATTTTACGAGCGATGTTTGTCCTTTGTCCTTCTCCTTTTTTGTGTTTAGCATTCGCTTCTCAATATCTCGGCCTTGATCATGATCTGTGACCAAGCGAAAGGGCCGAGGTGCCTTGCGAAGAGCAGGAGGTGCTTGTTTTGGAGGCCGTCGTCAGTGACTCAAGTTTGTGAGTTTAGATGTCAGTTCGGAATCGCTCGGAGTGAAGGCGCATAACTGATCGCGGTGGCTCGCCTCTGGCGTGAGACTACGAGGCTAAGTATCGCGCATCTCAAGTTCGGGAGGCGGACCCGTCGGCGGCGTGATCGAGGTGCTTCTTGCGGTGCGAAGGCGGCTCGAGTTGGCTCGGGAGAGGCGGAGAAAATCTCGGAGGAACACGCAGGATGAAGGTAATCCACCCGATCGGTGGGACCTATCGAGGCGATGATCGAGTTCGAGCTTCTTGGCGAGAGGCATGGTCTTTGAGGGCGAGGGGGCCCAGCGTAAAAGTTTAAAGGCGCCTCGACTCCATCATGAAGTACATGCGGATGTATGAGCTCGTCCGTAAGCAGCGCATGCCCCATGGCCGAGTCGCGGCGGGCTCCGTGATCGATAATAGAAGAACCGAGGAGGAGGTGGCTACGCGATCATGTCGAAGTGCTTGGTTGATGGGTCCGGTGAGAGGAGCATTCATAGGGCGGTCCTCGGCGGTGGAGCGCCGAGGACCTCGGTCGTGAAGAAGCGGGGGTCGGGCGAGGTCGGAACCGGCACCAAGTTCGAGGGCCGGTGTGACCTCGAGGCGCGGCCTCGTTCAGAATGCCCTCCTCGGTCGGGACCCATCTGCCGGCTCGTCGTGCATGGGCGGTCGTGGTGGTGCCGACCTCGTCGATTAGGTGGAGGGCACCGAGTTCGTTCCGGTGTTCACCCGACACAGGAGACTTTGTTCGAGGTGGTGCGGCTTTAGTGAGTCCAGTGAGAGCTTCGGAAGTCCGAATAGGTTGTATATAGCTTAGGACTTTGTATTTAGTCATAAATGTATTTAGACTTTGTGCAGAGTGTATACTTTCCCTCGAGGGGTACAAATATAACAGGACTTGGTTTTAGTCGTAAATATATTTAGGCTGTCTGATGTATATCTTCCCAAATAAAGGGCATAATTTGATGAGATCCGATGTGGACGTCGTTTGCATGTAGATGTTTCAACTTAATGAGTAATCACGTATGCGTGCATGTGAGCGTTCAATTTAATGAGTAGTCTGTATACTTGCAGGGCGTTGATTGATAAATGTCTGCGAGTCTTTGGCGTGCTTAGTTGAGTACCACTTGGTGGGTTTGTTCGCCAAGGCGTCCCTGTGAAGGTTATTTATGTGTTATCCCGAAGCGAGATGTGCACATAAGCATAAGATGAGGCAGTGAAATACTTATTGGAAAAACAAATGTTTTATTGAGAGTAAATAACATCGCGCCGGCAAAGCAATAAGAGGACTAACATGATCTTGATCTGAAATCAAAGCTATAAAAAGTACCTCCTCAAATGAGTGATATGCCGAGTTAGGGGATAAATGCGGATAAGTGAGCAAGCTTATAGGCCTTTGCGAGGTCCGTGAACACGGTATGGACCTTCCATGTCGGATCTAGCTTGTTAAGGCTTCGGCTCTCTGGGCCCGTTATTTTTAATGGGGCAGTCGCTACTTGGAGTGTGTGGCTTTACTCTTTGTTGTAGATGCAGTGCGACACGGCCTTGTATTTGGCTTCGTTTATGAAGCGAGCTCGCGTTCTCCTCGAGAGCGACAAGGTTGACATGCAGGTCTTCCTCGTTCCCTTTTGGTCGAAGTGAAGAGTCGCGGGCTCGGTGCGCCGATCTCGGTCGGTATAGCAGCCTCGGTCCCGTGAACCAAGATGAAGGGGTTTCTCCGTGCGAAGTCCGAGTGTTGTCTGTGGGACCCGGAGGACTTGAGGAGATTTTCACCAATCGCCCTTAGCTCGGTCTAACCTCTTTTCAATCCTTATGCGATCGTGCGGTTCGTCACCTCGGTGCGACCATTTGCACGTGGGTGTGCGACCGGTGAAGCGTTCTTCGATCCGGAGCTCTTCACACCATTCCTTGAAAGTTTTGTCGACCGAGGCGGGTGCGGTTGTCGAGACCAAGATATGCGGTATGCGGGCGGCAAACTATGCTCTTCCGCACGAAGGTCTGAATCCTCCCGCTATGAAGCTCGAAAGTGGCTCTTGACCCATTTTGTGAAGTAGTCTCGACTACGAATAAGTATCGGTGCGACACGGTGCTTTCGATCAAGCGGACCTCGATGTCGATCCCCACCGCATGAAAGGCCACGGACTACATAAGTTTGCTTAGATCGGTTTGGGGTAGCTTCTTGTTGTGGAGTGGTAGCACTTGAGACACTTTTGACGAGCTCGGCGAATCTTGGATGAGGTGGGCGATAATATCCGACCTCAGCGTCTTCTTTGAGAGGCTCGCGACCCGATGTGACTTCCACAGACCCTCTTTGAATCTCATTGAGTCGTGGTAAGCTTACAGTTCGAGGCCTCGGGAGGGTTGAAGATAAGACTTCTGTGAAACGCCTCATGTGTGAGGTACTTTTGGGATTTTACCATCATCTTTTGGCCGAGGCCGATCTTGAAGCAACTGCGCCATCTTCGAGATAGGCCTTTATGGGAGACATCGGTTCGGCTCTATCTCGGTGATAATGTCGATGTGGGACTCGTGATCTTACGGAATGAATCTCCTCCATGGTGGACTTGTTGATAGCCTTGACTAACTTCTTTGAGGGCGTCGGCTGTTTATTTTCCCTCGTGGGATTCGATGAATCTTGAAGTACTGAATGAGGTCGACATCTCCTTTGCCTTCTCAAGTCTTGCCGTTCGATCATCATTGGCCTCGTATCACTTAGGACTGGTTTACCACGACACAGGAATCTCAGAAGATCGGATCTTGTCCACTTTCAATTCCTTTGCGGCGAGTCACGAGATCGGTAACCGTACTCCACCTCGTTGTTTGTGGTCGGGAAGGTAAAGCGGAGGCGTGGGTCACTTCTTTGTTTATGCGGGCGAGGAGGAGGATGCTGCTCCATTGCCGTTTGCCTGACTCCGATCCACGTCATACATTGACAACCATCGGTGGGTTAAGACGGATTCCTCCGTAGTGGGGACGGGAGTTGGAGTGACCTCGTTGGTAGAGCCGACCTCGGTGAATTTGACCTCCGCGGAAGTCGGCGATAGCTTGCCCTTTTATGGCGGCCTGGGGAGTCTGAAATGTCGTGCTCGCGAGCTCCGATGCCAGCTTGGCTATCGTCTGGATGACTCGGCTGACAAGACTTGTCTCAAGGGTAAGTCGGTCGATTACACGGATGGAATGGGCTTGGAAGTAGGGTCGGAGGCGTCGCTTAGCGTTCACTAGGGCGATCTTTACCTTTTCGAGGTTGGTGTACCTAGTCTCGGTCCTTTGAGCCCGGCTAATAAAGTAGATGGGAGTTGACGTCCCACCTCATCTCGTGCCGATCGACGCGATTGCCTCGTCCGGGCGGCGGATCTGAGAGAAAGGAGCTCGCCTTGTTTTGGGGCGGACATGGTCGGCAGGTCGGTGAGGTACTCTTTTAGTTGTGCGAAGGAGACCTGGTATTCTTCCTGCCAGGCGAAGTCCGGAGCTTTCCTCAAGATCTTGAAGAAGGGAAGCTGCTTCTCGGCAGCCCGAGATAGGAATCTGCGAGGCGGCTTGGCACCCAGTGAGTTTGTGGATCTCACGGATGGTTTTAGCACCGCATGTCGAACCTTGTTTTCACCTTAGTGGGATTTGCCTTGAGCCTTCTTGCGAAACCAGCATCTCGTGAATTTACCGTCTTCACCATGAATGTGTACTTACGGGGTTGAGCTTGAGGTTGGCCGACACGAGGAGGCTGGAGGATAGTTACGAGGTCGTCGTGCGATTCTCCATTTTTGACTTTTGACTACGATGTGGTCGGCGTAGATTTCGACAATCTTTCCTATGTGATCTTTGAATATTGCATCCACCATCCTCCGGTAGGTAGCTCCGGCGTTCTTGGGCGAAGGCATCTTCTGTCATAAAGGCGCAAGTCGGTGATGAACATGTCTTTAGGCGTCCTCCTGGCTCATCGAGGATTGGTGGTACCCTTTGTACGATCTAGGAAGGCAAGGCTTCATGGCTACCATCTGCCTCCACCTTCTTGTCAATGTCGGGAGGGGTAACAATCTTTTAGGCGTTGTTTGTTGAGGTCGGTGTAGTCGACACACATGCGCCACCCCCTTCCTGGCTTTCGGACCACGACTGGATTAGCCATCTAGGTCGGGTACTTAACCTCGAACAAGATCTTGGCCTACGGGTTGAGTCACTTGTCTCTTATGACACAGCTCGCTCACATCATAAACACTCTTTTCTTACGCGAACTAGCTTAGTGGCGGGTCGATGTTGAGGCGATGAGTTATGACCTCGGGTGACACTGCGGGTCATGTCGAGTGGGGACCATGCGAACACGTCCTGTATTCCCTCGTGGCGCATGACATCTTTGCCGAATATCAGTTTGGGCCACAGGCGCCGACCTTGACAACTTTGGAGGGTCGTCGTCGTATAGTGGAGGTTCTCAATCGTGTCGTCGAGGTGGCGGCCACGGGATTCTGTAATTGCTATGCAGGCGAGGCTACATCCCGAGTTGAGACTCGTAGGCATTCTTTGGCTGCCGTTTGGTCACCCCGGATGCTTAGCACCCCACGGGATGGGTATCTTGATCGGAGGTGGTACACCGAGCGGACGACGGCCTTGGTGGCGTATAGCCAATCTACCGCCTGGATGATGTTGTATGGAGGGAGCTCGTGCCGGGAAAATTGAATGGACTTTGTGACCGACACGGGAGCACGTCCTACTGAATCAGAAAGGTAATGACACCTTGGTTGAACCGCCTCTGAGTGAAGCTCGCGGTGGGATGGTGCGGGGCGTATTTGAATCCTCCGACCTCAAGTTTATCGAGACAGCTACGGAAGATAATCTTGGCGGAGGCGATGTCGATGTAGACCCGTGGGCGTTCTTGTTGCCCACCACGGCTTGTATTGTGATGGCGTCTTGGTGGGGCATGATCTTGGGCACCGGGTCGTCCTTGGAGAACACGATGTTCTCGCCATCCGGAGCCGCTTGTTTTCGGCTCCTCGGGTCGGCCTCGAGCTTCATTTTTAACGACGCCCTCGTCGTTCTCTGTGAGTCTGTAATGGCATAGACACTGCTCCATAGCGTTGGGACCTTCGTCCTCTTCATCTTCGGTTGGGTCGCCATCGAGGTCGGCCCGCGATTGTTACCACCATTATTCTTTCCTCTGCGCCTCGCCCCCGGCCCACCGGGCCGAGGTATTTCTGAGGGCTCCTCCTTTGACGAGCTCGTCAATCTCTGAGCCCGGTTTATGCAATCTTCGGTTTCGTGACCATACCCCTGGTGATAGTCACAATACCTCTGTTGACCTCTTCTTGGATCCTCCTTTCATAGGAGGTGGTTTCGGGAAGAGTTCGGAGTGGAGCTCGAATATCTCCGCCCTCGATTTGAGCAGATGAGGCGCTTTGCCGCTAGGGTTTGGCCGAGGTCCGAGCCTGGACTCCAATGGCCCTCTCTTGAGTCTATCGAAGGCACTTCGGCGATCAGCGCCTCGACTTCGGTCATCTGGCTTCTTTCGTTCAACTCTTTGCTCATCCCAGATCTCTCTTTCTTCCGTCGACTCGTCCCTTCTGACATAATTGTCCACGGGTTCGAGTTTACTCGCCGTCTTTGGTTTCTCCACAGTGATTTCTTTGTTCGATGCTTGGTCGGATCCGTTTTGAGCGCATTGATGATGTCTGGATCGTTACTATCGTGATCTTGAGAGATTCCTTGATGAACCGTGAGACAAATTTGACATCGTCTCGTCTGCCCTTGGCGGATGGTGGCGGTCGGACGAAGGCTGGCGAGGTGGCATCTTTTAATAGGCGCCATAAAGCGCTCCATGAGGTCACAGGGCGGTGTATCTTTGATACAGGCGGGCGAGGTGAACCAACGTCGGGCGTTGGAGATCGGCACCTCGGGAAGATTTTGCACATATGAAAATCTTCCATTCCTTGATTCGCCATGTTGGTAGTGTGGCGAAAAGGAAGTCGGAGGGTCTCCTGAGGCCATCGTGGCGGCGATGTTGGGTGCCACTGTATCGGCTGGGCAAGGGCGTGTCTAGAATCTCTGGAGAAAGGAGATGATTCTTCCGTTCGGTCGAACCGGAGATCGTTGCCATCTCTTTACGGAGGGTGGGAGACCGATATGGCGTCTATCGTCTCTCAGGGAGTTCGGCTCGCCTTTCCTCTCTCCTATTTTGCTCGGCTCTCAGGCGGCATGCCGAGGTGAGAGCGGCCATGGGCGGCGTGGTGGTGAATGATTGCGACCATCTCGGCGGTGATGGGCTTCTGGTGGCGGATTGATGTACGCATTCTCAGCTATTGCGCAAGGTGGCGTTGACCGCCTTGGTGGGGCGAGCTACCTCGGGCTTCCGTATTCGCCAGTTCGGGCACTCGAGAGGTGCCCGCCCCATTCGTCCTCTGATGAAGGAAATTTTGGAATTGGCCGAGGTTGGCATTGAGGAACTCAGACACGGCTCGCAAAATTTGATCGACAGAATTTTGATCGCACGAAAATAACGCGCGATGTATATGGTAAGTCGAGTATCGTATCCACAGGGATTGTAATGCGAAAACACAGAAGCTAACTCTCTAATCCTTCATCATTATCCAAGCAACAGAATATGGTTTGAAAGGTTTATGGCTTCAGATAATTAAATCCAAAGCAAAGGTAACAACTTGAAAATAAACAAAGGCAATAAATACTCAAAGATGAATATAGGAGATAAAGACTAATCCTAGGGATGCACTAATCCTATCCACAACGATGTTTATCCTGCTTATTATTAACCGTTTTAATCCAGACAAGATGGAAGATCACATATGTAGCCAACAACTTCAGTTACGACAATTGTGACAGTTGATTACTAATTTTCCCTATTACTGTTACGTCTCTAGAGGAAAATAAGCAACTCCAAAAGGATCACAAAGAATATGCTTCATACGAATGTTCCTATCTACATTACGACTCGAGAGCTTATCCATATCATGCATTCGAGATCGATTGACAATTAAAGCATTACGTAATTAGCGGCAACTATGATATGCATCAAGATTGATCAAATCAACACATATAAATAAACACCAAGAATCATGAATCAATGCGAGGAAGGTAAATAACAATAGCAGGAATCACAACATTTAGGATAGAATCATGCAAACCCTAGGATTAGAACATAAATTTAGCTAGACATAAATAACGAAATTAAATACGATATAATCATAAAAACAGAAATTAAATTGATAAAACCCATAGGAAAGCGTCTGAAGAACAATGGTTGGGTTCGTATCCAAACCCAACGGAAAACGGGAAAACGATGGAATTTGTTTGGACAAAAGCGTTCCAAAGCGTCGACAATGCGTAAAACTAACGTAGAATGATGGAAAACTAACACTAGAATGAATCTAAATCAAAGCTAAAGCGAAAATAAATGAAGAACAATGAAAAAACTGAGAAAAGGTCCAAAAACGCGGCTGTGGAAGGTTGGGGGCACGGGGAGCAAGCTTGGGGATATATAGGTGCAGAAAAACCTAATTTTGTGCCCAGCCGCCTCGCCTGCGGCGGGCTCGTGGCATGAGCTCGGTCGCGAGGTTCGGGCGTTCTGGGCAATTTCTCGCGGCCATCCTCGCGGCCGCGAGGGTGATCGCTAACTCTGCTCGCGACTTATTTGTTCGCTCCGTTCTCTCGCGTCCGAACTCCGAATGCAATCCGTTTGCGCTATGGACTCCTATCGAGATGCTCTTTAACATTGTAAACTTTTCACATCCATATTTTTATATCCAACTCATCATCTTTGGTTACATCTTTACCGTAAATCGATTATCACCCGAAAAGCCTCTGAAACACGAAGAAGAACCCCAAGAGTAGTATCTTCCAAAATATATAAAGCATTGAGATCCAAGACATAAACGCACTTTATTGATCTAAAATCATCTTTAAATACCAACAATAAGCGTGTAAAATGCGCGTTTATCACTCGGCGAGACTTAGTGAGATCGGTGAACCGCTCATTCCTTTGGCGTTGAGGTCGGCATCTTCTACCTCGTCAGGGCGGCGATCCTGAGGGTGTATGGGAATGTTCTCCATGTAACCCTCAGGCGTGTTGCCGCTGGTGGCATCCGCGATCCCTTCCGCAATGGTGACCACCGGTCGCCTTTGATGTGGTTATTCTTGGCATCGGCGGCGGTGCTAAGCGTTTGCGTGTTCTTGCCATTAAATTGTAGAAAAACAAAGCTTTTTTGTTCAGTTTTCCCACAGACGGCGCCAATGATAAATCTAGTGTATGTTAATATCACAGATTTGTGTAAAGCGATAAAGAACACCAAGGCTTTTACGTGGTTCGATCGAGAATAAGATCTCGTCCACGGGAGTGATTCCTCAATACTTTCACTATGATTCGATTACGGTGAGTGCAACTAAAAGCTCTTAGTATTCAATAAGTTGCCAATCTTTCTACCTTCGATCTAACTCCTGTTTATCATATCGAGGACCCTAAGCTCGGATCGATCCTCCCATGTAGGGACTCTTCCTCTCGCTGTGGGACTCTCGGCCTTGACTGTAGGGACTCTTGGCCTTCCGTGTGGGGTGAGGGCGATTAGGGTTTGGAGGGCTTTGGGCACTGGCGTGGTAGTTATTAATGTCGAGGCCAACTCGTGCAGGCTGTCGGTGGGCGCAGGCGATTGGTATATCCCATCAAATATTTTAAAACATAAACTCACGATGAATTTTAATCGATATTAATTTAGTTTTAGAGTAAGAATATATCTACTAAAAATAATCCAAGTTCGAGTTCGATAACATAGAGTCTTCATTCAGGTACAATCGGGGGTAGTAGGAGTTATGGTGGAGACATTGGTATTGGGCCTATTGGCAGCGGCACAAGCTGGGTGTGGTGTCGACATCATACTATTAGTGAAGGACAGGCCAAACGACACTGCTATCCTATCGGAGCTATGAATGAGATGGGGACATCGGTGATGGCGAGGTGGTGGCAAGCGAGAGATGAGAGGAGGCGATGAAAGAGTGAACATCTGGACTCAGGTCTTAGTATTTTAGAAGTCCTAGAGTGAACTTTGAACGTCCGCAATTGGTCTTACTCTAAGTATTAGATTTTTTTAATTTAGAATATATTATTTATTATTATACTATAATAATTAATAAATACAGTATATACTGTATATACCGAGTGTTCGTATATATTGTATACCGCAATATACTGAATTATTATAGGGGAGAGCAAAAACTGAACCGAATCGAATCGAAAAACCGAACCGAACCAATATTTGGGTTTGGTTCGGTTTGTACAGTAAAACGGTTCGTTTCGGTTTCAAAATTTTTAAAACCGAAATTAATTCGGTTCGCGATTTGGGGAAAAAAATTGGTTTTCAAACCGAACCGTCCGAATTTTTTATTATTATATATTTTTATATATATTATATATATATATTATTTATATTATTAATATTTAAATTGGTTAATATTATATATATTTATATATGTATAATTATATATATTATATTATAAATATTATAATATTTATATTAATTATAATTTAAATTCGGTTAAAACCGAACGAACCGAACCGAACCAAACCGAATATTTCGGTTCAGTTTCGGTTCGGTTTGGATATGTAAAACGGTTAGGTTCGAGTTGGGTTTAAAAAAATCGATTTTTTCAATTTTTCGGTTCAATTCGATTCGGTTTTGAACCGAACTGTCCGAATGCTCACCCCAAAATTATTGTACTGAAAGCAAAAATTTCAATACACATAGTAAGTTTGGTACACCGAATTTTTTGTATTTTTTCCTACCTTTAAGTGGGACCACTAACTATTATTATATTAATACATATTAACAACTAGCTATTACTATACTATTATTTCCCACTATCTACTATTATATGCATCACCATATTATCTAAAAAATTCGATATTATGTCAATAAATATATATTAATAATGTATTATTATATACTGAGTATTATTAATAGTATATAAATATATTTAATTTGAATTTGTAAATTTCATTCAGTATTACTGGATACAAAATCATGTTATATATATTATAGAAAATTTGAATCAGGTCTAATTACCTCAAAAAAACATTTCAAAAGTGTTTACATGATAAATATAACAGTTTATCTTTATATAATTTTTTTATGTTGGATTTGTGAATTAATTTATAATAATATTAGATGCAAAATCCGCACAATATAATACGTTTCAACAACAAATAATATAAAGTGACAATACAATTGGCACCCAAGCAATAAACAAACCTCATGACCAGGCCACTACCCAGGCACAAACCAATACAAATTGCTAACCCCAGCACCAACTTTTTCATTCTTTATTATATTAGTGGTTTTATATTTTTTTTCTGTAAAAATTAGTAATATTGGTAACATGTGATTATATCTACATTCAAAATATGAATTTTGGCATTATTTTTGTCGGTTTAAAAGTATTTTTTTTACGTTATCTTTATTAGCGTGCATTGTAGTATTGTAGGGTTTTTTTTTGTAGTATTGTAGATTATGTGATCTTTACGTGTTATATTGTAGATTTCAAAATCAGTATAATTGTGATTAAGTAAATAAAATTAGATCATCCTCATTCACTTCTAGCTTCATCAATGCGTGCATACTACACCCTATAGCTTCATGTAAACCAAATTACGATTTTAGTCATCCTCCAAGTACATGGGAATTTTAAACTATTTATTTCATATTTGGTATTTTCCAACACAATTTTTATATTCAAAGTTTCAATGACGGTCCTCGAAATATTATTTTGGTATCCACAGTCAATATCAACTTTTCTGTAACGTGTTCAACTACCCTAGGTTTCTTCTATTATACAAGTCGTTGTATTGCCCTCATTTGCCACTTCCTATTCCTATATTGAATCTGGGTGAAAATGATCTCACATGCAACAATATTATTAAAGATGAATAAAAACTTTATTTTGGTCATTTTCAAATCTGTATAAAGTATCCACTGACAACAATTTTCAGATATTGACTCCTTAATATTACTGCATATCTCAAAATCAGTTTCAAATTACTTTCCTAAAAATATATATATGCTCAGCCAAAACTACAAATTCAGATGGAATAGAAATTGTCTTGAAATTTCGATTAATTTTGATCGATCTTAATTTACGTAAGGAAATAAATCTTGTGAGAACACTAAAGATTTCGTGGTTCGATCATGAATAAGATCTACGTCCACTGGGCGAGAGAGAGAGTATGTGTATTGAGAGTGTAAGAAGTGATTACAAAGAGAGTGAATGATCTGTAATAGTCTAATCTAGCCTCTATTTATACACAATGTATTGACCAGATCTCGAATCCAAGTCTTCTCTAACTAGGATTCGAGATCCTATCCTCTTGAATTAGGATTCTTTAGATATGTTGAGCTTTCTGCGTTCCACCGACTTCGGGAGTTTTCATGGGCGAACTTGTCGGGGCCGAGCTTGATGTCGGGTTTACTTGTATTGGGCACGATGCTTGGGCGCAGTAGTTGGGCAGTATCCTATCACAACCCCCAAAAAGACGCAGAAACGAGGTCATCTTTGGATTGGGGTTGTTGTGACGGCGGGGTTTGGACGATCTTACTCATTCTTTTCATTGTCGACTTTGTGTGTCGATGCTTTTGACGTCGTATATCGAATCTTGTCGCGCAGATGTGTCTCTGCCGAGGTCTTGGTGGCTTCGCCTAAGGAGGCGTTCACCAGTCTTGACGGGCTTCATTTGGCGAGGCGTTAGGCGAGTTTTCGGCCGGCTTCACCTGTTAGGCGAGGTCTTGGTACCGCTTCACACGACGAGGCGTTAGGCGAGGTCTTCACTGACGAGGCGTTAGGCGAGGTCTTCTCGGCTTCACCGACGAGTTGTTAGGCGAGGTCTTCTTCTGCCGCTTCACCGACGGGTGTTAGGCCGAGGTTTTCTGACCGCTTCACCGACGAGGCGTTATGCGAGGTCTTCATCGGCTTCACTGACGGTGTTAGGCGAGGTTTTCGATCGCTTTACGGAGGCGTTATGCGAGGTTTTATGGCCGGCTTCACCTAACGAGGCGTTAAGCGAGGTCTCTGACCGCTTCACCCGACGGGCGTTAAGCCGAGGTCTTGTGAATGGCTTCACCGCCGAGGTGTTAGGCGAGGTCTTCATCGGCTTCACCGACGAGGCGTTATGCCGAGGCGAAGACAGGATTTTCTGCCGTTCTTGAGTCTTCGGGCCTTGGGATCGCATTTAATGCGCATTAAATTGGCAACGGTTGGATTCCGATAAAGTGCATATTAGGGAATGTCTTCCTTGATCGCAATATCTCTTATCACTTGCCTTCTTCATTTCTACGATTTTAAAAACCCTACGCCTCTGCGAGAAACACTTTATTCCGCATTGACGATTTGAAGCTTACGCCTTGTTCATCGATAAACAAAAGTAAGTAATGGCTACCTCTTACTCCTAACGAGTCGCCCGGCGTCAAATCGTGTCTGTTTCCCGTCGATTTAGTGTCTCTGCTGTTTTTACCCGTGTCCATATGCCTCTTGAGTGTGATGCGTTTCCCGATTGGGGATTGCGGCAAAGTGTCTTCTTTTCTTCAATCCTAAGTATTTCGACATTAGGGATATATGTTTTCAATATAGTATTCCTCTAGTATTGAGCTAGTTGCTTGCGTCCTAGGATGGGCTTGTGCCCTCCGGATGGTTTTATTGTCGATGTCTGAGGACAGCCTCAAGGCTGGTCTTCTTCTTACCACTATGTACATGTTGAGTTCGAAGAGATGTTCGCCTATCTCTTGACAACTCGCCGAACTCATTCCGCATATAGCGCCCTAGGTGTCATGCTATAGGCATAATTTTCCTCTTACCTTGGGGCTCGTCCTTCGCTTTTGCAAGCGAAGGCGGCTCGGGGTGGTATTATCTATCACCCGTAGGAAATTCAAAGCCAAGATTAAATCAAAGATCTCCAAGCGGCGGAAGAGTTCTTCTTCCGGGTTTGAGGACATATGGAGTTCCCATGGCGATCCGATAAGATCGCCGATGTATATGTCGACAAGGGCTTGGTGACTTGGAGGAGCCTTTGGACAAAATGGCCTTGTTGAGAGGTCTTCTCAGGCCGAGCTTGCAGAGGGGGCTTAGCCTTATGATCCTACCTCCAGGGTGGAGTCGGTGAAGGGTGAGGCCTCTTCTTCTCCTCTTTTTTTTCTTTATTTCATGAGTTACGTATTGATGCTGACCCATGTGTTTCCTTGAAGTGAACCTGCTGAAGGAAAGGAAGAAGAAAAGGAAGGAGCCGATCTCCGTGGCCGAACCGATCTCGGTGGCCGAGCCGAGGTCTCCGACCTTGAAGGATTTCGAGGACATGCCCGAATGACCGTGGGGCCTTGAGATCCCGCCGCAGCCAACCTGAGGCGCTTGAAGGCGGAAGGATGAAGTCCCCAGAGTCCTCGGTTCTTTGAGGTGAAATTTGTCTGAATCGTCGGTTCCAAGCCGCCGCCTCGTCTCTTTCACGAGGTTTTGTACTGTCCTTATACTTTGTCGGAGAGTAACCAAATTGTGTTCTTGACGATGTATATTTTGTATAGAAATTCGAGGGGCGTGGCGGCCGGTGTCAAGAGTATCCGATCTTATATCGGATTACTTGAAAAGCGCCGTGTCGCGGTTTGTGGTGGCGGTATGCTCGGGAGGTGGAGGTGAATACCTCCTTGCTCAAGAAATGTCCGAGGCCGAGGCTAAGATCCGGACCTCGTCAAGCGAGCCGGCGGATCGACGCCATTGAGGCGGGCTAGGGCAGTCGTGAGGCATTTGTGGTGAGGGCGGCAAGGCGAGGCGGCGAGGGCCGAGGTTGCCTCGATGAAGGCGAGGTGGAGCAGTTCGCCGTCGGGAGGCGGACATGGCGAGCTCTCGGGAGAAATGCTTGCGCCAGCGGAGAGGCTGTTCTGTCGCCGGGCTTCTCGGGGATGGTCTCGGGGCCGGTGATGTGCTTAACAAGCGCCCGTCTCGGGCCTTGTCGAAGAGGTCGCCGAGGACTACCCAGATCTGGACAAAGCCAAGTATGGAGTGCGAGGAGACCGAGGATGCTGTCTGAGGCAGACTGCTGATGTGCTCGTCCGCGGCTGAAGGAGCTTCCCGTCTTTGCGAGCCTTGCCTCCTCCTCCGTTCTTTTGTCAGCAGATGCATGCGCGCTTGTCCGTGGATCGGGATCCACGACCGAGGCTTTATTGGCTGATCATGCAAAGGGGTCGGGAGGCGGTGATGCTTCAGGCGAGACTCCGTAGTTCCCAAGAGGCCGAGGCCGAGGCTATCCGAGCTTGGAGGCGGCGACGTGGACATGGCGAAGCTTCCGGAGGGTCGGTTGATCCTGCATCTTTTTTTTTTTTTTTTGAATGTAAATGTCTGACAATTTTTACTAAGGGCATGTTAATAAAATCACAAGTTTATGTCGAGAAACTTATCTCTTTTTTTATTTTATTGTCTCACGAAATGTTTGATGCTTCTCCTTGGTTGAACCGAATCAAAGACACATCATGAGCTCTTGAGTTGAAAGAGGTCGAACTCCTCCATATAAAGGCAGCTCGGTCACGTGCGCGGAGTCGATGTCAGCATAAAGCCTCGGGAGAGGCGTGACGAGCTCGTGCTCGCCTTTTGGAATGGAAGAGGCGTTGAGGTCGCCAAGGAGAAGGCAGGTGATAGGCGAGGAGCATGCCGAGTACGAGGAGGTTATCCACCGAAATGGTGGGATGGCGATCCGGAAGTAGAAGCGAGGTTGTCGAGGCTGCGCCGTTGTTCGAGGTATAGGCGCGAATATGGCGGACCTCACGGCGATTCACGGGCGATCGTTGAATTAAAAGGCTCGGGGCATATACAAAATCGTTATCGCTCGACAACCACAGCTCGACGACATACTTCGACGGGATGCAGAGGCCTCTTCTTCTGCCGGAGCTTCTCAGTCTAGAATAAATGAACCACATTATGACGATCCGGAGTGGCGCGCACAAGAGAGGCGTGCTATTGCCCTTGAACGTCGTGGACCCTCCATGCGTCGAGACCGGGCGTCATCAAGTGGCCGAGGCCGAGCTCATGAGCTGCATCGTCAGTGACCGAGGTCGCTCGGCGGGCCCGTAATATAGACCGGGGACGGGTAGAGGTAGGATTAGCATAGATGAGTCTGCTGAATTCGATTTTTCTGGGGATTGGCTCGACTTTTCCCGATCCGCTCCGTCCTCGTAAAATGTAAAATGTAACTGTACATCTTTTATTTAATAAGAATGGTTTCTTGTTGACTTTGTATTTGAACAAGAGTAATATCACGAAAGTAGTTAGTCCTCGTGAAATTCCGCTTTGAAAGAAATTGTTTTAAATGCAAGGTAGGGTTCTGTTTTTTGCCGAGGTCGTCGGGAGGGTGGTCCCTTAGTCTACATAGAGAGAACTTGAACTAAGCGAAGGTAGTCCGATCTCGTATGTAGGAATGGTTCCTGTTTTTGCCGAGGTGGTCGGGAGGGTGGTCCCTTCGTCTACATAGAAGCAACTTGAAATAAGCGAAGGTGAGTCGATCTCGTATGTAGGAATGGTTCTGTTTTGCCGAGGTCATCGGGAGGGTGGTCCCCTCGTCTACATAGAGAGCGCTCAAATAAAAAGAAGGTAGTCGATCTCGTATGTAGGAATGGTTCTGTTTTTCTCGAGGTCATCGGGAGGGTGGTCCCTTCGTCTACATAGAGAGAACGCTTGAAATAAGCGAAGGTAGTCGATCTCGTATGTGGCATCGCAAGATTAGATTTACATTCGTATGAAGCGAATGTAATCGACCTCCGTCGAGGAATTTGTCCTCCGTGAGTAAATAATGTGAAGATTAATTATGCATTAGTGACAAGTAGAACTCGTAAAAATAAAGATTTTATTGATAAAAGATGTGCGACCACCAAATAAGACGAGACTCTAAGCAGGACTTTAAAATATGACCGAACAAGACCCGACCCTTGACACTTATGCATAATATTTCTTGGATGGATGATGTGCCATCGTTGGGTAATTGCTCACGGACAATTGAAGCGAGCTTATAGGCCCTTTGCCGAGGACTTCGTCGACCGGTGAGGTCCTTCCCATGTGGCTTCCAGACTTGCCGAGCTGCTGGCTTCTTTGACTTCATTATGTCGGAGATACGAGTGCGCCACTTGAATTGTCGGTTTTAACGCTTATTTGTAATACCGAGCTACTTGTTGCTTGTACCGAGCTTCCTTGATGTGGCGGGTCTCTCTTTTCTTCAGTAGGTCTAGATCAGCTCGTAGATTTTCCCCATTGCTTGGCGGAGAAGTCAATAGTGCGAGGACTCGATACTCCGATCTGCGGGGATCCTTTGCTTCGGTTCCATACACCAAACTGTATGGTGTTTCTCCGTTCGAGGTCCGGCGTTGTTGATGCGACCATAGGACTGCAGTGAATTTTCCACCCGAGGCCTTTAGCTCGGTCGAGGCGAGTTTTAGACCACTTACGATGGTCCTGTTGGTAACCGGTCGACCATTTGCTTGAGGATGGGCCACCGGGTGAACTTTGTTGGATCAGAAGCTCTTGACACCAATCTTTGAATGTCTTATCCGTGAATTGTGTTCCGTTGTCAGAAAGGAGGATATGGGGATGCGAGCGACACACTATGTTCTTCCATACGAAGTTGAGGCGTTCTTGCTTGTGATTTTCGCCAAGGGCTCGAACCCACTTCGTGAAGTAGTCGATCGCAACAATTAAAATTGGGCTGTCTTGGTGCTTTACAAAGGGCCCACAATGTCAATCCCCATTGCATAAGCGGCGAGGGCTCTGCGGAGGTGAGGTCGGTGCAGGGTAGCCTTGTACGTTCCCATGGATTTGACACTTGGACACTTTTTACGAGGTCCGTTGAGTCTTGGAACATTGTTGTGATAGTATCCCCATCGCATGACTTTCTTTGACAAGGCCGGGGTCCGATGTGGCTTCCGCATACGAACCGTGTATTTCTCGTAGAACGTAATTGGCTCGGTTCGGACCCAAGCACCTTAAGAGAGTTGGAGATATGACTTTCGTATAGGACTCCTGTTCAATTGTATATCGCGATTTGTTCGGGATCCTCCTAGCTTCCGACTTGTCGTAAGGCGATTCGCCCTTCTCCGTGTACTCTCGAATGGGAGTCGTCCAATTGGGTTCTTCATCCGAGACTATGTTGACCTCGGCTCAGTCTTCGCATCGCTTATGCTCTGTTTGGACTTCCTCTCTTGGCGGGCTCGTTGATGGCGAGGCCAATTTATAAGATGTCATTTCGGCTATTTTGCTCCCTTGGGATGCGAACTATCTGGAAGTGTGAGAAAGTCCGTTGCAGGCTCTTTGCTTTATCAAGATACTTCTTCATTACGCCGCTTTTTGCCTCGTATTTTCCCAACATTTGGCTTACGACGACTTGAGTCGTTGTGAACTTCTGCGGCTCGTATCTCGAGACTTTGAGCGGCGAAGTCCTGCGATCGATGCCTCATACTCCACTTCGTTGTTCGTATTTTGAATGTGAACCGAAGTGAGTAAGCGATCTCTTGATCGTCCGGCCTGGGAGTAAGATACCCGCTCCGCTACCTTTGTTTCCGAAGCCCCGTCAGCGTAGAGTTGCCGACCTCCTCGGTGTTTCAACCATGGGTTCGGCGGCATCGTCGTCTGGTTCGGTGGGCTTCGGTTTTCGGCGAAGTTAGCCTCGACAAGGAAATCCGCTAGAGCTCGACCTTTGATGGCTGGCGGGCGAAAGGATATATCGTGCTCGCCTAGTTCGATTGCCCATTTCGCGATTCTCCCGATGCTTGAACCCGTCAATACTTGCGAAGTGGGTAGTCGATGAGGACTTGTATGCGATGTGCATGGAAATGCGGGCGTAGCCTCTCGCGGCATTTACCAATGCTAAGGCAAGCTTCTCCGGTGATACCTCGTTTAAGGCCTTTTAGTGCTCGGTGATGAAATACAAGGAGGCGCGTCCTTCTTCTCGTACCGGGCGCACTTATGGATTAGTCCGAGGCGGCGAGGTAGAGGAAAAGGACCTCTCCTCTTCGGGACGGATAGAGTGGGGAGCTCGGCGAGGTAGCTCTTGAGGTCTTGACGGACTGCACCTCGTCCCATGAGAATTTCGGGGCTTTTGAGTATCTTGAAGAAGGTGGCTGCTTATCATGGCTTTTGAAGAGCGGCTTAGTGCGGCTATGCGACTGTCGACTTGTGTCGTCATGGATGGTCTTGACATCTTCATTTCCAAAATGGTTTGGACCTTGGTGGGTTTGCTTTAGCCGCTTCTTGTGAAACCCAACACCAGAACTTTCGGGACCGGATGCAAGCGTGCACTAGGGATTGACTTTAGGTTGATTTTCGAAGAAGGCGAGGGCGATCAGGTCGGCCACACATGCGGCTTCTTCCTTGCTTTTGACGACGATGTCGTCTCGTATACCTCCACATTCCGACCTATGTAGGGCTGAAATATTTTGTCCACCATCCTTTGATAGGTAGCCCTGCATTTTAAGGCGAATGACATCTTTTTATATCACGAAGACCCAAGTCGGTAATGAAGGTGTCTTGGCGCGTCTTCGTCGTCCATCGGGACTTGGTGATACCCTTTGTATAAGTCCAAGCGAAAGACTTCGTACCCGACCAGCGTCGACCTTCTTGTCGATGTTGGGAAGGGGATAGCAATCCTTTGGGCAATGCTTGTTGAGGTCGGTGTAGTCGATGCATTCGCCATCCCTCCTCCTTTCTTCACCATCACCGGTTGGCTATCCGGTCGGATATTTGACCTCGAGCAGTGTGCGTGCTTTTAATAGTGGTTCACCTCGTCATGAATGACTTGGTTCCGTTAAATTGCGAAGATTCTTTGCTACATCGAGCGGCTTTATGTTCGGTCGATGTTGAGCGGTGGTGATGATATTCGGCGAGACTCGGTCATATCGAGGGAGACCAAGCAAACACGTCCGGAATTCCCTTAGGGTTGGATGATCGATCCTTCACTTGGTGTCGTGGTGAAACCAACTGGGCGACCTTCATAGCTCGTCCTCGTACAATCGACCTCTTCCACGGTTGTCGGGGAGTGGCGATGTCTTCTTGACTCCAACTCCTCGGGTTTCTTTAATTGCTATGCTGTGGGTCTTTGGACCGAGGTCCGGCACCTCGTAAAACAACTTGCATACATTCCTCGGCTTGCTTCGATCACCTCGGATCACGGTATTCCCTCGTGGTGGGTATTTTATCGTCGGTGGTACGTTGAGCATACCGCCACTTACGTTCGCCAATCTCGCCCTAGTATGATGTTATCTGGCGAGTTGGCCTTCACTTCTGACTGGACCACCTTTGTCGAGTCGTTGGTGCTTTCCCACCGTGACGGGTAGCTCGATTATTCATTCGGGCGTCTCTTCTGGGCGAAGCTTGAATGTGGCGGGGGGCTTGTGCGAGGCGCGTCTTCCACTCCTAACTTGTCAACATTCATAAAAGGATGCTCACCGACCTTGTTGTCGATGTAAGCAACTTCACCAACTTATTTGCGACCACTACGGATCACCAATGCATCTGATGGGAATCTTGTTGCGAGGAGCGGGTCGTCTTCGGAGAAGGTGATCGCTCGTCCTTTCTCGAACCTCTTATTGGTAGGTTCGCTGGTTCAGGACTTTGGGCATCGGCCTTGAGGAGGACTTCGTGACTCCACGGGGAACCCGTAATTGTGGAGATCACCCGTCATATTGGGGCTCGTCATCTCCTTCTTCGTCGGTCTTCTGCGCTTTGTTTTTTGTGGGGGCACAATTTCCCTCTTCCTCACCTTTTCGTCTTTTGGCTTTGGTCGGCTTGGCGACCACATCCTCAGTATTTCTTGAGGATCCGTCACGAACTAGCATCTCTATTTCACCCATGAGCTCTTTGCACTCTTGATGTTGTGCCCGTAATCATCATGGAATGAGCAATATTTATCCATAGGTCGGCACCTCTTCCCTCCTGTCATCGGTGAGGCTTCTCGAACGAGTTCATGTGGAGTCGTGATTTACGCTCTCGGCCGTCAGGCGGGGTGTCTTGAGGTCGTTAGAGGCGTCAGCGGACCGAGCACGGACTTTATCGGACGATGTAATGCATCAAGGCGCTTCAGCCGGCCTTGGTTCCGATCTTCCTTCCTTCGCCTCTTCTTCCTCTTCCGAAGGTCTGCCTTGCTGCTTGCGCTTTCTCTTGTCGGTCTCGTCCGCTTTGGCGAACCGGTTGGCTATCGCCACGGCTACATTGCGATCTGAGGTTCGTGCCAGCGATCTCTCGGTATAAGGCCCGGCGAGATGCCGTTTTGGAAGGCCGAGATGACTAACAGGTCGTTCCGTCTTGACCTTCAAGCACTCCTTGTTAAACCTTGTCATGAAGTCGATGATGACTCATTCGGCTTTGCCTTATGGTGAGGAGGTGTCCGATGGCGTTTTGATTCCGCTTTTGGAAGAACCTTCGTGGGGCGACCATCGGTCGCGATAGGGCCGATGCTTCCGTAGGTAGGTGTCGAACCACTGCGGGCGTTGTCGACAGTAACTCGGGAAGAGTTTACATGTGAACCGAGTGAGCTTTTGGTTGATCATGTTGTATTGGAGCTGCGAGAGGAAGTTACGTGGATCCTCGACCGTCGTAGGCGATGCTTGGTACCGGTATTTATCCTGAGAGAAGTGTTAGTATTCTATTTGAGAACGGGGTGGCTATCTTCCGTATCCATCGAAGCCGTCCTCCGAGGCGGGGCGGAGTTCGACGATCGAACTCGTTTAGGTGACTCGGACCGACTTGGCGGCGGCCCCGATGCCTCTTCTGCTGCTGCGTCCCACGGAGATCGGGCGGAGTTCACCGGATGGATTCGGCGATCGAGGCGGCTTCGCGGCGATCTCGGCGTCCTCTCCCGCGTTGCTCGTTCCTTGCGCGGGTCGGTTTGGGCCCCGACCTCCGTTGTGATGCCTCGTATCTAGGCGAGGCTTGATGTACCGTTCTTGGGGCGTGGCCGACCACAATGCTTGACCGAGGAGGCGGAGAAAGCTCTCCTTGTTTTCTCGAGAAATCCTCGACGACGTCGTCGAGGTTTACTATGAGCTGAGTTTCCGGATTATTGCTACGATTGCCTTCGCTATGGTAACTTTGCCTCTGCGGGCGGGTGTCCGTGCTCGTCGAGACTTTGGATATGCCCTCGGGGTTTCTTCTCGATTGGGCTCTTCCGAGTTGAGCTCGGCGTTCACTTCGCCGTCGGCGTTGTTGTTGCCGCGACGGTCCCGAGGCATAACTTCGGTGTACTGGTCATGATTACTTCCACAGTAAATGGTGGTTGATCGAAAACACAAAATTTCGGTTCCCACGCAGGCGGCGCCATGATCGATCTTAATTTCGTAAGGAAATAAATCTTGAGAACACCAAAGATTTCGTGGTTCGATCTATGAATAAGATCTACGTCCACGGGCGAGAGAGAGTATGTGTATTGAGAGTGTGAAGTGATTACAAAGAGAGTGAATGATCTATGTCGTCTAATCTAGCCTCTATTTATACACAATGTATTGACCCGGATCTCGAATCAAAGTCTTCTCTACTAGGATTCGAGATCCTATCCTCTTGAATTAGGATTCTTTTAGATATGGTGAGCTTCTGCGTTCCGACTTCGGGGTTTTCATGGGCGAACTTGTCGGGCCGAGCTTGATGTCGGTTTACTTGTATTGGGCACGATGCTTGGGCACAGTGGTTGGGCAGTATCCTATCAATTTTGTAATGTTATTTCTGCAATATTACAACTAAGAGAATCTTAGTCAATTTTGTAACTTAATTTTTTCTTTTGATATTTTATTCTTTTCTTGAAGTCATTATTTATTTATTGAACTCTACCATCTCTCGAAAAGTTAAGATTTCATTCTAGAGAAGATACCCTTTCAATTAGCACATGTGCAATAAAGATACATTGATGCTTTAATTAAATGCATGCATGATATTTATATATATAGATTGTCCAAGATTCTAAGTTTTTTGAAAATGTTGTAACGGATTAGGATTATTGAGCAATTAAAAAACAGAAAACGTAAAAAAAACATAAATTTACGGTTCACCAATAATGAGTTGGTTACGTCCACGGTAGAAAATGAGAACAAATTTTATTAGGCGGCTAGAGTTTCAGATCACAAGTATAGCTCTCAAAGACCATATATATAGTACTAAGAGAATATACCAACGAGACCCCCGACTAACTCTGCGAAGCGGGAGATAATTTCAAGGCATATCAACAGAAAACGATCGCTGCTCGTGATAAAACACTCATCTAATGAAATGATGCCATGCATGTCGGCCCATTTGAGTGGTTTTGACAAATTGAGATCTTGAATTTCTAAGATTAAGTTTCATAATCAAATTTATTTAATTTAACTTGATGAGTCAACTCTCATCAATAATTACGAATCACCTATAAACAATAATGCTATTTGTCTTGAGTCTTGACTATCCCACGTGCGTACTTCTTTCTCCTAGTTTTGAGTTTTTGACCAACCGGCACTACACATTATTATTTCGCGAAAGTCCGTGGATTCGTATTTTCTTTTTGTTAATTTCTGCCGACTTATTAATAGTACCTAATGGAATTACTTACATTAACCAACATCACTTGCAACAATTAAGAAAACGAACGTGCAATTTAGACGAAATAATTTTCGAGCCCTTAATTGGACGGTGGAACTATGCTAGTTGTAGATGTAACATTTTTTTGAACGGAGTTGTAGATATAACATACATAAAGCAAATTGCCAAAAAAGAATGCAGCAAAGACAAACTCAATCACAACTATAAAAAATATATATAAAAAAGTACACGTTGTTATCAAATTGTCCTTCATTACACGGATGCACGAACATACGAAAATTGTGCATTTAGTTATCAGGCACCCGTGCTTCATGCATCGACGAGATGGCAGCGAGGGAGAGAAGCATATGCTGCAGCTCCAGACATGGCGATGTGGATGTAGCATGCGGTGCAGGGAGAAACGGTGGCATTGGCAACTAGGGATGTCAATGAGTGGGTTTTACCCGAACCAACCCGAAACCATTCAAAACCCATTAAATTTTAAAGCAACGGTTCTGGTTCCGATTCTAGTTCCGAACCGTTTAGATCCGTAGTTTGATGGTCCGGTCCGATCCGGATCTGGTTTTGATTCTAGAAACAGAATCAATACTTATTTATTGGTTCTGGTCCGATTAAAACCCATTTATTGACAAGTCTAAGTTTAAATAGGTTTGTCAATGAACTACTTTTATCCATATCGATCCGAAATCATTCATAACCCATCAAATTATAAAACAACAGTTTCGGTTTTAATTCTGGTTCTGATTCCAGACCAGCTCAGATCCGGACCGCTTAAAATACATAGTTGATGGTCCGAGTTCGGTCCGGATCCAGTATCTAATGGGTCGGTTCCAGAACCAGAACCAGAACCATTACTTATTTATTGGTTCTGATCCGGGTAGAACCCACTCATTGACATCTCTATTGGCAACGACGGGAGAAGAGGATGGACACCGATGGGAGCGTATGGTAGTGCGAGAATCAGGACATTGGTGGCGTTAGTTTTGGGGGAAAGGGGATGGGCGGCGGCACGGGAACATGGAAGCGTTGGCAGCGTCGGTTATTTGGAGGAAAACGACGTAGTTTTGATACCAAATTATTTTAAATTTCTTCTGTTAAAATACACTTCAAATTTCACTTGTCACATATGTTTTATTCGGTAGAATTTGAACTCCATGATGTAATTATTAAAAATTTGATATTTTAGATATTAAATATTGTTTTCTTTAAATTGGAATATAATGGTGAAAATATTAATGATTTAAGTATTAAAGTGTAATTTCCCCCTTATTATTTAATCAAATTCTATGTCATTTCTACATATATACGACTATGAAAATTTATGGGACACACTCTGGTCGACCTTATATGCTAACACCTTCATACATGTCCTACATAGATCCACATATGGAGGGTCGGAAACATACATATAAGCTTTTGAACCCCCGTATATGATGATATACGAAGCACATATCAGAACGTCCGCACTTAAGGTCGATCTGATTAGAGTTTTTGTTAAATTTAATTGGTTACTTCTCAAGCTAGTCTGCTAAATTTACTTACGGGGTTGGACTAGCGTGTGGATACACGATGAGGACATTAATCTAATCTTAAGGGCAATTATTAGATTAAATCATAAACTATTTAGTTTGTTCCAAAAATATCTTGAACTTCCAATAATATCAATAAAAGATTCAAATTATTGATATTGTACCAAAAATATCTTCTCTAATGTTTTTTATTAACATAATACTGACTGAGATTACCATGTGGTAAAAATGACATCGTTTCCATCAGAATAATTCTAAAAAATTACGATGGCTCAGTTTAGTCATCCTTTTCCGTAAACATATATATATATATATATATATATATGTGTGTGTGTGTGTATGTGTATTTTGTTATTACTTGATTATCATTAGATGACGAATTTGATGAGAAGATTGTAACATGAACACATTTTGTGTTTTTTTAGCATTTGTTGGTAAACATCCGATTGCATATGATCTCTCTTATTTACGTAGTTAAGGTTGGTATCTGACTAAATATTAGATTTATACTTTCTGTTGCATCCATTTTATTGATATAGAATTCGGATTATTTTTGTCAATTTATTCAAAGCTTTGTGAAGAGTCATTACATAGTCTCATATATAAGTCTATAATTGATAATACCTCTTCAAATTTGTATTAAAGATAAGATAATTATTTTGGACTCATGAAGTTATTTGATTGCATCATTTCTATTAGTAAAAAAAGTACTTCATGACTCATTTTACCAGAGAAAATATTAGCTTTGATGGAACTAGAATTAAAATCAGAGTATTGTTCCTATAACAAAAAAAATCAAATGAAGTATTGTTTTTTTTGTCATTAAATACAGAAATTTTAAAGGCCGCGTCACGGTGGACTCGAACCCGAGACCTTTGGCCTCAGGCATTAACCACTCTACCACTAGGCCAACACACGCACACCATGAAGTATTGTATAATGTAACCATGTTAGCAGTATTGTATTATGTTGTGTCTACAAATTTATTATCATAGTCCTTAAAAGTTTTCATGAAAGATATTACTTAGAAATTATCTATCATTTTTGTCAATAGTCCTTTATCAGGTCTCTTAAAACAACATTATGGTATGCTACACATAAAGCTCACTTTTAATAATACTCATTAACCTACTGAAAGCATGAGCTCACTTTTACCATATGGATATCTCAGTCAGCATTCTGCTAATAAAAAATATTAGGGAATACATTTTTGATACAATGTCAATAATTCAGATCTTTTATTGATATTATTGAAAGTTCAGGACATTTTTGGATAAGCCAAATAGTTTAGGATATATTCCAATAATTATCCTAATTATAAATCAATAAATTCTATTCAATCCTTAATTACTTCCTAATGAAGAATTGTGTAATGTGCGTACGCTACGAATGAATTTTTGTCAAACTCATTAAAGCATATCCACCCCATTTCACAGGAGAGGTATCCAAATTAAATAGAAAAAGAGGAAATAACATATTCCCTTCTTGAACAGAAAATCGAATTTATTTCATTCCACTGATAGCCAATGAGGATTCATGTCTCCAAATTATTTGGTTATGTTTTATTTTTTATTTTTCTTTGAGAGATAAGCTCTTATTTATACCCATTATGGACACGTAAACCCACTTATTATTTATTCACCGTCGCTGGTTTGCGGGTTATTCTTGACAGATCATGGGATTTACCCAGGTCTTGACACCCAAGATAGCGATGCATGGATTCACATGATATCAAAAAAAAAAAGTTGTCAGCTGTGTGCCTCATATTTATTATCGGATTCCATAACCCCTTATATATATTCTGATAAATCATGTATATAATAATATAAAGATGCAAAAAAGAAAATCATTGTCTCGAATTAAATTGATACAACATGAAGGTGAGAATAACTAAGCATCTTTCTCAGCATTATCTTATTCAATAAACTCAAAAGAAATTGGATATTAAGAGCCTTTTATTGAACAAGTGTTTTTTTTTGGTATTAATAATAAAAAATCAACATAATACGAACAAATTTTTTTTTTATCGAAGGGCAGAAACAAGACGATTCATTTTTTCATGTTCCATGATAACTATTTCAATAGACAGAGAGCATATGGTTCATCCTTGCATTGCTTTAATTTTATTTGTTTGGGAGTAATATTTTATACGCATTGCGAAAATGTGTTATGAATTGTTACACAAAATAATAAAAATTCATGATCCCAGCTTTCTTTTTGAAAAATATCTTTATTTCCGCCGACTATTATTTGTGATACAAAATCAAGAATTTAATTGGGACCGTCAATAGTGGAGCCAAAGATGCTTACCACGTCTTCTCTAATAAAACCGAATGATTGATGTATATAAGTCTCAATCCTTAGATAAAAGTTGGATAGTGATGTTTCACTCAATAAGGGATAAACCGATTTTTATTAATTATTTGATATTTCTCTTGGACCCAATTTTACTATCCAATAATTGTCCACGTTCATCAACTCGAATCCTTATACACTCGCTCTCCATTAGCTCTCAAATTTAAACACTTTTAAAGCTAAAATTCTTGGAATCTTTTGTTAGGTCGAATTTCCTATAAAGTACGATTAAATATGCCGTACAATGTGTATGCCGAAACACAAAAAAATGGTTCATTTAAATTAAGGAATAAGAAACTTTTGAGCTATATATATTATATTTATATGAAATGAATCAACGAATAATTGGTTGAAAGAAACATTGTATATTTTTAGACCTTTTCATAGGTTGTCTATTAATTCAAAAGTGATTAATTAATGAGTCCTTTCAACCACCAACAGCATGAATCACTAGCTGGTAGAACAAATATTACATTAGGAGGTTCAGAAAACTATAACTAGTTAGATTTGCATCATTAGTTTGTGTCGATTTTTTTAATGACGAGGATATTGCATACAAATAATACAAGTGGGGTAAAACTACACTTGAAAAATTAATCAAATATGACAGACTCGACCTATATATATAAAACATTTATGGAATTCAAATCTGAGGTATTTGATCTCAAGAATACACATTTATAGTAGGTCATCTCTATAGGGGCTTGTACGGAGTTTATACTTTATTAGTGTTCATTTCGTGCTAAAGTCTTGTTTTTGGACTATATTCATATAAGTCGAACATATTGACAAATTAGATAGTTTATCGTTCATCATTGATCAGACTTGTGTTTGTTAGACTATATTCATGATTGGTGCCACAAGCACACTTATATATTAGAATATTTATCATACATTATTCTAATTTGATCTTCTTCTTCTTTTGAAATTAAAGAATTTTTTTTATTAAATCAAGCGACCCTTTTTTCTTATAAAGCAACTTAAGTATTTCAAATCATGTGGCATCTTCTTGAGAAAAGGTACATGCATCATGCTTGATATCATGATTCTTCATTCAAAATTATCTTTATTTTTTATTGGTACATTCAAATAACACATAAAAAATTCTTCACGAATGACTTCTTAAGAATATATAAATAATAACGAATGTAAAAAACGTGTAATTAGGGCGTGTTGAAAAGGACTCGATGATATATTATTTTACGAAAGGTGCTTTATACTTCTTATGTGTCACATTTGTGTAGTGTATATGATATGGTAAACTTTAAACAATAAATTATAAAAATACATATCTAAAACCCTAACTTCAAGATATACAGAAAAAATTTAATCTTATAAAATGAGCTTTAAACATGATTTATGAACCCTAAACGCACACCATCAACTTTTGATCTACTATACATCGAATTTGGCACCGAAGATGTCATCGTTCGGCAAACCAAACCTAAATATTATGGTCTTCTATCCTAATATTTTAATACTCTATCTGTATACCAAAAGCATATACTCCCTCCGTCCACCAAAATCGTTCATTGATTTTGGTGGCACAATTTTAATAAATTATAATGAGTGTAAAGTAAGTGAGTATAAAAAGGTGTGACATGAGGATAATAAATGAATATATTAATGGATATTGAATGTAAAAAATGGGCCATAAGTGGTTTTTTTGTAAATAAGTAGAAAAGTTTAGGGTAAAAATGTAAAGTTCATGTTTTCAAAAAATGAAAGTGAACATTTTTCGTGGACGGACCAAAATGGAATTAAATGCACGAATTTAGTGGACCGAGGGAGTATTATTTTTAGTGGAATGAGTTTTAATAAATTATAATCAATATAAAATGGATGAAGATAATAAATGATAGATTGGTGAATAGTGGAAATAAAGGTGGACCATGACGATAAAAATGAATATATTAATGAGTGGTGGAATAGAAAGATTAGTAATCTATGGTGTTTTTTAATAATGAGTAGATTGGAGGTAAAAATTATAGAATTGATACATTCAAAAATAAAAATACAAACTTTTAGTTGACCGACTAAAAAGAAATTAAATACAAACTTTAGATTGAGACTTAGAGTATCACTTCTTTGTTAAATGTTTTTTTTTTAAATTAATCTATCGTATGGATAATTTTTTTTAGGCGAGTAAATGATGACGCGGTAAAGTTCCTACTAGGGGTGTCTAAACGGTTTTCGATTTTCGGTTAGAGCAGGGCAAGAATCGAAACCGATAAATTGATTAACCGAAACCGACAAATTTGGTTATCGGTTCGGTTTCGGTTCGAGTTGAAAAAAATTCGGTTATTGGTTAACCGATAACAGAACAGTTGAACCAAAAAAGCGAAAATCATTTTTATTTTTAATTATTATTTCTATTACTAATTAATTAATTAAAATTATGAAAATCAATTTTAATTATTACTTTATTAATTATTGTTAAATATTTTATCTATTTTAATAAGTTTCAGTTTTTAATTATTATTTTATTTATTTTAATTATTATTTTATTTGTTTTATTATTAATTAATTTTAATTCGGTTTTGGTTAGAAAGCGAACCACCAATCGATCGGTTTTGGTTAGCAGAAAATTTAAAGCAGTTCGATTTGATTCATTTTGGAGAAATTCGATTGATTAGCAGAAAATCTAGAACTCAACGAATAACCATTCGAACCCCTTTTACTTGTAGGAGTGCATCTTGGATCATCGATTATGTTATGGACGGAGTCCTACTCATGGCGACCTGGTTGAATTGGGAGAAGCCGTAGGTATTATTGCAGTTAGACACCCCTAGTTCCTACGTTATTTTACGTTTTTAAGTGTATTAAATAATTCCTTTTAGTCCATGAAAATAAAATAGAAAAGAAAAGGTAAAGTTTTATGATGGAATAAATAATTAATTTGTTGAATTTTTTCCAGTTTGAAGCGTGTCAGCTAGTTCACAGGAAAGCTGACTGAAACCGAACATTCTGCGTGTGGTCAAATGCACGTGTGGTCATCTAGAGGCGTAGGACAACACACACACTACTCACCACGGTCTACGTGGCACTTCAACACGCACGCACTCTCACCACCATATATATATCTTAGACAGACACATTCTTCAACACTCGATTCACACACTCTTCATACGTACTATAACTCAGGGGTTCGGTCTTAACAAAAAAGAGAAAGAAACTCAGGAAA
This sequence comes from Salvia rosmarinus, assembly GCA_036937905.1. NCBI lineage: Eukaryota > Viridiplantae > Streptophyta > Magnoliopsida > Lamiales > Lamiaceae > Salvia > Salvia rosmarinus. Next base: position 92,380,900 of record CM072819.1, read on the forward strand.
TCGGAGCTCATCACATTTGATTTTCAATACTCTCTTGACCGTCCAGAATTCACACAGCAACAGGTGCTTCATTTCTTGGTTTCTGGGTCCCCTCGGATTTCCTTATTTTATTGTTTTTTCCACTGATTTCTTTTTCTCGTCTGTTAATTGTTCTAAATTTATCGAAATTTTAAGGATGTAAGAAACAAAAAGATATTCCCCCTTTTCTTTGCCCATCTCTGCTCTGTTTCATTGTCCCTTTACAAACACTGTTTTTTTTGGAAGAGAGATTTCAGGAGCAAAACCTGGGGGTGGATTTATCTTGACCAGGGTTGCCTTTGAGTTTCTAATTATGCTATAATTTTTCCAGAGAGAGAGAGAGAGAGAGAGAATATGCAATAGTTCACATGGATTGAACTGCTTGCAATGTTTAAGTAGTGACTCAAGAAGGAAGAAAATATGTTGTTGAATTGCTTTTTTGAGTTATGCAATCACCTTCTTATAATGGTGAAAATTTTAGGAACAGTAGTAATTTATTTCCAATGCTCTTGGAGGGTGTTTAATATCAAGGATCATAGATAAAAATAGGATAAACTAATTTATTACTAAAACGGATTAGAAACTTAAGATTTCCTAAAGCCCTGGGTTATTTCTACAATTTGAGATAACATCGTTGATTCATATCCAGTCGTAACGAATTAGGATTGGAGCCATGAAGATAAAAAAATATTCAATCATGTATATAATGTATATTATCGATCCTGAATATCAAATGCCCCATTGAGAAATTTATTTTACTGCTTAATCTGACAACAGGTCATCTCAAACCTCAACTATTCTCATCACATGAAATTCGATTTTATTTATACGATATTTTTGTTTCTGGTCTGCAGAGGTTGATAATTGACTTGCAAAACGACCCTCAACTTCCGTTGCCTGAAAATATATGGAATCTCAGTGTTTCTCATACGGAGCGACTGCTGCAGGCTTATCCTACTCTCCCTATTCTAATGCTTCCTCCATCCCCGCTGGAATGATCGGATCATTCGGATTCGACTCAAGAAACTCGCCTCGTTGCTATTTCTACAACCATTGTGGCTACCATGATAGTCAAGAGCAAATCAGCTCGATAGACAATCTTTCTCAAGCTACTATTTCCTCTAATTCCTCTCTCGATTACAGCAGTTACTTCCAGCAACCGGGAGCCTCTCCATGGTGCGTTCGTGATAGTCCGCTAACCAATTCTAATGGACCCTTGCTTGTTGAAAACAATCAGCACATAAGACATGCTCTACACGAGTTGGAGCGTGCTCTAATGGCTGCAGATGATGGTGATTATGAGGAAGTGATCACATCAGAGCCTTTCTTAGGGGAAAATTTGCCATCTCAAACACATGGTCTGACCTCAAGAGCTGCGACTGGGAACCAAGAAGCTCGGTTTCCTCAATCCAAGCCAGCTAGTGGTGGTTCCCGGTTTGGGAGCTCAAGCTACAAGCTCCAAGGAATGGCCGCTTTTACATCAATTAGCCCACCTAGTGACCTCAAACAGCTGCTGATCGCGTGTGCAGAAGCCCTATCCGAGAATAAGGCATACGAATTCGAGAAACTGGTGGAGCACGCTCGTCGTGGCGTGTCTATAACGGGGGCACCAATTGAGCGACTCGGGCTTACATGCTCGAGGGCCTAATAGCGAGGAAGGAGTCTTCCGGTACCAACGTTTATCGGGCTTTGAAATGCAATGAGCCGGATAGCAAGGATCTGCTATCCTACATGCGTACCCTGTATCAAGTGTGCCCGTATCTGAAGTTCAGCTACATGGCTGCCAACGGCGCCATAGCCGATGCGTGCAAGAATTATGACCGCATCCACATCATCGATTTCCAAATAGCGCAGGGCACCCAGTGGATGACACTGTTGCAAGCACTTGCGGAGCGGCCGGGCGGCGCTCCTAGCGTGCGCATCACCGGGGTGGACGATCCGGTCTCGAGATTCGCCCGTGGTGCTGGCTTGGCCGCGATCGGGGAGAGATTCATGGAGATTTCAAGGAGATTCAATATCCCTGTCGAGTTCAACCCTGTCCCAGCACTGGCCGTGAACGTGATGAGGGAGATGCTCAATGTCAGGGCCGGCGAGGCATTGGCGGTGAACTTCCCACTCCAGCTCCACCACACCCCAGACGAAAGCGTGGACGTTTCAAACCCTAGGGATGGGCTTCTCCGGATGGTGAAGTCACTCTCCCCGAGGGTGGTGACTCTGGTCGAGCAGGAATCTAACACCAACACTGCGGCTTTCCTCCCGAGGTTCATGGAGACTTTGGACTACTACTCGGCAATGTTCGAGTCCCTGGACGTCGCCATGACAACGGAGAGTAAGGAGCGGATCGACGTGGAGCAGCATTGCCTGGCCAGAGACGTTGTGAACGTGATCGCGTGCGAGGGGAGGGAGAGGGTGGAACGGCATGAGCTGTTCGGGAAGTGGAGGTCGAGGTTTATGATGGCCGGTTTCGAGCAGTGTGCGTTGAGCCCTTATGTGAATTCGGTGATAAAAGGGTTGCTGAGGTGCTACTCGGAGCATTACAGTTTGGTGGAGAGAGATGGAGCGATGCTGTTGGCGTGGAAGGCTAGGAATTTGATCTCGGCTTCTGCTTGGCATTAGTTGGTTGTTTCTAAACAATTTTGCATCAATTTTTGGCTACTTTTTCATCATCTTTTAGTTTTAGATGTGTGGATTGTAATAGATGTCAATGCGTAGCACATAGCCTTCCTATATCGGCCATACTGTAATATTGTACTCCCCTGTCTTGTTATTGTCGGGTTTTATATATATATATATATTTTGGATTGTTTCACTATTACTGGCCTATACAAAAATTGAAAAAAAAATTACATTAATTTTTTTTTTCGAATTTTATGTCTCATATTATTTTACATACAAAACACAATTATCCTTAATTCACTTATCCAAAAATAGTGAGCCAACATTAAGAGGAAGTATTTATTTCATAGATACTCCATGTTTTCTTTCTTGGTTACTATTTTCATTTGGTCCGATGTATATATATTTTCTCAAGTCTCTAACAATAAGAGCGTCACATGTCTTGTAGCTTAGTAATCTTTGTAAAGACGGGGACGTATGCATACAAATCTCAATATCCTCAACTTTAATTAAGAAATAAAAGAAAAAGAAAATATAAAACATAACGAAACATGAGGGAGAGAGAAGTTTAGAAGCTTCAAAAGATTTACTTGGGAAAATAGGTCTCACTCGCGAGTCTTGGAAGTGATAACAAATGGTGGGGAAAAAAATTAGCATCTAGAGTTACTTTTTATCGTTTATTACATTCGTGGAGAAGATGTAGAATTCGATAGTTAATTATTAAACTTTTATTATTTTGCAAAAATAGTATTAAGAAAGATGATTTATTATTTAATAAATCTTTATAGATACGTAGTTAGCAATGGACGAAAAGTACGTAAAAATAAGGTATCTATGTTATTATATAATAAAGAAATTATTATACATTAAAAATGATTTTTTTTCTATATCATATATAGATATTTTTTTAAATTTTAATATCTTTTTCGTGTATTTCTAATTTATTGTGGATCGCTTAGCTTTACAAAATTATTACATATTAGTAATCTTTCCCAAACTACAGATAATTAAATAAAAATATTTTATTATAATGATTCAATATTGGGTTCGTGTACTGGTCATTTATTATTAATAGTCAAAGATATCTAAATGATAATCAATTTATAAGAAAAGGCAAATAAAAGTTATACTTTAAATTAGATAGTTTTGAAGCCGAATGCAAAAACTACGATAGGCTGCGTTATTTGCATCTCGCTTCATATGTCGAAACTCTATCACAAAATTCCGATTGTTACGTGCAATTGCTTCATAAAGATCATCACAAAAAGAGAATCACTGTCGAAAATAACTTTAATTAACTGCAATTATGAAATATAAACACATTAAACCGGTGTGATAAGATACGACCCAACTACTAGGCCCAAGCATCATGCCCAATATAAATGGGCCCCGACATTAAGCTCGGCCTAGGTAAGTTCGGCCCAATAAGACTCCTAAAACCAACCGCAACTCAAATCACAAGCGGAGACGTAGAAGATTCGGATATATCTAAAAGAATCCTATTGAGAGAAGATCTCGGATTAGTATATCTAAAAGAATCACATTGAGAGAAGATCTCGATTAGATATCTTGGTTTACTAAGGTCAAACTCATTATGAATATGTATAAATAGAGGCTAGGTTAGAGAAGATCGGCTATCTACTCTCTTTGTAATCGCTTCTCATACACTCAATACACATATACTCTCTTGCTCCGTGGACGTAGATATTTTTAACAGATCGAACCACGTTAATTCTTTGTGTTCATTTCGCATTCATTAACCCTAACGAAATTAAGATCGATCACTGGTGCCGTCTGTGGGAACCAAAATTTTATGTTTTCGATCAACCTTTGTTTACAGGGAATCAATCACGACGATGAATACAAGAAGCCTTACATCCAGAGCCGCTACCGCAACAACAACAACAACAACAACGGCGATAGGAGGCGCCGAGCTCGGCTTGGAAAAAGCCCGATCATAGATACGACCCCCGAAGGGCATGTCCAAAGTCTCGATGAGCAAGGCCATCTCATCCTGCATGAAGAAGAAGAGTACCGTACCGAGGGAGGTCGCAACAGCAACCAAGAGGAACCCCTAGCACCGCAGTTAAACCTTGACGAGGCGGTTAAAGGGTTCCTCAAAAACAAGGAGAACTTCCTCCAAGGTACCTCGGAGAACAAGGTCGGCACCATCACGAAGATAGGATGCGAAGCCTCGCAAAGCACGAGGCGGCACAATGAGGTGAATCCCCACCTCCGGATGATGGCGCTCATACCTCTACACGGTTGGAGTCCAAACCGACCGTGCGAGGGACGAGTAACGGGACGGACGTCGTGATCACCGCGGTCGATCCCCATCACTATAACGAGTTCGCCGATTTAACTCGGCATCCTCTACGGGAGATGGGTTCGATGGATACGGAAGATAATTACCCTTTCTCAAACGAAATACTCAACACTTCCTCCCGACAAGTACAGGTGCCGGGCATCGCCCCTATGACGGATCGAGGATCCGCAAAACTTCCTTTCAGAATTCCAGTACAACATGATTAACCAGCGCCTCAACACCATCCACATGTGTAAGCTCTTCCCGGAGTTACTGATCGACAACGCCCACCGGTGGTTCGGCGGTTTACCTCCCGGAGTGTTGGATCTTACCGCGACCTAATGAGAGCCTTTCATCGGTTCTTCCGTAAGCCGAGTCCAAAACGACATCGGCACATCTCCTCACCGTGAGGTAAGGTCGAAGTGAGTCCATCAGCGACTTCATGACCAGGTTCAACAAGGAGAGCCTAAAAGTCGAGGACGTGAACGATCTCCTCATTATCTCGGCCTTCCAAAACGGCATCCTGCCAGGGGCCCTATACAAGGAAATCGCTGGCACGAACCTCGTCTTGCTTTGAGCTGTGGCGCATAGCAGATCGGTTCTCCAAAGCGGACGGGCCGGCGGAAGAAAGCGCGGGCGAAAAGGTGGAACCCTCTGACAAGGGAGAAAAGAGGATGGTCGAGGAGACCGAAGCCAAGGCCGACGAAGTGCCTTGGAAAGGATATAACGTCGCCCGATAGAGTCTAGGCTCGGGCCGCGTAATACCCCGGAGCGACCCCAGTATGCACCCTTGACGAAGTCAAGGGCGGAGATCTACGAGCTCCACATGAACATGTTCGAGAAACCTCGGTCAATGACAGGGGGATCGAAACGCAGATCCAAAGACAAATATTGCTCATTCCATGAGGATTATGGACACGACACTGAGGAGTGCAGAGATCTCATGGTAGACATCGAAAAGCTGGTACAGGACGGAGTCCTTAAAAAGTACCAAGGGCATGGTCGACGAGCTGGTCAGTACGAAGTCCCCCACCGAGGTCAGAAGAAGAGGAAGCAAGAGAAGAGGGGAAACTGTGGCCCTCACAAGAAAGCAAGGCGCGACACTGATGAAGAGGGAGATGACGAACCCCAGTACGATGGGATCATCTCCACCATCACGGGGCTCCCTCGTGGAACTACAAAGTCCTCTCTTAAAATTTGAGGCCCAAGTCCCCATACCAAATAACACAGAAACAAGAGGTTCAAAAGGGACGAGGCAATCACCTTCTCCGAGGACGACCCCGTGCCAACCGTAGTACCCCACCAGGACGCGATGATAATCCAAGCAGTGGTCGCCAACAAGCTAGTAAAGCGCGTGTACGTCGACAGTGGTGCGTCGGTAAGCATCCCTTTTAAGGAATGCTTCGACAAATTGGGAGTGGAGGCACGCCTCACACCAGCTCCACTACCACTACCACTCCGAAGCTTCGTGCAAGAAGAGACGCACCGGGAAGAAATCATTGAACTACCCATCACGGTGGGAAGAGCGTCGACGAGCTCCACCAAGGTGGTACAGTTATTCGTGGTAAGCGCCTACTCGCCGTATAACATCATACTCGGACGGGACTGGCTAAACGCAGTAAGGGCGGTATGCTCAACGTACCATTTGACAATGAAGATCCCCACAAGAGGAGGGGTAGCCGTGATCCGGGGAGATCAGAAACAGGCCAAAGAATGCATGCAGGTCGCCTTAAGAGGTGCAGGGACTTCGGCCCAGTACCCACAGGCATAGCAATTAAAAAAACCCAAGGAGTTGGAACTGGAAAGGACGTCGCCTGCCTCCGACAGCTCGGTAGAGGAGGTCGCACTGTATGAAGACGATCCACTCAAGTTCGTCAAAGTAGGTTATACCGAAGTACTTCAACTAAGAAAACAGATCATCCAACTCCTAAGGGAATTCAGAGACGTGTTTGCTTGGTCACCCCTTGACATGGCCGGAGTCTCACCAAGTATTATCACTCACCGGCTCAATATTGACCCAAGTGTAAAACCAGTTTGGCAAAAGCAGCGGATCTTTGCAGCTGAACGGAATCAGGTCATACATGACGAGGTGAACCAACTATTAAAAGCACGCATACTGTTCGAAATCAAATATCCGACCTGGATAGCCAACCCGGTGATGGTCAAGAAAGGAGGAAGAGGATGGCGAATGTGTATCGATTACACCGATCTCAATAAACATTGCCCAAAGGATTGTTACCCCCTTCCAAATATCGACAAAAAGGTTGACGCTTTGGTCGGATACGAAGTCTTCAGCTTTTTGGATTTATACAAGGGATATCACCAAGTCTTGATGAGTGACGAGGACGCATCCAAAACAGCCTTCATTACGAACTTCGGAGTCTTTGCATATAAGAAGATGCCATTCGGACTCAAGAATGCAGGGGTCACCTACCAAAGAATGGTGGACAAGATATTTCAGCCCTACATAGGTCAGAATGTGGAGGTATATGTAGATGACATCGTCGTCAAGAGTAAAGAGGAAGCCACATGTGTTGCCGACCTCAGGATCGTCCTCGGCTTACTTCGAAAGGTAAACCTAAAGCTAAACCCCCAGAAGTGTACATTCGCAGTTCGGTCTGGAAAATTTTTGGGGTGCTGGGTCTCACAAGAAGGATTAAAAGCCAACCCGTCCAAGGTTCAAACCATTTTGGAGATGAAGATACCGAAGACCATCCACGACGTGCATAAGTTGACGGGCTGCATAGCTGCACTAAGCCGCTTTCTTTCAAAAGCCGCGGATAAGCAGCTCCCATTTTTCAAAATACTCAAAAAGGCTCCGGAGTTCTCCTAGGATGATAAACACAAGTCAGCTTTTGAAGATCTCAAGAACTACCTCGCCAAACTCCACTTTATCCATCCCGAAAGAAGGAGAGGTCCTTTACCTATACCTCGCCACCTCGGACGAAACCATAAGTGCAGTTTTGGTACGAGAGAACGGATGTCGACTCACAGATATTTTATCAGCCGAGCACTAAAAGGGCCAGAAACGAGGTATCAGCCATTGGAGAAGCTCGCCTTGGCATTAGTAAATGCTGCAAGGAGACTACGTCCCTACTTCCATGCATATCTCATACAAGTTATCACCGATCATCCACTTCGACAAGTGTTGACGCCGAAGCTTCAGGGAGAATTGCGAAGTGGGCAATTGAATTGGGCGAACACGCTATATGTTTTTGCCCTCGTCAAGCCATCAAAGGTCAGCCCTTAGCAGACTTCCTTGTAGAGGCTAACCCAGAGAAGCGAAACCTCCGAGTCTACCGGCAATGCCCGTAGGAAAAGCGTATGTTTAGCCCTCGCCCAGGATCTATCTTGGATATTTAATTCACCATACATTGATTATATTCCTAGCATGCGTCTATATAATTAATTGCAACACGTAGGGTTTTCGTGTTTACCTTTGGATCGAAGAGGTCGATGGAGCGAGATGAATGGATCGAGCGGATCGGACTCGTGCTTTGACCTTCCGGGTATCCGGTTGCCCGATCTCGGCGTCGGTGAGGGCGATCTATGGAGAATGCTTCGGAAAATCACCCTTTGCTCTCTTTTTACAATTTTCGAAACTCTCTCCAATACTATGAGGGGGCCGAAAATTCTAGGTTAATTATGTGAGCATTAACCTAGACTTTATCTCATACCTTATATTTATAATGCACTACCTTAATCCCATATGGAAATTACCATAATCCTATATGGAAATTACTATAATCCTATATGGAAAATTACCATACTCCTAGGATTATTACCATACTCTCAGGATTATTACCATAATCTTATATGGAAAGGATCTATGCATATACCATAAATATAATTTTATCCTTGTGGGATAAAGAGAATAAAATCTTGCCTTAGAGAGCATAGATGGGGCGCCGATTTTCACACAAGCTAAAGGGCCTGGATGGGCCAGCCCAGGGATCAAATGCAAGGAATAAAGATGGGCCTCAAATAAATTAATTATCTTATGTTCAGCCCAGAACATAAATTAATTTATAAACATTCGATCATGCCACTAGAGAAAGAATTTTGACTTACCCCTTTATTACCGAAGTTGAGTCGGGCTTGCACTTAGACATTCTGAATCCCGTATTTAAGATATCGAGCGTCCATTAATTATTTATAGCATTCCATTGCTTGAAATAATTAATAACTTCATTTCCTTAAGTAGTACCACTCAACCTTATTATTGTACTTGAGCTAACTCGACTGCGGGGTTTAGTACAATAAACCTTTGAGCTCCTTAAGGGGCGTCATCATCCTAAGCGGATACGGTGACTCGTCTGAGATAACTAGCGTGACATACAAACCTTGCCATCACCCAAGATGCGGAGAATCTTGGGTTAGAACATATAACCCTCACTTGTAACAAGTCAAAGTGATGGACGACCTCATATTCACCTAATACCTTATCGAGGTTTAGATCATCGTAAGTCACCGAGATCTTGGTTCTTCACGACGGTCGAAAGAAGAACACATCTCACCGTGATCCTTCATACGTCGAGGCGTGCCGGCATGAACAAGTAACCAAGTCAGTCACTTCTTATCTATACATGACTATCACAGACAACTCGTCCTCAAGTTGTCTCAGCTGTGAAACTTTTATATCTCATTAAGCTTGACCAATCATACGGACTTACGTGATCTTCTACACACCGTATGATATAACTTATATGAGATAAGGGACACGGATATATGTAATCAAGTATTCATTCGGATAAGATTGTAATAGTGGTAAAGAAACATTGTATACAAGCTCAACCAAACCGCTTTGATTATACAAATCCAACAATCTCCCACTTATACTAAAGCAAACTTTTAGTATACAATGTGTCTCTCTACTAGCTATTACAAACAACCATCACTTTGCTTCTCCCACTTATACAAAAGTTTCCTTTCTAAGTGGGTGCCATCAAGCATAATCGAGTCCTCTAACGTGTCCATCGTAGACTTTTGCGGCGGGCTCTTCGTGAATGGATCCGTTAGATTTTCCGTCGTATCAATCTTTTCAATCAGCACGTCACCTCGTCTAACGATTTCTCGTATGACATGGTACTTTCTCTATGTGTTTGGTCGCTTTGTGGTCCGTGGTTCCTTCGAGTTTGCCATTGCACGAGTTATCACAATGAAACTATGATACTCTTGGGCAAACCGGTACCACATCTAGATCCATGAGGTAGTTCTTGAACCATACTGACCTCCTTAGAAGCCTCCAAGCGGCTACATATTAAACTTCCATGGTAGAGTCCGCAATGCATCGCCGCTGCACTCACTTGAGGATCGGCTCCACCTCCCAAGGTAAACACATAGCAGAGGTTGACTTTTTCTCATCACGGTCGACTTGGAAATCGAGTGCAGTATAACCCAAAGGCATTAGACTATACGCATGGTAAACTAGCCTATAATCTCGAGTCCTTTTCGGTGCCCGAGTATATGCTTTCTTGCGATCAATGAGCTTGTCGAGGTTGGGCGATATCTAGCTACTATGCCACCGCATAGCGAGATATCGGCCTCGTGCATAGCATTGCGTACATGAGACTTCCTCGGCGAGCGTGAACTTGTCTCATTCCTCTATCTCCTTTGCGGTCAAAGGTGATGCGTCTTAGATAAAGGAACGCCATATGCGAAAGGTAGCAATCCTTTCTTGGCGATCGCATACTAAAGCGGTAATCACGTATATCAATGTAAGATGCGAGATAAGCTCAACATTTTCTTCTTGCGATCTCGGTAAACCTTGATCCCAAGAATGTGTTGCATCTCCTAAGTCTTTCATTTGAAACCGATCGGATAGCCAACTCTTTCGTCGATAATGACTTCACGTTGTTGCCAACTAGAAGGATGTCATCTACATAAAGTGCGAAATACCACATCACGTTGACATCTAACCGATACACACAACTCTCGCTAGGCAACTGGGTAAATCCATGGGACTTTACTACCTCGTCAAAGCGTAAGTTCCATGATCGGGAGGCTCGCTAAGTCCATAAATGGACTTCTTAAGCTTCCATACTAGATGCTCTTCACCTTTACCACATAACCTTGAGGTTCTTTGCATATAGATGTCTCTACCTTCCTCAAGGTAACCGTTTAGAAAAGCGGTTTTAACATCCATTTGCCAAACCTCTGGGTTCAGTGGGCTGCTATGGCGGAAGAATTCGATGGACTTAAGCATTTCTCTGAGCGAAAAGGTCTCATCGAAATCGATGCCCTCAATCTGAGTGTACCCTTTTGCCACAAGCACGGCTTTAAAAGCGAAACCTCCATCGGAATCTCTCTTCCTCTTGTATATCCACTTACTACCTATGACTTCCTTGCCATCTGGTAGAGGTGTCTTTTCATATACATCCATAGCCGTTATGGACTCCATTTCTAAGTCCATAGCGGTGTGCCATGATCTTGCATCAATATCTTGTATCGCCTCCTTGTATGTCCATGGGTCGATTATTGCTGTTAGTCTCACAGGACTAAATCAAAGATTCACCCACGAACATAAATCGCTCGGGTTGACGAACAACCCTCCCACTACGACGAGGTTCTCTGAGCACAATAGCAGCGGTGGGTGCAGATACTTGTGGTTCTCTAACTTGCACAACTAGCTGTGTAGGTACCACTTATGCGGTCGGTATCTCGGTGGAACTCGACCCACTTCAATTTCTTGAAGTATCCGTGTCGATCCTCCCACTAGACTCGACATCTCGTACGCTTTGGCCTGTCGGTGGTGGAATACGATCATCTTCTAATACTTGAAGAATGATTTCAACTTTGGACTTATGATTTTTCATATAATCCTCTTCTAAGAATCGGGCATTAGTCTAATGTGACCTTCCGATCTTTAGGACTATAGAATAAACCACCTTCGTTCCTCTAGGATAGCCATAAAACAACGCTGCTCGATCTAGCCTCCAACTTGTCGACCTTCTTGTTCAAGACATGTTCGGATCGCCCCATATCTTTATGTGGCTTAAACTAGGCTTGCGCCCAAACCACAACTCGAAGGGGCCTTTTCGATCGACTTGGGCGGTACTAGATTTAGCAAGTATGCATGAGTCTCTAAGGCATACCCGAGCGAAATAGGTAATGTTGCATAGCTCATCATTGATCTAAACATTTCTAAAAGAGTCCTATTTCTTTGCTCGACACACCATTTTGTTGTGGTGTGCGGTGAAATCTTGTTGGGAGGTAATCCCACACTTCACTAGATAGTCCATAAACTCACATTCTTGAGGTATTCGCCACCGCGATCGAACGTAGTGACTTGATACTTTACCTAGCCGTCTCCACTTCCGCCTTAAACTCTTTGAATTTCTCAAAACATTCGGACTTGCGGTGAAGCGGTATACGTGTCCGTACCTTAGTGTCGTCGATGAAAGTGACAAAATACTGCATACCTCCACGAGCTTGTGGACATCGGTCCACACAGTCGTAATAGACTAACTCCAACATTTCTTTGGCTCTATAACCGCCGCTTTGAAGGGTGCGGTCGACATCTTACCTTCTATACGAGTTCGCGGTGGGAACGGAGTAACCGTGAGATTACCCAACGCTCCATTCTTAGCCGGTCTTTGGAGCCTATTTAGATTGATGTGACCTAATCTAAGATGCCGGAGAAAAGTAGAGTCATCTTCATGAAGAAAACTTTCTCTTTTAGGGTTTGATGAAGATGCAACATAGTTATAGGTATTATGTTTGGCGAAAATAGTATAAAGCGAATTATATAACGTGCAACACGATAACCGTCATTTCTTATGATAGAAACACCACTATAAAAAATAACGAGAATATCCATGAGTAAATAATTTGAAAGCGAAACAAGGTTCCTTAGAAAATCCGGCACATATAAAACGTCTTTCAAAACTAAAGCTGTTTTCTCAAACATAAAGTAACATCTCCAAGCGCAACGGCCTCGACTTTCGCCTCGTTGCCCATGGAATCGCTATCTCGCCATCAAACAGCTCCTTGTCCGCAGGAACCCCGCAGGTGTAACAAACATGATCGATTCTTGCATACCAGTATCTATGTTGGATTTGTATCTTGAAAGCGGTATGGTTGAGCTTGTATACAATGTTTCCTGTAACCACTATTACAATCTCCTATCGATTTGAATACTTGATTGCATATATCATGTCCCTTATCTCATATATAAGTTAGATCATACAGTGTGTAGAAGATCACGAAGTGCGTATGATTGGTCAAGCTTAATGAGATATAAAAGTTTCCACCGTGAGGGCGACTTAAGGACGAGTTGTCGGTTTAGGGCTGCGGTATAGATAAGAGTGACTTGACTTAGTTGCTTGTCTGTCTTTATGCGTCTCGACGTATTGAAGGATCACGATGAGATGAGTTCTTCTTTCTGACCGTCGTGAAGAACCAAGATCTCGGTGACTTACGATGATCTAAACCTCGATAAGGTATTAGGTGAGTATGAGTTGCTGACCATCACTTTGACTTGTTATGAGTGAGGGTTATATGTTCTAACCCAAGATTCTCCGCATCTTGGGTGGTGGCAGTGCTTGTATGTCACGCTAGTTATCTGTATCGAGTCACCGTATCCGTTTAGGATGATGACGTCCCCTTAAGGAGCTCAAAAGGTTTATTGTACTAAACCCTGCAGGTTGAGTTAGCTCAAGTACAATAATAAGGTTGAGTGGTACTACTTAAGGAAATAAAGTTATTAATCGTTTTAAGCAGTCAGATTGCTATAAATGATTAATGGACGTTCGATATCTTAAATCGAGGATTCGTAATGTCTAAGTGCAAGCCCGACTCAACTTCGGTAATAAAGGGTAAGTCGACATTCTTTCTCTAGTGGCGTGATCGAATGTTTATAAATTAATTTATGTTAGAAATTTGAACATAAGATAATTAATTTATTTGAGGCCCATCTTTATTCCTTGCATTTGATCCTGGTTTGGCCCATCCAGTTCGTAGCCGAGGAAAATCGGCCCCTCATGCTCTCGATTGGCAAGATTTTATTCTCTTTATCCCACAAGGATATAATTATATTTATGGTATATGCATAGATCCTTTCCATTAAGATTATGGTAATAATCTTGAGAGTATAAATAATCCTAAGAGTATGGAAATAATCCTAAGAGTATGGTAATATTCCATATAGGATTATGGTAATATTCCATATAGGATTATGGTATCATTCCATATAGGATTAAGGTAGTGCATTATAAATATAAGGTATGAGATAAAGTCTAGGTTAATGCTCATTAATCCAAAGCTAATTTTCGTGCATCTCATAGTGAGCTTGAGAGGATTCTCGAAAATTTAGAAGAGAGATATTGGGTGATTTTCCGAAGCATTCTCCATAGATCGTCTTCACTCGACGTTGGAGATTGGGCAACCGGGATACAGTCCAGAAGGTCAAAGCACGAGTCCGATCCGTTCGATCCGTTCATCCCGTTCGATCCACCTTGACAGATCCAAAGGTAAACACGAGAAAACCCCAACGTGTTGCTATTAATTATATAGACGCATGCTAGGTTTATAATCAATGTATGGTGAATTAAACACCCAAGATGGATCCTCGGGCGAGGGTTAACATACGTTTTCCTACACTGGTATCGAGCACGGGATCGAAATCTTGGCTCTGTTGGATTAATTCACGTTTGATTATTACGTGCGTTATTATAATTGTGGATTTGTCGTTCATCGTGGCTCGTTTGTTGTTGTTGTTGGTTTTTGTTTTTACACCACGAGAAAATCCGTGGTTAGATTAGATTTTATTATGTAAATCTTATCTGTAAAAAGAAGAACGAGCGAACGAACGAAGAACGAAACGACGGGAAAAACAGTAGCTCGGCGATCTTACGGGTGGTTTCTCGCGGCGAGTCTCGCGATCGCTAGAGGCGATCGCGAGGGCTGCGGCGACGGGCGCGTTCGCGCGAGATCCTGGCGCTTAGCGGCGAACTTCGCGATCGCGAGGATTACCCGCGAGGCTGCGCGCGCCGTGCGAGCTAGCGGGCGGCAGGCGGCGTTGGCGCGAGAAACCCGGCGCTGGCGAGCAGTTCCGCGATCGCGAGGTATGGCCGGGCGGCGATGTCTCGGCGGCGCGTTCGGCGCTTGGGCGTGGCGGCGCCGCAGCGTGCTCGGCGGGTCGCGGTCGCATTAGCGACGCGAGGCAGCCCGCATGCGAGCAGCGGGCGGCGGCGCAGGTGGGCGCCGCGGGCTTTGCCCTGGCGCTGCCCAGCAGACTTTTGGGCCGACCGGTCCGACCCGTTTTCGAATTTCCGGTCCGTGCCTGCACGCGAGGCCCATTGTTGAATCCGTCCGTGCGGTGCACGCGAGGCCCGTTTTCGAAGTTTATTTCTGTACTTTGTAAATCTATGTAATAGATTAGATTTAAATGTACAGGTTTCACGATTGGGCCGCGATGAACGTTTTATTTTATTTTATCGTTCATATGCATGTCGTGGATGTTTAAATTATGCAGTAGCATGCTATGTATGTTTATATTACGTTGACAAACCTTTAAGTGTTTTACGTAATTGGATGCGCATAGTAAGCATGCTAGGTTTATCGCGTTTATCAAGCATATTTTAGAATTATGCGAGCATGTTTTACATGTTGAGTTCTATAGAAAAGCATGCTAGGATTACGTGATCTGCATGGACAAACCTTTTGAATAAAAAGACTAAGCAAGCAACCCGACAAATTAATTTTTCAAATTAAAATGTCAAGACCTCCACTTTTTGATCTCTAAACAAAGTGAGACGCACTGTGAGTAAACGTCCACACGCGGCTTGCTTGCACCGCTTATCATAAGTTTGTTAGATGAGATTTCTAAATAAAACATTTTAAATCTATTGAGAAGTGGGAGTTTCATGTAAACGTCCACAGCGTGGCTTGCGTGTGCGATTTTCATAAGTTCTCTAGAGATAGATATAAAATGAGATAACAAAAGAATTTGAATTGAGGCGGTATGGTCCGAGTGAGTATACCAATTCTAAGAATTCATCTTCTGTCGTTAAAATTGTGGTCATTGCTTGACATCACCTCAGTACAACTTCCCGAAGTCCTTCTTGCGATAGTGATGTGATCTAGTAAGGTCGATCATTAATTTCATTTGTCGTAAGGATAAGTTGACATGGATTGAAATTAAGCGACTAAAAGGTATATTTTAGTGCAGTGGGGGGTTCATGTGTAGCGTCCACACGCGTGGCTTGCATGTGGAATTCCTTGGGCGATTGGAGGTTCAATTAATATTGTTTTATCAAAAGGTTACAATATTATTATTCGTAATTATTTGCGATCGTATGCTTATGTGTTTTACATTATCGTTTGAGATATGTCTCTTCGCCCGATTATCAATATGCTCGCACAAAATCCGTTATCCGGTCCAAATTTTATCAGTGGAAGCGAAACATGGAATATGTTCTTATCGTGAAGAACACATGTTTGTTCTCACTACTCCTAAACCCGATGCCTCTTCGGCGGCGTCGACTAATGAGCAGCGAGTCAGCGGACTTTGGAATAAGTCAAACAATATGGCTAAATGCTATATGATGACTCGATGTCGAAGGCTTGCGGTACGACATCGATCGATGGCGACGCGGCGATATTTGGTCAAGTCTCGAGGTAAGTTTGGGCGATCGGATCGGACGATCCGCTTCCACACAATGAGAGAAATCTTGGCGTGTAAGATGGAAGAAGGAAGTTCGGTCCATGAACATGTCTCTCACATGACTCATCTCATGGATAGTCTTGATCGGTTGGGAGGAGGTATTGACCCAGAAGCGGGTCGATATCATCCTCAATACACGCCCAGTCTTTTGAGAACTTTCGGCGTGAATGCGATCATGAGCAAGACCGAGTTTACACTTAGTCGGTTGCTTAATGATCTCGTTCTGCGGAAGGAGTTATGGGAAAAGGAGCACATGCTCTTGCTAGCACATCTAAGGGCCCAAAATTTTCATCGCAAAATGGAAATAGAAAAGGGGTGCGAAAGGTGGTAGAGGCGAGGCAAATAGTGGGAGTAATGGGAACAAGAACATGGTTGCCACGGAGGCTTGAAGAAGCCAAGGAGAAGACAAGTGCTTCAAGTGCGGTAGGCGGGCATTGGAAGGCCAAGTGCCCTATGCTCGAGGCTCAGTACGCCGTTTGCTTTAATGTGAAACATGTTTAGCGACTTGTTCTACCCGTTCTTGGGTAGTAGATCTGAGTATAGCTGATCATGTTTATTACACCTGCGGGGTTCTGCGGACAAGGGAAATTTGATGGCGAGATAACGATCTCCATGGGCAGGCGAAGTCGGCTGTTGCGATTGGAGATGTTCTTTATGTTTTGGGACAACGGTTTTAGTTTTGAAAGGCGTTTATATGTGCGGATTTTCGGTGGAACCTTGTTCTGTTTAATTATTTACTCATGGATATTACATTATTTTTGATAGTGGTGTTTCTATCATAAGAAATGACGAAGTTATACGTGTTGGCACTTTATATAATTAAGCTTTATCTTATTTACGCAAAACATAATACCTATAACTATGTTGCATCTTCATCAAACCCTAAAAGAAAGTTTTCTTAGCAAGATGACTCTACTTTTCTCTGGCGTCTTAGATTAGGTCACATCAATCTAAATAGGATCCAAAGGCGGCTAAGAATGGGCGTTGGGTAATCTCACGGTTACTCCGTTCGGATCTGCGAATCTGTATAGAAGGTAAGATGTCGACCGACCCTTCAAGCGAAGGGTTATAGAGCCAAAGAAATGTTGGAGTTAGTCCATTCGACTGTGTGGACCGATGTCCACACAAGCTCGTGGAGAATGCAGTATTTTGTCACTTTCATTGGCGATTACTCGAGTGCGGATACATATACCGCTTGCGCAAGTGCGAATGCTTTGAGAAATTCAAAGAGTTTAAGGCGGAGGTGGAGCGAAGCTAGGTAAGAGTATCAAGTCACTGCGGTCGATCGCGGTGGCGAATACCTCGATAACGAGTTTATGGACTACCTAGTGAAATGTGGGATTACATCGGTAAGACTTTCACCGGGCACACCACACAAAATGGCGTGTCGGCGAAGAAATAGGACTCTTTTGAAATGGTTAGATCAATGATGAGTTATGCTACATTGCCTATTTAGTTACGGGGTATGCCTTAGAGGCAGTGACATACTTGCTAAATCTAGTACCGTCAGTCGATCGAAAAGACCCGCTTCGAGTTGTGGTTTGGGCGCGAGCCGGTTTAAGCCACATAAGGATATGGGCGATCCGGCACGCGTCTTTGAACAAGAAAGGCGACAAGTTGCGGTAGATCCGGCGCAAGATCTGTTTATTGGCTATCTAGAGGAGCGAAGGTGGTTTATTCTATAGTCCTAAGGATCGGAGAAGGTCGTTATTAGCACTAATGCTCGATTCTTAGAAGAGGACTACATGAAAATCATAAGTCCAAGTTGAAATCATTCTTCAAGAATTAGAAGATGATCGTATTCCACCGATTAGGCCAAAGGTGCGAGATGTCGAGTCTAGTGGGAGGATCGACACGGATACTTGAAGAAATTGAAGAGGGTCGAGTTCCCTTTGGAGATACCGACCGTCTGAAGTGGTACCTACACAACAAGTTGTGCGAGTTAGAGAACCACAAGTATCTGCGCCCACCGGTTGCCATTGTGCACTGTAGAACCTCGTCGTGGTGGGAGGTTGTTGTCAACCCGAGCGATTTATGTTCGTGGGTGAATCTTGGTTTAGTCCCGTGAGACGAACATGCGATAATCGACCCATGGACATCTGAGGAGGCGTCTGAGATATTGATGCAAGATCATGGCACACCGCTATGGACTTAGAAATGGAGTCCATAACGCTATGGATGTATATGAAAAGACACCTCTACCGGATGGCAAGGAAGCCGTAGGTAGTAAGTGGATATCTGAGGAAGAGATTCGATGGAGAGGTTTCGACTTTTAAAGCCGAGCTTGTGGCGAAAGGTACACTCAGTTGAGGGCATCGATTTCGATGAGACCTTTTACTGTAGCAATGCTCAAGTCCATCGAAATTCTTCTAGCCATAGCAGCCCACTTGAACCTAGAGGTTTGGCAAATGGATGTTAAAACCGCTTTTCTAAGCGGTTACCTTGAGGAAGGTAGAGACATCTATGTCAAAGAACACGAAGGTTATGTGGTAAAGGTGAAGAGCATCTAGTATGGAAGCTTAAAGTCCATTTATGGACTTAGCGAACCTCGATCATGGAACTTACGCTTTGACGGTAGTAAAGTCCTATGGATTTACCAGTTGCTAGCGAGAGTTGTGTGTATCGGTTAGATGTCAGCGGTGATGTGGTATTTCTTGCACTTTATGTAGATGACATCCTTCTAGTTGGCAACAACGTGAAGGCATTATCGGGCGTAAAGAGTTGGCTATCGATCAGTTTCAAATGAAAGACTTAGGAGATGCAGCGTACATTCTTGGGATCGAGGTTTCAAGATATCGAAGAAGAAAATATTGAGCTTATCTCGGGCGTCTTACATTGATCTGTGATTACTCGTTTTAGTATGCGGACCGCCAAGAAAGGATTGCTACCTTTCGGAGACGTGGCGTTCCTTTATCTAAAAGCATGATCACCTATATTACAAAGGAGATAGAGGAAATGAGACAAGTTCCTTGCAACTTCGCCGTGGAAGTCTCATATACGCAATGCTATGCTGCGAGGCCGAATATCTGCTATCACGGTAGGCATAGTAGCTAGATATCGATCTAACCTGGACAAGCTCATTGAATTGCGATAAAGCATATACTCAAGTACACGAAAAGGACTCGAGATTATAGGCTGGTTACCATCGAGATAGTCTAATGCCTTTGGGTTATCTGAGACTCGGTTTCAAGTGGCCGTGATGAAAAAAGTCGACCTCGGGCTATGTGTTTACCTTGGGAGGTGGAGCCGTATCTGGCGGTGGCGGCGATGCATGCGGACTCTACCATGGAAGCCGAATATGTAGCCGCCGGAGGCTTCAAGGAGGCTGTATGGTTCAGAACTACCTCATGGATCTAGATGTGGTACTGGTTTGCCCAAGAGTATCATAGTTTCTTGTGATAACTTTCGGTGCGATGTAAACTCGAAGGAACCACGGACCCACAAGCGACCAAACACATAGAGAGAAAGTACCATGTCATACGAAATCGTTAGGCGAGGTGGCGTGCTGATTGAAAAAGATTGATCTGACGGAAAATCTAGCGGATCCATTCACGAAGAGCACCGCAAAAAGTCTACGATGAACACGTTAGAGGACTTGGATTGCGCTTGATGGCACCGCTTAGAAAGGAAACTTTTGTATAAGTGGGAGAAGCAAAGTGATGGTTGTTTGTAATAGCTAGTGAAAGACACATTGTATACTAAAAGTTTGCTTTAGTATAAGTGGGAGATTGTTGGATTTGTATCTTGAAAGCGATATGGTTGAGCTTGTATACAATGTTTCCTGTAACCACTATTATAATCTCTGTCGATTTGAATACTTGATTGCATATATCATGTCCCTTATCTCGTATATAAGTTAGATCATACGATGTGTAGAAGATCACGAAGTACATATGATTGGTCGGCTAATGAGATATAAAAAGTTCCTGGTGAGGCGACTTAAGGGCGAGTTGTCGGTTTAAATTGCGGGTATAGATAAGTGACTTGACTTGGTTGCTTGTCTGTCTTGATGCGTCTACGGCGTATTGAAGGATCACGATGAGATGAGTTCTTCTTTTGTCGACCGTCGTGAAGAACCGAGATCTCGGTGACTACGATGATCTAAACCTCGATAAGGTATTAGGTGAGTATGAGTTCTTGACCATCACTTTGACTTGTTATGAGTGAGGGTTATATGTTCTAACAATTCTCGCGTCTTGGGTGGTGGCGATCTTGTATGTCCGCGCTAGTTATCATGTCAGTCACCGTATCCGTTTAGGATGATGGCGTCCCATAAGGAGCTCAAAGGTTTATTGTACTAAACCACTGCGGTTGAGTTAGCTCAAGTACAATAATAAGGTTGAGTGGTACTACTTAAGAAATAAAGTTAATGTCGTTTAAGCGATCGATTACTATAAATGATTAATGGGCGTTCGATATCTTAAATCTGAGGATTCGTAATGTCTAAGTGCAAGCCCGACTCAACTTCGGTAATAAAGGGGTAAGTCAACATTCTTTCTCTAGTGGCATGATCGAATGTTTATAAATTAATTTATATTACGGGTGAACATAAGATAATTAATTTATTTGAGGCCCGTCTTTATTCCTTGCATTTGATCCTGGTTGGCCCATCGGGCCGTAGCCAAGGAAAATCGGCGCCTCATGCTCTCAATTGGCAAGATTTTATTCTCTTTATCCACGAGGATATAATTATATTTATGGTATATGCGTAGATCCTTTCCATATAAGATTATGGTAATAATCTTGAGAGTATGAAAATAATCTAAGAGTATGGAAATAATCCTAAGAGTATGGTAATATTCCATATAGGATTATGGTAATATTCCATATAGGATTATGGTATCATTCCATATAGGATTAAGGTAGTGCATTATAAATATAAGGTATGAGATAAAGTCTAGGTTAATGCTCGTTAATCGAAGCTAATTTTAGTGCATCTCATAGTGAGCTTGAGAGGATTCTCGAAAATTTAGAAGAGAGATATTGGGTGATTTTCGAAAGCATTCTCCATAGATCGTCTTCACTCGGCGTTGGAGATTGGGCGGCCGGGATCTGATCCGGAAGGTCAACACGAGTCCGATCCGTTCGATCCGTTCGTCCCGTTCGATCCGCGCCCAGCGGATCCAGGTAAACGAAAACTGGCGTGTTGCTATTAATTATATAGGCGCGTGCTAGGTTTATAATCAATGTATGGTGAATTAAACACCAAGATGGATCCTCGGGCGAGGGTTAACATCGTTTTCCTACAATCTACTACCGAGAATGGGTAGAACAAGTCGCTAAACATGTTTCGTTACTAAAGCAAGCGGCGCCTTGAGCCTTGAGCATAGGGCACTTGGCCTTCAATACCCGATCTTACCGCGCTTGAAGCACTTGCCGCCTCCTTTGGCTTCTTAGCCTCCGGTGCTGACCATGTTCTTGTTCCATTCTCCCACTTTATTTGCCTTGCCTCTTCCACTTTGGTACCCGCTTTTCTATTTCCATTTTGCAACGAAAATTTTGGGCCCTTAGAT
The DNA here is from genome assembly GCA_036937905.1 of Salvia rosmarinus. NCBI lineage: Eukaryota > Viridiplantae > Streptophyta > Magnoliopsida > Lamiales > Lamiaceae > Salvia > Salvia rosmarinus. Next base: position 92,403,017 of record CM072819.1, read on the forward strand.
GTGCTAGCAAGAGCATGTGCTCCTTTTCCCATAACTCCTTCCGCGACCACGAGATCATTAAACAAGCTGACTAAGTGTAAACTCGGTCTTGCTCATGATCGCATTCTGTAAGTTCTCAAAAGACTTGGCGGTGTATTGAGGATGATATCGACCTTGGCTTCAACCAAGTCAATACCTCCCCAGCTGATCAAGACTATCCATGAGATGAGTCATGTGGGAGACATGTTCATGGACGGACTTCCTTCTTCCATCTTACGCATGATTTCTCTCATTATGTGGGCGGATTTGTCCGATCCGGCCCAAACTTACTCTCGAGACTTGACCAAAAATCGATCGCGTCTACCATCGGTGATCTGCGTTTACAAACCTTTGGACATAGTAGTCATCATATAGCATTTAGCCATATTGTTTGACTTATTCCAAAGTGCATGACTCCATTGCTCATTAGTCGATCGTCGATGGGCATCGGGTTTAGGAGTAGTGAGAACAAACATGTGTTCTTGATAAGAACATATTCCATGTTTCATTTCCACTCGATAAAATTTGGACGGATAGCGGTTTTGTGCGAGCATATTGATAATCGGCGTAAGAGACATATCACGAAGCGATAATGTAAACACATAAGCATCTGATCGCATATAATTCGTAACAATAATATTGTAACCTTTTGATAAAACAATATTAATTGAAACCTCCAATCGCTGAGGAATCCCGCATACAAGCCCGCAGCGTGTGGGCGTTTACATGAACCCCTCGACCGGACTAAAATATACCTTTTAGTCGTTTAATTTCAATCCATCGACTTAACCTTATGACAAATAAAATTAACGATTGGACCTTATAGACCACGTCACTATATCAAGAAGGTACTTGGCGGAAGTTGTACTGAGGTGATGTCTAGCATTGACCACAATTTTACTTGAGAAAATGAATTCTTAGAATTGGCATACTCACTCGGACCATACAGCTTCCAATTTAAATTCTTTTGTTATCTCTTTTATATCTATCTCTAGAGAACTTATGAAAATCTTATCACGAAGCCGCACGCGTGTGGGCGTTTACATGAAACTCCCACTTCTCGATAGATTTAAAAGTTTTATTTAGAAATCTCGTCTAACAAACTTATGATAAGCGGTGCAAGCAAAGCCCGCGGGTGGGCGTTTACTCACGATCGCGTCTCGCTTTGTTTAGAGATAAAAAAGTGGAGGTCTTGACATTTTAATTTGAAAAATTAATTTGTCGGGTTGCTTACTTAGTCTTTTTATTCAAAGGTTTGTCCATGCGGATCACGTAATCTAGCATGCTTTTCTATAGAACTCAACATGTAAAACATGCTAGCAGAAATTCTAAAATATGCTTGATAAAGCGCGATAAACCTAGCATGCTTACATGCGCATCAATTCGTAAAACACTTAAGGTTTGTCGGCGTAATATAAATATACATAACATGCTACTGCATAATTTAAACATCCACGACATGCAAATGAGCGATAAAAATAAAATAAAAGCGTTCGCCAGCCGATGATGAAACACTGCACATTTATATCTAATCTATTACATAGATTTACAAAGTCTGAAATTAAACTTGACAGACCTCGTCGTGCAGACACGGACGGATTCAACGGGCCTCGCGTGCATGGGCATGACAGGACGGGCTGGGTTGGTTGGAAAAGCGGTGCGGGCGGGTCATTGTCTGTCTTGCCGCGAGCTGAAGGCAAGAGCCCAGCCCGCGCCGACCTTACTGCGCCGCTTGCCGCGTGTTCCTCGCGGGCTTCTCTCATGATATGCCAATGGCGACCGGACGGCTGCAGCGTCTTGCGCGCACCCACGCCGGCGTGAACATCTGCCGAGATGTCATCGCCCGTGACGAAACTTCGCGACCACGAGTGCCTCATGGCCTTCCGGGTTTCGCGTCGAGCAGCCCATCGCCCGCTAGCTCGCTTCGCCGCGTTCTTCGCGGCGAATCTCGCGACCACTCGCTTCGCGCGTGGCGCCGAGGATCTCGTCTTGCGAATGCGCCCGTCGCCCGCGCCTCGCGCGATCGCCTCTCCGACCGCGAGGCTCGCTTCGCGAAACCGTCGAGGGGCTGAGACACTGTTTTCCGTCGTTTCGTTCTTCGTTCTTTCGTCTTCGTTCTTCTTTCTGAGATAAGATTTACGAATAAAATCTAATCTAACCACGGATTTTCGTGGTGTAACAACAAAATCCGACAAAAAATAAGCGAGCCACGATGAGCAGCGGATCCACAATTAATAAAAGCGCGCGTAATAATCAAGCGTGAATTAATCCAGCGAGCGAGATTACGATCCCGGGCTCGATACCAATTAATAGGAAAAGCGTATGTTTAGCCTACTGTAGAGGATCTATCTTGGATATTTAATTCACCATATATTGATTATATTCCTAGCATGCGTCTATATAATTAATTGCGACACGTGGGAGTTTTCGTGTTTACCTTTGGATCTGAAGAGGTCGATGGAGCGAGATGAATGGATCGAGCGGATCGGACTGGGTGCTTTGACCTTGGGGTTGTATCCGGTTGCCCGATCTCCAGCGTCGGTGAGGACGATCTATGGAGAATGCTTGAAAATCACCCTTTGCACTCTTTTTACAATTTTGAAACTCTCTCGATACTATGAGGGGCGAAAATTCTAGGTTAGTATGTGAGCATTAACTTAGACTTTATCTCATACCTTATATTTATAATGCACTACCTTAATCCCGTATGGAAATTACCATAATCCTATGGAAATTACTATAATCTATATGGAAAATTACCATACTCCTAGGATTATTACCATACTCTCGGATTATTACCATAATCTTATATGGAAAGGATCTATGCATATACCATAAATATAATTATATCCTTGTGGGATAAAGAGAATAAAATCTTGCCTTAGAGAGCATAGATGGGCGCCGATTTTCACCTGACTAAAGGGCACTGATGGGCACCAGAGATCAAATCTGAGGAATAAAGATGGGCCTCAAATAAATTAATTATCTTATGTTGACCCGAACATAAATTAATTTATAAACGTTCGATCATGCCACTAGAGAAGAATGTTGACTTACCGCTTATTAGAAGTTGAGTCGGGCTTGCACTTAGACATTCTGAATCCCGTATTTAAGATATCGAGCGTCCATTAATTATTTATAGCATTACGGGCGAAATAATTAATAACCATTATTAAGTAGTACCACTCGACCTTATTATTGTGCTTGAGCTAACTCGACTGCGGGGTTTAGTACTGATAAACCTTTGAGCTCCTTAAGGGGCGTCATCATCCTAAGCGGATCGGTGACTCGTCTGAGATAACTAGCGTGACATACAAACCTTGCCATCACCCAAGATCGGAGAATCTTGGGTTAGAACATAACCCTCGCCCCATAACAAGTCAAGTGATGAATGACAACATATTCACCTAATACCTTATCGAGGGTTTAGATCATCGTAAGTCACCGAGATCTTGGTTCTTCCGTGACGGTCGAAAGAAGAACACATCTCACCGTGATCCTTCATACGTCGAGGCGTGCCCGGCATAGACAAGTAACCAAGTCAGTCAACTTATCTATACTCAACCTATCACAGACAACTCGTCCTCAAGTTGTCTCGGTGTGAAACTTTTATATCTCATTAAACTTGACCAATCATACGAGACTTACGTGATCTTCACACTGTATGATCTAACATATATATGTGATAAGGGACACGGATATATGTAATCAAGTATTGATTCGGATAGGAGATTGTAATAGTGGTAACGAGAAACATTGTATCAAGCTCAGCAAGCGCTTTATGTATACAAATCCAACAATGCGGCCCCGAACCCATCAAGGAATCATCAAAGGAATTGCTGGCAAATCTATATGGATGGAGCTTTGGGAAAATGGGTATGTGAGGCGGACATCTTACTTACAGGACGAGATGGCGAGATCACCCTCGCGCCGGTTCACATTAAAAATCACGAATACGAAGTGGAATCTGAGACCTTAATTCGGGACTTCGCTAGCTCAAAGTCTTGAGATACAAGCCGTGCAAGTTCACAGTGACCCCCAAGTCGTAGTAAGCCACATGTTGGGAAAGTCTGAGGCAAAGGCAGGATGAAGAAATACCTTGAAAAAGCCAAGCACACTGCAACAATCTTTCTCATATTTCCGGTTGGTTCGCATCGAGGAGGAAAATAGCCGGTGACATCTTAAGCAAATTGGCCTCGTCGTCAGCGAGCCCGCGATGAAAAGAAGTCGAAATAGAAGCATAGGCGATCTTGATGCGAAGCTAGATCAACATAGTCTCGATGAAGAACCCAGTTGGATGACTCCCATTCAACAATACTTGGAGAAGGCGAACTACCCATGGCGAGACTAGGGCTAGGAAAATCTTGAGCAAATCTTTCGATATATCTTGGGCGAAGAATTCTCTGAAAATCATACCTCGACCTCTCCTAAGGTGTTTGGGTCGAGCCAAGAGTTGATTCGTACTATGAGAATGTACATGAGGGGATCATGTGAAAGTCACATAGGACCGCGCCTTATCGAAGAAAGTCATGCGATGGGGATACTATTGGCGGCGATGTTCGAAGACTCAATTAACCTCGTGAAGAAGTGTCAGGGTGCCAAATTCATGGAAGCGTGCCGAGGCTACCTCAAGCAACCTCGTCGACATCAAAGCCCTTGGCCATTTATGCAATGGGGATTGATATTGTAGGCCCTTTGCAAAGCTCGAGGCGGTTCAATTCACGATTGTCGCGATCATTACTTCACGAGAAGTGGTAGAAGCCGAACCCTTGGTGAAAATCACAAGCAAAAGCATACTTAACCGTGCGGAAGAACATCGTGTCGCTTTGGCATCCCTCGTATCCTCGTCTTGGATAATGGGACATAGTTCGCGGATAAGGTATTGAAAGAATGGTGTCGAGAGCTCGGATCAACAAAAATTCACCTCGGTGGCTCATCCTCAAGCAAATGGTCAAACCGAAGTCACCAGCAGGACAATCGTGAAAGGACTCAAAACTTGCCTCGATCGAGTGAAGGGCGATTGGGTAGAAAACTTGTCTCAAGTCTTATGGTCGCGTCAGTATAACACCTCGGACATCAAGCGGAGAAACACCCTACTGGTTTGGTGTATGGAACGAGCGATAATCCTGCGAGATCGGTATACCGAGCCCTACACCACCCAACTCTCGGTGAAGTAAATGGGGAGAATCTCTGGCCCGACCTAGATGCCTTGAAGAAAGAGACCTACTACATTAGAAAAGCTCGGTACAAGCAACAAGTAGCTCGGTATTACAACCGGTGTGAAATCCAGCAGTTCAAGTAGGCGACCTCGTACTTCAAAATAGTGAAGTCGATAAAACCATAAGCTAAACCAATTGGAAACCACATGGGAAGAGCCGTACGAGTTGAAGAAGTCCTCGGAAAAGGGTCGTATAAGCTCGCCCATATATCCGGTGAGCAAATACCCAATCGTGTACATCATTCGTCTCGAGAGATATTTTGCATAAGTGTCAAAGGTTGAGTCGTATGGTCGTGTCTTTGAGTCTTTTTACATTTGTTCACGTCGTATTTTATTAATAAAATCTTTTTCTTGCATATTTCATTTGTCAACATGCATACTACCTCTTCCCCATTATATATTACCCTCTGGGAGGGCGAATTACCCTCGAAGGAGGGCGAACTACCTTACGTTTAATTACGGGATGAACTATAAGCGTGAGGGGACCACCTATCGATACTTCTCGACAAATAAGGAACCTATACCTTCGTTTATTTTGAGGATGAATTACCTCCGTTTAATCACGAGGGCGAACTACCTTCGTTTATTCGAGGATGAATTACCTCCGTTTAATCTGAGGATGAACTACCCGTTTATTACGAGGATGACCTACCTTCGTTTGATTACGAGGGCAGAAATGTATACAGCGTTTTCAACACAAAGCAAAGAAAAATTCATTCTTATTTCCAAGTATACAATGCATACATTACGAGGGCGATGAAGGCCGGAGGTGGGAAAAGCTAAGCGATCCGTAGAAAGTCGGGGGTTTAATAGCTCATCTATGCTAACCCTATCCCTATCTACCTAGTCCTCGATCGGCGCGCCGGAGTTCGGCCAGCTCGACCTCATGCCTGCCATGATCGACCTCGGCCGCTTCGATGACACATGACCACAGGCGCTTTCGATGGGCGACGCCTCTCTTGCATATAAAACTCTCGAAAAATATCTCGACATTCCCGTCGTCGGGAGAAGAAGAAGCCTCGGCGAGAGGAGGAGCTTCGGCGACGAAGAAGCTCGGTCGTGAGCGAGCACCCGTTCGAGAAAGGATAGCGAACTCTGACGGTCTTGTACAAGCCACCTATTTTCTTGATTCGACATATTGCTCTGAAATTGTCGGAGTCAGGCCGTACTCGCCTATATCTCGAGCAGCGGGTTGCGAGCTATGAAACTTTAGCCGGCCTCGAGATAGTCGTTCCACCACCTCGATGGATAACAGCCTCGTATTGACGTAACCATCGACGACCGATTTGGCCTTATCTCCGCGATCTCGAACTTCTCCTCCAACTCCAGGTCGGACTGAGCTCGTCAAACTTCTCTTGAGAAGGCTGAATTTGACACGGCCTCACTCCACATGCGGTTTGCCTCAGTGAAGTACCTCGACCTCGCTTAGATTCGAGGCAGAGTCGATATTTTGATTTGATCCAACCAAGGCGATACATCGACAAGTTCGGAGAAGGCGGAGGCAAAAGCAATGAGACAGATTTCTTCCATAAAATTTGGGAATTTTATTAAAGCTTTTAAAGCGGAATTTGTCGATACATATACATTTACAAAAAAAAAAGAGGATCGGTGACCCTCGGTGACTCCTCGCTCGAGCTCATCGGCGTCGGCCTCTCCAGGAGCTCCGAAGCCTTGGCCTCCTCCAGCTCGAAGCCTCGCCGGCTCCCGAGCTCGAAGCATGGCCTCCTTGCCGGCTCATTGTGCCGTCTACGCTCTTCGCGACCTCGGCGGCAGCGTCGCCCTTGGCCCTTAGCGATCGGTCATTATGGCCTCGATCGGAGGGTCCCGATCCACCGACGCGAGCGAACTCACTCGTGGTCGGCAAGGTCGAGAGAGGGCGTCGGGTTCGCTGCCGATGGCGAAGCTCTTGAGCCTTGACAAGGACCTCGGCATAAGCCAGCGGCGGGCCTCGTCCCAATCCTTTCATACCGTACTTGGATTTATCAAATCACGGGTGATCTCGGCAACTTCATCTAGAGTGGCGGCCACCACTGAGTGTTCGGGACCTCGGCCGAATCGCCCGTGACCAGAAACTCCTCGACAAGAACAACCTCTCCGCAAAGGCGCGGGCTTCTCTCTGGGGTCGCCACCTCGGCCTCCCGGCGTCGGCGGCCTCAGCCTCGACCTTCAACAGGCCGACTTCAGCCTCCCGCGACCTCGGCCCTCACCACCGCCGCCTCGGTCGCTTTCTCCACCTCTGCGCCTCGGCGGACCGCCCGCAGCCATGGCCTCGCTTCTTGGCTGCGTGCGAGCCTTCGCTTGACCTCGGATCTTCAGGGCCGATGAGGGTCTTCCCTCCTCCAACTCCACAGGAATCTTGAGCCACTTGGTGAGGCCGGGCGGCGGCGTCACCCGGATATTACGCCGCCGAAAAGCTCGATCTTACAACCTCGGCCCCGCATGCGGTGGTCACCCATGTTAACAAACTATATCGAGGCATAACTGGGTGGCGTATAAACAAATGCATTAACTCGGGAAGGATCGATGTGCGGCACGAGTGCAAGCGATCTCGTGGTCCTCGTCGTCGGCATGAGGAGATACCACGTGCGCTTTCCTTGAAGGCGTGGCTTGGTTGAGGCGAATGCAAGCTCATGCAACTTCGCATTTTCTCGGGAGAGGCTCGGCCCGCGCCGTCGATGCTAAGGTGGAGGCTCGTGACGAGGCTCGACCTCGTCCTCTTTTCCCTCTAAGAAAGTCCACTGCAAAGTTGAAATAAATCTGGTTACAACATAAACAGTCGACCAAGGCGGAAAAGTAATAAGGGGCCTCACCTTCACGGTTCTACCAGTGTCGGGATCATAAGGAGCTCGGCCCGCCAAGCGAGCTCGGCCTCGGTAAAAACATCATCGACTTGGCCGACCCTTTTCAATGCCTCCATAAAGTCAAGGGCGTAAGTCGGCGACCACGTCCGCCCGACTTCTCGGTGTTCGAGATGAACTCGAGGAACCCTCGGCCGGAGAAGAAGAACCTTACGCGATTGAATCTTTGACCGTTTTCAATTTGAGCCACGACGGGTGATATATAATACCACCGAGCTAGACTTGAATTGGAAAACCTAAGGATCAGCCCTAGGGTGAAAGGATGATTATGCTCGACCTCGTCCTCTTTTCCTCTAAGAAAGTCCACCGCAAAGTTGAAATAAATCTGGTTACAACATAAACACGGTCAACCAAGGCGGAAAAGTAATAAAGGGGGCCTCACCTTCACCGCTCTACCACTCAGTCGGGATCATAAGGGCTCGACCCGCCGACGAGCTCGACCTCGGTAAAAACATCATCGACTTGGCGACCCTTTCAATGCCTCCTCGAAGTCACGGAAGGTCGTCGGCGACCACATCCGCCGACTTCTCGGTGTTCCGGATGAACTCGAGGAACCCTCCGGCCGTGAAAAGAAGAACTTACGCGATTGAATCTTTGACTTGTTTTCAATTTGAAGCCACGACGGTGATATATAATACCACCCGAGCTAGACTTGAATTGGAAAAACTAAGGATCAGCCCTAGGGTGAAAGGATGATTATGCCGATGGGCATAGATGCGAGCCCGTCATTGCCGAAATGAGTTTGGCATTATTTGGGCTAGAGGAATGCGAACATTCGTTGAAGTTCGATATAAGCGGAAGGAAAGGAACACGAAGACCGGACTTGAGGCTGTCTTCGTAGACTGTAACAAATCCAACCGGAGGGGCGCATGCCCTATCCTTCGATCGGGGAACGACCAGCCCCATAGATGGTGGAACAAAAAAGTAGTAGCAAGCTCTACTATTTCAGAGGATACTATACACGAAGGAAAGGTGAAAACCTTACCAAAATCCCTCAAAGGGGGAAAAAATAAATTACGACATAGGGGCAGGAGAATCAACCGTATGAGACTTCTAAAACCATTGCGAATCCGGTGGCGGCGACGACAAACACGACCATCATGGCGTGAGACTCCTCATAGAAAGAAGACAAAGCCATAAAAAATAACTTACTGGTTTTGTGTAAGAAATCGAAAAAGATGGCACTGAACTCTGCGAAAACGACAATGGCGAAAATACTGACAGTTGAACTTTTTCAGAAGACATAGTTTTTGAGGAATTTGAAAGTGGGATACGAAAAAGTGAAATGGAAAAAGGCGTATCATGGAAGTTATTCCCCCAATGTGCACTTTATCGAGAAACCAACCGCTGTACGCATTAAATGAAGGTGACGGGTTCCGTGTTCGACATCAGTAGGACATCCCACGTTCGACCTCGGCACGACGTTGCACATTGATCGATGTCGTATATCCGACCTCGACAAGAGATTACGTAATCAACCTCGGCCGGGCAAAGCCGTGCGATGTAAACTTGCGAGAATACCTCGGCGGGACGGTAAACATACAACCGGCGAGCGCCTCGGCGAGGCAAGGCGAGCGACACAACATGACTATACACACTCACTTCGCGGATCACGAGTTTGAAGAAGCACAATAGAACCGTTGTCCCCGTCCATCACGACCTCACTTCCGTCTTTTTTTTTTTGGGGGTGATGTGATAGAATACGACCCAACTACTAGGCCCAAGCATCAGGCCCAATATAAATGAGCCCCGACATTAAGCTCGGCCCAAGAAGACTCCTACAACCAACCGCAACTCAAATCACAAGCGGATACGTAGAAGATTCGAGTATATCTAAAAGAATCCTATTGAGAGAAGATCTCGGATTAGTATATCTAAAAGAATCCTATTGAGAGAAGACTTGGTACTATGGTCGAACTCATTATGAATATGTATAAATAGATGCTAGGTTAGAGAAGATCGGCTATCTACTCTCTTTGTAATCGCTTCTTATACACTCAATACACATATACTCTCTTGCTCCGTGGACGTAGATCTTTTTAACAGATCGAACCACGTTAATTCATTGTGTTCATTGCGTATTCATTAACCCTAATGAAATTAAGATCGATCACGGTGCAATATCATGTTCTAAATACAATTGAAGACCAAACAATATAGCTTCTAGTCGACCCATTAACACATTATCGCAATCTTTCTAGACATACTAATTAATAATTTTTGATGAGGGCATATGCTTCTTTTGAGCATTTCTGGATTAAAATGTTTGTAGAATCCTCTCTCAACTCTCAATCTAATGTTAAATATGTTTTCTTTTCTTTTTTTCTTTTGAAAAAATGACGTAAATGAGAATGTAATTGCCAATTAAATTTTTGTGGCATTTTTTTTTTTTTGCCGCAGATACTCTTTCCCTCGGGCACACATGCAAATCTATACTTTCGCTGATTAATGGATAACGTAATCTTTATCTAAATGAATAATCATAGCATGACTTTTAAAACATTGTAACAGTCATTTGTTTTTAAATATTACATCGTCTTCAATTTGAATTGCATCTTACTATCCGTAAAACACGGTCATAATGATACACGCGTCGAACAAAAAAAAAGTAAAAATGGGAAAGCTGTCATTTTAGAAGTTAAATGATACTACAATTACAAAGTTTTAGAAATTACTCCATCCGTCCATCAAATTCATTCATTGATTTTGGTGACACGAGTTTTAATAAATTGTAATGAATATAAAGTAAGAGTTTGTAAAAAGGTGGATCATGCGGATAATAAATCAGTATATTAATGGATAATGGATGTAAAAATGTGGCCATGAGTGTTTTTTTTGTAAATAAGTGAATATGTTTAGGATAAAAATATAAAGTTGATGTTCCAAAAAAGGAAAGTAAATATTTTTTATGGATAGACCAAAATAGAATTAAATGAACGTATTTGGTGGACGGAGTGAGTATATTATAGTTGTAACTATTTATGATATTAGTAACAATTTAGGAGTTTTCTTTTTTATCTAAAAAACAAATTAAAAGTTTTATGTTTTGAACCAAGGATTATTAAATGAATAGGAATCACAACTTTTGACTCATTGCAAAATTAAGCACAGATCTCAAAACGCGGGTTTCCATCTAATTAACAAAGCGTCCCTTTTAAACTTATGATTTCGCTCGGACATGCACAAGTAGATTATATATAAGCATCGCAGTTACAACCCTAAAATCTAAATCTATCCCCCAATTTAAAAGATCTGCAAAAAAAAAAAATGGAACTGTTGGAGAAGGCCAAGAACTACGTCTCCGACAAGATGGCGAACGTGCCAGTGCCGGAGGCGACGATCGCGGACGTCGATCTGAAAGGCCTCGGCCTCGACGGAATCACTCTCCTCGCCAAGGTCTCCGTCTCCAACCCCTACGCCGTCCCGATCCCGATCGGCGAGATCGCCTACGCCGTCAAGAGCAACGAGAGGGTTATCGCCTCCGGCACCATCCCCGACCCCGGATCCCTCAAGGCCAGCGACAGCACCCTGCTGGAGGTCACCGTCAAAGTGCCGCACAGCGCCGCCGTCAGTCTGGTCCGCGACATCGGCGGTGACTGGGACATTGATTATTGCTTGGAGCTGGGGCTGATCATCGATCTCCCCGTGGTCGGGAACTTCACGATTCCGATTTCGTATAAGGGTGAGATGAAGCTGCCCTCCGTTTCTGACTTTTTCTCTGGGACATCGGGTGAGACTAACGAGAAAGTTGAGATGAAATAGAAATGTTTTTGGTTTTTCTTTTATGTGATAATGTTAATTTTAGCAGATATCACAGTGGATTGATAATGAAATTCTCTTTCTCCACGTTTCTTTGCATGGATAGGGAGAATGTAATAAAGGAGTATTTCATCTGTTATCTTTTTGGGTTTATTTCGTTCCTATCTAACCTTTTATCTTATTTTATTTGCCGACTCCATTAGGCGGTCTGACATATGTATCTTGCGTTTTGTTGAAATGTTTGTGGCCAATTTATTTAGTTTTTATTTCCATTTGACCACACTCTTTTGAGATTCATACATGATCAGTAAAGATTAACCATGTGAAGGAAACGTTTATTATTAATTTTTTGATCAACTAAATACAAAATTTAAAGACCGTATCATGATCGATTCGATCCAAGACCTTTAACATCATACATTAACCATTCTATCATATTAATTTTTATTAATACTGAAAGCACACAGTTTACGGATAGAGAATTGCAGGGGCCGAACCAACTGAGGGGAGGAGAAAATAGAAAAATGAAAAACAGAAAATGATTTGTGGCCATTACAACGGGTGTAACCGAACTGAATAATAAGAATTTTTATTTATTAATTATATTTAAGATATATACAAGATTCATAAATTGTAAACAAGCACAATAAGTATAAAAAAATACTATCATTTTATATTCTGAATTCGACGATTCGAAATTAGAGTAAAGTACATAATCAACTTTTTTCAAATCTACTCTATAGATCTTTCCTAGTGGCTGATAGCTAAATCTATCAATCGGTGTCTGGTTTAAAAGAATTTATCATATAACTAGCTTTCTTTCTTTTTATGGAGGGAAATCATATGACTTTTTGGAACTACCTACATCCATAATATAACCAATAACACAAATTTTTGATCTCTTTCTTCCACATTATAATGTACAATTTAATTTAATTTAATTTCTACTTTCATCAATAACATCAACCGAACTTAAGCTATATTTCTTTTTTATTTTATTTTTAAGTAAGTATATCTATAATAAGTTTTATTTAATTTAAAATTCATAATTTATTAAAATATTATGATACAATTAAAATGTATGTGACTTGTACAACTTGATAAGTTTTTATCGTGTAGGTATTTATAAATACTTTTGGACATTGAATTTCATTTTTATACATCTGACTAGTACAACTTAATAATTGCTTTTGTCTTGCTGACCATTTGATTTTCAAATTGATCTATGCATGTCGACATTGATGTACAAATGCTTTTGGACATTAGATTATATTTTTGTGCATTTGACTTGTACAACTTTATTGTGGCTTTTGTAGACCAGTTGCTTTTAAAATTGATCTATGCATGTCGATCTACAACTTCATAATAGTTTTTAGACTGTAAACAACGAATTACGTAAATATTACATAAATTGAAATCACATAAACTAAAATTACATAAATTGGAATGACATAAAATAAAATTACATAAACATAAAATTACTTAAATAAAAATTACATAAACTAAAATTATATGAAAATAAGAAGAGTCATTGTCCAAATACATTTGCCATTAGTTTGCTTTTAACTCTTCTTCTTCTTCTTCTTCTTCTTCTTCTTCTTCTTCTTCTTCTTCTTCTTCTTCTTGTGTAGATAAATGATCTTTCGCCAACAATGTATTCAACGTTTTATGTTTCATCCTCATATATTTGCCCTTTATAAACTTTACCGCTCCAAGTCGAGTTCAACAGTCGTCATATTTCTTATTAACTCAGCTTCATTGTCTCTAGAGACTCTAAGTGCCCGAAGTTCTGCAGCAAATTCGTTAGTAGAATTAGATTGTGATGTTTTACCCTTTTTTTTTTTATCTTATCTCTACCTTCAAAATGAAAAATAGTTGAACATCTGGTATTAGAATACATTGGAAGGGATATAATAATCTCATTCTTTGAAAGTCTTGGATCTTTTCGAGTTTTCACCACTTTATTGACCACTACCCTCTTTATTTTCAGGACGGAAACATGTTGTATCACCAAGTGATGTTAAGTCCCACTTGGGATGTTTACATATAACTCATTAAATACAACCAAGTCTTGGAACTTGGTGTCATATGCTTTGTAAATTGTATGAGCTTCTTTCTCAAGATCTTTGTAGCTCATTCAATTTCTTTTACGAGCATTTTCTTTTTTGCAAGCAGCAACCCACTTGTTTTCGTTTTCGTTAAGTCATTTCCAATGACCTTTCATTGATTTAATATTTCTTTCTTTGAGTTTATCTAGACTTTTTGCTTGCTTGTCGTGATGTATTTTATGAATATGTGCCCATAGCGAGACAAGCTTCTTATTTTTATCGCGTATGTTATCTTGGCTAAGGAAGAGCCAAGATGACATAAGAGCTGCATCTTCTTACACACCAAACATTTTTGGCACCTTTCTAATCATTTTGGTTTTGGTAGTGAACATCTGGAAAACAAACTCTGAGTGATATTTTGTGATGCATGGACGTATTGAGTGTTGGATTTGTATATTGAAAGCTTAATGATTGAGTTTGTATACAATGCTTCCTGTTACCGCTATTACAATCTCATATCTCAATTATTTACTTGATTGCATATATTGTCCCATTATCTCATATAAAAGTTAAGATCATACAGTATGTAGAAGATCACAGAATTCTGTATGATTGGTTAAGCTAGTTGAGATATAAAAAGGATCATAGTTGAGACAACTTGAGAACGAGTTGTCGGTATAGGCTGCAGTATAGATAAGAAATGACTTGACTTGGTTGCTTTTCTATGCTGGTAAGTCTTGATATATTGATGGATCATAATGAGATGAGTTCTTCTACCTGACCGTTGTACGTGAAGAATCTAGTCCTCGGTGACTTTACGTTGATCTAAACTTCGATAAGGTTTTAGGTGAGTATGAGTTACTGACCATTACTTTGACTTGTTATGGGTGATGATTACATGAGATAACCCAAGATTCTCCGCATCTTGGGTGGTGGCAATGCTTATGTGTCATGCTAGTTACCTGTATCGAGTCACCGTATCCGTTTAGGATGATGACGCCTCTTAAGGAGCTCAAAAGATTTATTGTACCAAATCATGCAGGTTGAGTTAGCTCAAGTACAATAATAAGGTTGAGTGGTACTACTTAAGGAATTAAAGAGATTAATTATTTTAAGAAGTCAAAATGCTATAAATAATTAATGGACGTGTGATATCTTAAATACGGGGATTCGTAATTCTAAGTGCAAGCCCCGACTCAACTTCGATAATAAAGAGGTAACTCAAGATTTATTGATGCATGCTAGTTTTTTGGTTAAATCCCTAATGAATATAATTGAATAATCGAACTCAGGGATTCATAATATGATTAATCTAAATACTTAGCAGGTTTAGAATTAATTATAGGATAAATAATATTTGTGAGCTATTAGGAGTTGAAGCATATTTCTTGAGACACAGATAAATATAAAAATTATGTTAATCTACTGTCACAAGCCGCCCATGAGGAAGGTTGTGGTTAATTGCGTGATTCTCCATCTGAATTGAATCAAAATGGTTAATAGAGCATTGGATTGATTATGTGATTTTCTGTTGAATTGATATATTTCCTAGGATTAGTCTTTTATTTTTAATATTTTCCCAAAGTCTATTCGTTTGTGTCATTAATATTAATTCTCTCAATATTAATCAAAAATCTCTACACTAATGTTTTAGTCTAGATAATTGTGAAACGTTTTATTCATTACTTTTTTTTGGTCAATTTAATTCAGAAATTTAAAGGCCGTGTCACGGTGGACTCGAACCCGAGACCTTTGATCTCGAGCATTAACCACTATACCACTAGACCAACACATGCACACATTTTTTTGTTCATTACTTGCCGTGTTTTCACGTCATAAGTGGATAAGATATTCTGCTTACTATTTGACTACAGCAGATACTATTTAGTTGTGGCATTTTATTGTTAAAAAATTAGTGATGATCACTTGTTATTTATTATTGGACTTGTATTTGTTACACTACTAGAAAAAACAGCTTTAACACACATAAAATGTGTAGTCTATGTGCATATTGAACCGTAGAGAAAAGTGGTGTAGAGAAAGCTAGGCACACATACACTACGCTTTTTATGTGTAGTCTATACCGACTATAGACTACGCTTATCGCACATACACTACACTTTTTAAGCGTAGTCTATGCCGACTATAGACTATGCTTAATTTCGCACATACGCTACGTTTTTTATGTGTAGTCTATACCGACCTTAGACTACGCTTAATTTCGCACATACACTACGCTTTTTAAGCGTAGTCTATTCGACTATAGACTACACTTAATTTCTCATACACTCACGCGTTTTATCGTGCTTATATCGACTATAGACTACACTAATTTTCGCACATACACTACGGTTTTGGGGAAAAGCGTAGTCTTAATCTAAATTTACTACGGTTTTATGCCAAATTTTCTCGATTTTTATAAATTACTACGGTTGCCAAATTTTATATTTTATATACTCGTTTTTCTATTACTTGATGGTCGATTTAGCGTATGACTACGGTTGACTTTTAAACCGTAGTCGATATATCTTTGTACTACGGTTTTCAATTTCAACCGTAGTTAATTTCTTTATTTAAAACACATACAATTAATAACGCGCAATCTAATAGCAAATGAGATTAAAATATACTTGCTTTCATTACGTTCAAAATCACTATACAAAAATATACAATTTGTTTTCATTACTGCTACCAAATCATTATACAAAAATATTGGCTACATCACATAACCAAACAATAAGAACGTATCCCACATATCTCAGTACAAAATAATTCAAAAGATCAATAGCTTACAGCTAAAACATCACAATACTATATGTGAAGAAGCATAAGATTGACCCATTCAACATGAACTTCATCAATGTCCTCTCGAGAGTAAGTTCGATTTTGAAACTATTAACAATTCAAAAATAGAATATTAGCACTCTTTGAGGTCAAAAATGATTATATTAATTTTTTTTACCCAATAAGAACATAAATGAAATGTTCATCTTACATGTGAACGCTAAGAAATAGAACTACTCTTCATAACTTCTTCAATAATATCTTTCACGATGAACTTTCAATCATCTAGGGGAATTATAATAAGAAGACACACAATAAGGTAAAATAATATAATATTAGACGTGATGAACTTTCAATCATCTGGAGGAATTATAATAAGAAGACACATAATAAGGTAAAATAATATAATATTAGGTATAAAATGGTATTCCCTTGAATTTATGTTTTCAACAAGTTTGTGATATCTCAATCCTACAAGTTATGAAAAAAGAAAAAAAGAGAATATATTTCCTTGGATCAAATATTACGTCACATGCAATGGATCAAATAAATCATAAAATTCTCACTTGACATGCACCAATTTACAATTTTTGAATTAGACAAGTGGCGAACCTACTGACCATACTCTCCAATTTGCCAACTCTGGCTATGGTGACATTCAACGCCGGCGGCAATCCCATACTCGCATGTAATATGTCTCCATTAATATCTACCAACAATAAAATAAACAAAAAAATTAAATCCAAATTATCTAAATTCTTGACCTGGTGAGTTAGCGGATCAACATGCAAGATAAACACAACACACTCTATCACATCACACATACGAAATAAAAGTTCAACTGATCAAGGAGAGAACATATGATTAAGAATTAAAGTATAGAAGGACAAGAAATGTGGATTAGCTTACCAATATATTTTGAGGCTTTATATCCCTGTGGGAAACCCATATATCCTAACCCCCTAAATAACTGAAACAGATATAGAAATTTTTTAAGTCAGAGATAATTGAAATGTAAATGTTTTCTGAGAAACTCTAACCCATAGGTATAAAGTTTGACATAAATCAGTGGCATCCTTTGATTAGAATTGGTGTAATGTTTTAGGACCTTGTACATAGTTTCAGGGACATAATCCATGACTAAATTAAGGAAAAGCTCATCTCGGTTGTCGTAAAAATAAGCGATTAAGAAGAGAAATCACGTTTGCATGATCCATCAGCCGCATTAACTGCAGTTCACGATTTTTATACCGCTTATCTTGGAGGACCTTTTTTATGGCCAATGTCTCTCTAGTTTCCAAGTATTTTGCATGTGGAAAAATAGCTGCAACTGATTAGCACCAAATATTGCCTCAAGATGAACACATGTCTTTTATCATCATAGAAACTCACCTGAAAAACTATTCCAAACGATCCTGTACCCAAAACACGCTCTGCCATGTAACTAATTGTCTGGACAAAGCATCAAAGGTTAGTCGTTTTCTTCCCTTTAAAGGATGACCGATGCAAGTAACAAATTAATTACAAACATCACACATTAATCAAACAACTAATAGTCTAGCAGTTCCCCCGTTATCAAATAGTATCTAACGTGAGCTAGCTCACGTTAGATACTAGAATTAAATTGTTAGTCTATAATCTCCAATGCTTCTTCATTTTTAAATAATCTTTATTCCTGACCAACATAAAACGAAAACCAGTATTGAAGCAAATATGAGCCAGTAAAGACTAAGGATCCATGAAAACAAACATCTCATCTGTACAAGTTAAGAAAATGAGAATCTTAAAAGCTTCCTTTGGAAAATGGCGAATATCGGTTTTACAGGCGCTGAGCTCAAGTCTCGAGAAGGTCAAAGTTCCTACTAGATACTAAATTTTTGAGGACTTCCACTTGTTCAAATCAAGTGGATATATTATGAATAAAAGCAACGAAAATGTCTCTCATTAGAAAATAAAGGTATATAAAGCGATATAGACTATGGAAATTTATCCATTACAGGATAGGATATTATATTTTGGGCACCACCAAGCAAGCGGCTTGAGAGAAGAATCTTGACATCTTGCTGAGGAATGAGAAACAATTGTTGTGTGTATGTGGTGTTTCAAATACACGGAATAGAAAGGTGATTTATAGTTATTACTCATAACCTATGCTCAAGTGTTGATTATTGAAATGAGAATTGCTGCAAAAATATTATGGTAGAGGGTAAAATACCTTATCGATATTAATAGCACGAAATTCTTCAAACTTAGAGAATTTATAACAAACTCCTTTAATTCTCTAAGTTGTGTTGATTATCCCCAACATGTGAAAACACTTTGCAGAAAAATGAGCATCGTCAGCACATAGAAGATCTCTTAATAAATAAAACCAACAAGGATACAAGGTATTTCAACTTATCATACTGTAGCTTCGACCAAAAGAAGTGACACATAATGTAATAACTCATATCAATGAATACTCGATCTTATGCATATTTTAAAGCCTATATAAAGAAAAAAACAATTCTTAAATTTGCAGACAGTATAATAAGTTGCAAAAAAAGAGAGCAACAAATAGAGAGAAGAATGAAGGAGAGGGATATGGAAACACGAAGTCAATGATGAAAAGAGTAGGCAATACAAAAGGATAGAAAGTATATTAAAATGATTACCTGAAAATTTGAAAGTTGTTAGTTCTAGCTTACGAGGCTGAAGCAAGTGCCGATGTTTAGCCAAATCTTTTACGATAATAAAAGTTATTAGATAATATCCACAACTCCACCGAGGCAACTAATTTAAATTAAATGAAGATAAAAATTTTGTAGCTGATCTTGGTTCACTCAATATACTAAACAAAAATGATAACAAAAAAGGACAACAAGAAATCGAACACGGAAATTTTGGAGAAAATCTTAATCTTTGATGTGCTATCTTCTCTAACGATGTATTCTCCTTGGTTAACCAAACAAATTTCAATCTTGAGCCAAATGATCTAAAATAAAAACCATACTATAAGAACCATCTACTATTACTTTTCACGATACAAATATCAAGTCATAGTCAACTTCATCTATCTATGTGTCCCGATATTTGGAATCAGAACTATCACTAATCAACGCCACATGCACGGGTTATTTACAGTGGAACATTAGTGAAGATAAGCTCATAAATAGTATATTAGATCAAGACCATTAAATTAGAAATCATGTTAGATTCTAAAAGGTGGTCTGATATTCATATTCATATTTTTTATTTGAGGCTGGGAAATCAAAACTTGACTGATAATAATTATAGACTTATAGTATTCAACTTCAAAATACAAAAATGAAAACTATATAACATTCTCATACTCATTATTATGCTCTGCATCCTCTGTTATAGTTATGTTAGATATACAAGGTCGAACTTTACTTCTTGCTCCATGTAACAACAGCATCCTTGTACCAAGATCATCATTGTTTTTAAAATTTTGAAAAGAACCCTATCACAATTAAAAGTCAACCTTGAATCATCAAGCATCTAATAATCATGTGGAATTGCTTTGATAGTTTTTCATAAACTAACCAGCACATATTCAAATTTTAAATATGACAAAAGAAACGAAATTTAATAATTAAAAGGACTTTCATATTTGAACTTTGGTTAGTAGCTTCATAAGCATGGGGATAATGAAGACCTTCGCATGGCATCTGCCATCAGCCAATATTCACTATAAATTATCAAGATAATCACTTTGTAAAATTACCGCAACATCACAACCAAACCCCAATAAGAAAACTAAGCAACTACATCATCAATAATTGACAAAATTCTCGAATACCTAATTGAAAACTTCAAAATTAATCAACAAACTCACATCATTGATACATCGAAGCCCTCAGCTAACTTGGAAGCAAAATCCTAGAATCCTTTTAAATACCCCACATGCGCGATATCTCGTGGTGGAGGTTCTTCTCTAAATCCTTCATGCACTCTTCACGAATTTACAGAACACCTAAATTCATAATTTAAAATCTATATTTTCTTAAATAAAATAGCTAAAAGCGGAAGCATGTCATTTTTTAATAATAAAATATATAAAATCTCTTGAATAAAATTTTTAAATAATGAATCCAACAAACTCAAGTCTAAACTTTGCAAAAGAACTGATGCCAACCAACGGTCCAAAGCAAACTATGATTCGCCACACAGGCTATGCCAACAAAATCGCTTGGGAATGGATTCAAGACCAACCATTGTTCATCCAACGCTTTCATCACGGGTTTTATCAATTTAATCTCTGTTTTTATGATTTATTCGTATTTTATTCCGTTTATTATGTCTAGGTAATTTTCCGTTCTAATCCTAGGGTTTGCATGATTCGATCCTAGATGTTGTGATTCCTGTTATCGCTATTTACCTTCCAGGCATTGATTCATGATTCTTGGTGCTTATTTATATGTATTAATTTCTGATAAATCTTGATGCATATCTAGTTGCCAGTTAATTACGTAACTGTATTAATTGTCAATCGATCTTGAATGCGTTTATCATTGGTAAACCTGGTATTTCTTCAGGAAACACATCAACAAAATCTTGAACCACTTCCACATCCTCTATTGTTGTCTCTGTCTCTGTTGACCCCAATACATTTACCAAGAATCCTTCACACTTCCCTTTTCTTAACATCTTCACTGCTTCCATTGCAGATATTATCTCCAATGGTTTTCCAATCCTTGCTCCGTAGAACGTAAACTCATTCTCTTGGGTCTTTGAAAATCACTTCTCTCTCGACACCTTATAGTGGCGTAATTGCTATAACCACCCATCCCAAGATCAAATCAAAATCACGCATCTCTAAAACATAAAGATCGCCTCTAATGTTTTTCTCCCAACACGATTTTCACATTACGTGCCATCTTGTTAGTTCTTAGAGTTTCTCCGAGGAATCCTAACATCGAGAGCTATGTTCTCTACTCCTCTGGTCATTCTTGTTTTCTCATATAGCCCAGCGGATATAAAAGAATCGATGCTCGAGAATCAAATAAGGCCATAACGGTAATCGAGAAGCGATAACCATACCTATCATAGTACCACTCCCTATACTACTTTATAACGTTGGCAGAATCGGACTACGGCAAGCACATACTCATAAACTAGAGGTATATTATAGTCATTCTCCATCTAACCTACACAAGTGATGCCTAATAATCAAGCAGCTAAGTTCCTTCTAATTTCGAGGACAAATAAGTAAAAATTTCAATCAACTCATGCTCCAGTTCTACAATAATTTTCACAAAATGAAGCACAACTCTCACATAATGCCATCTACAAATCTCCACCACATTTCATAATATTTGAGAGAGAATCTTCATTAATTAGTGCTCACCAAATATTTTATCATATCAAAACAACGTAAATTACCTCGATCAGGAGCGCGTGCCGGGAATGGATGGTGCCCTTTGTTATAACAACATCATATAACAACTTATTTAAAATTTTAAAGTCTACAGAAACGTAGACCCGCTCTGATACCACTAAATGTAACACCCTAAATTCATAATTTAAAAATGCTATATTTTCTTAAATAAAATAGCTAAAGCGGAAGCATGTCATTTTTTTTAATAATAAAATATATAAAATCTCTTGAATAAAATTTTTAAATAATGAATCCAACAAACTCAAGTCTAAACTTTGCAAAAGAACTGATGCCAATCAACGACCCAAAGCAAACTACGCAAGACTTAGTAGCATAAGATAAGTTGGAGTTCTAGTAACTCAAATCCAACAACGATAATAAAGGAAAAGAATTTAAACAAAAATAACACAAGTTTTGGAAGGAATTAAAAGCGACAAAACACCACTAGGCACACCCACACCGTCACGCCGCTCCATGATCACTGACCTGAAAATATTTTAGATAAAAAGGGGGTGAGCACAAAAATGTACTCAGTGGTGGGAACAAGGATTACCATTATTTTATTTGTCAAAACGTATATACATCGCAAGAAAGTAATAGTTAATCATATTCAACCTCACCGGCTTAAAAATCCTGCCACACAGGCTATGATTCGCCACACAGGCAATGATACGCCACACAGGCTATGATTCGCCACACAGGCTATGCCACACAGGCAATGATACGCCACACAGGCTATGATTCGCCACACAGGCAATGATTCGCCACACAGGTAGCCACACAGGCTATGATTCGCCACACAGGCAATGATACGCCACACAGGCTATGATTCGCCACACAGGCTATGCCACACAAGCAATATTACGCCACACAGGTAATGATTATCATCATAAACTTACAGATAGAGTAAATCCCACAATAAATATGTTTATTCCAAATCTCATATTTGCAAGTTAAAGATGATTTCACTCACAATAAATATATTTATTCCAAATCACATATTTGTAAGTTAAATAAGAGTTGACCCACCTTGTTTTGTCGAGCACAATAAATCAATATCAATCAATCCTGGGACGAGGGTCCTAGTTGCGCCGCACCTAGTTTAGTAAATACAATAAATTTTATAAGGCCTAAAGTTCTTAAACAACAAATTCACAAATCGTGAGAAGTTATATTATAAGGTTTATTGGACCATTTTGGAAAATGATAGTAATTTTGATTATAAAAATAAATAAATTAAAAGCTTAAGAATTAAGTCTACTTTTTGAATCATCACCAATTAGCTAAGATGTAAAACTCATTTGGTCGAACAATCAAATAGTTAATTTCTAATAGTTTTACAACAATAAAAAAAAACTTATACCATACCCACAACTTAATAAAAAAAACAAGTCTAAAATGTTATTAAATACAAAGCTTTTACGGAAAAAAAAATAGAATCAGGTCACTAATTAAAACAATAAATATAGTACTAACGTCCGAATTAAATTACTAATTAGGACCAAAACTAAACTCCATCTAATTGCTATGCTAATACCATTATCTGAAAGATATAATATAACTTATGTCGAAAGTCTTTCATGAAAAGAATATTAAGATCTTACTCCAACTCTAAAAGGAATAATAATTAAATAAAGGTCATCTGTAAACATATATATAAAAAAAATGAGATGGAACCTCATACAGATACTTTAGACGAAAATGCCAGAACAATAAAATAAAATGAAGGGTTTATCTTTCTTAAATCTTAGTCTATTCGTTGGTCTCCCAAGAAGAATGCTACGACCCTTATTTATACTAGTAGGGGAATGAGGTTGATTAAAGCTAGGATTCTTTTGAAGCTTATCCAAATAAATTAAAGATAACTAACTATCAGAACATGAATGAAATTGATTCCATTTTTTTTTTCTTGTCAAGTAAAAACGACAGTCCAATTGCTCAAACCTTGAATATATATATATATATATATATATATATATATATATAGTTTAGTTCAAATGAGAACCATTCTTATCCTAAAAACTAAGAACCAAATGAATTCCTTATGAAAGTTGATGAATCCGTTGAGAAACTTAATGAATTCAACAATTCAGAATTTTTCATATATATATATATATATATATATATATATATTATTTGTACCCAAATCGTTAAATTTGACCCCACGTACAAAAAGATTAATTTACAAAAGCAGCACATCACCCTTCTTTTGATTAACAAGCTTTAGCAAATGAACATAATTAAAACAAATCCCAATAAACATAAACCTACGCTTCAGTCAACTTTAATTTGATGAATGAATAATTAACAAAGAACATGGCATGGTTTGAAAAGAAAAAGAAACACTTACAAATGTTGACTTTAACAAACCAAATTGCAGTGGCACACGAGAAGATGGAAGAAGAAAAGAAATTGCAAATTTTCAATAATTGTGTGCGTGTGTACAATATATATATATATAAATAAAACCCTAATAAGAATCTTACTTCTATTGGAACTCATGTTAATTAAAACTTAATCCTACATAAATATAAAATAGAACTTGGGCTCATCAAAATAATATTCTACAAAGCCCAATTTGAGAATAAATAAAACTTTGATATTTATATAAGCCCAAAACTTATTTTATTACTTAGCCCATATTATTATTATTTTATCTTTATAAAGTAATATTTGAAGGCCCTAAAATAAATTATGAAGTTCGTTATCTAGCTAGGGGCGCAACTGAAGACTCCCTCAAGTCCAACACAAATTCGAGCACATCAAATACTCACAAATCCAACATAAAAGATTTAAATTTAAAGCAAATTAATGCAAGCAAAAAGTGGGGAGTTACAACCCTACCCACTTAATAAAAATTTCGTCCTCGAAATTTTTCTTACCAGGTGCTATTAGTGACGGGTACTTAGCTAGAATTTCTTCCTCATGCTCCCAAGTCGCTTCCTCGGGTCCATGGCGACTCCACTGTATTTTAATTAAGGCCACACGTCGATTCTTTAACTCGTGGATTTTTCGATCTAAAATCACAATGGGTTCATCCTCGTAGGTTAAATCCTTATTAAGCGATATACCACCATAAGACACCACATGACTCGAGTCATGCATATACTTCCTCAACATCGAAACATGAAAAACATTATGCACAGATGACAGCTCGGGCCATAACGCCAAACGATAGGCAACATCTCCAATCTTCTCCAAAATTTCAAATGGTCTAATGAAACGAGGTCTTAACTTTCCTTTCTTACCAAATCTCAAAACTCGCTTCATTGGCGCTACCTTCAAAAACACTTTATCACCAACTTCAAAATGCAAATCCTTTCTTCTTTTATTAGCATAAGACTTTTGTCTATCTTGAGCAACTTTGATGCTATCTCGAATTTTCTTGACAACATCAACAGTTCTTTCCACCATCTCGGGTCCCAAAATTTTTCTTTCACCTACTTCATCCCAAAAGACAGGTGATCTACATTTTCTCCCATAGAGTGCCTCATAAGGAGCCATACCAATACTAGAGTGATAACTATTGTTATAAACAAACTCTATCAACGGCTAGTGTATCTCCCAACTTCCTCCAATATCCAAGACACAAGTTCTTAACATATCTTTCCAAGTTTGAATCGTTCTTTCTGACTGGCCGTTTGTCTGAGGATGATACGCTGTCGAAAACTTTAACTTTGTACCCAAAGCAAGGTGTAGACTGCCCCAAAACCTTGACGTAAAACATGGGTCTCGATCAGATACAATGGATGTCGGTACCCCATGAAGTCGAACTATCTCCCGAACATATAACTGTGCAAACTTGTCCATCGAAAATGTCATGTGCCTTTGATGCGAAATCTGTTGACTTAATCAAACAGTCAACAATCACCCAAATTGCGTCATTACCTCTCAAAGTTCTTGGAAGTCGAACTACGAAATCCATAGTGATGTGTTCCCACTTCCACTCTTGTATCTCTAAAGGCTTTAACAATCCTGATGGTCTTTGATATTCAGCCTTCACTTGTTGACAAGCCAGACATCGCTCTACATACTTTGCAATTGACCTTTTCATGCCATACCACCAAAAACTCTTCTTTAAATCTTGGTACATCTTGGTGCTACCGGGTGTCTTTGTGTGAGCGATTCGATGTGCCTCATCCATTATCTCTTTTCTCAACTCCTCATCCACTGGAACACAAATTCTTTTATTATAGGTAAGTGTCCCATCATACATAACTGAAAATCCTCTTGGATCATCAGACACCTCCTTAGCTAGCATCCTTTGTAGGAACTCATCATCCTTTTGAGCTTCTCGAATTCTATCTTTGAGAAAACTCATGCACCTTGTAATTGATCGAAGAAGTCTTCAATTCTCGGTAGAGGATACTTGTTCTTTATTGTAAGTTGATTCAAGTCTCGATAATCGATACACATCCTCATGCTACCATCTTTCTTCTTTACGAACAAAACTGGTGCTCCCCATGTTGAAACACTCGGTCGAATATATCCTTTATCCAATAATTCTTGTAACTGCGCCTTCAACTCTTCTAACTCCTTTGGTGCCATTCGATATAGAGCCTTAGAAACTGGTGCTGCTCCGGGCACAAGGTCAATGGTAAACTCCACTTGTCGACTCGGTGGTTGATCGCTCACTTTTATAACACTAAAAAGTGTAAGTATATAGGTAAGTCGAGTATCGTATCCACAGGGATTGTATCGCGAAAACATAGAAGCTAGCTCAACGATAATTTATTATTATTCAAGCAAAAATTTGGGTTTGGAAGGCTTTAGGGCTTCGGAAATTAATCCAAAGCAGAGGTAACCATGCAGAAATATAAAATAAAGCAATAAAATCACGGATGATAAAACAGATAAGAAAGACTAACCTAGGGATGCATAAATCCTACCCACAATGTATGTTTATCACGATTCCTATTAGCCAATTTTAATCCGACAAGATGGAAGATCACATATATAACCAACAACTTGATTAAGACAATTGCGGTGTAGATTACTAGTTTTCCCTATTCTTTATTCGTCTCTAGGTGAAAACAAGCAACTCCAAACAGATCACAAAGAATAAGCTTCCTACGGATGTTCTATCTCGGCTACGACTCGAGGTTTATCCGTATCATGCATTCAAGATCGATTGACAATTAATACGATTCGTAATTAGCGGCAACTAGATATGCATCAAGATTGATCGAAATTAATACATATAAATAAGCACCAAGAATCATGAATCAATGCACGGAAGGTAAATAGCGATAACGGAATCACAACATATAGGATCGAATCATGCAAACCCTAGGATTAAAACGGAAAATTACCTAGACATAATAAACGGAATAAAATAAGAATAAATCATAAAAACGGAGATTAAATTGATAAAACCCGTGATGAAAGCGTTGGATGAACAATGGTTGGTCTTGAATCCAATCCCAAGCGAAAAACGGAAAACAACGGAAAACGATCGGACAAAACGTTCCGATCGATAACAAAGCGATAAACTAAACTAGAACAACGATAAACTAAAGTTAGAACGGAACGGGATGAAAACTAAAGACTAAAAGTCAAAAGCGAGGAAAAAATTGTGGCGTGTGCGGGGCGTGCGGGTGCAGCCGGTAGCGAGGGGCTTCTGTTTATAGATAAGGGTGGAAACCACAATTTCGCGCTTCCGCCACGCGCTCGCGACCGCTCCTCGCGATCGCTAGCTCGACCGCGAGGTATCTCCCGCGTCCTCTCTCGCATCGGTAGCGCGCTCATTGGGCTTCCTCGCGACATGGCTGGCGGCCGCTATCCATGGTCGCGAAATTAGGCATAAACTTTCTTGGCTTGGGCGTGTTTGCTCGCGGCGCGACTTCATGACCGCTTCTCTCTCTGGCGCTCGCTAAGTTTAACCTCGCGGCCAGCCTAGCGGTCGCTAGGTGGTCGCTAAACTGAGACGATTTCTCTTTTGTTTCGTTCTTGGTTCCTTGCTTGATTATCAACATATAAACCTACAAAGCGTCGAAGGAGCACCCAAGAGCAGTATCCTCTAAAATAGATAAAATCATTAAGATCCGATACATAAATGCATTTAATAGATCTAAAAACATCTTTAACTATCATAAATAAACGTGTAAAACGTGCGTTTATCAGTGGTAAACCTGGTATTTCTTCAGGAAACATATCAACAAAATCTTGAACCACTTCCACATCCTCTATTGTTGTCTCTGTCTCTGTTGACCCCAATACATTTACGAAGAATCCTTCACACTTCCTTTTCTTAACATCTTCTTTGCTTCCATTGCGATATTATCTCCAATGGTTTTCAAATCCTTGCTCAAGTAGAGCGTAAACTCATTCTCTTCGGTCTTTGAAAAATCACTTCTCTCTCATGACACCTTATAGTGGCGTAATTGCTACTTAACCAGTCCATCCCCAAGATCAAATCAAAATCACGCTTCTCTAAAACATAAAGATCCGCCTCTAATGTTTTTCCTCCCAACACGATTTTCACATTCTGTGCCATCTTGTTAGTTCTTAGAGTTTCTCCTGAGGGAATCCTAACATCAAGAGCTATGTTCTCTACTCCTACAGTCATTCTTGTTTTCTCATATAGCCCAACAGATATAAAAGAATGTGATGCTCCAGAATCAAATAAGGCCATAACAGGTAATCGAGAAACGATAACCATACCTATCATAGTACCACTCCCTATACTACTTTATAACGTTGGCAGAATCGGACTACGGCAAGTACATACTCATAAACTAGAGGTATATTATAGTCATTCTCCATCTAACCTACACAAGTGATGCCTAATAATCAAGCAGCTAAGTTCCTTCTAATTTCGAGGACAAATAAGTAAAAATTTCAATCAACTCATGCTCCAGTTCCACAATAATTTTCACAAAATGATGCACAACTCTCACATAATGCCATCTACAAATCTCCACCACATTTCATAATATTTGAGAGAGAATCTTCATTAATTAGTGCTCACCAAACATTTTATCATATCAAAACAACGTAAATTACCTCGATCGGGGGCGCGTCGGGAATGGGTGGTGCCCTTTGTTATAACAACATCATATAACAACTTATTTAAAATTTTAAAGTCTCTGAAACGTAGACCCGCCTCGATACCACTAAATGTAACACCTAAATTCATAATTTAAAAATGCTATATTTTCTTAAATAAAATAGCTAAAGCGGAAGCATGTCATTTTTTTAATAATAAAATATATAAAATCTCTTGAATAAAATTTTAAATAATGAATCCAACAAACTCAAGTCTAAACTTTGCAAAAGAACTGATGCCAACCAACGACCCAAAGCAAACTACGCAAGACTTAGTAGCATAAGATAAGTTGGAGTTCTAGTAACTCAAATCCAACAACGATAATAAAGGAAAAGAATTTAAACAAAAATAACACAAGTTTTGGAAGGAATTAAAAGCGACAAAACACCACTAGGCAAACCCACACCTTCACGCCGCTCCATGATCATTGACCTGAAAATATTTTAAATAAAAAGGGGGTGAGCACAAAAACGTACTCAGTGGTGGGAACAAGGATTACCATTATTTTATTTGTCAAAACGTATATACATCGCAAGAAAGTAATAGTTAATCATATTAAACCTCACCGGCTTAAAAATCCTGCCACACAGCGCTATGATTCGCCACACAGGCAATGATACGCCACACAGGCTATGATTCGCCACACAGGCAATGATAAGCCACACAGGCTATGCCACACAGGCAATGATACGCCACACAGGCTATGATTCGCCACACAGGCTATGCCATACAGGCAATGATTCGCCACATGCTATGCCACATGAGCAATGATCGCCACACTATGATTCGCCACGGCGATGATTCACCACACGGTATGATTAGCCACACGGCTATGATTAGCCACACGAGCAATAATCGCCACACAGGCTATGATTCGCCACACAGGCAATGATACGCCACACAAGCTATGATTCGCCACACAGGCTATGCCACACAAGCAATATTACGCCACACAGGTAATGATTATCATCATAAACTTACAGATAGAGTAAATCCCACAATAAATATGTTTATTCCAAATCTCATATTTGCAAATTAAAGATGATTTCACCCACAATAAATATATTTATTCCAAATCACATATTTGTAAGTTAAAGAAGAGTTGACCCACCTTGTTTTGTCGAGCACAATAAATCAATATCAATCAATCCTGGGACGAGGGTCCTAGTTGCGCCGCACCTAGTTTAGTAAATACAATAAATTTTATAAGGCCTAAAGTTCTTAAACAACAAATTCACAAACGTTAGAGTTATAATATAAGGTTTATTGGACCATTTTCAATAAAATGATAGTAATTTTGATTGTTAAAAAAAATAAAAAAATCTAAAAGCTTAAAAATTAAGTCTACTTTTTGAATCATCACCAATTAGCTAAGATGTAAAACTCATTTGGCCGATCAATCAAATAGTTAATTACTAATATTTTGACAACAATTAAAAACTTACACCATACCCACAGCTTAATAAAAAAACAACTCTAAAATGTTATTATATACAAAGCTTTTACGGAAAAAAAAAATAGAACTAGTTCACTAATTAAAACAATAAATTTAATACTAACGTCCAAATTAAATTGTTAATTAGGACCAAAACTAAACTCCATCTAATTGCTATGCTAATACCATTATCCGAAAGATATAATATAACTTATGTCTAAAGTCTTTCATGAAAAGAATATTAAGATCTTACTCCAACTCTAAAAGGAATAATAATTAAATAAAGGTCATCTGTAAACATATATATAAAAAAAATGAGATGGAACCTCATACAGATACTGTAGACGAAAATGCCAGAACAATAAAATAAAATGAAGGGTTTATCTTTCTTAAATCTTAGCCTATTCGTTGGTCTCCCAAGAAGAAAGCTACGACCCTTATTTATACTAGCAGGGGAATGAGGTTGATTAAAGCTAGGATTCTTTTGAAGCTTATCCAAATAAATTAAAGATAACTAACTATCAGAACATGAATGAAATTGATTCCATTTTTTTTTCTTGTCAAGTAAAACGACGGTCCAATTGCTCAAACCTTGAATATATATATATATATATATATATATATATATATATATATATATATATATATATATAGTTTGGTTCAAATGAGAACCATTCTTATCCTAAAACTAAGAACCAAATGAATTCGTTATGAAAGTTGATGAATCGTTGAGAAACTTAATGAATTCAACAATTCGAATTTTTCACCGGGTTCGAATCATGAGGACAAAATTTTATTTTTGGATTCAGTAACTTTCCCAGCGGATTCATTAATTTTCACTGTGAATTCATCATTTTTTGGTTCTCACGTTCTCATAATAAAAATTGTTCTCACGTTAACCCTCCCTATATATATATATATATATATATATATATATATGTTATTTTTACCCAAATCGTTAAATTTGACCCCACCTACAAAAAGATTAATTTACAAAAGCAGCACATCACCTTTCTTTTGATTAACAAGCTTTAGCAAATGAACATAATTAAAACAAATCCCAATAAACATAAACCTACGCTTCAGTCAACTTTAATTTGATGAATGAATAATTTACAAAGAACATGGCATGGTTTGAAAAGAAAAAAACACTTACAAATGTTGACTTTAACAAACCAAATTGCAGTGGCACACGAGAAGATGGAAGAAGAAAAGAAATTGCAAATTTTCAATAGTTGTGTGCGTGTGTACAATATATATATATATATATATATATATAAAACCCTAATAAAAATCATACTTCTATTGGAACTCATGTTAATTAAAACTTAATCCTACATAAATATAAAATAGAACTTGGGCTCATCAAAATAATATTCTACAAAGCCCAATTTGAGAATAAATAAAACTTTGATATTTATATAAGCCCAAAACTTATTTTATTACTTAGGCCATATTATTATTATTTTATCTTTGTAAAGTAATATTTGAAGGCCCTAAAATAAATTATGAAGTTCGTTATCTAGCTAGGGGCGCAACTGAAGACTCCCTCAAGTCCAACACAAATTCGAGCACATCAAATACTCACAAATCCAACATAAAAGATTTAAATTTAAAGCAAATTAATGCAAGCAAAAAGTGGGGCGTTACAATTTCGATAAACTCCATCTACCAATACAGCGATTCCACGCGCTGTAGAGTTTGTCTTCAATATCGAGGCATGGTCGCGATCGGACTGATGCGTGATGGAGGTGGTTCGATTTGTGAAGGTGGGAGTGTTCAAAGTGGAAATCCTCGAGATGTCGTGACGACAGCGGTAGAGAGACGCGATGGCATGGCACAACGACTATCGGCGGCGAGGAAGAGCGCGAGAT
The DNA here is from genome assembly GCA_036937905.1 of Salvia rosmarinus. Classification (NCBI taxonomy): domain Eukaryota; kingdom Viridiplantae; phylum Streptophyta; class Magnoliopsida; order Lamiales; family Lamiaceae; genus Salvia; species Salvia rosmarinus. The sequence goes on from CM072819.1 coordinate 92,435,439, forward strand.
GAAGGTAGAGAGATTTTGGAGATTTTAGAAGTGTAGAGGTGGGGGTGATTTCATATGTGTAAGCCCTAATATCTAAGGGTTAAAGACATATGGAATGAGAAATTAATAGATGGGTTTTCAAAAAATTGGCTGAATTCAATTTGGGAGTGAAATCCCAGCAAGCGGGGGGAGGGGGAGATGTGAATCTTTGCGGTGTGAAATCTGTAGTAAAATTATAATTATATTTAATAAATATTTATTTTTATTTATTAATTTAAATACATGCACATACTCTACAGTTTTGAGATAACCGTAGTCTTAGGAAAAAAGAACGCACATACACTACAGATTTTGGTTAACCGTAGTCTTAAAGAAAAAAAAATCACACATACTCTACGGTTTTTGTTGACGGTAGTCATTACTTCGTATAGACTATGCTTTTTAAGTACACCGTAGTCTATACTTAAATGACTTTCGCACATAAACTACGCTTTTTATAAAAAACCGTAGTATATGAGCAAAGACTACGGTTTTTCCAAAAAAACGTAGTCTATGCGGTGTAGAGAAAGGGTAAATTTGTAGTAGTGTTAAATTCTTATTTGTTGAAAATACAGAATATGATTTTTTCAATAGAATCGTTATCCAAGATCTTTTTTTTTATAATCTCAATAGTTTGGGCCTTTGATTGATATTATCGATAGTTTAGGATATTGTTCTTGCAACCACAATAGTTCAGATATTTGATTAATATTATCAATAGCTTAAAATATATTTGAGACTTCACATTTAATTTGGGCTTTTGATAGATATTTACTTTTAATAATATGATTAGAATCCGTCTATATCATAAAGAGTATCAAAAATAGGAAGAAAAGAAAAAGAGCACATGCTAAATTTGATTCTAATTTCCCCCACTTCATTCTTCTGCATAACACAATCTTGATTCGTTTATTGATTTATATGTTCTATTTTCCCATTCGATATGTTAAATCTCGTTCGATTTCTAAATTCTAAAATCGATTCCGATTTCTGGTATCACTTCGGAAACATAATAGTTCAATTTCACTCAATTCAAATCATAGTACTTGTGAGTTCTATAGCGTATTGAGTGAATTTGATTAATGCGCAGATATATAGAAAATTCAAAAACTTATTTGTTATTGTTTCTGAGGGTCAAAAATAGCATAAAAAAAGATACATAATACAATTACAAGGGCATAGGAGGAGTACATTTCTCCAAAGAGAGCGAAGGCGAACGCCCTAAAATACCAAAAGTCCACATCCAAGTCTCGTGAAAATTTTGTGAATAAAACCTCTAAATAGACAAAATCTTACTAAAAAACAAATACGGTGTAAAGCATGAAGGATTTGGAAAACACATGTTTTGATCATTATTTGTTAACTTTTTTCTTGGCAATAAGATTCGTTATTAAGAGTTGTTCTCTGTGTTCTTTTTCGCTGTCTCAATTCCTTTTGCTTATTTAGCTTTGATGTAGACCTATTTAGTTAATTCATTTTCTAAATGAATATGAAGTATTTATTTTAACAAAATTATAGATTATATTATTGTTGACTATCCTTCCTCAACGAGAATGACTTCTGTATATTATTAACAAACTTTCATTTTCTTTGATTTGGCTAGGGGAGGATGATGGGGATCAAACCCCAGTCTTCCACCATAACATGGTGATAAATACAACTAGATCATAAGCATAACGTTTTAATCGAAATAAATTCACATATTTGTCATGTCATTTAATTTTGACTGAGATAAGAATTTGGCTATGATTTTAGTCAATTGACAAAAGTATGGGCAGTTAAAATATTTTCAAGATCAAATCCACAGATGCTCAAGAGGATACTACTCCAACACCATGAGGCCAATGTACTCGGACTCAAATAGAAAATGTCAACTTCAACGAGAAAACTCTGAATGTAATCTATGCAATATGATCAAGCTTGTTAAAACTTGTGGCTCCACAAAAGATGCTTGGGACGTTCTTCTATATAAGTTGTGAGTGTAAAGGATTTGGATATCATGGAAATCAATGTGCCAACACTCTATGGAAATGTGGAAAGTTTTATTGGATCTCTTGGAGTGATGATGAGGCTGAGTTCTTTGAAGATGTCGAAAAACAAAGTGAAGCCACAGAGCTTGAACATCATTGTTGATGACAAGCATCAATCAAATGATGAAGAAGATGTTGTACCCAATTTGATCTGACATCAAACAGATGTAATCTAAACTTTAATTTAAATTTGTTTTGTCTTACTGCATTTCACGTGGATGAATGTATCAGAGGTGAAGAGGAATAGTGTAACGAAAAACCCTTAAGATGGTTCAATAACTGAAGAAATTGTATGATGAGCTTCTTGGGAAAGCAGAGTCAAGATTTTGAAGATTTATCAAGAGAGAACACAAGATTGAAAACATTATAATCAAACTTAAGACGTATATTGTTGTCTTAAGTATATATTTTATCTTTTTCATAAAGATTCACAGAAGTTTCCTAGAGGATTGTTTGTTCATATTGGCATTTGCAGGTTATATTTAATTCCTTTTATAACTTATTATTTCGCTTGCTTACGCGTACGCACACACGTATATTATATATAACCATCACGGTTACACCCCTAAAATCTAAATCCATCCCCCAATTTGAAAACATCTGAAAAATGGAGCTATTGGAGAAGGCCAAGAACTTCGTATTGGACAAGATAGCCAACGTGCCGGTGCCGGAGGCAACGATCATGGACGTCGATCTGAAGGGCTTCGGCCTCGACGGAATCACCCTGCTCGCCAAGGTCTCCGTCGCCAACCCCTACGCCGTCCCGATCCCGATCGGCGAGATCGTTTACGTGGTGAAGAGCAACGAGAGGGTCATCGCGTCCGGCACCATCCCCGACCCCGGTTCTCTCAAGGCCAGCAAATTTTGTAAAAAAAAATAATTCTTTATAAATGATATATTGTGCATCCATGCTGGAGGTGACGGTGAAGGTGCCGCACAGCGCCGTCGTCAGCTTGGTCCGCGACATCGGCGGCGATTGGGACATCGATTATGGGTTGGAGTTGGGGCTGATCATCGATCTCCCCGTGGTCGGGAATTTCACGATTCCGATGTCATATAAGGGTGAGATGAAGCTGCCCTCCGTTTCTGACTTTTTATTTGGGACTTCGTCTGAGGCTAACGAGAAAGTTGAGACGAAATAAAAATTATCTATAATATTAGAAAGGCTGGGGAGGATGTAATAAAGGAGTGTTTCATCTTTTTGGGTGCGACTTTATTTATAATTATTTGCGGACTTTGTTAGATGGTTGACTTATATGTATTTGGATTATTTGCGTGTTGAGGCCAATTTTGTACCATACTATAACACGTAAAGAAAGGAAATAAAAAATCTAATTAATATATTATTTTGATTAATTGAAACTTCTAAAGAGTTGCAGGGGAACGAGTAAAAATTCCTCTAAACCAACAAAGGAAAGGAGAAGATAAAAGAAAATGGTTTACGGCCATAACAACGGATGTAACTGAACGATAGTGTAGAATATTGAATTTTGGTTATTTTGTTTATCTTGATTTATTGAATATTTTTAAGATTTTTACAAGTTTAAATCTGAACAAGCATAATAAATATAAGAAAATATCATTAAACTCAATATTTTCATCACAAATGTTATATCGAAAATTTCAAAAAATAGCTAGCGTATCATTTTCCTTTTCTTTTCTTTTCAAATCTACTCTGAGAAATCTTTTTTCTAATTGAGAGGTCAGCACGCTGAAACATATTGTTTCCGGGACCCAGCACCGTTCCTGACATTTTATAGGCCTTAGGCAAAATAAGGAATATAGGCTCCCATTTTTCAAAATTCATATAAAACCATCGGTTATTATCGTTTGTGCGTACTAGATAAAACTTATTTTTCTTTACAATAGCTTGCAAACGACACATGACAACTAAATCACACTTGAAAAATCGGATGTAACTGGTTTGAACCTATAGAGGCGATAATGAAGTTTGAACTCGTGACCTTTGGTCACATGAATTCACTTAACCATTATACCGTCCAAAATGATCATTTATATTATATTTATAAAATATAAATCAAATTTATAAATTTACGTAAAATTCAAGTGATCTACAAATAGAAACAGATAATAAAAAATTGTCAAAAATATATACAACTTACTTGTCATCCTAATATTTCTATATCTCAACTCTTAACTATAATAAGATATCATTAAAAATAATTTATTCGAGTATTTACAGATGCAAAACTATTAATAATCACATGAACATCAATATTTTCTAATATATTTTAGGACCAAATGAAAACATATATCTATAAGTAAAATATATAAAGATTTAATATTTTGAACTTTAAAATAAAATAAAATATTCAAGTGATATAATATTTTGGATATATATATATATATATATATATAAATAAAATTAAATTTTTTAAAATAATTTGGGCCCCTGAGATGGTGGGCCACAGGCGTCGCCGGGGTGGCCTACCTCGGGGCGACCTACGGGACCCAGATATGGAAAAACAATTATACGTTAAGTACATTAACGTAGTTTTCGATACGTTTAAGAATATTTGTGAAAAGAAATTAAATATCGAGGTATATGATAATATTTTTCTATAAATATATAAATATAGAATTACTATTTCTTTTTCGAAAAACAAACTATTTCGGTCTAATATATATGATACGAATTTACTATATTTTACAATCAATTTAATTAATTAAATAATTGTATTTTTTTTATCTTTATTGACAACCTTAAAACTGATTCGTTTTATTAATCACACTCATTTGAGATCATTCAACCAATCTTTTATGTCCCTTGCGTACCACTTCAAAATTTTAAGTTTTCTTTATTTACAATTCAACTCCTTGTATTTTAGTTTAATTTTTCCTTTGTTAATCAGGGTTCATTATTCCCCAAATAGAGTATATGACTAAATTCCATTTTTTATTTCTTATTTTTTGCTAATGATTTATTATTAGAGTTGATTGTTTCATAATTCGGTTCATAATTTTTTTTGTCTCATTTGTTAGTAAAAAATTATTAAAAAGAATTGATTACATGATATTATTTTTATTAAAATATCGTCAAAAATTTAAACTTAGGATGATATAAAAGTGGAGTACTAAAAATCTAAAATTATAGGAGAGATATCATCCAATTCTGAGGGTCTCATTTATAAATTATAACCCTACACCTGTTTATTTGAGTTTGCAGTCAAATTAAGTATTTTTTTTTTAACTTTTAAGAAAAAAGTAATATAGATCACTCCAAATCATGAAGTATAAGATTCCTCGACCAACTGGAAAAATCAGAGTACCCATTTTTGGAGCTGTGGCCTTGTGGGTAGGGTACTGTACTGATTAAGTTTAAATAATATTCATAAAAACATTAATCTTATAATATCATGGTTGTAATTATTAGGGTCTTTGAGTAACTTAATTAAGTTATCCGTACCCAATATCATGACGCCGATCATGTGCGCTGAACCATTTTATGTGCATCAAATACCAATCCCCACAGGTGCACTAATATGATTATAACCGGACTGTCTCATAAACACTCCATTTTTCTATAACACAATTGTGAACCCTAGTGATAAATCTAGTGTATGTTAATATACGAGATTTGTGTAAAGCAGTAAAGAACACCAAGGCTTTTACGTGGTTCGATCGAGAATAAGATCTACGTCCACGGAGGAGTGATTCCTCAATACTTTCACTATGATTTGATTACAGTGAGCGTAGCTAAAAGCTCTTAGTATTCAATAAGTTGCTAACCCTTTCACCTTCGATCTAACTCCTATTTATACATATCTCATGACCCCTAAGGCGGGATCTAATCCCCTCCCATGTAGGGACTCTTCCTCTCGCATGTAGGGACCCTTCCTCTCGCATGTAGGGACTCTTCGCCTTCTGTGTAGGGTAGCGGCTGATTAGGGTTTAGGGGCTGGTTAGGGTTTAGGGGCTGGGCCCTTGGCTTAACCGCGTGGGCCGTTATTAAGTCAGGCCCGACTCGTTTGGGCCTGTCAGTGGGCCTGAGCGGTTGGGCCATATCCCATCATAGCCTCCCGAATAGTCGAGTACCAACCATGCCGAGGTGAAGTGAAGAATGTGCTTTGTCGAGGTGGTATGTTGCTCGGCTGAGGTTGTAGTCGAAGGTTTTTCGATCTCTTTGATGTCCGGGTTTGACTTGACGATCTTGGTTTGAACTGAGCTGGGCAGGCTGCCGTTCTGGGCATGCACAGCTTGCCGAAGACCGAACTGGAGTCACTTGTCGTTGGACAAAGATGTCCGGCAGAAGGATGTCGAAGTCCGACCTGGATAGCGATACCCGCATAGGTAATGCCGAGGTCCGATCTGGATAGAAATATCCTTCTGGATGATACCGTGGTCCGACTTGAGGCGTCGATTGTTTTCGAAGGTCTGAGCCGGGCGAGGCCACCGCGCTCTGGCGGGAACACATGGATGGAGCCATCCGTTCTTTGTCTGGGAATGTCCGTTGGAAGGATGCCGAGGTCGGACACAATTCTCGATGGTAGGGCGATGTCCGTTGGTAGGACGCCGAGGTCGAGCGAGTGGCACCGCCACTCGGAGGTCGACGCCTATCGAAGGGCGTTGAGGTCCGACACGAATGGCGTCGCTTCGGAGGATGCCGAGGCCGGTGATGATTGCGGTCAAACCGGCGGTGCATTATCTAGAGTCGTCATACGCGCAGACGGTAGTTAGGCGCTCAAATCGTCTTGTGCGTCGACTCCACATCAAATCGTGGATAGCACGTGTGTAGTTGAAGCGGCGGTTTTAGGCTCCATTTGTTCCATAAATAGTCCCATTTGAGGAAACTGTTCACCTTCTCTTTTCTCGCTTGTTTCAGAGATAGTACTTTCAGAAATTTCCCAATTTCTTTCCAAACTTGTTGAAGAAGAAAGATACCTCGCCGAAAAGTAAGTATGTATTCTTCATCCTCTCATTCGTCTTCTCGTTCTGAACATTCTGAGTCTGCTTCGGGCTTCGGCCGTCCGTCTTCCTCTGGCCGTCCGTCTTCCTTCCCCGATAGTGCCACCGATATTAAGGATTATATGTGCTATAACCTTTTGGGTAGGTCGATAGGGATTAGTTCTAGGGTTCCGCCGGTATCATCAGTATGGGATGGATACAGGGTGGGTTTAGCGAGGTCGAGTTTGATAGTGGAGGACCTTTTTGAAATGGTGAAGGAATACCGGATCCTGGAGGAGGCGTGGTGGTGCCTGCCGCGATCTGATGATAGGGCTATGGCCCCTCCGGAGGGTTTTATTACCATATATGTAGACGGCGAGAGTTGGCCTTGGGTTTACCTTGGCCCCAATTTTCCTTAGTATCGAGAATATTTCGGATCCCCATATGTCGGTGACCTCGAATTCCATTAGGTCGGTGGTGGGGCTAGGCTCTCTGCCATGGCATTCTGAGGAGTTCTCCTTGAGGTCTTGATGCGCTTTTTTAGTGTCAAGACTATAGGAGGAGTGTATTATCTGTCTCCTCGGCAGAAATTTAAGGTAGCGGCCCCCTCTAAGGTGTCCCATTGGCAAAATAAGTATTTCTTCTTGCGGGCTGATGGGCATCCGGGGTATGAGTGGGGCCTTGGTAAGATGATGGACGTGAAGGTCAAGCCCCTGGGCTACATGGAGAAAGAGCTCAACAACCTCGGTGAGATATTATCTATTAATTTCACCGAGGATGACTGAACAATCTTTGGTGGCGTTTTTAGGTCGAGGCGTCGGGGCGAGTGCGATCGGGTGAGGCATCCCATATATTTATTTATTTATTTTTATTTATTTTGCTCACATGTCCGACCTCGTTGTCTTTGAACAAAATTTTTCTCTTTGTCGCGATGAAGCTCGATCATGAGAAGAAGACCAGAGCCGGCCTCGTCGTCCTACACGCCATCTCCGGCGGCGCCACCCAAAGAAAGGCGAGGACCGAGCACGCTTCGATCGCTTTGGTCGTGGGCGACTGAACCGGTGGTGGCTGTCCACCACCGACCTCGAGTCCGGCCGTGGGGAGGGACTCGCGCCAGTGTCGTTCGAGTGCCGACCTCCGACTCTCCTATATCCTTCCCAAGGTATAACCCTGCCATATTCCCTTGTACTTTTGTGTTATGTGATCTTGTTGTTGAGTATGCGAGGATGTGGCGTCGGTTGGGTGGTGAGCCGCACGCGTGGCGGGTTCGTGGTGGAGCGCCTCCCGATGCGAGGCCTTGGAGGGAAGGCGGCCGCCGAGTCTGCTGCTTGGCTGCCGTGAGGGCGGAGGCGGAGACTGCGAGGGTCGCTGCCGAGGCCGCCATGAAGAAGAAGAACCGGGCCCTGCAGGTGGCCCGTGCCGAAGTGGAGGGTGCCCGCGAGGAGGCGGCCGAGGCGGAGAAGAAACTCGCCGACCAGACGAGTGCCTTGCTGGCGGGGCAAGGACCGATGCTGAAGGCCTTCGCCCGCAAGCTCATTGAGTCCGAGACCTTCTCCTCCTTCATCTCCGATCTGGGCGCAGTACTTAGGCCTCAGGTGGTATCCTCCTACCTGGAGGGGTTGGCGGCCTCGATGCCTGGCTTTGACAAGGTCAGGCTTGGCTGGGTTGAGGTCGCACCTCGGGCGGTGCAAAAGGACTACGCCCGAGTAATCGCCGAGACGGCCCCCTTCCCCATGGTGGAGGCTCTATCTTCCTCCGCCTCTCTTCCCGACGGGTGAGCCGTGGCTCGGTCTGAGGAGGACGAAGACGCGGAGCTTGGAACTCCTCGGCGAGATGCGAGCCGAGGCGGGGAGGTGGGGCGGCGGAGGCCGAGGCGGCAGCGGTGGTCGGTGACTCGACAAGGCGGTTGAGGTCGGCGATCTAATGTAATAGGTTGAATATTCTTTGGGATCATTAGGATCCCGAGCACTTTGTGTACTTCCTTTGTTATAAATAAAAGCTGCACTTTTGAATGTGTTTGTCCTCTTTTTTTATCTTTAGCATTCCGCTTCTCAATATCTCGGGCTCGATCATGATCCGTTGACCAAGCGAAAGAGGCCGAGGTGCCTTAAGCGAGAAGAACGAGGAGGTCTTTGTTTTGGAGGAGCAGCTCGGCCGAATTATTTCGAGTTTGGTCGGTTTGGATGTCGTTCGGCATCGCTTACCGAGTGAGGAGAAGTTGTATGAGGCCGATCGCGGGTGGCTCGCCTCTGGTGAGCGAGACCCTCAAGCTAAGGATTGCACATCTCGAAGTCCGAGGCGGATCCATCCGCGGCGTGATTCAGGCGCTTAATGCGGTCGAGGCGGCTCGAGTTGGTTCGGAGGGTGGCGGATCTCGGAAGAGCATGCGAGAATATGAAGAGATGATCCACCGATATGGTGGCGTCACCATATCGAGGCCGATGACCGAGTGCGAGCTTGCTTGCCGGGGTATGGTGCTAAGGGATGAGGAGGGGCCTCGCGGTGAAATTTCAAATATTACCTCGAATCCCTTGTCAAATACCTCCAGATGTACGGGCTCGTCCGGAAGCGACGTATGCCCCAACCCCACATGAGCTACGACCGGCCCGGTGGTGCGATAGTTGAAGAACCGAAGAGGGGTTATCGACCATGCCGAAGTGCTTCGATTACTTGGTCCAAGCACAACGGGAGCGACACGGGGCCGGCCTTCATCGACAGGAGCGAAACGGGCGAGGCCGTCAGGTCGGCAAGGAAGGACGGTAGGTCGGGGGCGGGGTCGCAACCCTGGTCAGGCAACAAGCTCACGAGGCCGCAGTTCGACCTCGGTTCCAGGAGTGCCCCCTTCAGGTCGGGGCTCATCTGCGCCTGTTCAAAGTGAGTCCGGAATAGGCCGTGGTGGAGCCGACCTCGTCGACTGGGTAGAAGGCACCGAGTCCATCCGGTGTTCATCGCCGACCCGGGGATTTTGTCTCGAACTGGTGTAGCTTCAGTGAGACTCGACGAGGTGGAGCTCGGAAGCCCGAATGAGTTGTATATAGCTTAGGACTTTGTATTTAGTCGTAAATGTATTTAGACTTTGTACCGAAGTGTATATTTTCCCCTCGAGAGGTACAAATATAGCTTAGGACTTGGTTTTTAGTCGTAAATGTATTTAGACTGTATACAGAAGTGTATATCTTCCCAAATAAAGGGGTGTAATTTGACGAGATCCGATCTGGATGTCATTTGCATGTAGACGTTCAAATTAATGAGTAATCTGTATGCTTTGCATGGAGACGTTCAAATTAATGAGTAGTCTGTATGCTTTACATGTAGACTTTCAAATTAATGAGTAGTGTGTATGTACCATCTTCGCAAGGGCGTCCCATTTTGAAGGTAAATTGTGGTTTATCCGAATGGATGTTCACATAGATATAAGATGAGACGAAGTGAAATACTCATTAGAAAACAAATGTTTTATTGAACAAGTAAACAACGTCGCACTTCGACAAAGCGATAAGAGGGTTAACATGTTGCCGATCTGAAATCAAAGCTATGTAAAATACCTCCTTAAATGAGTGATATGCCAGGTTCGGGGGATAAGTGCGCCGGATAGGTGAGCAAGCTTATAGGCCCTTTGTCGAGGTCTCGTGAGCGGTATGGACCTTCCCATGTCGGATCTAGCTTGTTAAGGCGCTTGGCTCTCTCGGCTTCATTATTTCGTGGGGCGAGGTCGCCTACTTGGGTGTGGAGGCTTTACCCTTTTGTTGTAGTACCGTGCGACACGGCACTTGTATTTGGCTTTAATGAAGGCGAGCTCGCGTTTTCTCGAGTATCAAGGTTGACGTGTAGGTCTTCCTCGTTCCCACTCGGTCGAAGTGAAGAGTGTGCGGGCTCGATGCGCCGATCTCGGCGGTATGATGTGACCTCGGTCCGTAGACCCAGTGAAGGGGTTTCTCAGTCCGAAGTCCGGTGTTGTCTGTGGGACCGGAGGACTTGAGGGAGATTTTCAACCCAATCACCCTTAGCTCGGTCAGCCTCTTTTCAATCCTTGTATGATCGTGTTGTTCGTCACCTCGGTCTGACCATTTGCCTGCGGGTGTGCGATCGAGGTGAAACGTTGCTCGATCTGGAGCTCTTCACACCATTCCTTGAAAGTTTTGTCGACGAACTGGGTGCCGTTGTCCGAGACCAAAATATGCGGTATGCGAGCGGCAAACTATGTTTTCCACACGGTCTCGAATCCTCCTGCATGAGGCTCAAAAGTGGCTCGGCTTGACCCATTTGTGAAGTAGTCTCGCTACGACTAAGTATCGAAGCGACACGGTGCTCGATCAAACGGACCAGCGATGTCGATCCCCATCGCATGAAAGGCCGCGGACTCGTAGGGTCGCTTAGATCGGTCAGGGTAGCTTTTGTTGTGGGTGGTGGCACGGACACTTTTGACGAGCTCGGCCGAATCTTGGACGAGGGTGGGCCAGTAATATCCCGACCTCAGCGTCTTCTTTGAGAGAGCTCACGACCCGATGTGACTTCCACAAGACCCTCTGTGAATCTCATTGAGTACGTAGTCGGCTTCTTCTGGCCCGAGGCACCTCAGGAGGGGTTGAAGATAAGACTTCCTGTAGAGAACGCCCTCATGTGTGAGGTACTTTTGGGATTTCACCATCATCTTTTTGCTTCGAGCCGATCTTGAGACAGTGCGCCATCTTCCAGATAGGCCTTTATGGGAGACATCCAGTTCGACTCTATCTCGGTAATGATGCCGATGTGGGACTCCACGATGCTTCTGGAATGAACTTCCTCCACTGGTGGATTTGTTGATGATGCAGCTAACTTACTGAGGATGTCAGCTCGGTTGTTTTCCCCCCGTGGGATACGATGAATACTAAAGTACCTGAATGAGGTCAGCATCTCCTTTGCCTTCTCAAGGTATTGCTTCATTCGATCCCCTTGCCTCGTATTTGCCTAAGGCACGGTTTACCACGACACAGGAATCTCAAAGATCCGGATCTTGTCCACTTTCAATTCCTTTGCGGTGAGTCCCGAGATCGGTAACCGTACTCCACCTCGTTGTTTGTGGTCGGGAAGGTAAACCGGAGTGCATAGGTCACTTCTTGTTTGTCTGGGCCGAGGAGGAGGATGCCTGCTCCGCTGCCCGTCTTGCATGAAGCTCCGTCCACGTACATCTGCCAGCAACCATCAGGTGGGTTAAGGACAGATTCCTCCGCAGTGGGGGCGGGAGTTGGAGTGACCTCGCTGGTGGGATCGACCTCGGTGAATTTGGCCTCCACCAGGAAGTCAGCGAGAGCTTGCCCTTTTATGGCCGGCCTGGGGGAGTATGAAATGTCGTGCTCGCCGAGCTCCAGTGCCCACTTGGCTATACGTCCGGATGACTCTGGCTTCGACAAGACTTGTCTCAAGGGTAAGTCAGTCAGCACCTGGACGGAATGGGCTTGGAAGTAAGGTCGGAGGCGTCGCTTGGCGTTCACTAGAGCCAGTGCTACCTTTTCGAGGCTGGTGTACCTCGTCTCCGGTCCTTTGAGAGCCCGGCTAATAAAGTAGATGGGGAGTTGACGTCCCACCTCATCTCGTACCAATACCGCATTGATTGCCTCGTCAGGGGTGGCGGATATAAAGAAAGGAGCTCACTTCTTTCGGGCGGAAAGGTCGGCGGTCGGCGAGATACTCTTTCGATTCTTGGCGACTGGTGTTCCTCCCGCCAAAGAAGTTCTGAGCCCTCCTCAAGATCTTGAAGAAGGAAGCTGCTTCTCGGCAGCCCGAGATTAGAATCTGAGGGTGGCTAGGCACCCGTGAGTTTGTGGATCTCACGGATGGTCTTTGGCACCGCATGTCGAGCACCTTTTTTCCTTAGTGGATTTGCCTTGAGCCTTCTTGAGACCCAGATCCCGAGAATTTACCGTCTTCACCATGAATGTGCACTTACGGGGTTGAGCTTGAGGTTGGCCGACACGAGGAGGCTGGAGGATAGTTAGGTCGTCGGCGCAGCTCTCCGTTTTTTAATTTTTGACTACGGTGTCGTCGACGTGGACCTCGACAATCTTCCCTATGTGGTCTTTGAATATTGCGTCCACCATCCTCTGATAGGTAGCTCCGGCGTTCTTCAGGCCGAAAGGCATCTTCCGGTACGCAAAGGCGCCAAGTCGGTGATGAACGCTATATTTGGGGCGTCCTCCGGGCTCATCAGGATTTGGTGGTACCCTTTGTGCGGATCTAGAAGTCAAGACTTCGTGGCCTACCAAAGGCTCCATCTTCTTGTCAATTTTGGGAGGGGTAACAATCTTTTGGGCGGTGTTTGTTGAGGTCGGTGTAGTCGACACACGCGCCACCCTCCCGGCTTTCTTACCACGAATGGATTAGCCATCCGGTCGGTGCTTAACCTCGAACAAGATCCGGGCCTTCGGGTTGAGTCACTGTCTCTTATGACTGGCTGCGCTCGTCATAAACACTCTTTTCTTCTCGCCGAATCGCTTAGTAGCGGGTCAATGTTGAGGCGATGAGTTATGAGCTCGGGTAACACCCGGTCATGTCGGCGGGGACCATGCGAACACGTCCTGTATTCCTCGGTGCATGACATCTTTGCCGAATATCACCGGGCCACAGACGCCGACCTTGGCGACTTTGGAGGGTTGTCGTCGTATAGGTGGAGGTTCTCGGTCGTCGTCCGGGTGGCGGCTTCGGGATTCAGAATTGCTATGCACGAGGCAATGCTACGTCTGGGTTGAGACTCGTAGGCATTCTTTGGCTGCCGTTTGGTCACCCCGGATGCTTAGCACCCCACCGGGTGGGTATCTTATTTGTGAGGTGGTACACCGAGCGGCGGCCTGGTGGCGTATAGCTAATCTCTCCCGAGGATGATGTTGTGCGGAGGGAGCTCGTGCGAGAAAAATTGAATGGACTTTGTGATGGACACTGGGAGCACGTCCTACGATAACAGGAAGGTAATGAAACCTTGGGTTGAACCGCCTCCTGAGTGAAGCTCCACAACTGGGATGGTGCGGGACGTATTTGAATCCCTCCGACCTCAAGTTTATCCAAGACAACTCGGAAGATAATGCTGACGGAGGCACCGATGTCGATGTAGACCCGGTGGACGTTCTTGTTGCCCACCACGGCTTGTATCGTGATGGCGTCTTGGTGGGGCATGATTTTGGGCACCGGGTCATCTTTGGAGAACACGATGTTCTCACCATCCCGGAGTCGCTTGTTTTCGGCTCCTCGGGGGCCGGCCTCCGAGCTTCATTCTTTAACGACGACCTCGTCGTTCCTATAGGCAGTCCGGTAATGGCATAGACCTGCTCCATAGCGTTGGGACCTTCGTCCTCGTCATCTTCAGGTTGGGTCGCCGTCGAGGTCGGCCCGCAGTTGTTGCCACCATTATTCTTTCCTCTGCGCTTCTTGTTCCCTGGCCCAGCTCGGCCGAGGTATTTCTTGAGGGCTCCTCCTTTGACGAGCTCGTCAATCTGCGAGCCCAGGTTTCTGCAATCTTCGGTATCGTGACCATACCCTTGGTGATAGTCACAATACTTCTCCGTTGACCTCTTCTTAGATCCTCCTTTCATAGGAGGGGGCTTCGGGAAGAGCTCGGCGTGGAGCTCGAATATCTCCGCCCTCGATTTGAGCAGACGAGGCACGTTACCGCTGTGGTTTGGCGAGGTCTAGTCCGACTCCAATGGCCTCTCTTGATTACATCAAAGGCACTTGGCGATCGGCGACTCGACTTGGTCATCCGCTTCTTCGTTCAACCTCCGCTCATCCCGGATCTCTCTTTCTTTCGATCTGACTCGTCCCCTCTGACATAGTTATCCACCAGGTTCCAAAGTTTATTCGTCGTCTTTGGTTTCTCTCTGGTGATTTCTTTGTTCAGTGCGCCAGGTCGGATCCCGTTTTTGAACGCATTGATGATGTACAGATCGTTACTCTCATCAATTTTGAGAGACTCCTTGATGAACCTCGAGGCGAAGTTCGATATCGTCTCGTCCGCCCTTGGCGGATTGTGGCGGTCGGACGACGGCTGCCGAGGTGGCATCTTCGATAGAGCGCCACTTAAACCGATCCATGAGATCACAGGCGAAGTATCTTGTTTTGACGGGCGAGTGAACCAACGTCGGGCGTTGGAGATCAAGACCTCGGGAAGATTTTGCACATGTGAAAATCTTCCATTCTTTGATCGCCTGCTTGGTAGTGTATGCGAAAAGGAAATCGGAGGGTCCCCAAGGCCATCGTGGCGGCGATGTTGGGTGCCACTGTCGGCTGAGGCGGGCGTGTCGAATCTCTCGGAGAAAGGAGATGATTCTTCCGTACCGGTTGAACCCCGGGAGATCGTTGCCTTCTCTCTCTGGAGGGGTGGGAGACCGGTGACGGTGTCTGTCGTCTCTTCGAGGGGGAGTTCGGCTCCACCTCTCCTCTCTTCTGTTTTGCTCGGCTCTCTGGGCGGCATGCCGAGGTGGAGAGAGACTTCGCGGGCGATGTGGTGGTGAAGGGTTGCGACCATCTCGGCGAGGTGATTGACTTCTGGCGGTGGGTTGATGTACGCATTCTCGGCTATTGTGCCTAGGTGAACGTTAACCGCCTCGGTGGGGCGAGCGACCTCGGGCGCCCGTATTTGCCAGTTCGGGCACTCGAGAGGTGCCCGCTCCATTCGTCCTCTGGTGAAGGAAATTTTGGAATTGGCCGAGGTTGGCATTGAGGAACTCAGACACAGCTCGGCCAAGGACTTCGTGAGATCGGTGAACCGCCTGTTCACTGGCGTTGAGGTCGGCATCTTCTTCCTCGTCAGGGCGGCGATCCCGGGGTGTATGGAAATGTTTTCCATGTAGCCCTCGGCGTGTGACCGCTTGTGGCGCGCAATCTCCTTCCCGCGGTGACCACCGGTCGTCTTGGTGTGGTTGTTCTTGACATCGACGGTGCATGCTAGCGTTGCGTGTTCTTGCCATTAAATTAGAAAACGAAGCTTTTTGTTCGGTTTTCCCACGACGGCGCCAATGATAAATCTAGTGTATGTTAATATACGATATTTGTGTAAAGTAGTAAAGAACACCAAGGCTTTTACGTGGTTCGATCGAGAATAAGATCTAAGTCCACGGAGGAGTGATTCCTCAATACTTTCACTATGATTTGATTACAGTGAGCGTAGCTAAAAGCTCTTAGTATTCAATAAGTTGCTAACCCTTCCACCTTCGATCTAACTCGTATTTATACATATCTCAGGACCCCTAAGGCGGGATCTGATCCCCTCCCATGTAGGGACTCTTCCTCTCGCATGTAGGGACCCTTCCTCTCGCATGTAGGGACTCTTTGCCTTCTGTGTAGGGTAGCGGCTGATTAGGGTTTAGGGGCTGGTTAGGGTTTAGGGGCTGGGCCCTTGGCTTAACCGCGTGGGCCGTTTTAAGTCAGGCCCAACTCGTTTGGGCCTGTCAGTGGGCCTGAGCGGTTGGGCCATATCCCATCACCTAGTATCTTGATTCATTTGATTTATTTGCTCCATTTTCCCGTTGGATATACGTTTCATCTCGTTCAATTCTAGATTCTACATTGATTAATTCCAATTCCTAGTATCAATTTGAAAATGTAATAATTCGATTTTACCCAATTCACATAGTAATACTTGGGAGTTCTAAGCTATTGGGTGTATTTGGATGTGTGGTACAAATTCATAATTATTTGTTATTTTTGGTGGTGGTGGGGGTGGGGGTGGGTAAAAAATAGCATGAAACAAAACAAGAAGGTAGTTTATACAGGGGCATGTTCAGGGGGAGTACATCTCCAAAAAGAGTGCGAATAGGAGATTCCAATTTGATCATTTTTTATGGAGATGGTCTCTAATTAATGAGGACGCACGCATATCATATTTTAAATTTTAATTTGAAACGTGGTTTTCAAGTGTCCTCCCAAAATGGTGTCTTCACATAACAATTTGTTTTGATTGTTACTTTGTTTTCGCAATAAGATTGCTTATTAAAAGTTGTTCTTTTTTTTCTTAATCTTGGGAAACTCGGAGTAAAGTTCACGTTTATGTGCAATAGACTGCAAATTACACATAACAGATAAACTACAGACCCATAGATGCATTAGTGACCACACAAGATGGATAAACTACAATTAAAAAATAAAGTGTGACATGTTCAGACCCATAAAAACGTTAATAGGGTTCGAACTTGTAAATTTTGGCCACATAAACCTACTTTACCACTGGGTTGTCCCAAAAAGATAAAAGTTGATATTGGATTGTATACTGAAAGCAGAATGGTTGAGCTTGTTAACAATATTTCGTGTTACCACTATTACAATCTCCTATTTATGTTGGATTTGTATACTGAAAGCAGAATGGTTGAGCTTGTATATAATATTTCTTGTTACCACTATTACAATCTCATATCTGAATTGTTTACTTGATTGCATATGTTGTCTCATTATCTCATACAAAAGTTAGATCATATAATGTGTAGAAAATCACATAAGTCCGTATGATTGATTAAACTATTTGAGATATAAAAATGATCACAGCTGAGATAACTTGAGGACGAGTTGTTGGTATATGCTGCAATATAAATAAGAAGTGACTTGACTTGGTTGTTTGTCTATGCTGGTACATCTTGACGTATTAATGGATCACAGTGAGATGAGTTCTTCTATCTACTCGTTGTGAAGAACCTAGATCTCGGTGATTTTACGTTGATCTAAATCTCGATAAGGTTTTAGGTGGATACGAGTTACTGACCATCACTTTAACTTATGTGTGAGGGTTACATGAGATAACCCAAGATTCTCCGCATCTTGGGTGGTGGCGGTGCTTGTATGTCATGCTAGTTACCTATATCGAGTCACCGTATCCGTTTAGGATGATAACGTCCTCTTAAGGAGCTCAAAAGGTTTATTGTATTAAACATTGTAGATTAAATTAACTCAAGTACAATAATAAGGTTGAGTGGTACTACTTAAGCAATTAAAGAGATTAATTAATTTAAGCAGTCGGAGTGCGATAAATAATTAATATATGTACGATGTCTTAAATATGGGGATTCGTAAGTCTAAGTTCAAGACCGACTCAACTTCGATAATAAATGGATAATTCAGCATTTATTCTCTAGTGGAACGAATAAAGTTTATGAATTAGTTTATGTTCTGGGCTGAACATAAGAGAATTAATTCGTTTTAGACCCATCTTTATTTCTTGCATTTGATCTCTGGGTTGGCCCATCAAAGCCTGTTGCTACCAAGAATTTTGCCCACCCCTATGAGAGTATCACTGGGACTCTGTTCTGATTTATGTATTATTTTAATACATCTCCTATATCTAGATAGGTATTATCTAATATTATTAGATATCAAGATATAATTATTCTATATATGATTTATCTTCAGGGATTGAAGATAATTGTTGTATTGATTAGATATACAAGAATCCTATCTAAATAGGATTCTAAGAATGCATTATAAATACAAGGTGGGAGAAAATAAGAAATTAATCCTATTATTGTTGGAGATTTTCAAAAATCTCATTGAAGGAAATATGAGGCGAAATTCTGCAGTATTCTCCATAAATTGCTCTCACTCAATATTGGAGAATATGCATCAGGGATACAGTCCAGAAGATCAAAGTTGAAGTCTGTCATTGATCTCATATCACAGAAATTTGCAGGTAAACAAGAGTAAACACTTATGTGTTACAATTAATTATATAGGAGCATGTAGGAATATAATTAATGTATGGTGAATTAAACATCTAAGTTGGATCTTCGGGAAGAGGGTAAGATACGATTTCCCTTAAAAAAAGGTTATTCTTTGTTTTTCTTTTCTCTGTCGCAATTCCTTTTGCTTTTTTTTAGCTATTTAAGAAAATGTAGAGCTATTTAGTTAATTCATTTTCTTTTTTAAATCAAGAATTATGATGTGTAACTTCTAACTATATGGAAAATAGGAAGTATTTTATTTTAGGAAATTCCCAGCATATCTCTATATTCTATCCTTCCTCAACGAGAATGACTTTTTGTATATTATTAATCCTAAACCTAAATCGAATTGTTTAACCTCTAATGTGCCTCGCCTATCATAAATGCAAATAGAGCTGACAATTCATGCATGTCGGGTCGTTATCGTGTTGATACGATAACGATACGATAAGACCAAACATGAACACGATCCGTTAAGGGTCTGTCAGACACGAATACGATACGAAATGTAATGACACGGACACGGATATGATACGATTTTTTTCGTGTTGACACGATACGACACGAAACGAAACGAAAAATTCAAATCAAAATTAAAAAATCAAATCAAAATTAAAAAATGAATTAATAAAAGAAATAAAAATATATAAAATAATAATTAATTTAATATTATATATATATAAAATAATAATTAAATTAGTATTTTATATATATATATAGATATATATCGAATTATAAGAAAATGATACGAACATGAATGCAACACGAAAATTATCATATCCTTATCGTGTCGACACGATAAGGATATTATCGTGTCGATACGATAAGGACACAAACACGATAAGGTTGAAAACTAACCCGTTAATTTCATAGGTGTTTGTGTCATGTCAAAAATTGCTAATCCTAAATGCAAACATAATCAAAGTTCTTCACAGTGAAAACATTATTGAGAAACAACATATTAAAAATAGTAAATTTTAAAACGTATAGATGCATGTAAAAACATATAGTAAAATATTCTATATATATATATATATATATATATAATATTTTATATTTTGATTAATTTGATTTTAAAAATATATTTAATTTCAATAGAATTTAGAAGTTAACAAAATAATAACAAATATTTTCATAATTAAATAATTACAATATTAGTTGAGAGTTTAGAAAACAAGTCATAAATATACAAAATAAAATTAAACACAAAAAAAGCAATACAAAACAAAAATAATAAAAATAAATGAAAACCTAAAAAGAAAGAATGAAAGAAAGAAAAATCAATTTTTATGGAAAAAGTAACTTAGAGGAAAGAAAAAATTATGATTATGAAATTTTAAATTATTCATTTCAAATCTATTTTTTATAATTTTTATATCAAATTAAAGATTTTATATTTTATGGTGAATACAATTTTGCAACAATGAGAAAAAAGCAAAATAAATGAATAAGATCAAAGGAAGAAAAGAAAGAGTAAAAAGTTATTTCTCCATCATAAATGAATTTCTTTTGGCGGGAAAATGATACAGGGAATGATTCCATATATATATATATATATTAGAATTTCACTTTTTCCTCTTCCTTTCTAGTAGGTAGGTCTCCAAACGTTTGGTCAAGTTGCGTTAGCCTATTAATGAGGACGGTTACGTTGAGTGATAAAATAGATAGATAAAAATATTACAAGTTAGTTTACTATTTATTTTGATGGATTGATGATGGATTGATTAATTTTTAATTTATTTGATCATTTAATCTTTCAAATAATCAATCTTATATTGTATCAATCTATCATATCATTCAAAGTAAATGATCTTAAGAATCTCAATTTTTTTTCTTTTGTATTAATTCATTTGATCGGTCTTTGAATTTTTGTGTATGTTCTTATTACATCCTTGGTTTCATCACATCTATTACTAATCATAACAAAACTCAAATTATAAGTTATATATTGAATAAAACAAAGTTTAAAAATCCGATCTCAACGTAAGAGAAAATCCACTAATCAAATGCTTGAAGGTCTCAATATGTAATACTCCCTCCGTCCCAACTAACTTGAGTCGTATACCATTTTAAGTCGTCCCAAATAGCTTGAGTCATTTCTATAAATGGAAATAATTAAGAAAAAATAAGGGATTTTAATTGTAATTAACAGTTAACTAATTGGGTTGATTATTGGCTAATTAAATTAAATTATTTTAATATGCTAATTTTAACTAAAAAATTTAATTAATTTATTTATTTAATTTAAAAAATAAATTAAATTTAAAAAATTAATTTATTTTAATATGCTAATTTTAACTAAAAATTTATTTATTTAAAAATTTTATTTATTTATTTATTTTAAAAATTAAATTAAATTAAAAAATTAATTTATTTTAATATGCTAATTTTAACTAAAATAAATTAATTTATTAATTTATTTAAAAATTAAATTTATTTATTTATTTAAAAAAATTAAATTTAAAAATTAATTTATTTAAAAAAAAATTAATTTATTTTAATATGCTAATTTAAAAAATTAAATTAAATTAATTTTAATATGCTAATTAAATTAAGGATAATTTAAAATAAATTTATTATGTAAATAAATAAATTTAAATGTAAAATAAAATAAAAAACAAAATATATATACCTAACACATAAACCACTTTATTACCAATACACTTTAAACACTAAACACTCTCTCCTTAATTCTCGTGCCCAAAAGAACTGACTCAAGCCAGCCGGGACGGAGGGAGTACAAAATTTGTACCAGACATAATCTCACAAATTATAATCACGCAAAAATTCGTGTTATATATATATATAGAGGGGTGGTTCACGTATGAATATAAATATTAGTAAAAAATAAGAAAATTAAATTGAAAGTATAAAGTTGTTGCACTAAATGTATAAATTTGTTGCACCAAACTTTATGTTCAGTGCTACACTATATATGTTGAATTTGCTGCAATAAATTTATGCGTTTAGTGTAACAACTTTATATGTTCAGTGCAATTTTCCTATTTCTTGCTAATATTTACATTCCTATATGATCAATCTTATATATATATATATATATATATATATATATATATATATATATATATATAGGGGAGCGATCAAATAAAACTTATTTTTCGTAAAAACTTAAAAATCAATGTATTTTAAGTACAAAGTTATTACACTTTATGTATAAAGTTACTGCACTATGAAATATTGATGAATAATGTTATCTTTTACCAGAACTCAAGAGTGCATTAGTTTTATACATAAAGTGCATTAACTTTATACGTAAGATGCATTGATTTTTAGGTTTTTACGAAAATAATAGGTTTTTATTATAACTCAACTCTATATATATAGGGGTATGAGTTGGATCTAATTAGAACTCATCTTTTTTTAGAACTATGTACAGACATATAAAGGTGATGAACAAAATATATAAAGTTGTGAATAACGAAAACATTCTAAAATTGTTGCACAACAAAACCATTTTAGAAAGTTTTCGTTGTGTACAATTTTATATTGTTTTTTGCATCATTTTTACACATCTTATGCATAGTTCGTAGAGTTCTCAAAAAGATGTATTTCTCATTTGATCCGCTCTCTCTATATATATATGAATTGGTTCATATACATATAATCCTTAATATATATAAATAAGAATAAATCATGTCTATTAGATTTAAAAATCTAATGATTATTTTTAAATATATATCATAATTAATTATATGTATATTTATGCAGATAATTTGTATTTGTACATCTGCGCCATAATTTGTGTATTCTTCCATATTGATTTATCAAATATTGATATTTGTCCTTATGTTTACACTATAAGAAGTGTCCACACGATAACCACTATATATATAGAGAGAGAGTTTGGTTCAAATAAAAACCATTCTTATCCTAAAAACTAAGAACCAAATGAATTCGTTATGAAAATTAATGAATCCGTCGAGAAAGTTAATGAATTCAAAAATTTAGAATTTTTCACCCGGGTTCGAATCCCATGAGGGGCGAAAATTCTATTTTTTTGGATTCAGTAACTTTCCCAGCGGATTCATCAACTTTGACTGTGAATTCATTATTTTTTTGTTCTCACGTTCTCACGATAAAAATGGTTATCACATTAACCCTCCCTATATATATATATATATATATATATATATATATATAGGGGTGGTTCTGATAAGAATGCGTATAAGTGTAGGAAATAATAATGTATCATAACCATAGATCAAGGCCAAATTTACGATCCAAATTAAGTTGAAATTAATTGATGATGTTAGCCATTATTTATTGTGATTTACGGATAAGACATAAAAATGATATTAAAAATAAATACATCACCATCTCATAAATCTCGCCACCTTTCTTAATTATAGGGATCGATCCGCCTCTTCCAAATCTTCACTAAATATATAATGAAAATATTACATTATTCGTATAATTAAATATTGTACGTTTTCCTTTTTTTGTATTAAAGGTGGAATATTGATTGTTGTACGCATAAGATAATCTGTAGTATCTTTATAACATATAATAACTCAATTTATTGTTATACAAACTAGATTACAGTAAATATCTAAAATCAAGGAACAAAATTACTGATATAAATTTTAATTAATCCAATAAATTTAAAATATACCATATGTAGTTATGAACTGCTACATAACGTAAATTAATATTATCAATTGATTTATTAAAATCAATTATTTAAATTTATTCTTATATCTTATAAATAATTTCATTTCTATTTCATCCGTCCTCTATATGTATATAAAAGTTGACGAAGGCGAATCAAAATTCGTTAGAAGATCTTATATTACATAACCCTGAGGTTGGTGAGGCGGTTATCTATGAAATGACGAGATTTAAAATGTGGAATGGTTGTGCGCTACCTTCCGCACCCACTCCCGCCAATTATATTTAATGATAACCACGACACAGAATTAAGAGGGTGTTTAGCTGAGTTTATAAATTCTTTAAAATAGTTTATAAGCTATTTAGGAACTTATAACTTGTTGCAAAGTGTTTGACAAAATAAGTTCCTAAACAGCTTATAAGCTGTGAAAATAAGGTCTAACAGCTTATAAGCTCCCCTAAAAATAAATTGGTCAACCCTAACTTATTTTTTCATAAACTTATAAACAACCATGAATTTACCAAAATAATCTTATTATAATTCGTTATTTGTTACACATACACTATCAATTTCATATCTCGTCAATTTTATCTCTCTAACTATGATTTTCTCTCTCTAACTCACAATTTTTTCTCTAGTTTATAAGATCAATTATCCAAATACTTTAACAACTTATAAGCACTTGAGATATTATCTCTTATAAGCTCTTGAAACATCTTATAAACTCTCTAAAATAAGCTTAGTCAAACATCCCCTAACTAACATTTCCCACAGAAAAGGGGAAATTGTAACAGAGAAAAAGGAACAATGAGTATCCTGTTTCCATCTTCCACCACTCCTTTGATTTGAAACGTGTTGACTCCTTAACCTTTTAGCACAAATTAATATAAAGATCTAACAACCTATGTAGATGAAGATGAGATGATACAGATGGAGAAGACGACAAGATTGTGAAGAAACGCAGACGCAAATTAAAATTGATCGATGATATCTCGCAACACAACAGCCAACTGGAAGAGAAATGAATATCTGTTGCTGTCGGAGTTGTAATTAGTTACTTTTACGGAACAGCATCGGATCGGACACAGAGGCTGTAGCCGTCGATGTTCGCCAGCTGTCATGTAAGAAACTCATCGGGGAGGGAAGATGAGATCTATGTCTTCCAAAATTTGAAAGTGCTTTGGGTGAGTCACATCGGCAGAGATGGAGACTAATGGTGACTGACTGCACACGTTTGCATGTTTTTGGTGGTCCTTCGGATAGGGGTAGGTTGGTCCACGGTACCGAAATTATTTTCTGATATACCGTACTGTGTTCGGTGTGCAGAAACTACCAAATTTTTTTCATATCTGTTATTGAAATTACATTAAACATATATAAATAACATCCTATAATTGAAATACAATCCAACATATATTCTACCCCCTCTCAATTTAAAATAATATTCTAAAATAGCAATCAAACTTCATATTCTAACAAATATTAAAAAATTATTGTAAGTATGATTGAATAATGTCCAAATTTCAAAATGTAGCCCCTCTCAAATTATTTCATTCTAACTCAAACTTTGCTCTGCACAAATTCAAGTAAAATCACTAGAAAGTAGATAAAAGTTCCAAATTCCTTCATCAAAAACTTACCTAGTTCAATCACAAAAAAAACATAAAATGCATGTATTCTAGTAGTTATAAATAAAACTCCACCTCATCATACTTCACAAACATGCCGTAACCATACATGACTACAGTCTACAACAACACGTGCAAAAATTCAATGTTTACCACAGGCGACGTAGTCTTTTGGGGCCCTCATTCATTTACAGTCACGACTAGGAATATTTATGCATAATCATAATCAACTAGCTTCAATTTGGTGCTTAATGTTATTTCATTTGCATCACGCAAGAAGCAATAGTAAAATGGAAACTTTCATAATATAATAAGACAAAAATTGATTATATAATTAATCTACACATATCTTAACTAATACAAGAATGAAAAGCATCAGAAAACCACATACTTAGATCAATTCAAGATATATCGAATAGTTTGAATCTCTCGAATAGTTGTACCTGTTTTGTAGAGTCTCAAACATTCTTATTTGTCTGTAGTACAAGGTCATTAAATTCTTCCTGTAACATTTTAAATGGAATTATGACCTCATAGCACGGTAAGTGCAAATGGTACAAAAAAAGATTTAGAAACTAAAATAATTTAATTAAATAAAATCAAAGATGGGCATTATACAGATTACAAAAATGAATAAAGATGGAATTTATGTAGACCAATAAAACTATATTTGCATAATAAATTTTGAAAGATATTCTAGCTATGCACAATTAACATCGAACTAATTTACGTTATAGTCATGAAATAACACAAGTTTAGGAAATAAATTGTGTAACTACTAATTTAATAAAAAAAAAATTACTTAATAATATTAATACATGTACACATTTTAGGAGTATCAACAACAAACAAATATACGTTGCCTGCAGAAGTCAATAAGAGCTGAGCAACCTCCTGATATTGATAAGAAGTCATTCTTTATGCAGTCCTCAGCAAAACATTGGAGATAAAGCTTCAAGCTGCAGTTTCAATTTCGTTCAGATATATTGATAAGGATTTTGAGGACTATGCTACATGCTGTTGAAAGAATAAACGGACTTATTGGACAAATCAAACACCATTAGATTGTAAAACGAGACACATAAATCTTGATGTCGCAAAATTTTAAAATGAAAGAGTAGTTAAAGAAAAATATAGAGCTATCAATGCAAACTGATGGGGCTGGGCAGAACGGCCACCAAGGAGACATGCCTTAAAATCCCAACTCAACTCGAGCCGGTCAAATCCTATGGGCCTATGCTTCCCTCTTTTTCCTATAAGGGTTTAAATGTTGCAAAAGTACTCTTACAAAACGCTGTGGTGACTAAAATAAGGGGAATTTCAGAACAGATAAAGAGTTTTATTATTTTAAAATTAAAAGCGTAGAAAGTTAAGGTAATTAACAAAATAAAAACTAGTCTTGAAGAACAATTAAAAGTTGTTATAGATAGGAATGTATTATTCGAACCAGAACCAATAAATAAATACCAATTCTAAAACCGGCCCATTAGATACCGGACCCAGATCATTAACTATGGGTCTGAAACGATCCGAATCTGAACAGGTCTGGAACCAAACTTGGACCAAAAGAGAAACTAGAACCGAAATCGTTGCTTTATAATTTAATGAGGTAAAACCGATTCATTGACAAACATACTTAAATTTAAGCTTGTCAATAGACGAATTTTAATCTGACCAAAATCAATAAATAATTCGAGAACCAAAATCGGATCCAAATCGGATCAAACTGAATCGAATCATCAAACTATAAGTCTAAACGGTCCATGTCTAAAACAGATCTAAAACCAAAACCATAACCAAAACTATTGCTTTAAAATTTAATTGACTATGAACAATTTCGGATCAGTCCAGATAAAACAGATAAAACCCATTTATTGACATCTCTAGTTATATGGAAATGATATTACTCCTTTTTATAATGATGAGAGAAAAGTACCGAGTTCCAATTCTCCACCCACAACTAAAATAAAACAAAATAATAGAAATAACTTTAAATTAAATAAAACATTTTTTTTTTATCAGAATCATCTCTCCAGTCACTCAAGGAAATACAAATTAGCTGAAGACAGTAAATGTGTACTGTTCATTATTTCGTATTAGCCTAAAAATATGACCAAGTAAAACAAATATTTTATAATATTAACCTACCAGAATTTTATTTTCTCCCCACACCCTTCCAGAAACTTGCACAAATATTTTGAACAGATCACTTATGACTTATCCTCTGTGGTGGGCAACAATATGAGAGAGAGAGAGAGAGACCTATTTAACAGGTCATAAAACTAACCGGCAGCCCGGCATTAATCCAGTGCTTTGATCATCTCTAACAAATTCGTATACCTAATAAAAACCACATGATATTCAAAAAATAAATTAACAACATTACAACCACGAATGATCCAGTCATGTAACAATGGAGGAGCAACAAGCTGACACCACGAATGGATGAATTACTCAGACTTCTGTTTATACGAATCAAATTTTGGTCGATAAATGACATGCGTTTCATATCCGTACTCTTCACCATTGACGCTGAGGAGGTGCATTGTTCATAGGGGGGAAAGGAGCTCTTGGTCTTGCATACTCGGCAAATATAACCCAACCATCCAAAAACTACAAAACATAGTATCAGAATTAACAAGCCTTTCAACCATAGATATCATTAGCAAGCAGTTATCAGTGTTGGCAAGCTTAATCCCCATTCCTTCATCTTGGCATGAGGCTTGCACCAAATATTTTACAAATACATGAACGCTTGATTCATTTCCAAAAACACCAAGACACTGCACATTCAACCTCTCCGTCTAGTCTACAATGTGCACATGGATGAGAACTCATACACTGAATGAATAACACAAAATTATGAAATCTATTGCTTAACCAAGGGAGAAAACAGTGACTGCAGAAATAAGAAAATGTGTGTATTAAATAATTCTACAGGCGTGTAAGTATTTCATTACTTATATTGTTTTTTGTTTTTTGAGAAATAAATTGCTAGATAAGTATACATACGTCTAAATATATTGATATTTAGAATCTTGCTTGCAAAAACAAAAATAATCTGGACAATAAACCATACAATACAACTTTGTTTAAACACAGAAAGAAACACCAACCTACAAACGTTTCTTACAATAAAACAAAAAATATCTAAATAATATTACAATTTCATCATTATAATTTTCAAATAAAAACTAATAACAATAGAATATTTTAGGTGATTAGATTTAAAACTCCATTTACATCTTTTAAAAAGACAATTTTGGTTTTCAGTGCGAGTCATCCAGTTGGCATTCAACAACTTCTACTATTTTAAACACAAAGTCATCTACAGTATTTTTATTCACCTGGCCATCCATGCCTTTAATCCCTGATTCAGCATCTTCTATTGTTGCATATTTCACAAAACCAAAACCCTTGGAGAATCCGGATACACGATCAGTAACCACTTTAGCTGCATAAAGAAGTGGAAATCAGCCAAATGCTTTACAATTTCCAGCATCCTTACAAATCCCTTATTAGCGAACAGGAAATTAAACATACCGTGGACCACTTCACCAAATTTAGCAAAAGCATCCCGAAGGCCTTCACTTGTTGTACGTTTGTTAAGGCCTGGAAATCATACAAGAATGTGATATTAACAGTTATCATTATATGGGCAGTGGGCTTATTAGTATCCTAGCAACAAACAAAAACACTTTGTTTAATTTTTTAGGCATGAACATTTTTTGAGTGAATAACTTATGACTGTAATATGAAAAAAGTTCAAGCATAAATGCTCACACAATGTACTGTAGCAGAATAATTGACATAGATATATCGATTCTTGGAGAAGTTCAGTTTAAAAACAATCATCCATTTAATTGAATGACGAATATGGCAGAAAACAAATGGAGCGATCAAGCAAGAGAACAAGAATAACATGCAAAACAGCTCTAAATTGAATTGAACTTCCGTTTGATTTCTTCTGTAAAGTGAACAATCCAGCATTTAAAGTGAACAATCTATTGCATTGCCACCTCAACATATTGTTAGCACAGTGAAGCTTGAATTGTAATGACATCAATATAAAAAAGAAGAAAGGAGAAAGAGAAATAGAATTAAGTGTAAAAGATTATTTATATCTAACACAAGATGACAGCTACAAGTACAAAGTGTAAGGACCATATATAATAGGTAAAGGTGCACAAATTGAGTTCCATCCTCTAAAACCGAGCAGTATTGAGATCTAAAATCCAAACAACCCTTAAAATAGAATTGTATCAAAAGACAGCAAAAAATCATGAATAAGCAGACATACCCAAACAACCATTGAGCCGTTTAAAAGAGAGACCACAAACAATAAACTGACAATTAGGATACATGAATTTCAGGAGAAGGCAATAATTAAAGTTTTACTTTTGGAGAGAGCAATAAATCAAGCAAAATCATGACAAAAAAATATTGTAACTTGAAAACAAATATCGGGCCAAAACACCGGACTAACACTTAAATATTGTACATCATGCCCAAACAATCCTTATCCCGTAAGTCCTTGAAAAAAATGACTACAACCAAGAAACTGAAAAATATGATAAATGAATTTCGGGGGAAGTCAATAGGTGGAAGTTTAACTTTGCATGGAGCTACAAATCAAGCAAAACCATGGCGAAAATTGTAGCTTGAGAACCAACATCAGGCCAAAACACGGAATCAACACTGCCAACTGCTAATTAAACCCATCATGACATTAAATCAGGAAGAAATGACCGCCGTAATAGGGGTGTGTGTGTGTGTGAGAGAGAGAGAGAGGGAGATACCAGAGACGAAGAGATTGGTAGAGGGTTCGGCGGGAGGAGGCTTCTCGGTCTTAGTCTGAGGAAGATTAAACGGAAAGCTGGAAAAAGAAGAGCAGAAAGCCTTTAAACCTCCTCCCATTCCGACTTGAGAATTAGTGGTAACCGCCGCCCTCGCCGCAGCCCTCATCGCCATTTCTGGGTTTAAAGGCTTTTCGTGATTGGGGTTTTAGAAAGGGCGAGAGAACATAATCGAGTCGGCGTTTGTCATAATAAATATAGTTTTCGAGGCCTCAGTTATGGGCTTATAAAAATGGGCCCAAATATAATTAATCACTTTTATTAAAATATATATCACCAATAACATTTTACAAAATTTCCTATACCCTATATCCACTACATTAAAATAGACTAGTCTTTTTGTTTCCGATCGATCGAAAATAAGGTTTTCTCAATCGGAGACAGACATTAATCGATCGAAAACAAGAACATGTGTGGATAAATTGAAAAAAAGACTAATTTCCTTGTTTCCGGTTGACTAATATTTATTTTGATCGAGAAAGTTTAATCTCCGATCGACCGAAAACAGATATTAGTCGACCGGAAACAAGAAAATGTGTGGATAAATTGAAAAACTAGACTACTTTCCTTGTTTCCGGTCGACTAATGTCTGTTTTCGGTCGAGAAAGCATTGTTTCCGGTCAATCGAAAACAGACATAAAAAATTGGTTATATAGTTTAGCAAATTAAAAGATCGGATATGAAAAGTACATACTTTTGAAAAAATGTATAATTGTATATAATTCCACTATAAAATTTTAGGGCTTCAATGGTCCACCTACGTATTTTTATTCGATTATCTTTTCGATATCGTAACATTCATTTGGCATTAAAAATATATGTCTCACTTAAGATGATTCTTTTTTTTCGACATGATTATTTAGAAAAAATAATAAAGTGGTTAAAATAATAAAAAATAGATAGAATCATACCTTTTAAAAAAGTAATTATTTTCTAAAAAATAAATATATCAATTTGAATAGGACAACTCAAAAAAGAATATAGATCATCTTGAATGGAACAGAAGAAGTATTTGGCAATACTACTTTAAGAGTTTGTTTGTTAATAATTATTGAATAAAGCGTGATATATTTCATTCGAATAATTTTTTATTATGTAAGATATTGATATTATATTTGTCTGAGTATATTATGTATTTGTAATTATATTAGGAGAGCAAGAATAATTATTAGAAGTAAGCATCAAAGTCGCGTAAACATGACGATGAGTTATGAAGGAGGCTCAACTTCTTCTTCTTCTTTTGAGGTTCAAAGGAGGCTCAACTTTATATCCCTATACGGTGTTTACTATTCATATCATGATACAATATTTCTTATCTTTATTATTAGTATTATTTAAATTCAATCCATTTCAATTGGATATGAGTCAAGCAATCAATTCAATTATAAAAAATTATCAAAGATCTAATAATATTTTAAAATTATAATTCATCTTACTAAATAATTGATTAACTTATACTATTTCTATCAATCTACCCTAATCTTGAGGTGGATTTTAATTATTTTTTTATGAAAGGGAACTCAATATGATGTTAATGTTTCGAATGGCGGAAAATCTTCCAACAACTTGTCTTTTAAGACCTCGTTTATTTTGATGGACAAGCGCAACAGAAGTTAATCCAAATATATTCTATGCTTTTATTTTTCTTGTTATTAAAATGGTAGATATTAAGATTGTGGATAATCTTCTTTTATTATATTAGTTTGGAATGATTAAATGGAGGCTATGTATCTCATGCGAAGAGAATGCTATGATCTATCCATCATTTTCTCTTTAATGCATCAATATCAACTTAACTTTTATCATATCCATCAAACTACAAGTTTAAGTAAACATGCCAAGGAATAAGATTCTTGTTTAACTTTCATCTGAAGATTTTACTTGTACACCAGTGAAGCCCCACCAATCTAAGATAATCAGCATTAATTAAAAAAGTAACTCAAGTATGTCACAAAGATGATCCAGAATACTAATATGAGATTTCAAAAGATACCAAAACACTCAAATTTCACCAAAAGAGGAAATGGGTATCTTCTCTTTAAGTCTACAAAAATTAAAGTGCATAGTAGTAGTAGTAGTAGCAATTCAAAGAAGGTTACACACTCAAAAACCATCAAATTTAAAATGCGATTAAACAAAAAGAACAATCTTTCATAGTCCCACAAAAACAAGAAAAACAGCACATTATAGTATTCTTAATCCAACAAAACTAGTACATCTATAATCTTGATGCATTCCAACATGCTCATATTCAAAGTGAAGCCGTAACATAATTAAACTATGCATCCAAAAACACTAGCCTAAGCCTTATCGGCCTTAGCAGCTGTAGCAGCAGCTTGACCACGGAGCCGACCAGTTCTCCTGGCTGCAATGAGACCAACCTTCTGGCCGGGTGGTGCATCACGACGAACGGTACTGGCATGACCGATATGTTGATGGTTACCACCACCATGAGGATGCTCCACGGGATTCATGGCAACACCACGAACCTTGGGCCATGAGTTTCTCTTCACCCTGAACTTGTGGTATGCGTTTCCTGCCTTCAACATGGGTTTTTCAGTACGCCCTCCTCCAGCAACCTGACCGATCATGGCACGGCAGCCACTCGGCACAATCTTCTTGGCTCCTGACGGGAGCTTAATCCTGCAATAAAAAGGAAAGGTTGTCAAGCCAACTATCGAATGACATAAAAAACAATCAATCATCCATCAGTAGAAGCAAAAGATAACCAACAATAGCATGTCATAGCAAAAACAACTTACTGAGCCTTCATAACAAAAACAAGAGAGACACTCTGGAGCATCCGGCCTAATTAGATACTAACTGTGACTTATGAACCCTAACTAGAGATAAATAAAACCACAATTGTGGTGGATGCCTTGTACATCCAGAGTTACACAAGTTTTGGCCACAAAACAAAACTATATAATGCAAACCAGATTGCAACAAACTTATAAGCATTATCCTCAAATGTTGTTAGAGGTATAAGGCATCCCAGGTTGACAAAGTACATTTGTTCAGTTTTGAAAATGTTCATACATCGTTTGTACAAACATATCAGTGCAGCAGCTAAATAGTTATCAGAAAATGCAAATTGGAAATGGCTGTAAACCTTATTGTTTGAAAATTATATGTTATTTGAACAGCTCAAATTGAAGCCAATAACATATATAAGCATACGTACATAGGTCAGATTCGGAATAAAGAGCTTTCAAGAAAATGCCGATCCATATTCGACAATCTAAAAAAGCATATCTAGCCAAGTTATTTCATATAGCGGAACAATTGGGCTATTGTGGAGCAAATTCAGCATAAACTGGCCAAACATATTACTGACAGAAAACACAAGTAGGCATATGTACTCAGAAAGAACTCACTCACAACAAAGCAACAAAGACCTAATGGAAAAAACATCAAGAATCACAATAATTTCTAATAAAAGAAAACGACAAAATCCATAAAAAGCTAAAGCTTCATCAAATTTTTCAACAATCGTCACCAAAAAATTACTTAATATAAACATGACAATAAAATTAATCAAATTAAACAATCCAAGGTAATTATACCTAGAAGTTCCGTTATCCGGATTGTGCGAGATCACAATAGCGTAGTCACCGGAAGCCCTCGCGAAAACCCCACGGTCACCGACGTGG
This sequence comes from Salvia rosmarinus, assembly GCA_036937905.1. Classification (NCBI taxonomy): domain Eukaryota; kingdom Viridiplantae; phylum Streptophyta; class Magnoliopsida; order Lamiales; family Lamiaceae; genus Salvia; species Salvia rosmarinus. Next base: position 92,468,831 of record CM072819.1, read on the forward strand.
TGCTCGACGTTGCAAACGACAGCTCCTTCAGGGACAGATCTGAGTGGCAAGACGTTGCCAACGACAAGGTTAGCCTTCTTACCGCAGTATACGAACTGGCCGGTGTACATGCCCTCGGCGGCGACGAAGAGCTCCTTCTGGTGCTGGAAGCGGAAGGGGTGGCGGAAGGTGACGCGAGCGAGGGGCGCGCCACGGCCCGGGTCGTGGATGATCTCGGTGACGACTCCCTTGAGGTAGCCGTTACGCTCGCCGAAGTCGAGGGAGCGGAACCGGGCTGGACCCTTGCGGTGGTGGGTGTGGGACTTGAACACCGAACCCGCTCCCTTACGCTGTGCCCGGATAACACGACCCATTTTCGCAGAACGATGAGTGCGTGTGTGTGGGTTGGTGAGGGGGGAGTCCGAGCAGCGGAGGAGAAATACGGACGATGATATGTGGATTGGGGAAATAGGGTTTTAGAGTGTGGTTTGTGTGGGCTTGATCTACGACTGTTGGGTTGGGCTAATTGGGACGAGAAATAGATACTTGATAGCCCAAATTCATTTTTGAGACTACATAAGTGCAAAATGTATAGGGGAAATATATTGTTCTAATCTAAGATTATCAAAAAAAAATGAAATGATTCGTAAATAACTATAAGGTTAATTGTTCATAAACACATAAACTTTGCATTTTTTTCTAAATTTGCATATAATGTTTTTTTCACAAAAAATAAATGAATTTAAGACTTGTTTGATTTTGCATACGCAGTCGAATTTCCTCTAAATCGAATTTGATATGGCGATCAAAACTATATTGTTTTGATTGCATAAAATTGGAAAATAAAATAAAGCCCACTTAAATGTCATCTCATCCTCTTTCTCTCACACACATTCCCTCACCCAAACACATCAACGACTTATTTCCTGCCATCCCCAATGACCACCATCTCACCTACACCCCCATCGGACAACTACCATTGCCGCCAACAACACAACCACTCCTCCACCCCAGGAGGACCACCAAGACTACTAACATCCCTTCTTTAGCCAACACCACAACACCAACATCTCGCCACCACCAACGCTAAAAATTATTTGATAAATAAAATTGGTTTTTACTGTTGTGTCGAGTCTTTCGAGTCAAGTCGGAAATTGGTATTGAGTGTTAGCTGAGTTTGACTGGGTAAGTGGGGTCATGGTTGTGGTCGGTCGACGCTGTTATGGTTTAGTTAGGGTGACATGTGTTGGAGGCCAAGTCGTTGTGGTGTCGACGGTCGAGTGGGATTCACTGCCGTCAAAGCCTGGGTGGTGGACTATGGTTGTTTGGGGAGAGTTCTCACCGGAGGAACTAGGAAGAATGGGAAGTTGAGTTTCAAATTTGAGAATATTTTATTGTTTCTCTGTTTGGTGTATCTGGAGCGTGAACAATAAGGTTGTCTGTGTGTTGGTGACAGTGGCTATCGTTCGAAGATGGGGGGGTGCTGGAGATGGTGGTGGTTGCTAAATAAGGGGAATGAGGTTATTGGTAGATAGACGTGCATGGGCTTTTGAACCGCCGGCCGGCCCTAGGCCCGCCCACAGAGTCAACAGTTCGGGCCGGACCGACGGTCAACGGCCCGAACCGAACCGGAGCTAGGGCTGTGGCGGGCTCGGTTCAGCAAAGAGGCCGAACCGGCGGTCCGAACCGTCGGCTTCCACGCCGAACCGCGGTCCGATTATAGCCGTTGGAACCGCGGGCTGGGGCGAACCGGCGGGCTCGTGAGCCGTTGAACCGGCGGTCCGCCCTAAACCGCGGTCCCAACGGCTAGAAAACGGCTAGTTTTCGATTTTCACCCCAAAATCACTCCTATAAATATATCCATCATCCTAACTCTATCCTCACTTCAATCTCTCATTTCTCAACCTTAATTCACTCATTTACATCTAATTTTCAAGCTTTCAAGCTCTCAAACTCAATCTCTCAAGTTCTCAAGCTCTCTCAATCTCTCATTCTTATTCTAAACTCTCAAACTTTCTCACTTCATCAATCATCATGTTTTTCTTTAAACGATTAAACAAGGGAAAGGAAAGGCCGCGATGAAGGAGCTCCAGTGAGGAGGAGACATTCCAACTCAGCGTTCACGAAGGGCCTTAGCGGCGGAGGAAATCTCAAGGCAAGTTGCGAAAGGTTACAAGTCAAGAAGATGCTCGATTTTATGAAATGGTGCATCGAATGGAAAGAAGTCCCAATTTCGGTGGCGTGAGCTCGAACGACCAAGACGACGATGAAGAAGGCGACGAAGAATATGGCGACTTTGACCAAGATACCGCCACAACCACCAAAATCAAAGGAACTTAAGTCCAACGTTTTGTGAAGCACTTTAGGTACGTAAATTTTACGTTTCTTACAAATTAGTTTCACAATTTTAATTTCATGTTCATAGTTCTTACAATATCTTGTTATATTTTCTTTAGAAAGTGGAAGTGCTAAGCGAAGCACCTCTTCCCGACGGTCGAAAGAGATCGTTGCTTATTGCAACTATTGCACGAAACCTACAAATGGATCGAGAAAGGAGGTTACGGAACGCTCAATAGGCACATGGAGGTTCTCATCCTCATGAGTATGGAATATCAACGAACCAAGCTCAAATTAAAACCCTTCTCAATATTCTACAACAGTGCGTCCACTTTATTTAAATTTGATAAGGAAAATATGAAGATCGATGGCTAGATATTGTGCTATGGAAAACTCCTTTTAATTATGCCGATAGAGTTACGTATGAAGAATGTTATAAAGAGGACTTGGTCCTAATGCATGCAAAGTTAGTAGAAGTATTATGCTTAAGAAGATTAGGAGACAATGCATGGAAAAAAACATGATTTAATGAAATATTTAGTTCGTTTAGGTCATAAAGTTTCTATTTGTGCCGATGTTTGGACGGATGCTTATAATAAGAATTCTTATATGGGTATTACTTGTCATTAGATTGATTCGAAATGGGTTATGCAAAACGTTTAATTGCTTTTAGAGAGTTTGAAGAGCCTCATAATGCTTTAGGTATTGCTAATATTATAATTGGTGTGTTAAATGAGTATTCTTTGATTAATAAATTTTTTCGTTGGTTTTGATAATGCTTGACAAACACCGCTAGTATTCCTCAACTTATTGAAGCATGCGCACCTTCTTTTGAAGGAAAATACTTTCATTCTAGATGCATTTGTTATATTTTAAATTTATGTGTTCAAGATGCACTTAGTATTTTTCAAGATTCCATTAGTCATATTAGAAATGCTATCAAATGTTTGCATGCTTCAAAAACTTGTGGGAAGAAATGGCAAAAATATTGTCGTATAAAAAATATCGCTTATACATGTTTCAAATTGGATGTTTCTCATCGTTGGAATTCTACTTATGAAATGCTTAATAGTACTATTTCATATAAGGGTCATTTATGTGATTTTTTTAGAAAAGAGTTTACATCTATTCAATTACATCTTAATGAGTCTCATTGGGATGCTTGCATGGATTTATATCGATTGTTAAAGGTATTTCATGGTGCAACGAAACAATTATCGGGAGTTTATTATTGCACTTCCGTTATGGTTTTAGAACATTGCATGCATATTGCCATGTCTTTTCGTAGTTGTTTTAGTAAACCATCTTTATGTGGTGTAATTTATTTTATGGTTCAAAAGTGGCTAAAATATTTTAGTGAGATACCTACAATTTTTTTGCTTGCTAAGTGTTTAGATCCTAAATGGAAATATGATGGTACTTGTCAAATGCTTAATGTTTATTATGATGCTTTTAGGCAAATGGATTTTCAAGGTGCTAGTATATAAGGAGAATTAGTTTATTTTGATCTCCCGGATGTAGATCAAATCAAATATAATCTTGAAAAGAATTTAAGAAATCTTTTCAAGAATATAGGTCGAAATATGGTAGTGATGATGATATTCAAACTCCACCTCCTTCTTCTATGATGTCTACGATTAATTTTCCTTTTGATATGAATGAGTTTGATCCTTTGGTGCAACAAATGACTTGATGTACCAAAATAGAACATTCGAAGGCCGAGAGGACAAGGTAATAGTGAATTAGATATATATTTGCAAACTCCTTTTGTCTTTGGTGTTGAAGATAGCGGTCCTTCGATCGATGTCTTGAAGTGGTGGTCGAAGAAGAGGAGTACCCAATCCTCTCAATCATGACAAAGGAGTTATTTGCCGTCCGGCATCCATCGTATCCGTTGAACAAGCATTTAGCATTGGAGGACTAATGCTTGATCAAAGAAGAAACAACATGAAGCCGTGAACATTGAAGCTACAATGTTGCTCGATGATTGGTGTAGGGCCGACCTTAGAGCTCAAGAACCACAATAGGAAGATGGTAACGAGAGCGAAGACGAGGCCTTCACCAAAACGGATCGATCGAATCGGGTGCGGAGACGGAGTAGAGCATTTAGAAATATAAAAGAACTACATGGACTTTGATTCCTCTATGATTATGAGGATATGTAGGCAACTCAATTTTAGAAATTAAATTGAGCTCAAGTCCTTTATTATTATTATTATTATTTTTTCATCCCTATGTAAAAGTCATAAACGGATTTATGTAATTTTACTCATCATTTATTAAAAAATACAAAGTGTTGACACATATTTTATATTTATACGTATTTTAACAAATACAAAAATGCAAAGTATTTACAAGTTCAAACATAAAAAAAATCATTTACAAATTACAACTTACAAATTTAAAAATATTTACAAGTTTATTAAGCTTTAGACTTAAAAGTTAAAAGTTAAAACTTAAAAGTTTGTTAAAATCTTGGACTTTGATACTTGTTGCATATTTGATTGAATTTTCAGAAAAATTGAGATAGAATTGGAGATTTTACCCTTCATAAGAGTTGAAGTATATCGCGATACGAGTTTGTGAGCGCAAATGGATCGAAAATCGAAGCTCGGACGAGAGAGAACGGATCGATACAAAATCGCTGCACGAACAGGCCGAATCGGCGGGCTCGGCCCTAAACCGGCGGTTCGAGCCCGAACCGGGACCGCCGGGCTCAGGCCCGGCCCTAAACCGTCATCTAGTATGTAGGGCCGGGCTAGGGCCTTCACTTTTGGAACCGCCGAACCGCCGGGCCCGGCCCTAAACCGGTGGTTCCGGCCCGTCAACACGTCTATTGGTGGAGTCTTTGAGGAATGAGGTGGTATGATAGCTGGATTTTTTTACTCTTTTTATGCAAAGCAAAAAAGAAAAGATTGTATTCAAAATTTGTGTATTTACGAACAATTAACAAACGTCTTTAACTGCACTTTATCATTCTTATGGATGTAACACAAAAAACAAAAACTATGAAAAATAATATATATTAGGCTTTCTGTTATTTTATGTTTCGTATTGTGTTTTCTCATGTCTCCGAGTCAGAAATGATCGGTTCTGAGTATAATATGCGGTGTTGATTGCTTCAGCCCGGAACTTAGGAGGTAGCTTTGCTAGCAAGTATTGTCCTTGTTGCTTATTTTAGCGTTCTATTCCTACATTCAACTGCTCAATTTTATTGAGGAGTTTGAGCAACATATGTTTGATAACCGATTTCTTTTTTCTCATAATACTTGCGGATTACGGCATTTACAAACTCATTTTCTGAGTCCGATCTAATTGTGATCATGTTAGTTTGTTTCTCTATGCTAAGCCTCTTCAATAGTGCAGACATCTTCTCCAGTGTTACGTTTTTCTTATATGAAAACAAAATACACGTAAATCTAGAATAATCATCAATAACAACGAGGGTGTATTTTCTATTGTTATAGTTGACTAGAGTTGCTGGTCCAAAAAGATCCACGTACATCAGCTTTAATACTCGATCAGTAGAGGGAATACTTTTGCTTTTGAAAGACGCCTTAGTCCGTTTACCCCTCTGACATACTTCGCACACTTGGTCTTTATGGAATCCTACACTTGGTAATCCATCGACCAACAAGTGTTTTGCTAATTTATTGATGCTCTTATAGTTCAGGTGGTTCAGCATTCTGTGCCATAACCAATTGATCTCAGTAGAGGTCTGTGACACAAGACATGTTTCTGGATGGCAGTCTTCGTATGATGCAGCTTATAAATTCTCACATCTTGTTCATCTCAGTACGATCTGCTTTGAGCTGTTCTTTTCTATGAAAACATTCTTTTCAATTTGACCACAAAAGTTGTTGTCATGGAATTGGCTAATAGATAGGAGATTATGCTTCAAGTCAAGAAAATAATTAACATTATAAATTTCAGCATTACTGATCGACAAAATACCATACCCTTTGGTATAACCAATGGAGTTATAACAAAATGCGCCTTTTACGCCTTCTTTCTCCACATAATCAGAAAGATACTCCTCCAGTCATGTGTCTTGAACATCCGCTATGCAAGTACCACATGTGTTTCTGGGCGGAAGGTCTTTCTTCTTCTTGTGGCTGATCAGCATGACCTATAAAGATTATATTTTAGGTACCCAGTAGGAATTGGGTCATTGCACATTAGTGGTGTTGGATTTTTATACTAAAAACAGAATGATTGAGCTTGTATATAATGTTTCTTGCTACCACTATTATAATCTCCTATCTGAATTGTTTACTTGATTGCACATGTATGTCCATTTATCTCATATATAAGTTAGATCATACAGTGTGTAGAAGATCACAAAAGTCTGTATGATTGGTTAAGCTTGATGAGATATAAAAAATATCACAGCTGAGACAACTTGAGGACGAGTTATCGGTATAGACTGCAGTATAGATAAGAAGTGACTTGACTTGGTTGCTTGTTTATGCTGGTACGTCCCCGACGTATTGATGGATCACAGTGAGATAAGTTTTTCTATCTGACCGTCGTGAAGAACCTAGATCTCGGTGACTTTACGTTGATCTAAACCTCGATAAGGTTTTAGGTAAGTATGAGTTGCTGACCATCACTTTGACTTGTTATGGGTAAGGGTTACATGAGATAACTCAGTGTTTGTATGTCATGCTAGTTACCTGTATCAAGTCACCGTATCCGTTTAGAATGGTGGCGTCCACTTTAGGAGCTCAAAAGGTGTATTGTACTAAACCCTGCAGGTTGAGTTTAGCTCAAGTACAATAATAAGGTTGAGTGGTACTACTTAAGGAATTAAAGAGATTACTTATTTTAAGCAGTCAGAACACTATAAATAATTAATGGACATGCGATATCTTAAATACGGGGATTCGTAAAGTCTAAGTGTAAGCCCGACTCAACTTCGGTAATAAAGAGGTAAGTCAACATTTATTCTCTAGTGGTATGAATGAATGTTTATGAATTAATTTATATTTTAGGCTGAACATAAGATAATTAATTCACTTGAGACCCATCTTTATTCCTTGCATTTGATCCTAAGTCGGCCCATCAAGGTCCGGCAATCGTTGATAATTTCACACCCACACAAAGAGAGTTCCACCAGACTCGTTTCGATTCTCCTATATCTAGATAGATTATATCTGATATAATTAGATATCAAATGATATTATTCTAGATATGGTGTATCTTAAAAGATAAGATTGTATTTATTAGATATGCAGAGATCCTATCATATTAGGATTCTAGGGATACATTATAAATATAAGGTGAGAGAAAATCAGAAATAACAATTCCCATAAATGAGATTTTCGAAAATCTCTAAGTTGTGGAAGAAGATGAAATTTTGCAGTATTCTCCATAGATTACTCTCACTCAGCATTGGAGTTTTGGCAAACGGGATACAGTCCAGAAGATCAAAGCATGATTCTTGATCATCCTTTATCCGAAAAATTCACGTGTAAACACGAGAAAACACCAACGTGTTGCAATTAATTATGTAGGTGCATGCTAGGTATATAATCAATGTATGGTGAATTAAATATCTAAGATAGATCATCGGGAGAGGGTAAAATCAGATTTCCCTACAAGTGGTTCCTTTAAGAATCCAAATTTGCCTGATGATTCTGACACTGTAGTCAGGATGAATTTATCTTCCTTGGAAGTCGATATATCTTTAGCTGCTGAAATTGAGCCTTGGACCTCTTATATGTTGGTTTGGCAGGTGGGTTGGGTTTGTGCTTGTGCTGATACTGTGCCCATGTGTGCTTAAGTAGAGGTGTAAAAGAAGTTTTACTGTGTGGAGGACGTCTGTAGTAGACTGGAACAAATGATAGAGCATATTTCCTGGCTGTAGTTGCTTTCAACATAAGTTTCCTCTGTTGATAATCCTTGTATCGAGAGTGCCTCAATTGAGTGTCCTGGGACTGTCTGATAGGATCAACACTTCTGAGTAATTTAAACTCAAGCCCTTTGGCCTTTTTCAGTATGCCTTGTGTCTTTTGTGTAGTCACTAGAGCTTTAAGCTTCTCAATAGACTTTACAAACACCGTTTTGGTGTCATTGGTGGATACACCATTTATAGCTGAACTCGAATCATACTCTAATCCAGTTCTGATCAGTGGACATCTCTGAACTGATTGGATAGACTCGAGCTTCTTTGATGCTCCGTTCAGAGTGTTGATCTTAGCCTGAAGCTTCACTCTGGTGAAGTGTATTAAACTTCAGACTGACTTTTAGTAAGTTCAATATTTAGTTGTATGATTTTCCTAGCTTGCTGAGATCATTCAGTTTTAGTTCTTGTATCATGCTGAGTTAATCAGTATATTCTTCTTTTAGCTTTTTCAGTTCAACAGTGAGCTTCAACTCAGCATCAGTAGGAGCAGTAGACTGTTGATGTTGTTTAGTAAGCTGAAGCTTCTTGGACAACTTGTAGTTTTCAGTCATGGCTCCTTCATACATTTTCATGACTATTCCATAGTCGGTCACGATTTGCTTCATCTCATCCCACTAAACTGAGGTATCCTCAAATTTTGATACCTATTTAGATAATACAAGTGTTTAGGATAGATATTCATTAGAGAGTTAGGAAGTTACCTCAAGTTCGTCGAGGCCATTGTTAATTCCAATCATGCGACTATCTATTTAGCTGCTAATCTCTCTAGCCATCAACACTAACTTTCATTGTTAGTACTAGAGAAGTTGTTGGAAGAGCTGCTGGATGGGCTTGAGAAATTGGCCTTCTTAGCAACCATTACCTTGGCTCTAAGTGCTTTCTTCTCTTTGTAACTCAGCTCAGAGCAGTCCAGTCTGAAATGCCATTTCTTTCTATAGTTGAAGCACTCATCGTCCTTGTAGTCTGATCTGTTGGCTTGTCATCGGTCCAATCTTTGCTTGATTGTTCTTTGCGACTTCGATCATAGTTGTTTCTCTTCTTTCGGTACTTGTTGTAATTTTTTAATCGGACTTCCATATTCCTGAATCTTTCAGCCCTCAATGTGTATTGAGTCAGAAAATTATCGTTGCTGCACTCCCATTTGCTTTGGTTGTTTTTTTTTTGTTTCATTGAGCACCTTTGGTCGTGCTGACTTGAGCTTCTTCTTCAGATGCATCAACCTTTAATGATTCTTCAATATGTTTGATATTGTGCTAATCAGCCTTCAGTGCTGAGAAAAGTTTGTCAATTGATATTTCATTAAATCTAGTCTTTTTTGAAGAGCTACTATGTAGATTTTTCAGTCTGTAGCTAGGAGTGCCTATATGACTTTCAGGTTGATCTCACATTGAGTGTATTTGTCATTTCTCAAGATTGAGATCTCATTGATGATTGTTAGAAATCCGAGTTCCATATAATCAATGGATTCTCCATTCCTCTGTTTGAAATTATCAAACTCCTGACAAACTATTGTCAGTTGTTCTCGTTGATCTCCCTAGAGCCAACACAAAGGCTATCGAGTGCGTCTCATATCTCTTTTGCAGTTTTTCATTTCATTATTTTCCCAATGTGAGAGTTGGAAATGGTTCCGGAGAAGATGTTCTTCATCAAGTTATCGAGCTCGTCTTGTTTTATTTCTTCAGAGGTAAAGTCAGCTCATTCCTTTGGCTTGTACTCGTACATTGGGTCTTTTTGTACGTCGGTGCCAACCTTCAGGATCTTCTCTTTAATGGTGATTAGACCATTTGTGATGACCTCCAACATTCAACAATGTTGGGAAGTGAGATAACTTTTGAGTCTAAATTTCTAGATCTTATAGTTATCTATAACAAAAGTGGGGAGTGATGTTGACCTACTGTAGTTAGTTTTCATCACAGTAAAAATACAGCAGTATGTAAAATATATAAGTTTTGGATCTAGTTCAGCTTAACTCGTACTTAGAAAGAGTCAGTAGTTCTTCAGAACACCTACTCTAATACCAATTGATGGTCTCAAGGGGGTCATACTGGTGTATGGAGGATGAGGGATACACTAGTTAAGGTAAATAAAACTTTTTCTTAAAACAAGACCCGGCGTCCTACTGAAGTCAGTAAGTGACATGTTACTGATCAGTCGATACTGATGTCAATATTGATGATCAGTTCAATTAAGGACGAGTCTTATATTGAGTGTTATCAATTAGGAATCCTATTGATTGCTTCAACAGGTGATCAGTTGGACTGATAACTAATGTGCATGCGGAATATAGTGGTTACGTTTTGCCTTTACTGAAACTAATACTAAAAATTACTTGGTCAAATATTCGCTTAGTCACATTAACTTTTCGCTTTCAGTTAGAAATTGCTACTGATGAGGTTTCAATGAGTATGCTTTGCTGAGTATGCTGGGTGATGGTAAGTTCAATAACATGTAGAGTACTGAATATGAATGAGCACACTTAGTTTTTACGTGGTTCAGAAATATTATTTCCTACGTCCACGGATTGATACATCAGTCAATCCACTACTTGGGATTGGTGTTGCTTACGGGTGCAAGAAAAACTTAGATACAAAAGTTCACCTTATTTGTATCCTGACTAATTTGTCGTCTCTTCCTTCACTTATGGGTGCAAGGAAACCTCTTATTGCTTATTGATGCAATCGACGCAATCTTCTTGCTTACAGTTACAAGAAAACCTAGCTTTCAACAACTAACATTTCGTTGCTTACTAACCAACTTCTACTTCTAACACTAGTAAAGATGTTTTGTAGAGGGGGTTTTGGTTTTTCCAAATTATGATTAAACTATTACAAACAATAATTTAATCTGTTCTAGGCGTAGAATATTACAAATGTAAAGCCTAGATACTAAGAGAATATATACTGAAATCCTGAGTAAATAATTATATTTGTACTCTTAAGATTTACTGATAACACTTTGAATTTCATTCTTCAAAAATACAATGTTCGTATGTTTGCAAGAATGAACTTTGAAAGCTTTGTAGACTTGTGTGCTCGACATTTTTGGTAATATTCAAAGGTTGGATCTTGTGGGTATTTATAGGAGGGACGATGAATAGTATCATTGGAAGGGACACCAATCACATCCATTCCATTTGTCATTTGAATTCTTCTCATTTGAATCCTCGTACATTGATTTCCTTGTCTGCAACATCGTACATAAAGTGTTTTGCAGGTCTGGTACATATCTTTGGCATGTCATGATTCTCTGCAGATTCGCTCTGATACGTTGACAGTCAAACACCAACGCTTTAAAATATTCCATGTTTCTTTAGTAGGGTTGACTCCGTGTTTCTTCAAAAGACACTTCAGTTGACGTAGTGCTTCAGCAATTTTTTCTTCTCCTCTGCTGAAATGACACATGACCATTTTCTTTGACATCTTGTCTTCAGTCTTGTTGAGTCTTTAGTCTTCAGTAGCACTTATCTTCAGCACTGATTCTCTTCAGTATCACTAAGTCAGTGCTTCTTGATGTACTGCATCGAGTCTTCTATCAGCATGACCGACTTCAGTATTGCTCTTGAACTCTTCAGTATCGAACTACCAATAGTTTTTTTTGCTGAGACCTCTAAATATAAAAGGCTCGCTTCCTAATATATAAACAACATTATGTTATATCAACAAGGTAAATATCAAAAAATTTAAAATCTAATCAAAACACTAAATAATGAGAAAATTTTTATAACAATATACAAATGTGAGGCATAGAGCAAGAGAGAAACTGATGAGGGGGGCAATAATGACTATTTTATATATTTTATCAAGGTCGCTAAATTTGTATTCCAATTAGTGTAAATTTATCATTTTAAATTGATCTTTAGTGATTTATTTTAAATATGCCTACTATTGAAAATTTTAAGTCTGGTATCTAATATTCTGACTTGTTTCTAGTCTAACATTTATCAAAGTCCGACAATTTTAAAAAGGACGTGGGCCAATTAGTCGTTCTCTACCTCCTAACCAAAATTAAATCGATTAGCTTCATGTGTTTTGAAGATTGAGTGTTGGATTCAATAAGCTTAAGGAAACAAGCGTTGTAGTGACTACATTTTGCTAGCTAATAGTAAATGATTTTGTTATTAAGGAATTAGTTGTTAATCGCATCGCGTGTAGGGAAATCTTATTTTAACCATCTCCCGATGATCTATCTTAGATGTTTAATTCATCATACATTGATTATATACCTAGCATGCACCTATATAATTAATTACAATACGTAGGAGTTTTCTCGTGTTTACCTGCGAATTTGTCGGGGAAGAAAGGAACAAGACTCGTGCTTTGATCTTCTGGACTGTATCCCGTTTGCCTAAACTCCAATGTCGAGTGAGGACAATCTATGGAGAGTGCTATAGAAATTCGCCTTCTTCCCCTTCCTAAAGTTTTCGAAAATCTCTCTATATTGAATAGTAATTTTTGAAATTCTTCTCTTAGGATTAGGGTTTGATTTTCTCTCACCTTATATTTATAATGCAATCCTAAATCCTATCAAGACAGAATTTATGCATATCTAATAAATATAATAATATCACTTAAGATAGAGAGGATCGAGTAGAGTCCTAGAGGGACTCTATAAGGAGATGATCGAATTTCTTCTAAGCTCCAGGCCTGGATGAGACAGCCCAGGAATCAAATGCAAGGAATAAAGATTGGCCTCAAATAAATTAATTATCTTATGTTCAGCCCAGAACAAAAATTAATTCATAAACATTTATTCATGCCACTAGAGAATAAATGCTGACTTACCCTTTTATTTCTGAAGTTGAGTCGGGCTTGCACTTAGACTTTACGAATCCCCGTATTTAAGATATCGTACGTCCATTAATTATTTACAGCGTTCTGACTGCTTAAAATAATTAATTACTTTAATTCCTTAACTAGTACCACTCAAACTTATTATTGTACTTGATATAACTCAACCTGCAGGGTTTAGTATAATAAACCTTTTGAGCTCCTTAAGGGGACGTCATCATCCTAAACGGACACGGTGACTCGACACGTATAACTAGCATGACATACAAGATCGCCACCACCCAAGATGCGAGAGAATCTTGGGTTATCTCATGTAACCCTCACCCATAACAAGTCAAAGTGATGGTCAGCAACTCATACTCACCTAATACCTTATCGAGGTTTAGATCAACGTAAAATCACCGAGATCTAGGTTCTTCACGGCGGTCAAATAGAAGAACTCATCTCACCGTGATCCATCAATACGCCGAGACGCATCAAGATAGACAAGCAACCAAGTCAAGTCACTTCTTATCTATACCGCAGCCTATACCGACAACTCCTCCTTAAGTTGTCTCAGCTGTGATACTTTTTATATCTCATCAAGCTTGACCAATCATACAGACTTCTGTGATCTACAACACACTGTATGATCTAACTTATATATGAGATAAAGGGACATACATATGCAATCAAGTAAACAATTCAGATAGGAGATTGTAATAGTGGTAACAGGAAACATTGTATATAAGCTCAACCAAAACTGCTTCCAGTATACAAATCCAACAATCTCCCACTTATACTAAAGTAAATTTTTAGTATACAATGTGTCTCTCTACTAGCTATTACAAACAACACCATACTTTGCTTCTCCCACTTAAACAAAAGTTTCCTTTCTAAGTGGGTGCCATCTTGCGTAATCCAAGTCCTCGAACATGCTCTTCGTAGACTTTTTGCGACAGGCTCTTTTTGAATGGGTCAGCTAGGTTATCCGCAGTACCAATCTTTTCTATCAGCACGTCTCCTCGTCTAACGATTTCTCGTATGACATGGTACTTTCTCTCTTTGTGTTTGGTTGCCTTGTGGGTCCGTGGTTCCTTCGAGTTTGCCACTGCACCAGAGTTGTCACAGTAAACTATGGTACTCTTGGGCAAACCAGGTACCACATCTAGATCCATAAGGTAGTTCTTGAACTATACAGTCTCTTTAGCAGCCTCCGAAGCGGCTACATATTCGGCTTCCATGGTGGAGTCCGCAATGCATCGCTGCTTTGCACTCCGCCAGATACGGCCTCCTCCCAAGGTAAACACATAGCACGAGGTAGACTTTTTCTCATCACGGTCGACTTGGAAATCGAGTCCGAATAACCCAAAGGCATTAGACTATCTGCATGGTAAACCAGCCTATAATCTCGAGTCCTTTTCGTGTGCTTGAGTTTATGCTTTACCGCATGATCAATGAGCTTGTCCGTGGTTAGATCGATATCTAGCTACTATGCCTACCGCATAGTAGATATCGGGTCTCGTACATAGCATTGCATACATGAGACTTCCTACGGCGGAAGTGTAAGGAACTTGTCACATTTCCTCTATCTCCTTTGCTGTCATAGGTGACTGCTCCTTAGATAAAGGAACGTCATGCCTGAAAGGTAGCAATCATTTCTTGGCGGTCTGCATACTAAAACGAGTAATCACAGTATCAATGTAAGACGCCTGAGATAAGCTCAACATTTTCTTCTTGCGATCTCGGTAAACCTTGATCCCAAGAATGTACGCTGCATCTCCTAAGTCTTTCATTTGAAATTGATCGGATAACCAACTCTTTACGTCTGATAACAACTTCACATTGTTGCCAAGTAGAAGGATGTCATCTACGTAAAGTGCAAGAAATACCACGTCACCGTTGACATCTAAACGATACACACAACTTTCGCTAGGCAACTGGGTAAATCCATAGGACTTTACCACCTCGTCAAAGCGTAAGTTCCAGGATCGTGAAGCTTGCTTAAGTCCATAAATGGACTTCTTAAGCTTCCATACTAGATACTCTTCACCCTTCACCACATAACCTTCAGGTTGCTGCATATAGATGTCTCTACCCGCTTCAAGGTAACCGTTTAGAAAAGCGGTTTTCACATCCATTTGCCAAACCTCAAGGTTTAAGTGGGCTGCTATGGCCAGAAGAATTCTGATGGACTTGAGCATTGCTACAGGCGAAAAGGTCTCATCGAAATCGATGCCCTCAATCTGAGTGTACCCTTTCACCATAAGCCTGGCTTTAAAAGCCGAAACATCTCCATCTGAATCTCTCTTCCTCTTGTATACCCACTTACTACCTATGGCTTCCTTGCCATCTGGTAGATGTGTCTTTTCGTATACATCCATAGCTGTTATGGACTCAATTTCTAAGTCCATAGCGGTGTGCCATGATCTTGCATCAATGTCTGTTATGGACTCAATTTCTAAATCCGAAGATTCATCCACGAACATAAATCGCTCGGGTTGACGAATAACCCTCCCATTACGACGAGGTGCTACAGGCACAATGGCAACGGTGGGTGCAATAACTTGTGGTTCTCTATCTTGCACAACTTGCTGGATAGGTGCCACTTGTACGGTCGGTATCTCCAGTGGAACTCGACCCACTTCAATTTCTTGAAGTATCTGGTGTCGATCCCTCCCACTAGACACGACATCTCGTACCTTTGGTTTAATCGGTGGCGGAATACGATCATCTTCTAATTCTTGAAGAATGATTTCAACTTTGGATTTATGGTTTTTCATATAATCCTCTTCTAAGAATCGGGCATTAGTTCTAATAATGACCTTCTGATCCTTAAGACTATAGAAATAACCACATTTCGTCCCTCTAGGATAGCCAATAAACAGTCTTTCATCAGATCTAGCCTCCAACTTATCAGCCTTCTTGTTCAAAGACATGTCCGGATCGCCTATATCCTTATGTGGTTTAAACCAGTCTTGCCCAAACCACAACTCGAAGGGGTCTTTTCGATCGACTTGATGGTACTAAATTTAGCAAGTATGTCATTGCTTCTAAGGCATACCCCGAATGAAATAGGCAATGTTGCATAACTCATCATCGATTTAACCATTTCTAAAAGAGTCATATTTCTTCGCCTAACACACCGCTTTGTCAGGTGTGTGCCGGGTGTAGTGAGTGGGAGGTGATCCCACATCGCACCAAATAGTCCATAAACTCGTTCTCGAGGTATTCGCCATCGCGATCGGACCATGAGATGACTTGATACTTTACCAAGCTTCGCTCCACTTCCGCCTTAAATTCTTTGAATTTCTCAAAGCATTCAGACTTGCGGTGAAGCAGGTATATGTATCCGTACCTTGAGTAATTGTCAATGAAAGTGACAAAATACTCGTACCCTCCATGAGCTTGAATGGACTAGCTCCAACACTTCTTTGGCTCTATAACCCTTTGCTTTGAAGGGTTTGGTCGACATCTTTCCTTCTATACAGGATTCACAGACTGGGAACGAAGTAACTATGAGATCACCCAACGCTCCATTCTTTGCCAGTCTTTGGATCCTATTTAGATTGATGTGACCTAATCTAAGATGCCAGAGAAATATGGTGTCATCTTGCGAAGAAAACTTTCTCTTCTTAAGGTTTGATGTAGATGCTACATAATTAAAAGTATTATGTTTGGCAGAAATAGTATAAAGCGAATTATATAAAGTGCCACCACAGATAACTTCGTTATTTCTTATGATAGAAACACCACTATCAAAAACAACTGAATATCCATGAATAAATAGTTTCGAAACTGAAATAAGGTTTCGCCTAAACTCCGGCACATATAAAACATCTTTTAATACTAAAAATGTCCTATCAAAACATAAAGTAACATCTCTGACTACAACGGCTTCGACTTTCACCGCGTTGCCCATGGAGATTGTTATCTCGCCATCATGCAGCTCCCTTGTCCGCAGGAACCTCTGCACTACCCATGAATGAGTAGAACAAGTCGCTAAACATGTTTCCGTTACTAAAGCAAATAGAGTACCTTGAGCCTTGAGCTTGGGGCACTTAGCCTTCCAATGCCCAGTCTCACTGCACTTGAAACATTTGCCCTTCTCCTTTGGCTTTTTCAAACCGCTAGTAGAGCCCTTTGTATTACTCTCACTCTTTTCTTTAGCCTTAGTATCTCTTGAATTCCACTTTCCCTTTTCATCTTTCGATAAAGCAGTGGTTTTCTTTGAGGTGCGTACTAAAGATCGGCACCTTGCCCATTTTATGCTTCTTCCGCTACTAGATCCTCTTGCAATGAATCTAGAGTATAACTCTTATCATAAGGACTACTCGATAACGGAAGTTATCAAAAGACTTGGGCAAAGTGTTGAGGATCATATCGATTCGACTCGCCATCAATATATCCTCCAACCAATTCGAGCTCTCCAAGAGATTGATCATTTTCTACATGGTCATGCACCAATCGCTTTGCTTCATTGAACTTGACATTATTGATTTTGTCAAATTATGACAAGCGATTACGTCTCGACTCTCATACGATTTCATGAGATTTAGCCATAGTGGTCGATCTTCCATCTCTTGATGCTTTGGAGTTGCGGGACTCGCACATGGTGACCAAAAGAAGACACTTTGCCATTCTATTTGATTTGTCCCATTTCTTGTGCTCCTTGCGCTCCTCATCAGTAGATAAATCGTCTAGAGGTTTGGAACGGGGTGTAGTGAGTACAAATAAATTTTCTTCGGCAGTAAGAACAATTTCAATGTTTCGTTTCCACTCGATAAAATTTTGACCGGATAGAGGATTTTGTGCGAGCATATTGATAATCGGTGTAAGAGACATATCTGAAAAGTAATGTAAACACATAAGCATACGATCGCACATAATTCGTAACAATAATATTGCAACCTTTTGATAAAACAATATTAATTGAAACCTCCAATCGCCAAGGAATTCCACATGCAAGCCACGCTTGTGGACGTTTACACATGAATCTCTCGACCAGACTAAAATATACCTTTTAGTCGCTTAATTTCAATCCATGTCAACTTATCCTTATGACAAATGAAATTAATGATTGGACCTTACCGCACCACATCACTATCACAAGAAGGGACTTACCGAAGTTGTACTTGAGGTGATGTCTAAGCATTGACCATAACTTTAACAATGTAAAATGAATTCTTAGAATTGGCATACTCACTAGGACCATACCGCTCCAATCCAAATTCCTTTGTTATCTCATTTTAAATCTATCTCTAGAGAACTTATGAAAATCGCATATGCAGAACAGCGTGTGGAAGTTTACATATGAAACTCCCACTTCTCAATAGATTAAAAGTTTTATTTAGAAATCTCATCTAACAAACTTATGACAAACAAAGGAAAGCAAGCCACGCGTGTGGATCGCCACTCACAATGCGTATCACTTTGTTTAGAGATCAAAAGTGGAGGTCTTGATATTTTAATTTAAAATTAATATGTCGGGTTACTTGCTTAGTCTTTTGTTTCAAAAGGTTTGTCAATGCAGATCACGTAATCCTAGCACGCGTTTCTATAGAACTCAACATGTAAAACATGCTCGCAGAATTCTAAAATATGCTTGAAAAACGGGATAAACCTAGCATGCTTACTATGCGCATCCAATCACGAAAACATATAATATGTATATCTACGTAATTAAACATACATAGCATGCTTCGCATAATTTAAACATCCACGACATGCTTTGAACGATAAAAATAAAATAAAATCGCTCATCGCGCCCACTGTGGATCCTCAGATTTCGCCAAATTTATCACATAAATTTGCAAAGCATGATCTTCAAAAATCTCGGCGGCCTCGCGTGCACGGGCACGGACCGAATTCGTCAAAACTGGATTTGGGCCAAAAAATTGAAAACGGGCCGAAATAGTGGATCGGGCCAGATCGAGCCAAAAATCTGGAACCGGGCTGAAAAATCGGGTTCGGGCCAAAAAATCGGGTCTGGGCCGAAAACGGGCCGGGTCGGCCAAGTGGACTAGGCCGTGCGCTAGGGCATAGCCCATGCGCACGCCCAGTCGCACATCCGCCGCCCACCGTCGCACGACCTGCCGAGAACTCTCGCACACGGTCGCCCAGCCTTGGCCGAGACCTCCGTACGCCACGCCGGGAGGAGCTGCCGAGCACTGGCCGAGCGGGTTCGCCCAGGTCTACCGAGAATTACGCCCAGGTCTGCACGCATCAAGCGCGCCACGCCGCGCGCTATCTCGCCCAGAACCTACGGAGAAAGATCGAGCCGCGTCGCCGAGCGTTGCCGGGGCTTTCGCGCGAGAATCGCGTGCCCGCGTCGCCCAGTGCCGCCGAACATGCCCGCATGCGTTGAGGTTTCTGCGCGCATGCTCGCACCGAGGCCGTCGAGCGCTGCCGAGGCTTCGCACGAGATTCGCGCGCCCCGCGTCGCTCGCGTCTACCGAATCACGCTGAGACTTCGCTGAGGTTTCTCACGCGAGATCCACCGAGACCTCGCTGTGGTTTCCCGCACGCGATCTGCCGAGAGCTGCCGGCCTCGACCCGCCGAAGCATGCCGAGCCGCGTCGCCTGACCATGCCCATGCTGCCTAGGCGTTTCCGGGCGAGATGTGCCGAGCCATGCCCAGCACCCGCGCCCGAAGCTACAGATGGACGCCGCCCCTGTTCGCCCGGATCTACCGAGGGTTGCCGAAGACCCTCGCCGAGCCACGCCGAGCCTCGTCCGTGCCCGATGTCGCCCAGACCGCTGAGAACGCCCGCATGCCTTCGCGCGGCGTGTCTCCGAGCGCCATGCACGCCGAGCGTGCTGTTGCCCGCATGCCGTCGCGCCGTTCGACTGTTTCTGGTGACCTCCCGTCGTCTCGTTCTTCATGCTTTTGTCTTCGTTCTTCTTTTACAGATAAGATTTACAAGAAAAAATCTAATCTAACCACGAATTTTCTCGTGGTGAAAAACAAAAATCCGATAAAAATAAAACGAGCCACGATGAACGACAGATTCACAATTAATTAATTGCGCACGTTATAATCAAACGTGAATTAATCCAACAGAGCCAAGATACTGAAACCTCGCTCTGATACCAAATGTAGGGAAATCTTATTTTAACCCTCTCCCGAGGATCTATCTTGGATGTTTAATTCACCATACATTGATTATATACCTAGCATGCACCTATATAATTAATTGCAACACGTAGGAGTTTTCTCATGGTTACCTGCGAATCTGTCGGGGAAGAAAGGATCAAGACTCGTGCTTTGATCTTCTGGACTGTATCCCGTTTGCTTAAACTCCAATGCCGAGTGAGGACAATCTATGGAGAGTGCTATAGAAATTCGCCTTCTTCCTCTTCCTAAAGTTTTTGAAAATCTCTCTATATTGAATAGTAATTTTCGAAATTCTTCTCTTAAGATTAGGGTTTGATTTTCTCTCACCTTATATTTATAATGCAATCATAAATCCTATCAAGATAGAATTTATGCATATCTAATAAATATAATAATATCACTTAAGATAGAGAGGATCAAGTAGACTCCCAGAGGGACTCTATAAGGAGAGGATCGAATTTCTTCTAAGCTCCAGGCCTGGATGGGCCAGCCCAGGGATCAAATGCAAGGAATAAAGATGGGCCTCAAATAAATTAATTATCTTATGTTCAGCCCAGAACATAAATTAATTCATAAACATTTATTCATGCCACTAAAGAATAAATGCTGACTTACCCCTTTATTTTCGAAATTGAGTCGGGCTTGCACTTAGACTTTACGAATCCCCGAATTTAACATATCGTACGTCCATTAATTATTTACAGCGTTCTGACTGCTTAAAAAAATAATTAATTACTTTAATTCATTAAGTAGTACTACTCAACCTTATTATTGTACTTGAGATAACTCAACCTGCAGGGTTTAGTACAATAAACCTTTTGAGCTCCTTAAGGGGACGTCATCATCCTAAACGGATACGGTGACTCGACACAGGTAACTAGCATGATATACAAGCACTGCCACCACCCAAGATGCAGAGAATCTTGGGTTATCTCATGTAACCCTCACCCATAACTAGTCAAAGTGATGGTCAGCAACTCATACTCACCTAATACCTTATCGAGGTTTAGATCAACGAAAGTCACCAAGATCTAGGTTCTTCAAGACGGTCGATAGAAGAACTCATCTCATCGTGATCCATCAATACGTCGAAACGCATCAAAGATAGACAAGCAACCAAGTCAAGTCACTTCTTATCTATACCGCAGCCTATGCCGACAACTCGTCCTTAAGTTATCTCAGTTGTGATACTTTTTATATCTCATCAAGCTTGACCAATCATACAGATTTCTGTGATCTACAACACACTGTATGATCTAACTTATATATGAGATAAAGGGACATACATATGCAATCAAGTAAACAATTCGGATAGGAGATTGTAATAGTGGTAATAGGAAACATTGTATACAAGCTCAACCAAAACTGCTTCCAGTATACAAATCCAACATCACGCACAACAATGCCGACTCCCAAGCTTGATTTCGGCCATACCACACATTGGATGGTGATGGGGTGAAGTACTTGTGGCAAGCCCTTCTAGTGTGGATTTTGTTAGGTATACAAATATCACAGTGATTGATGGATATTTCGGCCAAAACTACTTTTGCCCAGTGCTATTCTGAAAATTATACTAGAACTTTGATTTATACATATAACAAAATACACTTATACATATAATAAAATATAAACTTGCATGTTGGTAATAAAACATAATATACAGATAAAATACATTGATGCCAAACAAACAAAATTTGCTAGTTGGTTTGCAACAAAATTTCTAATGCGTTTTATACGATGAGTTATGTAACGCCCCAATTTTCTAAGAGAAAAATAATATAAATATATTGCTATTTAATTTAAACTTGAACAACAAATGAAACTCTTGTAAACTCAACAGATAAGTATAAAGTTAAATTTGACTTTCTTATAAAATGACTGAATCAATTTTGTCTTCACAAGTGACCATGTTAAACAAAATAATAAACTAAAGACGTGTCAAAAAAATATTTTAATTTGAAAATGATTTAACTAAAGAAAACTAAACTTAAGATTTTAATCAATATCGAAAATCTCATAATTTGAATTAAAATAAATAAATGACTTTTTCTTGTATTAGTCATTCTCAACTTCCATGGCTGTTTTGACTCCTCAACTGCAAAACTTGTTTGTTGAGCACAACAAATAAAAATCAACTCAATTCGTAAACGAGAATCCTAGTTGCGTCGCGTGTGTGTGTGGAGTATGTGTTTGGATGCAGTGTGTGTTTGTGTGTGTGTGTATGATGTGTGCATGTGCAGTGTGTGTGCGCCGTGTGTGTGTGTGGAGTGTGTGTTTAGGTGCAGTCTGTCTGCTGTGTGCGTGTTTGTGTGTGTGTGTGGAATGGGGTGTGTGTGTGTGTGCCCATATGTGTGTGTGTGTGTATATATATATATATATATATATATATATATATATATATATATATATATATAATATATATATAAAACTTTAATAAAGTCCTAATCCTATTTGAACTCTTATTAATTAAATTTTAATCCTATAAAATAAAACTAGGGTTCAACAAATTAAAGTTCTACAAAGCCTAATTTAAGGATTTCAAGTGGAGATAAGTTTAAAATAATAAAATATTAGAGTTTGATAAGTACATAGAGTTTGATTAGAAATAGAATACATATCAGTATATATATCATGATTATCCCTAAGATGATTATTGAAAGAATTCAGTGTCTGAATTACTACTTATTAACAATGTGTGAATGTTAGTAGAGTATTGTTCCTAGCAATGTTAATAACATTCCAAGTAACACGCAGCGGAAAAAATAAATAACACACAGGATAATTTTGGGTTATGAAAATAACCCGTGTTGTCTCGCGACAACTAGCTCTATCGATAACTTAGAACAGATTACAAGTGTTACACACGAAGACCTATCTACGGGATGCACTACCGCCTATGATAAGTCACCTAGTCTAACACAGCAAACTGAATGTTAACAACAAGCAAAACAGCCGATACAAAGAACGGACAAACAACCTGAACAGAAAAAGACGACTCGATCTTCAACCCTACTCTTGCTTGCCTAGCAATACCGTGTTCGATGTTTACAGATTGGCTGCCTAACACCGCCTCAGTTTAAGCGTGGTTGAAGGTGTGTTTCTTCTCTGCGTTTTAGGTAAAATGACGAGTCGATCGGAGTGTCGGATTTCTCTCTGAATTCAGCCTTTCGAAACGTGTGTGTGAGAGAGCTATCTTCCAGCTTTTATAGAGGAGTGTTTCGTGGTCTTCAAACTTCAAATCCCACGTCCATAAACCTCCTATAACCGCTGCAATCCACTCCGTTGTAAACTGCTGTAGATGTTAGTGGAGATCATGCTCCCTAGAAAATAGGAACTAACTTCCCATGATCTTGTAACCATGATCTAACTAACCTCCACTTATTCAAACTTGTTCCAACTGTAATCCACGTTTATTAGACAATAAATAAAACATAAAAACGTAAAAGAAGAGAAAGATTACTTATATACAGTTACGTTTGGAGAGTCGGTTCACTTGGTCGACTCGAGTGATTGTCGATCGTACCTGTGATGTTACTAACATCGAATGTTACCAACATCCCATTCAACAATGGACTGGAGTCAACATTGACTCTAACAATCTCCCCCTTAATCTTTGCCTTCCTGCAAGAAAGCGAGAAAATATTCCTGCAACAAAAACAACAAACAGAAAAACTATTTACAGGGCAAGAATTCTATGTTACAAGTTCAGATCAAAGGAAAGTGTTAAAGCTTCCCCTCAATCAAACACGAGGTAAAACCTCTAAACAATTAGACAAAGTGTTAGAGTAACACTCCTCCTGAAACATATAAGGAAGAGATTCAAACTCTCCCTAAATATGAGAAGGTCGGCCGAAGGCCAAGACCTTGAGAAGTACCTGCAAACAAGAATCACAATCCAACAACAATGCAACCAACATGGTATCAGAGCCAACAATGCATGAAACCAAAAATGATCAGATCATTGCAAGAAGAAAAAATGTGTCCATACACCCACAAACAACCACGATGTCCATGCATCACAAAACCAAAACAAATGTGTCCAGTACATAAATAAAACAAAGTGTCTAGCACTTAAAAAACAGTAACATCAGAAACAACAGTAGAGAGGTGATTACTCCAGGGCGCAGACGCAATCTACTCCCCCTTTTTTGTTGGAGAAAAGAAAGTGAGCTGATCATGCAGAATTTTGACCGAGGCATCAATTTGGGACTTGATGATCTCGACCACCTCCTGTTGTAGTTGTGCGACTTCACTAGCTTCCAACATCGGTCCACAGCCTTCACACCACGAATTTTCTTGACAAAGACGATGGAGTTCTTGGGGATCCGTGAAAATATCCAGATGTCATCGACTTCGCCCTCATCAACGACCATGGTAGCGCTTGCTTTGTGACGCTTCTTGGAGGTACCTACATCAAGATGTTGGGAAGAAGGATAAGAGGAGCCCGCTTGAGGTGAATTTGCAACGCCGCCTTCCTCCACAAGAAACTTCGTCCGTGCTCAACATCCTTCATCGAGCCTCAAAAGAGTCAGAGCCTCAAAAGAGTCAACAATCTTCTTTTTCTTCTTGGCAACATTGGATGTTGAAGCAACATGCTTGCCCTTCGATGGTTTGTAAAGCGCGATCCTTCACCCTTTCTCGATGCTTGAACAGCCTTGACAAACCTGTGGTGTTAACTTCTCCACCAATTCCTCTTTGGATGTGTTCAAGCCATTTGATGTCGCAGATGATAGATGAGACTTGGAAATGGCAGAGTGTTGGAGTCCATCGCCTTTGATCTTGCCGCAGTTATACAAGCAAAACAAACTTACTAAAGTTGAAGTCCAAGGACTTACCAACCTTATAAATCGCTCATCTTGATCTCGGTGAGGCGATCGAGTTCTTGCTTGGCACCCAGCCAGATGCAAATTTTGTGCGATCTCGCATATAACATCGTCGGCAGCTTTCTTCACGTCCTGTTTCATATAAACAACTTGTTGCCGGTAATGGTCTTCATCATACTCTTCTCCGGAAAGTTCTCATCAACATCATCAGACAGGTTGAACAGCTTGTTGATAACAGAAGGGGTGAAATCATACAGATCTCCTCTCACATACACCCTCCCATATTTCTTAGACGTAATATCAGACACCTCCTTCAACATGTTAGTGTAGAACTCCCTCACAACATTCTCATCATAAGGATAAATGTCAGTCACAGTTTTTCACAGCTTTATTTCTTTCAACAAGACATCTAAACCATACTTAGAGAACAAAGCATCATCAACCTTTCTTTCATTCAAAAAAGATATTTTCATCACAAGGTTTTCATAGATGCTCTTAGCCTCACGAGAATAAAAGCGAGTGGAGTAAGCCCTTCTTATTTTATAGTCAGACTCGGAGTAAGCCCCTCAAGATCTAAACTCATGAGGACAATAATCTTATCGTTCAATTGTTTGGATGTCAACGAACAAACATAATGATATTTTCAAATATATGGGTAGAATGATCGTAACCAATTAACCATACGTGAATTAGATAAAACAAAATTTATAATACAATATTCATATCTAAATTCAAACGTATATACAGTAACAGTTACTGAATTAAAATGTAACACCCAACCATAACCTGAATTAGACGAATCAAAATTTATAATATAATATTCATGTCTGAATTCAAACATATATACAGTAGCATTTAATGAATCAAAATATAAAATCAAACCATACCAGAATAGACGAATCAAAATTTATAATAAAATATTCTTATCTAAATTCAAATTTACATACATTAACATTTACTGAATCAAAATGTAACATCCCATTTTTCTCACAAATCTTCTGAATATTTAAAACAGTTCATATCTAGAAAACAAATTCATATTTCAAAAGTTTTTATTTATTAGGACGAGCAAAAGTGTTCCTTCCATTCATTCATTCATCAGAATAACGCAAAAGTAATATTTGTAACCTTAAACCTTTTCTGCCTCTCCTCCTTCAAACATTAGATTAAAACCCTTCTTCAATTCATCGCTGCCGGATTCGTGCTTAATAATACATTTTATATTCGAAAATGAAGCGAGGCTATCAAGATTCTTCATCATCGAGCTCTTACGGACCCCCTAAATCCAAATTGAAGTATAATCCTGAAGGTATTTAAGGAAGAGAATTTTGTTTGCGAGTAATTAGGCAGATTTCCTGATTTAATTTTATTTTTCTATTGGTTTTGATAGTTGATTGTGTTTTCACAAGATTGTAACTTTTCGTTGGGTTTTAGTGTTGGGTGTTGTTGATGTCTGAAAATCAATGGAGAAAAGCTTTTTTGTCTATACTATTTAATTTTCTTTTTCGGTGGGATCGGAGCGTTTGATTTCTCCACGAATTGAGTGCTTATTGGTGTTTTTAGGTGATGGACAATTTCTAGAGGATGAGAATACTAAGATATTTGCAAGGAAAGTGGCTGATCATTACAGTGCAAGAACGAATCAGACGCTTGAAGAACGAGAAGCAAGCCCTATTATTCACCTCAAGAAACTCAATAACTGGGTACTTATTGAAATTCATATAAGCACATCTTTTACATCGTCCTTGGCCAAATTACTAATTGTAGAGTAGTTGAAATGTTCTTGAAGTCCAAGTGAAACTGATAGATATAAAACTTCTGTAAACTCATTGCCTTTTGTATTCAACAGATAAAGAGTGTATTGATTCAGCTATACGCGAAAAAAGGAGATGCAGTTCTTGATTTGGCTTGTGGGAAGGTAGTATACGAGCTATATATCTTTGCATTGGTTGGTATTATGTGGCTTATGTCGTCAGTTTCGACTTTTCCTTGTCTTTATTTCTACCAGGGTGGTGACCTCATCAAATGGGACAAAGCAAATATTGGGTATTATGTCGGTATTGATATAGCTGATGGATCGGTATGTGTCAATCCTTTATACTGCTAATTCATTGTCAATTGTCATTATTCTTTCAATGCTGAACTCTGTTTGTCTTCGTTGATGCTAAGGCGATGTAGTTAATCTTCCTCTGCTGCTGCTGCTGCTCCTGCTCCTCTCTCTCTCTATCCTCACACTTCTCTTCATCAATTTTCCTCATACTAAGCGCTCCATTCGTACCCCCTTCCCCAAAAAATGCGCAGGAATATTAGTTTGTTTGTTAAGCGACTTTAAACATAAGGGATATGATACTCTAAGTGCATCGTGGTTTTGAATTAGCAACAGAAAGTGTCATTTTGTGGATACATATAATTTGTTCCACCACTACAAATAATTAACAAATGTCAACACAATCGAATTGCTTATCGAAACATATTTTTCCCCCAGGTAAACGTATATAGATATGCGGATATTATTAAACCCTGTCTTGTTATGGTTACTCATAAAAGGTATAATATCTGAGTAAGTTTCAAGCCTTTTGACTCTTTCCATTAGATATTTTACTTAATTCTATCAGTTTCAGCCGGAAGTGCAGTAATTCTTCCATCAATTTTCTGAAGTGTACCTTTTTATACATGTCAATTTTCAGCATAAGAATTAGCAAATTAGTAAATGAATGGGTCTATTTCTAGTAGGTGTATGGAGAACCAAATAGACCTAAATATGATTTTCTGACCTATCTAAATATAATTGTTATTTTTATGTGAACCGTCAGAAGATGTTTGTGATCATATGATTTCCAGAACACTAATCAACCCCAGCTTTCCGTACCAAGAGTGTATTTACCAAGTGGTCATAATAGATATTAAAAGGTGAAATTATTTGTCTTTTGAGTCTCTTTAGGATGGATTTTGATGTCTTTGAAATCTCATTAGCTGGCTATCTGCTGTTTTTCATCTTAATACTTTTTTAAAAATTAAATCTGTTTACATATTTCATGCTTTCTTTGAATAATTTCTTATTGTTGCTAGCCACTACATTTGGCGCATGACAAAACTTTAATGTTGCATGATTTGACAATCTTTTTTCTTTTATTTTTTAATTTTATGTATTTCATCTCTCCTAGAAATATTATGTCAAGATGGAGTATTACCTCAGAATTGAATTGATATACATGATGCCTGCTTCATACCAGATAGAAGACTGCCGCACACGATATAATGGTGATGCAGATCATCACCAGCGTCGCAAAAAGTTCTCCTTTCCTGCCAGACTCATATGTGGAGACTGCTTTGAGGTAAACACCAATTATAGCTAGTTTATGAATTTACTGAAGTTAATGGCATTCCATTATGTCATATATTTGTATGTGCCAGTGTTTTTCATTTGCAATTTTTCAGGTTCAGCTAGACAAGGTTTTGGCGGAAGATGCTCCATTTGATATATGTAGCTGCCAGGTGACTCGTATATTTTCATTATCATCTTTTGCTCTTTTTGATTATACATTTTAGTTTCAGACAGTTTCCCACCCAATCTCGTGCTCTACTGTGACTGTCTGTCAGCCAATGAGTCAAAACCTTCACGCTGAAATATGTGTTGAGTTTGACCAGTTTAAAACTTTACCAAACTAGACAAGAGAAGTCTGTTGAGTACTTTCACGAGTGTCTCTTGAATTATTCTCTTATTTCATTGATATATGAAGGTATTATGCTTGCTGACTTCAATTTACTAGCTGAAAGCAGTATTATCTGTAAGAAAGAATGAGTAAAAATCTGTCATGTTTATATGTTTTGGGGACTCTGAGCTGTCAGCCTATGCCTATAAAAACGATGCAACTAATGATTGAATATTACAAAAAAAATTCTTGTTTTGCAAGTTGTGAATTGATCTGTCAAAACTGGAACTTTGCAGTTTGCCATGCATTACTCATGGTCTACAGAGGCACGTGCCAGGCGGGCCTTGGCCAATGTATCAGCTTTACTTCGGCCAGGAGGCATCTTCGTTGGAACAATGCCAGATGCCAATGTCATCGTAAAAAAACTTAGAGAAGGTTCTCGCTGTTAACATTGATGCTGAAAAGATGAAAGTTGAAGGGCTTATTTCTTTTCCTTTCCATTCTTCATTTTCCAATTTTCTACTTCGCGAAACACTAAAAACACATTTGTCTGACTCAGTTTATTTCTACTTAGGTTTTTTCCAATCCTATGTCATCTATCATATTATTATCATCATTGCAGCGGGGTCCACCACTTAATATTCATCTTCACACTAACCACAAAACTATTAATCTTTCCATACCAACCGCAAATTCAAAGTGGAACATGATCAAACAACATATTTTCACTTACCAAACCGCAACTGTAATATCAGATTATTCTTCATACCATGATCTTTATTTACATAATCATTACATTTCAGAAACTGCATCGGAAATACTAAAAATTGGAAATTTTATATACAATGTGTATATATACATATGCATTCTTTGTTGATCAATTACGGAGACATTTTTGCCTCAATTCTCAGTGATGAATTCACTTAGGCATCTGGGTCATTTAAGTTATGGAATAATAATGCATCTTTTGATAATCATTGCTATCATTTTCCTGGTCTTTTAATTTATGATATGATGACTGGAACAGAACTAGTTGGCAAAGAGAGAAACATTAAAGTGTAGTCTTACCCAGGATATGCAGCATTTGATACTGCCCCCATCATACTAAATTTTGACATGTAAACATAATTTAGTTTGTGAAGATATTTTGTTTCCCTTTAGCCGTTATAGGTCTTTCCCTTATTGATGCAGCTGAGGGGCTACAGTTCGGTAATAGCGTTTACTGGATATGTTTCGATGAAGAATTTGATGACAAGGTAAATTTCTGTGCTCCCAGAATTATGTTTGAAAATCTTTTTACACTTTTGTCTGCTGAACTCCAGTTGCAATTTATTCTTTTAATTCCATTTTGGCCTATTGCAGAAATTCAAGTCTTCAAGTCCTTTTGGCATCAAGTACAAGTTCCATCTAGAGGTATGTAATTTCGCCCCTTTTGATAATTTCTTTCTTTTCTCATAATAATTGGAAAGGCCAAGTAGTCTTCTTGATCTTTACAGGCTGCCTGCGAGTCTGCGATATTACTTGCTGGAATCTTTTCTTCTTCTAAACGCATTTTTGCATTTGGTATTTTTATCAATTTTCTTGCAGGATGCTGTTGACTGTCCCGAGTGGATTGTCCCTTTCCATATTTTTAAAGCACTGGCTGAAGAGGTATTAATTTTATGCTTAAGCTATCCATTTCATATTGTGTGGCAGTAACCCTTTCTCTTTTTTTGGACTGAACTTTGATTACCAGTATCAAGTACTGTCTGGTGATAAGCTTTACTGCTGTACCCTCTCTCAATTCTTTTAGTTTGTTATCCCGGAAAAGTTTGTTGATTGGTTATAGTGCATTAGTGCTTAAAGAATAAATCCCTGCTTATTGCCCTAATTCTATGTTTAATGGCACTGGTCATACTTTCAATATGCAGTATGGTTTGGAGTTGGTCTTTGTTAAGAATTCGCATGTTTTTGTGGATGAGTACATGAAGAAGCCAGAATTTGTTGAGCTCATGAGAAGACTTGGTGCTTTGGGTGATGGCAAAGATGATAATAGTAAGTTTTAGCTTATAGTCTTACTATAATCGACTTTCATGTAGGAGTCAGTAATCTACTTCATTTAGCTACAACTATCTTATTCTTTTGCTTATTGGTTTGAATATTTTCCCAGGTACATTATCACCCGACGAGTGGGAGGTGGCCTACTTATATTTGGCTATTGTGTTGAGGAAGGTATAAACCTTATCTTGAAGTTGTCCTACATGCTCATATATGAGAGAGGCAACAACTTGTGTACATCTGGATGTAAGGTGCATCCATCCCAATTAGGATTTATTAATAACAATTAGAACTTACTTAGGGCGGATGCGCCCGAGTGTGCCTCTTCTGATTGCAATTTCAAGTTGGTATCATAAGCTGTTGAGTTTTATTTGGGCAAAATCTGATGGTTTTTCCTGCAGCGAGGGAAGTCAGAGGAAGCCCCAGTCAGTAGTAGACGAGACAGGGGTAAGATGAACCTGGCAAAAGAGGATATCATGTACATCAACAAGCAACCTTAATCACTCGGGGAATTTCAGGAAAACGAAACAACGTTACAGAAGAGTAGGCATGGCAAAATTCCCATGCTACGAAAGGACGAAAAACGTCTTGACTATTGGCTTGCGACATAGGATGTTGCAGTTGCTGCAGTTTTCGGCCCAAATTGCACTAAATTCTGTTTTATGCAGTTTTATTTCAAACATAAGGGGTGACTTAAAATTTTCATGGAACTAGTCACCATGATCATGTTCCAATGTAACAATTTCCAATTTCAATTTATATGATCAAATTAAATAATAGGAACTATCCGCCATCTATTTTTTTGGGTTCTCCTTTTTCTAGTTAATAAATAGGAATAATAGTTTATAATTATCGAACTTTGAACAAATTTTTATTTTGCACACTACAAAATTGTAAATTATTATACTTTTAATTTATTCTAATTTTGTTACTAAGATTGGCACGTTAAATTTATCCTAATTTTCGAATCGAGATAGGTTTGTTCTTAGTAGATTGAGATTTAGGGTAAAAAATATATGGACATGATTGATTAAGAAGGTATTTAGACTGTTCTCACTTCTCAGTGTAGAATTGAGCCTATAAGAGGCTAGAAATGTGTCTTTAGGTCGAGGATGTAACTGTGCCAGAGGGTGTGATTGTGCCAAAGTTTGATAGTCTACATTCTACAAGCAATAATCAAATAGAAGTTGTGCTAATACTTAACATTGTTTATTTTGTGAAAAACACCTACAGATTTGACGCGCATGTGGAAAAATTGTGTCAATCGGAAGAAATACCAAACGAATAAAAGCATGTTTACAGCTTTAGTAACATTTCGTTCTATTTTAGAAGAGGGGAGAATATTCACTCAACTTATCATACACGTAAAAGCTAATATATGCGGCCATAGAGACGATTATACGAAATATAATTTCTGCAACATATGATCGATCATGGTTCTCAAAGAAAAATGGAATAAATTACCAAACAAGGAAACACTAGAATATTAAGAATAACATTATATGTTGATGCCAATATTCACTGAAAAACCAGGGGCAAGAGTATACATGGACAATTGTGCAGAAGCTAGGTAGAAAAAAAAAGTATTGAACCGAAGAAAAGTAGGAAGTAAATCTCTATCAAAGCTAGAACATCTAAATCATCATCATCTGGATATCCATCCAACTCCCTCTGTAATTCGTTTTACTCATCATCTGTATCTTCGACTAATTTATGGAGGTGATGGTAAGCTCACTCGCTTCAGCAAGATCACAAGTATGGCCATCACAGCCAATCCCATAAACGATGCTTGCATGACAGCATCTGCAGTTACTCTTGCCGTCCCATCGGAGTTCACACTGCCGCCCTTCACTCCAAATAGATTCTGCATG
The DNA here is from genome assembly GCA_036937905.1 of Salvia rosmarinus. Classification (NCBI taxonomy): domain Eukaryota; kingdom Viridiplantae; phylum Streptophyta; class Magnoliopsida; order Lamiales; family Lamiaceae; genus Salvia; species Salvia rosmarinus. The sequence goes on from CM072819.1 coordinate 92,501,322, forward strand.
TAACCAGACAAGTTGATCAACATATCAGCCACACTGCTCTTCATCTTTCGAAAAATATTGACAAATCCACTGGAAAAATCATATGCTGAATGCGTAGTCGAGCCAGTGAAGCTTTTCGGATCATAGTCTGCATCTGATCCCACCAAAGAGTTCTTATCTGCACCGTCATAATCTGCAACTGGCTCCGTCCTGTCTGGCCGAGAGTCACCTTCATATAAAATTATAAGCATGATGATGGCCATGTTCCATCTGTGGTTATTAGCAAATTAATGGCCAGAAGTAATGAATAGTTCTTACAGTGCGACTGAAGAAACTGCTGAAGATCTTCGTTTTGCAGTACCGCATTCCAAACATTTTGATCACAGGCAATAGAAGCAACAACATTCTACCAAATGCATCAATATATCACAATCACGCACTAACTAGCAAATAATAGCAAACAGGATTTCTGAAATTGTCAAATGCTATGGAACTTGTCCCGAGGCTTAAATGAACGTCTTCTCAATCAAACTTCAAGGAAAATACGGACCTTGGCCATGGAGCTTTCATGTAAGAGCTTAAAGGCCATGATTGCAGGGGCTGGAACAGAAGGGGCAACAGCAAGCTGAGTGGCGATGCATGCTTTGGTCTCTGAATCATCATTTCCAACCGAGTTCGGAGCCGACAGATATGTCCTGCAGAAATGAGAATTGGAAAATTGACAGGAAATTCAATAACAAAATGCACAAGAAACACAATTTGTCGAGAGTGCACAACATAAAATATGGCAATCAAATTACATATTAACATACAGTTGGCAATGGAAAACACTATATTGCTAGTGGGAATGGCGCTGCAGGTAAGTATAGTTGCGTTGCCAAAATCCCGATCAGAATCTTAATGAGGTAGTGATCAATGATCAAGAAACCCTTTTTAATCAACATTTTCTGCTTAATAAAGGTCAAGACATCAATCTGTGACAAAGTTAATAACCACGGTTACTAACATAATTCAAGCAACTGAAACCAAAGTAACGACAATAAATCAAAGAAAAGCCTTACCAAATTAGGCCTGCATCAAAACCTCATCACTACCAAAATAAGAATCCAAAAAAATTCAAACAAGATGGAGAGTAATACTATACCAAAAACACCAGGAATATAAAGTTATTTTTATCCAAATAACAATTAGTGTAAGCTGATATATATTGATAATGTTATTTCATACGCGAGGCATGCAGCGATGATGCATGATCGGTATGCAATCAATAGATACATCATTTGGTTGAACAAGGCATATCAAATCAAGCACGTCCAATAAGAAAATTGAATTCAAAAATATCAAAAGGAATAAACAAATTACTTTTCAAGTGCGGCTGAAAGTTCAGAAGTGGCCTCCTTGGCTTCCTGAAGCGTTGGCACGCCACCGAAGACAACCCTCGGCATCCGCTCACCCGCCGCCGCCTCCGCGTCAGGGAACACCCATTCATCCATTTCCAAGCATGGCCTCTGCAAGCCAGCCTCCGAATTATTGGCCACCAGATTCACTTCCTCTAACGTCGCTGCCACCGGACGGGCTGAAGCGACCTTCCGACCCGCAGAATAGGGCTCCGCCGTGATACTAAGGATGCCGCCGCTAGCGGCGGTGAACCCCGCCATCTTCGCCGCAGCTCTCATCACTCCGCCTCCCATAGTTTGAGGTGATTGAAATCAGTGAATTATGGGGAAATTGGAATCCTAAGTTGCGATCACAATTGCTTAAGAGAGGGGTAATCTCTGGCGGTGGACGAATAAATAGGCGAAAATGATTTGGGAAATGGAAAGTGAAGCGCAGAAGATTTACACGTGTAACATTCATTTCGAAATGGAGTTTTGGATATTATTTTCGATGTAAGAAAAATACTCCTCCAGTACTCAATTTCCATCATAATTTCTTTTCAGAATGTCCCTAATTTTTTTAATTATATTTATAAAAACTATATCATAAAATATTTATTATTTATTAACATCGAAATACTCCTCCAGTACTCAATTTCCATCATAATTTTTCTTTTCAGAATGTCCCTAACTTTTTTAATTATATTTATAAAAATTATATCATAAAATATTTATTATTTATTATTTTCGATAACATCATTTTATTTATAAATTTTATCATGCATAATTTATTAATATCCCTATTTTTTTACCTTCAACAAGATTGCTTATTTATATTTTAAAAGTAATTGCCCATAAATCCACAAAGTTTGATAAAATTCTAGTTTTTCATCGTGAACTTTAAAATTTGAAAGATAATAAAAGAATTTTCTAATTTTCTGATTTTTCCCACGTATACGAATTTTAAAGAGATTGAAGCTGAGTTGGATATTACATGGCTTAATATGCTCACGTGTAAATTCCTAATTTAACAAACAAAAAAAAAAGATTTTTTTGTCAAGTCACCATCATCTCTTCCATTCTCTTTTCTCTTTTCTCTCTCTCACTCTCTCATGGAACCCTAAATTAGAAACTCTTCCCCTTCCCACCTTATCGCCACCGCCATCGCCGACGACGACAGCTGCCTCGAGCAACCTCATCTCTTCCATTCTCTCTTCTCTATTCTCTCTCTCACTCTTCCATCTCTCAACCATCTCTCTATAGGAACCCTCAATTAGAAACTTTCCTATCTTTCCTACCTTACCATTGGCAGCAACAGTTGCATCGAGCCTCTCATCCCTTTTCCCAGCTTCTCGAACATCAATGACGACAAGTCAGGCTTTCGTTGCCTCCATCTATCTTAGCCCTTCTCTCATACCCTCCCGGCCATTGACCCGTGGCAAGTCGTCGCCTTCGACAGCCATTTTCCATCATTTACCCTCTCTAGGCCAAACATCGATGGTCACGGCTCCTTCGCCCAAATGTCGTCGTCTACCTATTTCTTCAATTTTTCCATCGCACCGTCGTGACAGCAGTGCCACCGCGTCTTTATTGTCGTTTCTCTCCGAGGACAACAGAAACATAGCCTCGGGCCACCACCTTATATCTCTCTCGTCTCTCTCAAATTCTGGTCGACAATATCAATTGGGCTTAATTCTTCCACCTCTTATGTTGTTGGTTTGTTTGTTTGAATTGGGTTTGAATTCTTGCTCGACAATTTGAAGTTCAATGTGGAAGAGGAGAAACGATGGGCAATAGAAGGAGAGAGAGATACAATGACAGAGAAGAGATAAGGGAAGCGGAATAAGAGATAGAGAAAGATATATATATATATATATATATATATATATATAGAGAGAGAGAGAGAGAGAGAGATGAAAGGAGAGAGTGATATGGAATTGTTCTTTTTATTTTTTTATTTTAAGAATTCAAAACGATGTCGTTTTGATAGTTATTCTTGTACATGTCATGTCCAATGTCCAGCTCAACTTCGATTTCTCTAGAACGGGAAAAAAAGTTCGTGTATTGTCTTTCAAAATTTTAAAGTTTGTGTAATAAACCAGAATTATATCAATGTTTATGAATTTAGGAGCAATTAACCCTACTATTTATTACTCATAACACACCACTATTTAATTTAATACTATATTAATGTGAGACTCTTATTCAACTCACAATACATTCAATAACTTATATTAAAATTTGTGCCAAAAATTTCTATAAATGAAATTGAGGAACGGAAATAGTATTAATAATCTATTTAAGATGGATAATTTATCATCTAGCAATATCTTAATTTGCACATCATGATTGAGATATTTTAAATTTTTTTGAAAAGATATGTCAGGTCCACTACATTAGATGGGGATCTTAATATTTCATCACATATTCTAATTGTTTATTAATTAGCAAAATTTTGAAAAATAAAAATAATAAAGACTAATTATAGTATATGGTCTCAATTTAAGTGTTTTTATTTTATTTTATGACCTTAATTTTTATTTTAGTTTAAAATATTTGAACTTTAAAAAATTTACTCTCTTTGTCCACCAAAAATATATCACTTGGTGGACGACACAAATTTTAATAAAATATTTTGATAGAATTATTTGAGTGGGAAATGAGCCCACCATATAAGAAATGAATTATCGATGTTGAATTATAAGAATTAAGTATGGGTCGGGGGATGGTTTTTTAGTAAATAATGAGTGATTGTGTTGTGAGGTTGAATTATAAGGATCAAGTGTTCCAAAAAGGAAAGTGACACACTCTTTATAGATGCCAAATAATGCAATTGTGTCACACTCTTAGTGAACAAATGGATTATTAACTTATGACCCATAAGTTTTTTCGATATCAGACGTTTGACTAGGACAACAATATAATCTGAGGTGATTTTTTTCCATCTGTACATTAGAAACGGCGTAATTTCGATCCAAATCATTTTATTGAAAGTTGATAAAATGAAATTCTACCTCATTCCCTAACCATCCCAACCCCCAAATCCCACCATACATGATGGTCCCAAGGGGGTCGTACTTGTGTATGGGAAAGGGTGAGAATACATCGATTAAGGTAAATAAAACTTTTTCTTAAAACAAGACTTAACGGTCTATTGAAGTCAGTAGGTGTCAAGTCACTAATATCAGTCAATATTGATGATCAGTTCAGTTAAGGGAAGTCTTATACTGAGTGTGATTAGTTAGCAATTCTACTGACTCTGATCAATTGGACTGATAACTAATGTGTGTATGAAAAGTGATGGTTAAGTTGCGCCTTACTGAAACTGATATTGAAAAATAACTCAATCAAATATTCACTTAGTCAGTGTTAGTTTTTCTTTTTCAGTAGTAGCAAAGTACTATTGATGGAGATTTCAAAGAGTATGATGTACTATGTGATGGTCAGTTCAATAACATGTAATTTAGAGTAATGAAAGTAAATGAGCATACTTAGATTTTATGTGATTTGAAGAGATCAGCTACTGTCCACAGACTGATAATCTATCAATCCACTACTTGGGATTGGTCTTACTTACGGGTGTAAGAGAAACCTAGATACATAAGTTCACCTTATCTATTTTCCGACTAACCTGTCGTCTTTTCCTTAACTTACTGGTGCAAAAAAATCTATGATTGCTTACGAGTGCAATCGACCCAAGCTTCTTGCTTACGGGTGTAAGAAAACCTAGTTTTCAGCAACTAACACTTCATTGCTTACTAACCAGCTTCTACTTCAAACTCCAACTACATGTGATTTGTAGATGGAGTTTTGGTTTTTCCAACTTATGACTTAAGATGTTACAGACAACAGCTTTAGCCAAATCTATACATATAATATTATAAGAGAAGTCTAGACACTAGGGAATGTATGTTGAGATCCTAAGTAAATAACTAATTTGTACTCTTAGGATTTACCGATTACACTGTCGAATTTCCTTATTCAAAAATACGTTATTCATATGTTTGCAATGTGAACTTTGAATGCTTGTATACTTGTGTGCTAAGCGTTTTTAAGTAACCTTCAAATGTTGAATCTCGCGGGTATTTATAGGAGGGACGATGAATAATGTTGTTGGAACAAACATCAATCACATCTGTTCCATTTATCATTTGAATTCTCTCTGTTTGAATCCTATTATGTCGTTTTTCGTGTCTGCAACATCGACAAATAGTGCTCTGCAAGTCTAGTACGTAGCTCTGGCATGACAAGATTCTCTGCAGATTTGTTTTAACACGTTGAAAGTCAAACACCAAAGCTTTAAGAAATTCCGTGTTACTTTAGTAGAGTAGACTCTCTGTTTTTTAGTACGTTGACTTCGGGTCTCTTCAGTAGAGTCAGCTCCGCGTTTCTTCAGTAGACACTTTGGTTGACGTAGATCTTCAGCAATTTTTTTCTCTTCTGCTGAAATAACACTTGGTCATTTTCTTTGACTTCTTGCCTTCAATCTCGATTAGTCTTCAGTAACACTTCTCTTTCGTAGTGATTCTCTTCAACATCACTAAGTAAGTGATTCTTTAGTAGCGTTGTACTGAGTTTTCTATCAGTACGATTGGCTTTAGTACTGCTCTTGAGCTTCTTCAGTATCAAATGATCATACTAATGGTTCTTTTACTGAAACCTGTAAGCATAAAAAGTTTGTTGTCTAACACGTGAGCAACACCATCTTACATCAGCAGAACAAACACCAACTTTTTTTGAAATATAATCAAAACACTAAGTAATGACAGTAATTTTTAATACACAAGCAATCCCTCATAAGCACTCCAACAACACCAATTCCCTCATCCCCCAGTATCCTTCCCCAATTGACCAGTGTCAGCGGCCTCTCGAAAACACCATCTCCCCGTCCATGACCAATCATAGCTGAAAGCCCCACTTCTTCTTCCCACTTGATGATTGTCACCTTCCCACTCGTGTCCGCTCGACCACGATATACTAACAACTATCTCTGCTCCTGATAGCCAATGTCACCACTGTTGTGATAAAAATCAAGTATAAGAAAGCGCACACAGTCTCAATAAGTAATAAAATAGAAGTATTCCAAGATCATCTCCACGGAAATTGAAAAGTAGAACTACATTAATTTCAATTACTCAAAACGATTACAAATTAAACAGAGAGTATAAAGCAGAGTTGGTGGTTTTGTAAGGTAAGACTAAAATAAAGATCGTAGGAAAAAACTTAACTAATATAACTAAATAAAATTTAAAGATAAATGAAAGTAGTTTAGAGAAACGGACTTGGATTCTTTGATACCCTCTATGTCTTTTAAAATAGAACAAGACGCTGCAACAATATTCTAGCATGTTCTCATGATAGACTTGAACTATCAAATTTCCATAGAACTTTTTCAAATCCTATGGTCTTAAATCTTTCACCTAATTGCATTCACCTAATTACATGTACTCTTATGCTATAATAGGTTAAAGACTTCTAATTTCCAGCTTATATCACAAAAGTCACACAAGGTAAATAACATATTCTTATGGTATTCACTCAACACAATCAAACAAGAATAATGCTCTTGTATCATTCAAATTCATCCACTACATTTTACCTTTCCATAATTAAAGATAGCTATTCAACTTACTATAGGTGATCAAGCAATATCAACAAACTCATGTGAATGAACAATTAGAAAACAAGCTAAAATAAAGTGCAAAAGAATTTCAAAACTAAGACATAGAGTTTGTCAATAATCTAAGTCTAAAACTTTTAGCTCATAAGTAAGTCAGGAGAACAAAAGAAGGGTTCATAGTTTCCCATTGTTTGAAGTAGCAAACATTAAGAGATTACGAAACAAAGTTGAAATGAGGAAAAGAAAGAAGTCCAAGATGGATATTCAAGTGCAGTGCAGTCTCCCTTTTCCTTCTACTGCTATTCATAAATGGCTACCTTCTCGCTCAATTTCATCCCCATCTGTCTCTCTTCATATTCCATTTTATATTGCGGCTACCCCTTCTTGAGTAGTAGCTATATTTTCCCATTTAGCATGTTGAATGACTAATGATAGGATATGACCCAACTCCCAGGCCCAAGCATCAAGCCCAATATAAATAAGCCTGACATTAAGCTCGGCCCAAACGAGTTCGCCCAAGAAGACTCCTAAAGCCAGTAGGAACGCAGAAGATTCGTCCATATCTAAGAGAATCCTAATTGGAGAAGAGATAGGATTGAAATCCTATCTTAGAATAGATCTTGGATTCGAGATCTATGTCATTATAATCGTGTATAAATAGAGGTTAGAATGAGACGAAAAGGATCATCTAAACTCTCTGTAATCGCTCCTCATATTATCAATATACGAACTCTCTCTCTCTCTCCGTGGACGTAGATCTTATTCATAGATCGAACCACGTAAATCCTTGGTGTTTTTGCTTGCATTTATTTCCCTAACGAAATTAAGATCGATCACGGGCGCTGTCTGTGGGAACCAAAATTCTGTGTTTTCGATCAAAGTTTGTTTACAGGGAATCAATCACGACAATGAGAACAAGAAGTCTTGCATCCAAGGACGCTGCGGGCAACAACAACAACAATGACGATGAAACACGCCGAGCTCTGCTTAGGAAAAACCCGGTCAGAGATTCGACCCCTGAAGGGCACGTCCAGAGCCTCGACGAGCAAGGCAATCCCATCCCGCGTGAAGAAGCAGAATACCAAAGGGAAGGAGATCGCAACAGTAACCAAGGAGAACCTCCAGCTCCGCAGATGAACCTTGACGACGCCGTCAAGAGGTTTCTTGAGAAAAACAAGGAGAGCTTTCTCCAATACCTCAGCCAAGCACAAGGTCGACCTCATCCCGAAGAAAGGAATGCCGAAGCCTCGTCTAAACATGAGGCACCGCAACGAGGTGGATCCCCCAGCGTCCAAGTCATGGGCGCCATACCTCACGAGTTGGGGCCCAAACCAACCGTGCAAGGGACGAACAATGGGAAAGGACGCCGTGACCGCCGAGGTCGGTCCTTTTCATCAAAACGAAGTTCGGTCGATGAACTCCGCCCACTCTCCGTGAGGACGGCTTCGACGGGTACGAGAAGATAGTTACCCTGCTCAAACGAAATACCGACACTCCACTCCCGCACAAATATCGGTGCCGAGCATCGCTCCCTATGACGGACTAAGGGACCCGCATAACTTCCTCTCGTAGTTCCAGTATAACATGATCAACCAACGCCTCGGCACAATTCATATGTGCAAGCTCTTCCCGGAGTTACTAGTCGACAACGCCCACCGGTGGTTCGACAGCTTACCTCCCGGGAGATCGGCTCTACCGTGATCGATGAAGGCCTTCCATCGGGTTCTTCCGTAAGGTCAATCCAAAACGACGCTGGCACATCTCCTCACCTCGAGGCAAGACCGAACGAGTCCATCGGTGACTTTATGACCGTGTTTAATAAGGAGAGCTCAAGGTCGCCGACGTGAACGATCTCTCATCATCTCGCCTTCCAAAATGGCATCTTGCCGGGGGCCCTATACAAAGAAATCGTCAAGTACGAACCCCGTACTGCGATAGAGCTGTGGCGCATAGCCGACCGGTTCGCCAAAGCGGATGAGGCCGATAGAAGGAAGCGCGAAGCAGAAAAGGGGGAACCCTCTGATAAAGGAAGGAGAGACGAGGACGGGAGACCGCCAAGGCCGACGGTGCCTTGAAAGAATACGTCTCCCAATAGAGTCCAGGCTCGGACCGCGTAATACCTCCGAGCGACCTCAATATACTCCTTTGACGAAGCCAAGGGCAGAGATCTACGAACTCCACATGAATATGTTCGAGAAGCCTCAACCAATGACAGGAGGGTCAAAACGCCGGACCAAGGACAAATACTGCTCTTTCCATGAGGATTACGGGCACGACACAGAGGAGTGCAGAGACCTAATGGGAGACATCGAGATGTTGGTACAGGACAGAGTGCTGAAAAAGTATAAAAGGCAAGACCGACGAGCTGGCCAGTACGAAGCCCCCTACCGAGGTCAGAAGAAAAGGAAGCAGGAGGGGAGGGGAAATTGTGCCCCTCATAAGAAAATGAAGCGCGACACCGACGAAGAAGGAGACGACGAACCCAAATATGACGAGGTCGTCTCCACCATCACGGGGCTCCCCCGCGGAGTTACAAAGTCCTCCCTCAAAGCTGAAGCTCGAAGCCCCCACACTTCCGAACCTGTCAACAAGATGTTCAAAAGGAACGAGACAATCACTTTCTCCGAGGACGACCCTGTACCCGCAGTAGTGCCCCACCAGGACGCTTTGGTGATCCAGGCAGTGGTCGCAAACAAATTGGTAAAGCGCATATACATCGACAGTGGTGCGTCGGTGAGCATCCTATTCAAGGAATGCTTTGACAAGTTAGGAGTAGAGGAGGCGCGCCTCGCACAGGCGCCGCTACCACTCCGAAGCTTCGTGCAGGAAGAGACACGCCCAGACGGAGTGATCGACCTACCCATCACAGTAGGAAGGGCGCCGACGAGCTCTACTAAAGTGGTACAGTTCTTCGTGGTCAGTGCCCGCTCACCGTACAACATCATACTAGGGTGAGACTGGCTAAATGCAGTAAGGGCGGTGTGCTCAACCTACCACCTGACAATGAAAATCCCTACAAAAGGAGGGGTAGCCGTGATCCGGAAGACCAAAAGCAGGCTAAGGAATGCATGCAGGTCGCTCTGAAAGGTGCAGGCACTTCGGTCCAGCACCCGCAAGCATAGCAACTAAAGAAACCCGAGGAGTTGGAACCGGGAAAGACGTCGCCTGCCCCAGAGAACTCGGTAGAGGAGGTCGCATTGTATGAAGACGAGCCATTCAAGGTCGTAAAAGTTGGTTCTACCGGGATACCTCAATTGAAAGAACAGATCATCCAACTCCTAAGGGAGTTCAGAGACGTGTTTGCTTGGTAACCCCTTGACATGACCGGGATCTCACCAACTATCATCACCCACCGTCTCAACATTGATCCAAGTGTGAAACCAGTTTGGCAAAAGCAACGAATTTTTGCAGTCGAACGAAATCAAGTCATCCATGACGAGATGAACCAATTATTAAAAGCTCGCATATTGTTCGAAGTCAAGTATCCGACCTGGATAGCCAACCCGGTGATGGTGAAGAAAGGAGGAGGGGGATGACGAATGTGTATTAATTACACCGATCTCAATAAACATTGCCCTAAAGATTGTTACCCCCTTCCCAATATCGACAAGAAGGTTGACGCTCTGGTCGGGTACGAAGTCTTCAGCTTTCTGGACCTATACAAGGGATATCACCAGGTCTTGATGGACGACGAAGATGCGGCCAAAACGGCCTTCATTACGACTTGAGTCTTCGTGATATAAAAGATGCCATTCGGACTCAAGAACGCGGAGCCACCTATCAAAGAATGGTGGACAAAATATTTCAGTCCTACATAGGGCGGAATGTGGAAGTGTACGTATACGACATCGTCGTCAAAAGCAAGGAGGAAGCCGCAGGTGTTGCCGACCTCAAGATTGTCCTCGGCTTACTTAGAAAAGTCAACCTAAAATTAAACCCACAGAAATGCACGTTCATAGCTCGTCCGAAAAATTTCTGGGGTATTGGGTTTCGCAAGAAGGTTAAAAGCCAATCCGTCTAAGGTTCGCACCATTGTGGAGATGAAGATGTCAAGACAATTCACGACGCACACAAGTTGACAGTCGCATAGCCGACTCACTGCTTTTCTTTCGAAAGTCATGGATAAGCAGCCCCTTCTTCAAAATACTCAAACGGCTCGAGTTCTCCGAATGATACACACGAGTCCCTTTGAAGATCTCAAGAACTACCTCACCAAACCGCCCACACTATCCGTCCCGAAAGAAGGAGAGGTCCTTTCCCTATACCTCGCCGCCTCGGACGAAACCATAAGTGCGCCTGCACGAGAGGAAGGATGTCGCCCCCGTATATTTCATCACCGAGCATTAAAAGGACCGTAAACAAGGTACCAACCTTGGAGAAGCTCATACGGCATTAGTAAATGCCGCAAGGAGATTACGTCCATACTTCCATGCACACCCCATACAAGTTTTCATCGATCACCCACTTCGCAAGTATTGACAAAGCCGAAGCCTCGTGGAGAATTACGAAGGGCAATTGAATTGGGCGAACACGATATATCTTTTGCCCACGCTGCCATCAAGGGTCGCCCAGCGCACTTCCTTGTCAAGCTAACTTTACCGAGAAACCGAAGCTCACCGAGTCCGTATCAGACGAGGCCGAAGCCGAACCAATAGATAAAACACCGGAGGATTGCTGGCAAGTCTACGTTGACGGGGCTTTGGGAAAACAGGTAGCGGAGCCGGTATCTTACTACTAGGACCGGATGGCCAAGAGATCACCTATGCACTTCGGTTCGCATTCAAAAATACGAACAACGAAGTGGAATACGAGGCCTTAATTGTGGGACTTCGCCTAGCTCAAAGTCTTCAGATACGAGCCGTGCAAGTTCATAGTGACTCTCAGGTCATAGTGAGTCACATGTTGGGGAAATACGAGGCAAAAGGCAACAGGATGAAGAAATACCTTGAAAAAGCCAAAAGCCTACAACAAGTTTTCTCACACTTTCAGTTAGTTCGCATCCCAAGGGAGCAAAATAGCCGAGCTGATATCTTAAGCAAACTAGCCTCGTCGTCGACGAACTCGCCAGTAGAAGAAGTCCAAAACAGGAGCATAAACGATGAAGATACCGGAGCCGAGGTCAAGATAGTCTCGTATGAAGAACCCAATTGACGACCCCATTCGAGAGCACGGAGAAAGAAGAACTACCTCATGATAAGCTCGAGGCTAGGAAAATCTTGAGCAAATCATGATATACACTTGAGCAGGAATTCTATAGAAAATCATACCTCCAAATCTCCTAAGGTGCCCGGGTCCGAACCGAGCTGATTACGTATTACGAGAAGTACATGAAGGATCGTGTGGAAGTCACATCGACCCCGCTACCTATCAAAGAAAGTCATGCGATGGGGATACTATTGGCCAACAATGTTCCGTGACTCAATCGATCTCGTGAAGAAATGTCCGGTGCCAAATTCATGGAAACGCGTCGAGGCTTCCTCAAACCGACCTCGCCAAAGATGCAAAGCCCTCGCCATTTATGCAATGGGGATCGACATCATAGGTCCTTTCGCAAAGCTCCGTGGCGCTTCAATTCACGATTGTCGCGATCGATTACTTCACGGGTGGGTGGAAGCCGAACCATTGGTGAAAATCACGAGCAAAACGCCTCAACTTCGTCTGAAGAGCATCGTGTGCCGCTCGCATCCCTCATATCCTTGTTTCGGATAACGGGACACAGCTCACGGATAAAGTATTCAAAGAATGGTGTCAAGAGCTTCGATCCAATGTAAATTCACCTCGGTGGCTCATCCTCAAGCAAATGGTCAAACCAAGTCACCAACAGACAATCGTGAAAGGACTCAAGACTCGCCTCGATCGAGTAAAGGGCAATTAGGTGGAGAATTTTCCACAAGTCTTATGATCGCATCTTGCATTACACCCTCGGACATCGAATGGAGAAACACCCTATAGTTCGACATACGGAACCGGCAGTGATCCCCGCAGAGATCGGTATGCCGAGCCCCCGACTATCGACTTCTCGGTCAAGCAAACGAGACAACCTACTAACAGATCTAGATCCGCTCGAAGAGAAGAGACCTCCACATCATCAAGAAGCTCGGTATAAGCAACAAGTAGCTCGGTATTACAACCACACAAACCCGACAATTCCAAGTAGGCAACCTCGTGCTCAAATAATGAAGTCAAGAAGTCATGGCTCGGTAAACTAGAAGCCACACGGGAAGGGCCTTACCAGTCACGTGTCCTCGGAAAAGGGTCGTATAAGCTCGCTCATATATCCGGGCAGCAAATACCCAAGACGTGGCACATCATTCATCCAAGAAATACTTTGCATAAGTGTCAAAAGTTGAGTCTGCTCGGTCGTGTCATTTAGTCTGCTCGATTCGCCCTTGAGTCTTGTTATTACGCCGGTCTTTATCAATAAAATCTTTTCTTTCATGTTTTATTTGTTACTTATGCATACTATCTCTTCTCCATTATACAATACCTCCAAGGAGGCGAAATACCCTCGACGGAGGATGACTACCTTCGCTTAATACGAGGACGAACTCTAAACGCGAGGGACCACCCCAGCGATAAAACTTGCCAAATAAGGAACCTATACCTCCGTTTATTTCGGGGAAGAGGGGACCACCCTTAGCGATAAAACTCGCCAAAAAAGGAACCTATACCTCCGTTCATTTCGAGGAAGAGGGGACCACCCCTAGCAATACTTCTTGCCAAAAAAAAGGAACCCCTACCTTCGTTTATTTCGAGGATGAATACCTTCGTTTATTTCAAGGATGAACTACCTTCGTACGAAGATGAACTACCTTCATTTATTTCGAGGACAAACTACCTTCGTACGAGGACGAACTACCTTCGTTTATCGAGGATGAACTACCTTCGTGAATACGAGGAAGACCTAGCTTCTTATTGGTTACGGTAATAAAAAGACATTGGAAAGTCAACACGAAGCAAAGAAGAATTATTCTTATTTCAAAGTATACAGTTTACACATTACGAGGACGAAGAGGGCCCAGGGGGCCGGGAAAAGCTGAGCCAATCCCTAGAAAAATCGGGATTCAACAGTTCGTCTATGCTAATCCTACCTCTTCCTCGTCCTCGGTCTATACTGAGAGCCCTGCCAGCCCGACCTCTAGATCCCGCAAGACGACCTCAGCCACTCGATGACGCCCGACCTCGGCTCCTTGAGGGTCTACATCTCTCTTAGGCCATAAACGCCTCTCTGAGCTTGCACCCGCAAAAAGGCTCCGGAGCAATGACAGAAGTCCTAGCAGACGAAGAAGCCCCGGCAGAGGAAGAAGCCTCGTCAGCCGGTCCAAGCAGCTCCTCAAGCTGTGGTTGGCGAGCTACGACGGTCTTGTATAGACCTCCCATCTTTTTCAGTTTGGCAAACTGCTCCTGAAATTGCCAGGAGTTCCGACCATACTCACGCCTGTACCTTGCACAACGAGCAGCGGTCTCAACAACTTTAGCATCGACCTCGGAGATAGTCATCCCACCACTTCGGCGAATGGCCTCCTCATACTCGGAGTGCTCTTCAGCTATTGATTTAGCCTTCTCCTTGGCGATCTCGAACCTCTCCTCCAACTCCAGGAGGCGAGCTTGAAGTTCATCACAGCTCTCCTGGGCAACTCTAAGCTTAGTATCAGCCTCCGCCTGCACATGGCCTAGCTGTTCCTCCATATGGAGGCGTTCGACCTCTTTTGATTCGAGAGCCCGCGTCAAAGCTTCGATTTGATTCAACCAAGGGGAAGCATCAGGCATTTCAGGGGAAGACTGAATAAAAAGACAAATTTCTCCATGTAAACAGGTGATTTTATTATGCCTTCAGGCAGAAACAAGTGTACATGTACATTAAAAAAAAAAAAAAAAAAAAAAGGGGATCAATCGACCCTCCGTAAGCTTCGGTCCTGTCTAGCTCGGCCAATCCCTGGACTTGGGAAGCATCAACCTCCTCCCTAACTTCGGCTTCATGGCCACCTCCTGACCCGAGCCGCTCACCTCCTCCCGAGTTCGAGAAGCTTGAACGCCTCGGGACTCCCGAGATTCGACGTCCTCCAAAGCCTTAGCTGCCGCCTCCCCCGATCCCTTAGCAAGATCAGCCATTAAAGCTTCGATCATGGGATCTCGGTCCACCGGCAGCACGGATCGACTCGCATCCAAGAAACCAAGACGAGGTCGCTCGCAAAGACGGGCAAGTCCTTCGGATCATGGGCAAGGACCTCGGAATAGGCCCGCAGCAAGGCATCATCCTCCGTCACCTCGTACCCATATTTAGACTTATCCAATTCTGGGTAATCCTCGGCAACTTCATCGATGGCATCCGAAACGGCGCGCTTATTCTGCACCCCAGCCACGCCAGAAGCCACCCCGGAGAAGCCCCCGGACAGGAACAACCTCTCCGCAAAGGCGCGGAGCATCTCCCCTTGCGAGCTCGCCATCTCGGCCTCCCGACGGCGAGCTCCCTCCACTTCGGCCTTCATCAAGCCAACTTCGACCTCCACCGCCCTGGCCCTCGCCTCCGCTACCACCTCGGCCGCCTTCGCTGCCTCAGCAGCCGCCACGGCCACGGCCACTGCCTCCCTCCTCGCAGCATCCCGAGCCTTAGCCTCGGCTTTGCACACCTCTTGAACGAGGAGAGTCTTCTCCTCCTCCATCTCCCGGGCATAACGGGACACTCCGTCGAACTGGGCAACGACGCCTTTCAAGTACTCCATCACAAAGACGGATGCCTTCGCCATTTCGGCCGTGACGCCCTCGACCCCCTGTGCAATAACCAACCAGGTCAGGGGGACACAATACTTACATTACTTTATAATGCATAAGTACGGATACACTACCTCGGAAAAAATACGAGGTGCGGGTTGCGAGCCGAGGATCTCGCACTCCGGATCGGCGGAAACCGCGAACTCAGGGATTGCACGCCTTATCCTCTTGAATTGTTTAAGAGGCGTGGGCGGAGGAGACTTCGGGACATCTCCACTCCTCTCAGAGGAGTCCTCAGTGACGTCCTTCAGCGTCAAAGTAGGGATCTCCGAACTGGAGCTCGGTCCCTTCCTTTTATTCTTCCCTCCGAGAAAGTTCACTACAAAGGAATAAGCACCAGGTAAGAACAAAAAAAAAAAAAGCAACTATATAACGAAGTATCGGAGTAGGGCCTCACCCCTCGCCGGCTCCACCATGGTAGCAGGGTCATAAGGGCTCACCGGAGGAGGTAGCGAGCTCGGCCTCGGAGAAGTCTTCGTCAACAAGGCCGACCTTGTCTAAAACCTCCTCAAAGCCACCAAGGCTAACATCAGTGGCCGCATCTGCCAACTTCTCTGGATTCTAGCAAAACTCGAGGCACTAATCAAACCGACAAAAGAAGAACTTCTTCTGCCAGTTCGAAATTTTGGATTTTGTCTTTACTTTGAAGCCACGACGAGGAGATAAGTAATACCACCCCGAACTAGCTTTAAATTGAAAAAACCTGAGGACGAGCCCCAGGGTAAAAGGAAAGTTATGCCGATGGCAATAGACACCAAGACCCGTTAGATGCCGAAAAGATTTGGACATTATTTGGGCAAGAGGTATGCCGAACATCTGCTGGAGTTCGACATACACAGATGGAAAAGGAATACGAAGACCACCCTTAAGGCTGTCTTCGTAAACCGTCACAAAACCCTCTGGAGGGGCACAAGCCTTATCCTTCAGACAAGGAGCGACAAATTCAAAAGACTCTGGAATGAAATACTTAGAAGAAAAACTTGCTATAGCAGAGGCATCTAACATTGAAGGAATGGAAGACACTTTACCAAAATCCCTGAAGGGCGGGAATCCTACTCTACGCACAGAAGGGGAAAGCAACTTAAAAGTATAAACTTCTAGATCCACAGATGATGACACTGAGACCACACGGCCTTCATGACCGTGGGAATCATCAGAATAAGAAGAAGATGAAGAAGCCATTAAATATAACTTACTGGTTTTTGGTATGGGATCAACGAAGAAAGCGAAGACAATGCAAGAACAACAACGGTGACAGTTGAGCACTTTTCAGTTTTGCAGAAGTTTTTGGAATTTTTGAAATCAGAAATGGCTAAAAGTGATAAGGGAAATGGCGTATTAAGGAAGTTATTCCCCCAATAATGCACTTTATCGGGAACTCAACCGCTGCCACATTTAATACGCATTAAATGCAGATGACAGACCCCGTGTTCGACATCGGCAAGACATCCTGTGTTCGACCTCACCCAGACGTTACGCATTCTCGAGACCTCGGCATAAAACCTCGTCAGGTGAACCCCGTCAGAAGACCTCGGCATAACACCTCGTCAGGTGATGCAGGTCAGAAGACCTCGGCATAACGCCTTGTCAGGTGAAGCAGGTCAGAAGACCTCGACATAACACATCATCAGGTGAAGCCGATCAGAAGACCTCGGCATAACGCCTCGTCAGATGAAGGAAGGTGAAACCAGATAACATGACTTCGAAACACCTCGGCACGCGAAGCCAAGCAACAAATGACCTCGGCGAACGCCTCTACAAGTGAAACCAGCGATATACGAAGTCAAGATAAAAGGACGACAACAGGATTGATCGCGCTCCACTTCGTCATAGACAAATCTCTGGTGAATTACAGCCCCCAAACCCATCACGACCTCGCTTCTGCATCTTTTTTTTGGGGGGGAGGGATGTGATAGGATATGGCCCAACTCCCAGGCCCAAGCATCAGGCCCAATATAAATAAGCCTGACATTAAGCTCGCCCAAACGAGTTCGCCCAAGAAGACCCTAAAGCCAAGAGGAACGCAAAGATTCGCCATATCTAAGAGAATCCTAATTGGAGAAGAGATAGGATTGAAATCCTATCTTAGAATAGATCTTGGATTCGAGATCTAGGTCATTATAATCGTGTATAAATAGAGGTTAGAGTGAGACGAAAAGGATCATCTAAACTCTTGGTAATCGCTCCTCATATTATCAATATACGAACTCTCTCTCTCTCCGTGGACGTAGATCTTATTCACAGATCGAACCACGTAAATCCTTGGCGTTTTTGCGTGCATTTATTTCCCTAACGAAATTAAGATCGATCAACTAAGTTCCCTTTTATTCTTTCACAAAGTCAGGTGCTTGTCCCACTTTCATTCCAAGTCAGTTCATTTTCTCAATAGTCAAGTGTGTAGGGAAAACTAAGTTTAGCCCTCGCCCTGAGAATCTATCTTGGATATTTAATTCACCATACATTGATTATATACCTAGCATGCGTCTATATAATTAATTGCAACACGTAGGGGTTTTCTCGTGTTTACCTTTGGATCTGTAGAGGTCGGTCGAACAGGACGAACGGAACGGACTCGTGCTGACCTTCGGGATCAGATCCCTTGCGCCAATCTCCAACGCCGAGTGAGGACGATCTATGGAGAATGCTTCGAAAATCACCCAATGCTCTATGGAATTCTCGAAAATTCTCTCAATTTCTTGTGAGATGGACGAAAATTCTATGAGGATTAATGAACATTAACCTAGACTTTATCTCTTACCTTATATTTATAATGCATTACCATAATCCCATAAGGAAAGGATCTATGCATATCCCATAAATATAATTATATCCTTATAGGATAAAGAGAATAAAATCTTTCCATAGTGAGCTATAGGGCGCCGATTTCCAAGAGCTTACGGCCTGGATGGGCCAACCAGGATCAAATGCAAGGAATAAAGATGAGCCTCAAATAAATTAATTATCTTATGTTCACCCGAATATAAATTAATTTATAAACATTTATTCATGCCACTAGAGAATAAATCTTGACTTACCCTTTATTACCAAGTTGAGCTGGCTTGCACTTAGACATTACGAATCCCGTATTTAAGATATCGAACGTCCATTAATTATTTATAGCAATCGATCGCTTAAAATAATTAATATCTTTAATTCCTTAAGCGGCACCACTCAACCTTATTATTGTACTTGAGCTAACTCAACCCTGCAGGTTTAGTACAATAAACCTTTTGAGCTCCTTAAGGGGATGTCATCATCCTAAACGGATACGGTGACTGACAGATAACTAGCGTGACATACAAGATCGCCACCACCCAAGACGCGAGAATCTGGTTAGAACATATAACCTCACCCATAACAAGTCAAAGTGATGGTCAACAACTCATACTCACCTAATACCTTATCGAGGTTTAGATCATCGTAAGTCACCGAGATCTTGGTTCTTCACGACGGTCGATAGAAGAACACATCTCATCGTGATCCTTCAATACGCCGAGACGCATCAAAGATAGACAAGCAACTATGTCAAGTCACTTATCTATCTCGCAGCCTATACCGACAACTCGTCCTCAAGTTGTCTCACTTTGTGAAACTTTTATATCTCATTAAGCACCACCAATCATACGGACTTCGCGTGATCTTCTACACATCGTATGATCTAACTTATATATGAGATAAGGGGACACGATATATGCAATCAAGTATTCAATTCAGATAGAGATTGTAATAGTGGTAATAGGAAACATTGTATACAAGCTCAACCAAACCGCTTTCAATATACAACCAACAATCTCCCACTTATACTAAAGCAAACTTTTAGTATACAATGTGTCTTTCTACTAGCTATTACAAACAACCATCACTTTGCTTCTCCCACTTATACAAAAGTTTTTCTAAGTGGGTGCCATCAAGCGCAATCCAAGTCCTCGAACGCACTTCAGACTTTTGCGGCAGCTCTTTGTGAATGGATCCGCTAGATTTTCCGTCGATCAATCTTTTCAATCAGCACGTCACCTCGCCTAACGATTTCTCGTATGACATGGTACTTTCTCTCTATGTGTTTGGTCACCTTGTGGGTCCGTGGTTCCTTCGAGTTTGCCATCGCACCGAGTTATCACAAGAACTATGATACTCTTAGGCAAACCGTACCACACCCAGATCCATGAGGTAGTTCTTGAACCATACAGCCTCCTTAGAAGCCTCCGGCGGCTACATATTCGCTTCCATGGTAGAGTCCGCAATGCATCGCTGCTTTGCACTCCGCCAGGATACGGCTCCATCTCCCAAGGTAAACACATAGCCCGAGGTTGACTTTTTCTCATCACGGTCAGCTTGGAAATCCGAGTCAGATAACCCAAAGGCATTAGACTATCTCGCATGGTAAACCAGCCTATAATCTCGAGTCCTTTTCGTGTACTTGAGTATATGCTTCTTCGCAATCCAATGAGCTTGTCCAGGTTAGATCGATATCTAGCTACTATGCCTACCGCATAGCGTATATCGGGCCTCGTATATAGCATTGCGACATGAGACTTCCCACGGCGAAGCGTAAGGAACTTGTCTCATTTCCTCTATCTCCTTTGCGGTCATAGGTGATCCGTCTTAGATAAAGGAACGCCATGTCCGAAAGGTAGCAATCCTTTCTTGGCGGTCCGCATACTAAAACGAGTAATCACAAGATCAATGTAAGACGCCCGAGATAAGCTCAATATTTTCTTCTTGCGATCTCGGTAAACCTTGATCCCAAGAATGTACGCATCATCTCTAAGTCTTTCATTTGAAACTGATCGGATAACCAACTCTTTACGCCTCGATAATGACTTCACGTTGTTGCCAACTAGAAGAATGTCATCTACATAAAGTGCAAGAAATACCACATCACCGCTAACATCTAACCGATACACACACTCTCGCTAGGCAACCTGGGTAAATCCATAGGACTTTACCACCGTCAAAGCGTAAGTTCCATCATTGGGAGGTTCGCTTAAGTCCATAAATGGACTTTTCAAGCTTCCATACTAGATGCTCTTCACCCTTTACCACATAACCTTCGGGTTGTCGCATATAGATGTCTCTACCTTCCTCAAGGTAACCGCTTAGAAAAGCGGTTTTAACATCCATTTGCCAAACCTCTAGGTTCAAGTGGGCTGCTATGGCCGTAAGAATTACGATGGACTTGAGCATTGCTACAGTGAAAAGGTCTCATCGAAATCGATGCCCTCAACTGAGTGTACCCTTCGCCACCACCGGGTTTAAAAGTCAAACCTCTCCATCGAATCTCTCTTCTTTTGTATATCCACTTACTACCCACGGCTTCCTTGCCATCCGGTAGAGGTGTCTTTTCATATACATCCATAGCCGCATGGACTCCATTTCTAAGTCCATAGCGGTGTGCCATGATCTTGCATCAATGTGTTGTATTGCCTCCTTGTATGTCCATGGGTCGATTATTGCTCGCTCGCTTTCACGACTATATCCAAGATTGTCCCACGAACATAAATCGCTCGGGTCGACGAACAACCCTCCCACTACGACGAGGTTCTACAGCACTATGGCAACGGTGGGCATGTAAACTTGTGGTTCTCTCATCTTGCACAACTTGTCGGGTAGGTACCACTCATGCAATCGGTATCTCCAAAGGAACTCGACCTACTTCAATTTCTTGAAGTATCCGGTGTCGATCCTCCCACTAGACTCGACATCTCGCACCTTTGGCCTAATCGGTGGTGGACTACGATCATCTTCTAATTCTTGAAGAATGATTTCAACTTTGGATTTATGATTTTCATGTAGTCCTCTTCTAAGAATCGAGCATTAGTGCTAATAACGACCTTCCATCCTTGGGACTATAGAATAAACCACCTTCGCTCCTTTAGGATAGCCAATAAACAGCCTTGCGTCGGATCTAGCCTCCAACTTGTCGCCTTCTTGTTCAAAGACGTGTGCCGGATCGCCCCATATCCTTATGTGGTTAAACCGGGCTTGCCCAAACCACAACTCGAAGGGGTCTTTTCGATCGACTTGATGGTACTAGATTTAACAAGTATGTCACTGTTTCTAAGGCATACCCCGTAACGAAATAGGCAATGTTGCATAACTCATCATTGATCTAACCATTTCAAAAGAGTCCTATTTCTTCAAGACCGACACACCATTTTGTGTGGAGTGCGGTGAAGTCTTGTTGGGACGTAATCCCACACTTCACTAGATAGTCCATAAACTCGTTCTCGAGGTATTCGCCACCGCGATCGACAGGCAGCGATGACTTGATACTCTTACCTAGCTTCGCTCCACATCCGCCTTTAAACTCTTTGAATTTCTCAAAGCATTCGACTTGCGGTGAAGCGGTATACGTATCCGTATCTCGAGTAATCGCCAATGAAAGTGACAAAATACTGTACCTCCACGAGCTTGTGTGGACATCGGTCCACACAGTCGAATGGACTAACTCCAACATTTCTTTGGCTCTATAACCCTTCGCTTTGAAGGGTCCGGTCGACATCTTACCTTCTATACGAGATTCGCAGATCGAACCAGAGTAACCGTGAGATTACCCAACGCCCATTCTTAGCCGCCTTTGGATCCTATTTAGATTGATGTGACCTAATCTAAGATGCCGAGAAAAGTGGTGTCATCTTGCAAAGAAAACTTTCTCTTTTTAGGGTTTGTAGAAGATCTGACATAGTTATAGGTATTATGTTTTGCGTAAATAGTATAAAGCGAATTATATAAAGTGCCAACACGTATAACTTCGTCATTTCTTATGGTAGAAACACCACTATCAAAAATAATGTAATATCCATGAGTAAATAATTTGAAACAGAAACAAGGTTCCACTAAAATCCGCACATATAAAACGCGTCTTTCAAAACTAAAGCTGTTGTCCCAAAACATAAAGAAACATCTCCAATCGCAATCGCCTCGACTTTCGCGCGTTGCCCATGGAGATTGTTATCTCGCCATCACTCGCCTCCTTGTCCGCGGGAACCCACGCAGGTGTAACAAACATGGTCGATCGCACTCAGATCTACTACCCAAGAATGGGTAGAACAAGTCGCTAAACATGTTTACATTACTAAAGCAAATGGCGTACTTGAGCCTCGAGCTTGGGGCACTTAGCCTTCCAATGCCCGTCTCACCGCACCGAGCACTTGCCTTCTCCTTTGGCTTTTCAAACCGCTGGTAGAGCCCTTTGTATTACTCCCACTTTTCTTTAGCCTTAGCATCCTTGAATTCCACTTTCCTTTTCATCTTTCGATAAGCGGTGGTTTTCTTTGAGTGCGTGCTAAAGACCGCACCTTACCCATTTTACGTTCTTCCATTACTAGATCCTCTTGCAATGAATCTAGAGTATAACTCTTATCATAAAGGACTGTTCTATAACGGAAGTCATCAAAAGACTTGGGCAAAGTGTTGAGGATCATATCGATTCTGACTACGTCATCAATATATCCTCCAACCAACTCGAGCTCTCCGAAGAGATTGATCATTTGCTCTACATGGTCATGCACCGAATCACTTTCCTTTATTGAACTTGACATTATAGATTTTGTCAAATTATGACAAGCGATTACGTCCGACTCTCATACGATTTTATAAGATTTAGCCATATCGAGGTCGCATCTTCCATCTCTTGATCTTTGGAGCTGCAGGACTCGCACATGGTGACCAAAAGAAGGCACTTTGCCATTCTGCTTTGATTTGTCCCATTTCTCGTGCTCCTTGCGCTCCTCATCGATGAGATAAATCGCCTAGAGGCTTGGGACGGGGTGTAGTGAGTACAAATAAATTATCTTGGCGAAGAAGAACATTCTCAATGTTTCGTTTCCACTCGATAAAATTTGGACCGGATAAAGGATTTTGTGCGAGCATATTGATAATCGGTGTAAGAGACATATCTGAAACGATAATGTAAAACACATAAGCATACGATCGCACATAATTCGTAACAATAATATTGTAACCTTTTGATAAAACAATATTAATTGAAACCTCCAATCGCCCAAGGAATCCCACATGCAAGCCACGCGTGTGGACGTTTACACATGAACCCCTCGACCAGACTAAAATATACCTTTTAGTCATTTAATTTCAATCCATGTCAACTTAACCTTATGACAAATGAAATTAACGATTGGACCTTACTAGACCACATCACTATCGCAAGAAGGGACTTCGCGGGAAGTTGTACTCGGGTGATGTCTAGCAATGACCACATTTTAACGTGAGAAAATGAATTCTTAGAATTGGCATACTCACTCGGACCATACCGCTTCAATTCAAATTCTTTTGTTATCTCATTTATATCTATCTCTAGAGAACTTATGAAAATCGCACATGCAAGCCACGCGTGTGGGCGTTTACATGAAACTCCCACTTCTCAATAGATTTAAAATGTTTTATTTAGAAATCTCATCTAACAAACTTATGATAAGCAAGGCAAGCAAGCCACGCGTGTGGGCGTTTACTCACAAAGTATCACTTTGTTTAGAGATTAAAGGTGGAGGTCTTGACATTTTAATTTGGAAAATTAATATGTCGGGTTGCTTGCTTAGTCTTTTGTTCAAAAGGTTTGTCCATGCGATCACGTAATCCTAGCATGCTTGTCTATAGAACTCAACATGTAAAACATGCTCGCAGAAATTCTAAAATATGCTTGAAAACGCGATAAACCTAGCATGCTTACTATGCGCCCTTAAATACGAAACACTAAAGGTTTATCAACGTAATTTAATCATACATAGCATGCTCTTGCATAATATAAACATCCACGACATGCAATGAGCGATAAAATAAAATAAAACGTTCATCGTGGCCCACTCGTGGAACACGCACTTTCTTGCCTAATCTATTACATAGAATTGCAAAGAACGTAATTAAACTTGAAAGGGCCTCGCGTGCAGGCACGGACGGATTCGTCAAACCGGATTTGGGCGGATCGGTGGAGCGGGCGGATCGGCCTAAAACTGAATCGGGCTAAAAAAAAATGGGTTCGGGCGAAAAAATGGGTTCGGACCGGGTTTGGGTCGGTCGGCCCAAGATGGGCCGGGCCGCGCTGCACGGCCCATGCGCGCCCGCACCGCCGCCGCCGCCTTCCTCGCAAGACCGGGCGTGCTCGTCTCATGGTGCCTCGCGGTCGCGTGGACGATCCGCGACCCGCCGAGCTCACTGCGCGCTCGGCGAGCGTCGTCGAGCCGCGTCGCCGAGCGCCGCCGGGCATCCGCACAAAATCGCACGCCCGCACGCCCGGTCTTTGCCGAGACCTCGCCGAGGTTTCCTCGCCGCTTGCCACGCCGTGGTCGAGCCGCCGAAAATCGTGTGCTTTGAGGTTTCAGCGTGCGATTCGCGTCGAGCCCGCCGGCGCGGATAGAGCGCATCGAGGTTTCCGCACGATAAACGCGTGCGCCCGCGCCGCCCGCCGCTGCCCGCGCTACCCGCCGCGATGCATCGGGGCGATGTCGGCGCTGCTCGCCGCGTCCGCCGAGGCTCTTTGCCGCCGCCCGCCCGCCCGCCGCCGAAAACACGCGCACGCTGGGCGACGTGACTGCGAGCGCCGCGTACGCGAAGCGTGCCATCGCCGGCACGTCGTCTGGCCGTGCGCCCAGGTTTCCCGACGTCCTTCGTCGTCTCGATCTTCGTGCTTTCATCTTCGTTCTTCTTTTACAGATAAGATTTACAGAAAAATAAATCTAATCTAACCACGGATTTTCTCATGGTGAAAAACAAAACCAGCCACGATGAACGACAGATCCAACAATTAATTAAGCGCATGTAATAATAAAACGTGAATTAATCCAACAGAGCCAAGATTCTGATCCCAAGCTCTGATACCAATTGTAGGGAAAACTAGGTTTAGCCCTCGCCCCGAGAATCTATCTTGGATATTTAATTCACCATACATTGATTATATACCTAGCATGCGTCTATATAATTAATTGCAACACGTAGAGGTTTTCTCGTGTTTACCTTTGGATCTGTAGAGGTCGGTCGAACAGGACGAACGGATCGAATGGAACGGACTCGTGCTTTGACCTTCTGGACTGTATCCCGGTTGCCCAATCTCCAACGTCGAGTGAGGACGATCTATGGAGAATGCTTCGGAAAATCACCCAATGCTCTATGGAATTCTCGAAAATTCTCTCTCAATTTCTTGTGAGATGGACGAAAATTCTATGAGGATTAATGAACATTAACCTAGACTTTATCTCTTACCTTATATTTATAATGCATTACCATAATCCCATAAGGAAAGGATCTATGCATATCCCATAAATATAATTATATCCTTGTAGGATAAAGAGAATAAAATCTTGCCATAGTGAGCTATAGGGCGCCCGATTTCCAAGAGCTTATGGGCTGGATGGGCCACCGTGGATCAAATGCAAGGAATAAAGATGGGCCTCAAATAAATTAATTATCTTATGTTCAAATTTAACATAAATTAATTTATAAACATTTATTCATGCCACTAGAGAATAAATCTTGACTTACCCTTTATTACCGAAGTTGAGCCGGGCTTGCACTTAGACATTACGAATCCCGTATTTAAGATATCGAACGTCCATTAATTATTTATAGCAATCATTTGCTTAAAATAATTAATATCTTTAATTCCTTAAGCGGTACCACTCAACCTTATTATTGTACTTGAGCTAACTCAACCCGCAGGGTTTAGTACAATAAACCTTTGAGCTCCTTAAGGGGCGCCATTATCCTAAACGGATACGGTGACTCGACATGAGATAACTAGCGTGACATACAAGATTGCCACCACCCAAGATGCGGAGAATCTTGGGTTAGAACATATAACCTCACCCATAACAAGTCAAAGTGATGGTCAAGAACTCATACTCACCTAATACCTTATCGAGGTTTAGATCATCGTAAGTCACCGAGATCTTGGTTCTTCACGACGGTCGATAGAAGAACACATCTCATCGTGATCCTTCAATACGTCGAGACGCATCAAAGCATAGACAAGCAACTAAGTCAAGTCACTTCTTATCTATATCGCAGCCTATACCGACAACTCGTCCTCAAGTTGTCTCACCAGTGAAACTTTTATATCTCATTAAGCTCGACCAATCATACGGACTTCGTGATCTTCTACAAACCGTATGATCTAACTTATATATGAGATAAGGGACACGATATATGCAATCAAGTATTCAATTCGGATAGGAGATTGTAATAGTGGTAACGAAACATTGTATACAAGCTCAACCAAACTGTTTTCAGTATACAAATCCAACAAAGTGATCCCCTATCTTTATTACAACCATATCTCGTTCATGGCACTTGCTCCAGTTTGCTCCAACAAAATACCAATAACATGCATTTTCTGCACCAAAAGCATAACGACTTCCATTTTTTTTGTGCAATTAGCTTAATTTGACCATAGATTTTACAAATCTCAACTCTCTAACTCACAAAGATAAAAGAGTTAAACAACGACACAAAACGTAAGCGATAACCGAAATAAACTACATAAAACATGAATCAAACTCCACTTTAAAAGCTTAAAAGCATGTAGATAACCCTTAATACAAGAGTTAACCACCTCCACCCCATGACTCCAAATCTTGGATGTTAAAGGTTGGATCTTTTTTAGGGGATTTATATTTGTTTATACCATTAGAATGGAATTTGCGATTGAAGTTTATGTTATTTTCAAAAGGCTTCTTTATGGTGGTGGCTGTTGCCCGGTGGTCGGTGGTAGTTGTTGGGGAAAGAGAGAACAGTCGAACAGAGACGAGAGATGAAGAAGGTGGAGCGGGAGACAGGGATGTTGGTGATGGTGGTGGTCCTCCTAGGGGCAATGGGATGGTGGTGGTGTTGGCAGCGAATGCGGTCACCCAGAGGGGGGCTGTTGGTGAGGTGGTTGCCAGCGGGGGAGGTGGGGTAGTGTTGGCGGAATGTTTGATTGGGGAACGAGAGAGAGAGAGAGTTAGATCATTAATCATTAATCTCTTAAAGGTTGAAGGAAATAGCCGCAACTCACTTTCTTTTGCTTAATCGATTAACTCATTTAAATTAATCAGATTGGAATCCGTCAGACTAAAGTCACCGATGACTCGTTGAAGGCGTCCAACACCTCCCCCCTTCCGCTCTACCGCACCAATGCTCAATACAAAGATGGGTTTTGGGTGTGTTTGACGAGCATAGGTGAGAAGAGAGAATTAGGCAGAGGCGGAGGCTTCTGTAGTAGACGGTAGTGTCTGAACTACGCTGTTTCTGATTCGCCGAAAATTAGAGAGAAACATGGGGATGAGAATCGGAAGTTTAGAGAGGGTTAAAGATTTAAAAAAAAAATTTGGAAAGCAAAGTCATCGTTTTTCGAATGCATTGTGAAAAAAAAATCACCTCAAATTATGTTTGATAAATCTAGTTAAGTGAGTGTGCGAGATTTATGAAAAGCAACAAAGAACACCAAGGCTTTTACGTGGTTCGATCGTTAATGAGATCTACGTCCACGGAGGAGGGTTTCCTCAATACTTTCACTATAATGCTGTGTGGTTACAAGCTCTTAGTATTCGATAAGTCGCCAAGCCTTCTAATGTCGATTTTCTTCTATTTATACAACTCCGTCTCTGCAATCTGCGCGCGTAACCTCTCCATTGGTCGTGACGTGACTCTTCCTCCGCCCTGCCTCCATTGGCCGGCAGGGACCTTCGCCTTCGTGCGCCACGTGGAGGGTGGCGCCTGGCCTTGGTTCTTGGCGTCTTCTCCATTGGCGAGGGTGGCGCCTCACTTTGCCTCTGGGCCTGCCTTCCATTGGCCGAGGTGGCGGTTCTGGGGCTAGGGTTTTGCACCGATTAGGGATCGCCTTGGCTCAACCGCGTGGGCCCGCTATCAACGTTAGGCCCGGCTCGTTTGGGCTGTTAGTGGGCCTAGTCGGTTGGGCCATATCCCATCATAGCCCCCGAATAGCCGAGGGACAGCCGAGGCCGAGTGGAGTGAAAGCGCTTCGCCGGGTGAGGTGTGGCTCGGTGAGTTGTTTGTTGAAGGTGTTGTCTTTTAATGTGAGGGTTTATTTGGGGATCCGTGCCGAATCGAGTTGGGTGGCTCTGTTGTCCGTCGCCTGGAAAAAGATGTGGCACCGAAGGAAGTCGAAGTCCGACCTGGATATCGCGCCTCTGCGTAGGTTACGCCGAGGTGCGATCTGGAGTGGTGTTACTCCTGTGGTGGGTGCCGATGTCCGACCTGAGAGACCGCCCTTTTCGGGGATGTCGGGGTGCGCCCCGGGCCGCACCGAATCTGGGGCCTGGTTAGCCGAGGTCCGATCTGGATGTAGGCTTTCCCGTAAAGGGCGAAGCCCGTTGATAGGACGCCGAGGTCCGATGTGGATCTCCTTGGTATTTGTGGGAAGGACGGGGTGCGACCTGAGGCGCCGCCATCTGGAGGACGCCGGGGTCCGTATGATGATTGCTAGGTCAGACTGGCGGTCCATCTTATCCTGGCGTACGTCATACGCGCCAGGCGGTAGTTGGGCACTCGAACCGCGTGCGCGCGTGTACCCCACATCCAATCACGTGTAGGCGCGTGTCGAATTTGAAACGGCAATTTGCAGGCGCCCCTAGTCTTATAAATAGGCGCAAAAGAGGCAACTGTTCACTTTCCTCTTCGACGCTTAAAAATTCTGAGAGAGAAAAATTTCTGAGAAATTCTCTGAGTTGATCCTGATCTTCGCTGAAGGAGCCATATACTCGCCTGAAAAGTAAGTATGTTTTCTTCATCTTCTTCTCGCTCTGAAAGTTCCCTTTCCGCCTCGGGTTCTGGCCGTGAGTTCCCCGGCGTAAAAGATTATATGTGCTACAATGGTTTGGGTAGGTCCATAGGGCTGAGCTCTAGGGTTCCGCCGGTATCCTCGGTATGGGATGGGTTGAGGGTGGGCGTGGCGAGGTCGGGTTTGACCTTGGAGGAACTTTTTGAAGTTGTGAGGGAATACCGGATCCCGGAGGAGGCGTGGTGGTGTCTGCCGCATCCGGATGATAGGCGATGGCCCTCGGGAGGGTTTGTTCTGCTTTATGTAGATAGTTTGAGGCGGGTCTTAGGTACCCTCGCCTGCTTACCTTAGCCTTCAAGAGTATTTCCAGATCCCTATTTGTCAATTGACCTCGAATTCCATTAGGTCGTTGGTGGGGCTGGGGCTCTCTTGTTATGGCATTGCCGAGGAGTTGTCCTTCGAGGTGCTAATGCGCTTTTTTAGCGTGAAGACCATAGGAGGGGTGTACTATTTGTCACCCCGGCTGAAATTTAAGGTAGCCGTCCCCTCCAAGGTGTCCCAATGGCAGAATAGGTATTTCTTTCTGCGGGCTGAGGGGCAGCCGAGGTATGAGTGGGGTTTCGACACGATGGCGGACCCAAAATCAAGCCTCGGGCCGTATGGAGGAGGTCTTTGTGCAGCCTTGGTGAGATCTTATCCATAAGTTACACCGAGGACGACCTGAAGAAGGCCGGGCTGAGTGTTTACGGGTCGGAAGCGTCGGGACCGGGGTCTGGACGGGGTGAGGGCATCCCCATCTTCTTAGTCCTTATACGTTCGATTTTGCTGTGCTAATGTGTCTTTCTCTTGTGATGCAGTGAAGTTGAGGCAAGAGGCGGGCTCACAATCGCCGAGCAGGGAGCCGGCGAAAAAGAAGCAGAAGCGGGCTGGACCTACTAGGGGCCCGAAGAAGGTCGATAGCATGGGCCAGCTGATGAGTGGGCCTCAGGCGGGGTCCAGCCCGACATCGGAGTCTCGGCCTCAGTGTAATAACCCGAAAAATTTAAAACTTTTATTAGTGATGTTTGAATAACTTAGTTGTGGTTCTTAGACCTTAATTATGTTTAAAGAAACCAATGAAATGAATTAGAATCGATTCGGAGATCGAATACTAAAGAAATCAAAATCGATAACTAGTCCCACCTGGATTAGGGTTTTCGAGTAGCCTGAACATAGAATGAAAGATCGAGAATGAATCTCCACGAACGGATTTCATTTTAGAATCCTCACACGAAAACATGTGAGAATGCAAAGGATGAGAATTTTCAGCATACTTGCCTGGGCCTTAAAACACTATTTACGAGCGGAACAACCTCCAATCCGTGCTAATCATAATAAATAGTGATAACAACCAAAATCATGAAGGAATAATTTATTATGAATTTAGAAATTATAAGAATCAATTTAAGAGGAATTCTCAAGAACTTAACCGAACGCCGGGTAAAATATAACGGAAAACCCTAATTTGATCCGAACGACCAAACTCGAACCGAGGGTCTAAATCAATAAAATATGCTTTATAAGACTCAAATTATTTATGAAAGCTCAAAATTCAAGAGAATTTTGAATGGACATATTTTAATCACGGACGCTGCTTTTTCCGCGATAACTCTGAATTGACTTATCAAACGACGTCCGAACGTCGTGAAATTTTTATGATCATTAAAATAAGTCTTTAAAGGCTATTAATAAGATAGAACCTTAAGGTTCCGAGAAATCGATCGAAAGTGCGTTAAAACTTAAAGAGTCAGTATAACATACCAAACGGGTAATTTGACCAATCCACCTCCCAACTACCACCAAGACCACCCCAAAATGGGAAATGAAAGCCATTAGGTCTGCCATAACAAGGAAAAACCGTCCAAGAGCAGCCCATTTCACCCTTTCACATTTTGCTCTCATTTTTCAAATTTCTCTACACTTTTCAAACCCCAACTCTAAATCCTCCTTTCCAACCTCTCCCACACTCAAATAATCCTTCTAAACCATAGGAAGGTATTATTCATCATCCTCTTCCATCCTAATGGAGTGGAATTTTTATTTTGAATTTTTGGGTTTAAAAACCCTAGTTTGCTCCCCATTTATTTTCCTGACTTTAGAGCCTCCAAATGCTCTTGAGTCGTGAATGAAAAAGGCTTAGAATGATGTTCTAAGGCTACTGTAAACATTTCATAATTTTTGGAGCATGTTTATATTTTTTCGATTTATGCTTTATTTATTTTTAAATATGTTAAAGCATGATTTTGTGAATATTATTTGATATTGTTGCTTGATAATGTATTATAAGCATTTAGTATAAATATCATAATTTTCCAGAATACTTTAAAAAAAAAACGTGAGTGTTGAGGCTTATTTAGGCCATGGTTTGATTTTTATTTTTGAAAAATAGTTGAGATATGGTGTTTAAAATATGATGTGAACATCATATAAAAATCTTGGAATTTTTGAAATACATCTCCTATTTTATTTTATTTTGACCGATTATATTTATATACTTTTAGAGTATTGTTTGGTTTTTGTTTGTTGAAAATAGTTGAGATATGGTGTTTAGGGTATGATATGAACATCATACATTAACCATGAATTTATTCAAACACCTCTCCTATTTTTGTTTAAGAACCGTGGCTTATATATATATATGTAGTCTTTTATTTGATTTTTATTGTTGAAAATAATAGGATGTGTAATATTATGAATATTGGTAAATGTTGGTGTTAATATTACATGCTATTACATATACAACCATATTGTGAAGGATTGGAAATTTTGAATATGTATATATATATATATGTGAATACCGAAAATTAATGATGATGAAAAGCATGGGTTTAAATTTTTAATGCATGATACGAAGTGATATTTCATATTTAGTATATAGTATAAGCATAAAATAATTTTTGTGGAATTTATTGAACACCAAAGCTTGTTGATTTGAAATTGCCGAAAATTACAAAGATTTTAACCTATGGTTTAAAATTTTATATGATGATATTGAGTTGATAATTAAATTCTATACTATGATAGGAGTACAACATGATTTTATTGGAATTTATTGGATACGTATGCTAATTGTTGCTAATTATCGAAAACGTAATGAAATGGCTAAGTATGAGTTCGTTTCTAATGTTAAATGATGCTATGATGGTTAATTATAAACTTAGAATGAATGGTTGTGATTAGAGTGGATGAATGAAACACTTATGCACACTTACACAATGATTGTGTATTGCATTAGAAATTAGGGTTTTCTAATGCTTAGCATAGTTTATGTTGTGTATGGTTTTGTCGATGTTGAATGTTTATGTTTATGTTGAACCGACAAACCAAAACCCCGAACGTAAACAACATAATACTATATGAACGAGAATCCAAAAGAAATCGACCAATTTCGATAACTTAAGACGGAATAAACAAGAATCGAAGTTAGATACTAATTAGGGTTTTATTAATGAAAGGATACCCAAACGTGAGTTCCTACGTTAGAAAACCAAGAGTCGAGCTACAACGTTAATATTCAATAACGACAACTCACTACGACATTAGTCGGGCGTAAACACAACTCGATAATGAATAACGATTATACGACATATGTAACCTCCGGCGAGTTAAGTTAAATAGACAATGTCGTAATGTGTAAGCAACGATTCGAACACATGATGTCGATCCTTATGTCTCAAAAGCCGAGTTAATATTTCCGAAGCACTTCTTTTGTTCTTAAGCACTTACTTACATGATGGCATATGTCCACTTGATTTGTAAGTCAATATTCCTCTTTTAATTATCATGCTAATACGACAAGTCGTCAAACATAACCTACTAGGACGTAACTATAATTGTTAAGTCTAGTTAGTGGCTTGAGAATATCCTAATTTACCAATCATAATTTGATTACCGATAACCTATAACGTAATAACGTTAAAACAAAACTAAGGTTAAGAGTCACGGATAGACTCGGATTATGTAATTCATAATTGAAGTTCACCTATGG
This sequence comes from Salvia rosmarinus, assembly GCA_036937905.1. NCBI lineage: Eukaryota > Viridiplantae > Streptophyta > Magnoliopsida > Lamiales > Lamiaceae > Salvia > Salvia rosmarinus. The sequence goes on from CM072819.1 coordinate 92,534,822, forward strand.
ACGATGAGGTAATATAGCCTCGACTGGGAATGTAAGATAATAGAAATTATCTTAAAACAATCACATAAAATCATAAAGAAACCCTAATTGGGAACTTTAAAGTCGTAATTTATAAACGACCATCGATCGATAGAAAGAACCTAAGAACGGCTATTTTCTTATGAAGGGTTCGATCGGGCGTAGTTGCTGAGGAAGGATACTCACCCCTGCTCATTTAGAACCACTAAGCTTTGGATTAGCAGGTGGGCTTTCTTGAAACGAAAATGTTATGCATATCTCAAAGCATGTTTTACAAAGCATTATGAAATATTATCACATGAAATGTTATTGACTGCCAAATGTTTATGTTTTGTTGTTATCCTATCTGAGATTGGTATATCAATGTGGTATGTGAATGAGTTGGTCCACCAACGTTAAAAAAGGGTATCGATCGGATCCGACTTAGTTAAGGACTAACTCGGATTGTGTACACGCGGATCGCGTGTTAAGGTTAGCTACCTCGATCGTCACGGCGACTATGTGTAGGTGGCCACCTCCATAGTGCGCGAATGGAATGAATGAATGAATGAATGATCAGATATGGAAACAACGTGAATGAAATAGTCAGGCCTGACGCTTTTGGAAAACGATAAAATATTTGATAGGCATGAGTCTTTTAACTAAAATCCTCATGCGCTATTGTGGGCAGTTAATAACTTTTGACAAAGAAAATGTTTTGGCAACGAGTCTACTGAGTACTTTTGTACTTAGCCATGCATTTCGTTTTTGACGTGCAGGTTGAGCAAGGATCGATGATGGGTGTGAGGTGGTGCAGAGTAGCAGCTATTTTTGATGCTTAATTAGAAAGGTTTCTAGAACCTTGGGCATGCATCGTCATATGCATGTCCACACGTTTAATTGCTGCCTAACTCTGATATTATTAATGTTTTGATTATAACTGCTTATTTCCGATTGAATTGGAGGTCGTACTCGTACTTTAAATTCACCCTCGATTGGGTTATGTGGAACCTGAACCCTTTTGACAAGTCCTTCTAGGACTTGAGTTGGTATCGGATTGTTTATCCCTTTAACCTATCGTTATTAAGTAGTTGATTGGTTGATTGCCTTGATTAGCTATGTTTATTTCATTGCTTTATCATACCAAAGGACGATCCATATGATCCGTGCTTCATTGGAAAGTCGGGTCGTCACAAAGTGGTATCAGAGCTCTTGTTCGCTCTGAACCCTAGAAACCCTTTCCTTGAATCCTAAGTTGAAACTTGAGTCTAGAAATTATTTGTGTTTGACTGCTACTGCACTGCACTCCATCGTCGTCCTGCTCAACGAGGAAGAAGGTAACTATCTCAACTAAAAGTTGTTTTGAAATGATGGAAGTATATGAAATGTGAATTGGAATTTCAATATTGCCTTGTTGGGAAGTTGAAAAATATTTTAGAAAGTGGAAATTTTTGAAATCGAAAAGTTCTTTCAATTGACTAGTCATTAGCTTGAATGAAAGTTACAAGCTTTAAGAACTTGGTAAATGAGAATGCTTGAGTATCGCACAATGTGTCGCGATTTGTGTTTACTGTTGTATACGAAGCATGATAGAAGCATGATGTAAATGAGTATGTTTCCCCATGAGAACATAGACTCTTAAGACGCATGATCCCTTTTGCGCCGAACTTAGTATGAGAACATAAGCATCCCCAATTGAACGAATTACTAAGAAGGAACGAGAACATAGAAATCTTTGGAATCACAATCTGAACGGATTCGATGATGAGAACGCGACGAGTCTACGATGATGAAGCGATTGTTTAACTGGAGGTTCACACTGTTATGGGTCCCAACCTCTACGTGAAGGAATTCAACACCGCACATGTTGCCTCTATCGTGGCATAAGTGAAAGAATAAAAGTATAACGTTATGAAGGTATAAAAGAAATGATGAATCGTAAGTGCATAATGAGAACGGATATGATGTGATACTATAACGTGAGTAGAAGTAAGGAATCCAGACCCGATAAGATGGGGTAATCACTTAGCCTTTACCCGAATGCTAGGCATCGAACGCTTGGTCTGCATCTAAGGAACCATGCGCCTCTTCCCAAAGACCAACCCATGAAAGTAGTTTTATAAGAACTTAGGAATATAAGATTGTTCGGACGGTTTTTACGACTAGGCTCTCTTTATCTTCTAGAGTCACACCCGAGGAGGTGGTACACTCCTACCGTTCCGACCAGATGTACCGAGTAAAAGACATCGGCGAGTTCCCCGCTCATTTTGTACGTCATTGGGCTACTGCACATGCCCGTGGTACGTCACATTATGACGGTGTGCTTCGACTGATCGCAAGACTGCCATCCGATTGCCAGGGATATGCCGTGAGGTATCGGCAGATTACATCTATCGTCGCCGAGAGAGCTTCGATCTTGAGGCGGACTTGCCCCGTTTTGTCAGTCCCCTTAACTACATATTCATGATATACGGAGCTACACCCTGTGGACCATATCTCCCCGAGCGGGTGTACACCTAGCGTAATGAGATTCCCGAGTGGCTTCACCCGGAGGTGTCTCGCTTGCATCCGATGGAACTCAATTCTTGCTCGGTCGTGGCAAGAACATGTTCGAGGCTGGACCTTCCCATCCCCGATAGTTCACCTTTCTGGTCCTCCCACCAATAGGATTCGAGCCCCGTCTTTGCCCGCCCAGACCATTACCGCAAATCATTCCATGCCAACTTCCATCTCTACCTGCCGCCGCTTTCCCAGTTCAGCCGCCGCCACCCCCACATGGACCCCTGTGCCACGATAATGTAGATATTGACGATTCACGTGGCCTAACTGCATGCGCCGCGAGAGAAACATATGCCTGTCTTACTGCTTCTCCATTTCCAGCCACTGCCTATGAGGAGATCATGGCTGAGATCCGCCGAGACCTAGCTGGGAAGAAGCTAGAGTCATTAGAATTCGAGAGACCGTGACCCCCACACTCGATGCTGAGGTTGAGGAGGAGGATCCAGAAGAAAATTCGGAGGAGGATCCTGAGGAGGACCTGCCTGCTGACGATGATATGGAGGAAGTTGATAGTACCCATACTTCCAGTTCTGTATCCAACACGCTGAGCCCTATTTTACACTTCGGTGATTATGGATCTAGTTCTTAGGACTAGATAGTGTTTTGTCTATATACTTTTGTATATGTTTTGATGCGTCTTGGAAACGATAGGTCGTCCCGATATGAACCCTTATTTTGATGACCACGGTAGCGTTTAGATTTTTGTACGCACCGCGACTAGGTACAATCGAGTGATGCCGATATTAATTTTCGAGTATCATACTCCGTGCACGGCCTTTGTGGATCGTAAAAGTGATGATGAAAGTCCTCGATAGACATTTGATTTGATATGATGATAGCTCCCGAGAGCTTCGGTTTTGAGGTTGCGATATATGGTGTTCGATGACGTGTTAGATTTATATTTACGATTATATATACATACCGTGCTAAGATATCTATGATCCCGACGGATGGTATAAGAAGATATCGACACGATATTTATGAAAGATAGAATGCCACCGAGAAGAAGAAACCGTGAGGTAACACCCGAAAGAGATGACACCCCTCCACCACCACCACCGGCAAGATGGATTGAGGAACTATTCCTCAGACAGAACCCACCCACCTTCAACGGGACTGGAAATCCCGTGGACGCTGAACTATGGATTCGCGCTCTGGAGCGGATCTTCAATTTCCTCCACTGCACATCACAGGAACGCTTGTCATGCGTTGCCTTCCAGATGACTGGCGCCGCCGACTTTTGGTGGGAGGCGAAGAGAAAAACCCTGACAGAGGAAGAACTGGAAGGTTTCTCCTGGGAGGAATTCAAGGAGGAAGTGTACGAGAAGTACATTCCTAAGAATTACAGGAAGAAAAAGGAGCACGAGTTTTACAACTTGCGCCAAGGGAAGACCACGGTCACTGATTACGACCGTGCGTTCTGTGAAATGTCACGGTATGCACCTCAGCTGGTCGACACCGATGAGAAGAGGACTGAGAAATTTCGGGCGGGACTCCGCCATGAGATCAGGGTGTCATTGGCTGGTCACGGAGATCTGACTTACCGTGAGGCCCTCAGTCGGGCATTGGACATCGAGGCTGCACTGCCTGAAGATAGAGTCGTCACCATGCATCCCCCGACTCACCAAGGAGATCGCGGGAAGAGGAAGTGGGAAGGACCCCACCAAGGGCAAGGATCCAACACTGGCCAGGCCGACAGGAGACCATGGCAAGGAAATAACGTGCCATCTGGGCACGGGCAGGGGAATGGACGCCCCATGGTACCCGCATCTGGCGGGGGAAACCAAAAATTCGTGAAGCTCCCCATGTGCCCCAGGTGCCATAGGAGTCATAAGGGGGCATGCGCGTTCACGAATGACGGATGCTTCAAGTGTGGCCAGAAGGGCCACTACTCTAGGGACTGCCCTGGGACACGCCAAGGAGGAAATGGCCGTCCGAATGTGCCCAACCAAGTCCAACCGGTCCGGGCTATCCAAGCTCAACCGATCCAACAACAGCCCCGGTTCAAGATTATCACCAATCAACGACCATATCAACCACGGCGCAACGACGACAACAATGGCGACAACCGCGGCGAAGATCGATCGATGCCCCAACACCGCAACCACAACAACAACAACAAAGAATAAAGCAAGAATAACCACAACAACTTTATCAAGAACAACAACCACCCTCAAGAAGCGAGGGCCTCGCCTCAACCGTGAAAGTGAGTTCCGCAAGAGCCGCCAAGGAACCAAGGAAACTTGGCGGTATGGGAATACTCCTCCACCACCGTTATCCCACTGCTTGACACCGGCGCCGCACTCTTTTATTTCGAGGCATGCGAGAGAACTTAGGATTAGATCCTAAACGCTACCGAACAAATCATGAGAATTTCTTCTCCAAGGGAGGCATAAGAACGGTAACCCACATATGCTCGAACCTAGAGCTTGGACTAGCTCACTTAAGGTCATGACAGAGAACCTTCACGCCATACCCATGACGGATGTGGACATAATCCTAGGAATGGATTGGTTAACCGAACATAGTGCGACCATCTTGTGTAATGAAAGAAAATTTCCTTCCAACACCCCGGAGAGAAATCTACCGACTTTCACGGATCAACATGGGAGGAGAGTTCCAATTATATCCGCACTACAAGCAAGGACGTTGCTGAACAAGACTGAGAACCATGCCTACCTCGCTCACCTCCAAGAAGAAGATCGAATGAGAGGAGGATAGAAGACGTCCCGATCGTGAAGGAGTATCCCGATGTGTTTCCGATTTAACTACCGGATTACCGCCAAACCGACGGATCGAGTTCACGATCGACCTCGAACCGTGTTCGCCCTGTGTCAAAAGCTCCATACCGATGGCACCAAAGGAGCTTGAGGAATTAAAGATCCAACCGCAAGAACTCTTGAGCTAGGATTTATTAGACCCAAGTGTCTCCATGGGGAGCACCTGTCCTTTTCGTGAAAAAGAAGGATGGTACACTGAGGATGTGTATAGACTATCGAGAGTTAAACAAGATAACTCTTAAGAATAAGTACCCCTTGCCCCGAATTGACGATCTGTTTGATCAACTTAAAGGAGCAGGAGTCTTTTCAAAGATAGATCTAAAGTCGGGATATCACCAATTGAGGATTAGACCAGAGGATGTACCTAAAACGACTTTCCGTACAAGGTATGGTCATTTCGAATTCATCGTGATGCCCTTTGGACTTACAAATGCCCCGGCAGTATTTATGGATATTATGAACAGGGTGTTCCACCCATACCTAGACAAATTCGTCTTAGTGTTCATAGACGATATCCTAATATACTCTAGGAATAACCAAGAACACAAAGAGCACTTGAGAACTGTACTACAAACATTGAGGCAAGAGCAGCTCTTCGCCAAGTTTAGCAAGTGTGAGTTTTGGTTAGGCGAAGTAACATTTTTGGGTCACATTGTGTCCGCCGAGGGAATCAAAGTAGACCCCTCGAAGATCGATACAGTTCGAGAATGGGAATCACCGAAGAACCCGAATGAAATTCGGAGTTTCTTAGGACTGGCCGGCTACTATCGAAGGTTTATCGAAGGATTCTCAACGATAGCCCGACCCATGACCCAACTGTTGAGGAAAGGAATCAAGTACACCTGGACCGCCGAGTGTGAGGCTAGTTTCCAGAGGCTGAAGGAGTTACTGACGACAGCACCTGTACTAGCAGTACCTGAGGCAGATAAAGAGTACACAATCTACACGGATGCTTCAAAGAATGGACTAGGTTGTGTACTAATGCAAGAAGGTAAGGTTATTGCTTACGCTTCAAGGCAATTACGCCTACATGAGTTGAACTATCCTACGCACGACCTGGAATTAGCAATGGTCGACATGCCTTAAAGATATGGAGGCATCACCTTTATGGAGTTAGATGTGAGATCTATATCGACCATAAGAGCACGAAATATTTCTTTGAATGTAAAGATCTTAACATGAGGCGTCAGATGGTTAGAGCTAGTGAAAGATTACGATCGTGGTATAAATTACCACCTGTGCAAGGCTAATGTTGTAGCCGATGCCTTGAGTCGCAAATCTCATCCTAGTTTGGGATGTCTCCTCACCATGAGGAAATACTTATAAAAGAATTTCAGAGGATGAACATCAAGTCGTAGCCCATCTCGACGATAGAGGGCTGTATTGCAACATTGATTGCAATCCCGACTTAAGAGTCCGAATCTTAGAAGCTCGTAGGAAGAGCAAAAGCTAGAGGAAATGCGAGCTAAGATCAAGGACGATAAACACAAGAATTTTGCTGTAGCAACAGATAATGTTTTGTTGTATGACGGGAGAGTGTGCGTTCGTAAGATGAAGAACTTCAAAGCGAATCTTGAAGGAAGCCCATGAGACTTCCTATACCAAGACACCCGGCAAAGACCAAATGTACCAAGACCTCAAGGAGAAATTTTGGTGGGATGGAATGAGCGAGATGTGGCTTCATTTGTGGAACGTTGTTTGACGTACCAACAAGTGAAAGCACTCCACCAACGACCGTATGGGACCTTACAACCGCTAGGTATACCGGAATGGAAATGGATGATATAGCCATGGACTTTGTTACCGGCTACCCAAATCACAAAAGGGCATACCGCTATTTGGGTCATCATCGATCGACCGACCAAGAGCGCGCATTTCTACCCATTCCAATAACACATGGATCGAACCAGACTAGCACAACAGTACGTCCGAGAAGTTATCCGCTCACATGGAGTTCCAAAGACTATCACGCCGATAGAGATTCAAATTTACATCCCGATTCGGACGAAGTTTACAAAAGGAACTGGGACACGACTACATTTCAAGACCGCGCTCCATCCGCAGACGGACGGACAATCCGAGAGGACCATTCAAACGTTGAAGACATGCCGAGGACCGTTGTCCTCGATAGAGGAGAAGTTGGGAACAAGTGTTACCTCTTGTGGAATTCGCCACAATAATGACTACCAAGCGACTATTGGAATGGCCCCGTACGAAGCGCTTTATGGAAGGAAATGTCGGTCACCACTTTACTGGGATGAAGTGGGAGAAAGAAGAGTGTTAGGACCTGACTCTATGGGAGAAATGATTGAGATCGTGGCGACAGATCCGCCAACGGATCAAGGAGGCCCAGGACCGACAGAAGTCGTACGCCGACAAGCGTCGCACAGAGCTACATTTCGAAGAGGGAGATAAGGTCTTCTTGAAAATTTCTCCATCTAAAGGGATCGTGAGATTCGGAATCAAAGGAAGTTGCACCACGCTTCATAGACCCTATGAAATTCGGAGAGAATAGGACCGCCGACTTACTGAGACTTGCATTGCCGCAAGTTTTGGAAACGTGCACAATGTGTTCCACGTTTCACAACTACGGAAGTACATACATGACCCCACCATGTGATACCACCGACCGATATTGTCCTCGATGACAATATGAGTTACGTAGAACTACCTACGGAAATCTTGGACCAACGTATCCAAAGGCTAAGGAACAAAGAAATACCGCTAGTGAAAGTTCTATGGAGACACCATGGTCAAGAAGAAGCAACCTGGGAACTGGAATCAGCTATGAAGGAGAAATATCCAGATCTTTTCCATATTAGCAAATTTCGGACTAAATTTCTTTTAAGGGATGGTATGTAATAACCCGAAAAATTTAAAACTTTTATTAGTGATGTTTGAATAACTTAGTTGTGGTTCTTAGACCTTAATTATGTTTAAGGAAACCAATGAAATGAATTAGAATCGATTCGGAGATCGAATACTAAAGAAATCAAAAACTGATAACTAGTCCCACCCGGATTAGGGTTTTTCGAGTAGCCTGAACATAGAATGAAAGATCGAGAATGAATCTCCACGAACGGATTTCATTTTTAGAATCCTCACACGAAAACATGTGAGAATGCAAAGGATGAGAATTTTCGGGCATACTTGCCCTGGCCGCCTTAAAAACACTATTTACGAGCCTAACAACCTCCAAATCCGTGCTAATCATAATAAATAGTGATAACAACCAAAATCATGAAGGAATGATTTATTATGAATTTAGAAATTATAAGAATCAATTTCAAGGAATTCTCAAGAACTTAACCGAACGCCGGTAAAATATACCGGAAACCCTAATTTGATCCGAACGACCAAACTCGAACCGAGGGTCTAAATCAATAAAATATGCTTTATAAGACTCAAATTATTTATGAAAGCTCAAAATTCAAGAGAATTTTGAATGGACATATTTTAATCACGGACGCTTGTTTTCCGCGATAACTCGGAATTGACTTATCAAACGACGTCCGAACGTCGTGAAATTTTATGATCATTAAAATGAGTCTTTTAAAGGCTATTTAATAAGATAGAACCTTAAGGTTCCGAGAAATCGATCGAAAGTGCGTTAAAACTTAAAGAGTCAGATAACATACCAAAACGGGTAATTTGACCAATCCACCTCCTAACTACCACCAAGACCACCCCAAAATGGGAAATGACAGCCATTAGGTCTGCCATAACAAGGAAAAACCGTCCAAGAGCAGTCCATTTCACCCTTTCACATTTTGCTCTCATTTTTCAAATTTCTCTACACTTTTCAAACCCCAACTCTAAATCCTCCTTTCCAACCTCTCCCACACTCAAATAATCCTTCTAAGACCATAGGAAGGTATTATTCATCATCAAGTATTCAAATCGATATAGGAGATTGTAATAGTGGTAACAGAAACATCAGTATACAAGCTCAACCAAACCGCCAAGATACAACCAACCAATCTCCCACTTATACTAAAGCAAACTTTTAGTATACAAATGTCTCTCTACTAGCTATTACACAACCATTACTTTGCTTCTCCCACTTATACAAAAGTTTCCTTTCTAAGTGGGAAAGCCATCTAGCTTAATTAAGCCCTCTAACGTCCCCGACGTATCTTATTATGTGCAGTTTAGTGAATGGATCCGCTAGGTTATCCATCGTGATCAATCTTTGCAATCAGCACGTCCTCATCTAACGATTTCTCGTGATTACGGTACTTTCTCTATGTGTTTGAGCTGCCTTGTGGATCCGTGGTTCCTTCGAAGCTTGCCATCAGCACCCGAAGTTATCACAAGAAACCATGATACTCATGGGTAAACCAGTACCACATCTAGATCCACGAGAGGTGTTCGAACCATACAGCCTCCTTAGCGCCTCCGGCTAGCATATTCGCTTCCATGGTAGTCCGCAATGCATCGGCCGCTTGCAGACCGCCAGATACGCCCACCTCTCAAGGTAAACACATACCGAGGTGTACTTTTTCTCATCACGGTCGTTTTAAAATCCGAGTCTCGAATAACCCAGGGTATTAGACTATCCGCATGGTAACCAGCCTATAATCTCGAGTCCTTTTCAGTACTTCGAGTATATGCTCTATCGCAATTCAATGTCTGTCGGCTGTGGTTAGACCGATATTCAGCTACTATGCCACCGCACAACAGATATCCGCCTCGCATATAAGAATTGCGTATGAGACTTCCTACGCATGAAACGTAGGAACTTGTCTCATTTCCTCGATCTCCTTTGCAATCATAGGTGACCGCCTTTAGATAAAGCGAACGCCAGTCCTCGAAAGGTAGCAATCTTTTCGCGGTTCAAGATACTAAAAACGTAGTAATCACAAGATCAATGTAAGACGCCCGAGATAAGCTCAATATTTTCCTCTGCGATCTCGGTAAACCTTGATCCCAAGAATGTACGCTCATCTCCTAAGTCTTTCATTCAAACCTGATCGATAAACAACTCTTTACGCCCCGATAACAACTTCACATTGTTGCCAACATAAGAATGTCATCCACGAAGCGTGAAGAAATACCACATTACCGCCGACATCTAACCGACACACAACTCTCGCTAGGCAACCTGGTAAATCCATGTGACTTTACCACCTCGCCCAAACGTAAGTTTCATGATTCGCATCATTGTCTTCAGATCGTCACTGCACAACCATGGGTCCATTATCACCCTGCTCGCTTTCTCGACCAAACCTACGATTCATTCACCCATCGATATAAATCGCCGGGTCGACGTAACAACCCTCCCACCACGACGAGGTGCCATGATATAATGACAACGCAAGGGTGCAGAACTTGTGTTCTCTCATCTTGCACAACTTGCTGTGTAGTACCACTTGCACGGTCGGTATCTCTAGCGAACCCCGACCCACTTCAATTTTGAAGTATCCGTGTCGATCCTCCCACCTGACCGACGACATCTGCACCTTTCGCCTAATTCCGCTGGTGGAATACGATCATCTTCAATTCTCAAGAATGATTTCAACTTTGGACTTATGATTTTTCATAGAATCCTCTTCTAAGAATCGGGCATTAGTGCTAATACGACCTTCCGATCCTCAGACTATAGAATAAACCACCTTCGCTCCTCTAGGATAGCCAATAAACGTTTCATAGCCGGATCTGATCTAGCCTCCAACTTGTCGCCTTCTTGTTCAAAGACGCAGGCCGACCCGCCCATATCCTTATGTGGCTTAAACCGGCTCGCGCCCAAACCACAACCCTCGAAGCGGTCTTTCGACCGACTCGGACTGCATACTAGATTTAGCAAGTATGTCACCGCCTCCAAGGTGCATATCCCCTGCAATCTAAATAGGCAGAATATAGCATAACTCATCATAGATCTAACCATTTCCAAAAGAGTCCTATTTTTCGCCTCGACACACCATTTTGCCGTGGTGTGCCCTATGGAAGTGCGCGATGTAATCCCACATTTCACTAGATAGTCCATAAACTCGTTATCGAGGTATTCGCCACCGCCGATCGCATCAAGAAGCACTGACATTCCTTACCTAGCTTCGCCTCCACCTCCGCCTTTAAACTCTTTGAATTTCTCAAAGCATCTCATTCTGCGGGCTGGTGTATATGTATCCGCACCTCGAGTAATCACAATGAAAGTGACAAATACTGCATCTCCACGAGCTTGTGGGACATCAGTCCACATTGTGTCGAACGGACTAACTCCAACATTTCTTCGCTCTATAACCCTTCGCTAGCGGTCTCGGGTCGACATCTTACCTTCTATATATTAGATTCGCAGATCGGGAACCGAGTAACCGTGAGATCACCCAACGCCCATTCTTAGCCGCCTTGATCCTATTTAGATCGATGACCTAATCTAAGACGCCAGAGAAAAGTAGTCATCTTCGCTAAGAAAACTTTCTTTTTAGGTTCACGAAGATGCAATGATAGTTATGTGTATTATGTTTTGCATAAATAGTATAAAGCTTAATTATATAAAGTGCCAACACGTATAACTTCATTATTTCTTATGATAGAAACACCACTATCAAAAATAATGTAATATCCATGAGTAAATAATTTCAACATGTAACAAGGTTCCACCGAAAATCCCGACATATAAAACGCTCTTTCAAAACTAAACCTGTTGTCCCAAAACATAAAGAACATCTCCAATCGCAATGCCTTCGACCGCTGCTGCCCATGGAGATCGTTATCTCGCCATCAAACAAATCCTTTATCCGCAGAACCCCGCAAGGTGTAACAAACATGATCGGGCTATAGGCCAGATTCTACTACCCAAGAACGGGTAGAACAAGTCGCTAAACATGTTTCACATTAAAGCAAACGGCGCACTTTAGCCTTCGAGCATAGGGCACTGGCCTTCCAACGCCCTGCTCTTACCGCACTTCAAGCACTTCGCCTTTCCTTCGCTTCTTCTGCCTCCTGGCAACCATGTTTCGCTTCCCATTACTCCCACTATTTCCTCGCCTTTTACCACCTTTGGCACCCCTTTTCTATTTCCATTTTGCAACGAAAAATTTGGGCCCTTAGACGTGCTGTTAAGAAAGAGCGCGTGTCTTTTCCCATAACGCACCCGCACGTTCAAACCCCCAAGCTCTAAATCCTCCTAAATCCTCCTTTCCAACCTCTCCCACACTCAAATAATCCTTCTAAGACCATAGGAAGGTATTATTCATCATCCTCTTCCATCCTAATGGGTGGAATTTTATTTTGAATTTTGGGTTTAAAACCCTAGTTTGCTCCCATTTATTTTCGTGACTTTAGAGCCTCCAAATGCTCTTGAGTTGTGAATGAAAAATGCTTAGAATTATGTTCTAAGGCTACTGTAAAATTTCATAATTTTTGGAGCATGTTTATATTTTTTCGATTTATGCTTTATTTATTTTAAATATGTTAAAGCATGATTTTGTGAATATTATTTGATATTGTTGCTTGCTAATGTATTATAAGCATTTAGTATAAATATCATAATTTTCCAGAATACTTTTAAAAAAAACGTGAGTGTTGAGGCTTATTTAGGCCATGGTTTGATTTTATTTTTGAAAATAGTTGAGATATGGTGTTTAAAATATGATGTGAACATCATATAAAAATCTTGGAATTTTTGAAACACATCTCCTATTTTATTTTATTTTGACCGATTATATTTATATACTTTTAGAGTATTGTTTGGTTTTGTTTGTTGAAAATAGTTGAGATATGGTGTTTAGGGTATGATATGAACATCATACATTAACCTTGAATTTATTCAAACACCTCTCCTATTTTTTTTAAGAACCGTGGCTTATATATATATATGTAGTCTTTTATTTGATTTTTATTGTTGAAAATAATAGGATGTGTAATATTATGAATATTGGTAAATGTTGGTGTTAATATTACATGCTATTACATATACAACCATATTGTGAAGGATTGGAAATTTTGAATATGTATATATATATATGTGAATACGAAAATTAATGATGATGAAAAGCATGGGTTTAAATTTTTAATGCATGATACAGTGATATTTCATGTTTAGTATATAGTATAAGCATAAAATAATTTTTGTGGAATTTATTGAACACCAAAGCTTGTTGATTTGAAATTGCGAAAATTACAAAGATTTTAACCTATGGTTTAAAATTTTATATGATGATATTGAGTTGATAATTAAATTCTATACTATGATAGGAGTACAACATGATTTTATTGGAATTTATTGGATCGTATGCTAATTGTTGCTAATTATCGAAAGCGAACGTGAAATGGCTAAGTATGAGTTCGTTTCTAATGTTAAATGATGCTATGATGGTTAATTATAAACTTAGAATGAATGGTTGTGATTAGAGTGGATGAATGAAACAATTATGCACACTTACACAATGATTGTGTGCATTAGAAATTAGGGTTTTCTAATGCTTAGCATAGTTATGTTGTGTATGGTTTTGTCGATGTTGAATGTTTATGTTTATGTTGAGCCGACAAACCAAAACCCCGAACGTAAACAACATAATCTATATGAGCGAGAATCGAAAAGAAATCGACCAATTTCGATAACTTAAGATGGAATAAACAAGAATCGAAGTTAGATACGAATTAGGGTTTTATTAATGAAAGGATACCCAAACGTGAGTTCCTACGTTAGAAAAACCAAGAGTCGAGCTACAACGTTAATGTTCATAACGACAACTCACTACGACATTAGTCGGGCGTAAACACAACTCGATAATGAATAGCGATTATCGACATATGTAACCTCCGTGAGTTAAGTTAAATAGACAATGTCGTAATGTGTAACAAACGATTCGAACACATGATGTCGATCCTTATGTCTCAAAAGTCGAGTTAATATTTCCGAAGCACTTCTTTTGTTCTTAAGCACTTACTTACATGATGGCATATGTCCACTGATTTGTAAGTCAATATTCCTCTTTAATTATCATGCTAATCTGACAGTCGTCGAGCATAACCTACTAGGGCGTAACTATAATTGTTAAGTCTAGTTAGTGGCTTGAGAATATCCTAATTTACCAATCATAATTTGATTACCGATAACCTATAGCGTAATAACGTTAAAACAAAACTAAGGTTAAGAGTCGCGGATAGACTCGGATTATGTAATTCATAATTGAAGTTCACCTATGGACGATGAGGTAATATAGCCTCGAATTGGGAATGTAAGATAATAGAAATTATCTTAAAACAATCACATAAAATCATAAAGAAACCTAATTGGGAACTTTAAAGTCGTAATTTATAAGCGACCATCGATCGATAGAAAGAACCTAAAACGGCTATTTTCTTATGAAGGTTCGATCGGGCGTGAGTTCTTGAGGAAGGATACTCACCACTGCTCATTTAGAACCACTAAGCTTTGGATTAGCGGTGGGCTTTCTTGAAACGAAATGTTATGCATATCTCAAGCATGTTTTACAAAGCATTATGAAATATTATCACGTGAAATGTTATTGATGCCAAATGTTTATGTTTTGTTGTTATCCTATCGAGATTGGTATATCGATGTGGTATGTGAATGAGTTGGTCCACCAGCGTTAAAAAAGGGTAACGATCGGATCCGGCTTAGTTAAGGACTAACTTTCGGATTGTGTACCGCGTGTTGCGTGTTAAGGTTAGCTACCTCGACCGGTCACGGCGACTATGTGTAGGTGGCCACCTCCATGAGTCTTGTGAATGGAATGAATGAATGAATGAATGATCGAGATATGGAAACAACGTGAATGAAATAGTCGAACTGACGCTTTTGGAAAACTATAAAATATTTGATAGGCATGAGTCTTTTAACTAAAATCCTCATGCGCTATTGTGAAGCGATTAATAACTTTTGACAAAGAAAATGTTTTGTAACGAGTCTCTCGAGTACTTTTGTACTTAGCCATGCATTTCGTTTTTGACGTGCGAGTTGAGCAAGGATCGATGATGGGTGTGAGGTGGTGCGAGTAGCGGCTATTTTTGATGCTTAATTAGAAAGGTTTCTAGAACCTTGGGCATGCATCGTCATATGCATGTCCACACGTTTAATTACGCCTAACTCGATATTATTAATGTTTTGATTATAGCCGCTTATTTCGTATTGAATTGGAGGTCGTACCTCGTGCTTTAAATTCCTTACGATTGGGTTATGTGGAACCTTGAACCCGCTTTTGACAAGTCCTTCTAGGACTTGAGTTGGTGATGGATTGTTTATCCCTTTTTAACCTATCGTTATTAAGTAGTTGATTGGTTGATTGCCTTGATTAGCTATGTTTATTTCATTTGCTTTATCATACCGGTGGCGATCCATATGATCCGTACTTTATTGGAAAGTCGGGTCATCACACTCGAGGCCACCTTGAGTCAGGGTACCGCCCCAAGTTTGGCCGCGCCCTCCCGAGGTACATAGGTTCTTTCATATTTAGATTTGTTTGCTTCATGATCATTATTGACTTGTTTTCTTTTCGGGGTGGGAGCTCGGTGATGGGGCCTGCGGTAGCTGCTGGGGAGGCTGCAGTCGCCGCCGGGCTTGCCGGCGAGCTCGGCCCGATGCAGGCGCCTGGAGCAGGGGCTTGCCCGCTGGCGGAAGCCGAGACCACCGTGTCCGCTGCGAGGGCTTCTGAGGCCGGGAGGGCTGCTGCTGAGGCCGCCCTGAAGAAGAGGCACTGGGCACTGGAGGCCGCCCGGGGGGAGGTCGAAGAGCTTAAGGAGGAGCTGGCCGGGGCGAAGAAGGACCTCGCGGATGAGAGGAGTGCAAGGCTGGCCGACCAGGGACCCTTGTTGAGGGCCTTTGCCAGCAGGCTCATCGAGTCGGAGAGCTTCTCGGCTTTTATTGCCGATCTTGCCGCCGTGCTGAAGCCGAAGGTGGTGTTAGATCACCTGGGGAAGCTGGCGGTCGCCATGCCTGACTTCGATAAGGTCAAGCATGGGTGGACCGAGGTGGACCTAAGGGAGCTGGACAAAGCTTACGCCCGGGTGATCTCCGGGGCTGACTCCTTCCCAGTCTTTGGAGGCTCGGCATCCCGCTCACCCTCCCGACTGCTTGAGGTCGTCGCCCGGTCAAGGAGGGCGAAGATCGCGAGCTTGGGAGCTCACTGGCGAGTGCGGGCCGGCCGAGGAGGAGGAGGCGGGCGGGAGGAGGCGGTTGGAGCTCCGGTGGGGTGGCCAGCCGGGGAGCATCGGAGGTCGTCGAGATCGGCCATAGGCCCGAGGTCGATGGACTGATGTAATAGCTTGAACTTAGGGTCGATTGGACCACAGGTCGCTGTAAAAATTTCCTCTTTTTGAGTAATAAACGCAACATTTTTAAAATTTGTGTTGTCTTGTTTATTCTGATACTCACACCGAATGGCTCGGACTTGATCATGAATTGTTGACCAAGTTAAAAGAGGTCCGAGGCGCCTTGGTGAGAAGGACGAAGAGGTGCTTTACGGAGGGCGGTCTGCCGAGTGACCCAGTTTTGCCACTATGGAAGTCGGCTCGGCCGTCTCTTGACCGAAGAGGAAGTTGGGCGAGGCTGATCGGGAAGTGGCCCGCCTCTGGTGAGCGAGGCCACGAAGTTGAGGTCACGCGGGGCGGAGTCCGAGGCGGACTTATCTCGCCGGCGCTATCGAGGCGTTTGATGCGATGTGAGGCGACTTGAGCCGATCTGGAGAGGCTAGCTCGGGTGTCGGAGGAGCATGCGGAGTCTGAGAGGCGATCCGCGAGCTGGTGGGACTACCATATCCAGGCGGCGACCGAGTTCAGAGCTTCTTTGGCGGAGGTATGGTCTTTGAGGATGAGGAGGGCCCAACAAAGAAGAAGTTCAAAGCTTTGTGTCGACTCCGTCGTGAAGTATATGGAGATGTATGATATCATCCATAAACGACGCATGCCCGGCACCGGCGAGGCCCACAGCTGGGCTCCGTGACCCGATCATCAAAGAACCCGCAGGAGGGCGGCTACTCGATCATGCCGGTGCTCCGATTGATGGGTCGGTGAGGCGGATCATTCGAGGGCGATCCTCCGGGAGCGGGCGGCGACCGAGGACCTCGGTCGGCGGGAAGAAGCGGCGGGTAGGGGCGGTCGTACTCCCCGCCCGGTGTCCGGTCAGGTGTGACCTCGGGTGCGTCCCCACTCCCGGAATGCCCGTCTTGGCGCTGCGCCGCCGGAGTGTCGGGAGGCGGGTGAAGGTGACCACAGGTCGATGCTTACATCGGACTACCTCGAACCCGCCGAGCTCTTGGGAGCGGGCCGTGGTGATTCCGACCTTATCGGTGGGTTGAAGGCACCGAGTTCGTTCCAGGCATACACCGTCGGCCTGGAGATTTTGTAGAAAATTGGTGCAGCTTCGGCAGGTCCTGGCGAGGCGGAGCCCGGAAGCCCGAATGAGGCTATGTATAGTGTAGGACTTTGTATGTAGATATAAATGTATTTAGACTCGTTTCGAAGTGTATATTTCCCCCCTTGAGAGGTATAAACATAGCTTAGGACTTCGTTTTGGTCGTAAATGTATTTACACTGTATACAGAAGTGTGTATTTTCCCAAATAAAGGGGTATAAACGAGCTCGGAAGCCCGGTTGATTTGTATATGGCTTGGTACTTGGTTTATAGTCGTTAATGCATTTAGACTTTGTCTTAGGAGTGCATATCTTCCCAAATAAAGGGGTATGAGATGGCGAGATCGGTGCGGATGTCGCGTGCATGTAGACGTCCAACTTAATGGGTGTCAGTATGCTTCGCATGTGTACGCGTCAACTTAATGGGTAATTTGTATGCTTTAGCGTATATCGTCCAACTTAATGGGTAATCATGCGCTTTGCGTGTGGGCGATCAACAATGGGCAATCATGCGCTTTGCATGTAGATGTCCAACTTAATGGGTAATCAGATGCGTACCCTACTTGGTGAATTTTCATCTTCGTAAGGCGTCCCTTGTGAAGGTTTAAATGTGGTGTATCGAAACGATGTTCACATATGTATGAGGCAGTGAAATATTCATTAGAAAAGCGGTGTTTTATTGAACATGTAATCAACATCGTACTTTGGCAAAACAATTAAGGGACTAACATGATGCCGACCTTAAATCGAAGCTATGTAAAATACCTCCTTAAATGAGTAATGTGCCAAGTTCGGGGGATAAGTGCACCGGAGAGGTGAGCCGACTTAAGCCCTTTGCCGAGGTCTCGTGAGCGCGGTATGGGCCTTCCCATGTCGGATCGACTTGTTAAGGCGGTCGACTCTCTGGCTTCATTATTTCGTGGGGCGAGTCGCCTATTTGGGCCTTGAGGCTTTGACCCTTTGTTGTAGTACCGTGCGACACGGGCCAGACTTGGCCGTTTATGAAGGCGAGCTCATGGCTTCTCTCGAGGCGTCAAGGTTGGCCCGAGGTCTTCCTCGTTCCCCGCCTGATCGAAGTGAAGAGTGCACGGGCTTGGTGCGCCGATCTCGGCCGGTATGGCGGCCTCGGTACCGTGAGACCAGGTGAAAGGGTTTCCGTCGACGTCGAGGTATGGTCTGTAGGACCCGAGAGGACTTGAGGAGATTTTCAGCCCGTCGCTTTTAGCTCGGTCCGGCCTCTTCTTCAATCCTTATGCGATCGTGCGGTTCGTCACCTCGGTCGACCATTCGCTTGCGGGTGTGCGACCGGGTGAAGCGTTGATCGATCTGAAGCTCTTCGCACCTCCTTGAAGTTTTGTCGACGAATTGGGTGCCGTTGTCCGAGACCGGGATGTGCGGTATGCGAGCGGCGGACTATATTTTTCCACACGAGGTCCGAATCATACGCTTGAGGCTTGAAAGTGGCTCGGCCTCGACCCATTTGTGAAGTAGTCTATGGCTATGACTAAGTATCGAAGTGACACGGTGCTCGGTCGAGCGGACCAACAATGTCGATCCCCACCGCATGAAGGCCATGGACTCGTGGTCGCCATCGATCGAGGCTTTTGACCGTGGAGTGAATCGGCGCCGGGCGCACTTTTGACGAGCTCGGCGAATCTTGCGATGGTGGGCGATAATATCCCGACCTCGGCGTCTTCTTTGAGAGAGCTCGCGACCCGATGTGGCTTCCACAAGACCTCGGTGAATTTCATTGAGCACGTGGTAAACCTTTCTTCTCGACCCGAGGTACCTCGGGAGGGTTGAAGGTAAGACTTCGGTGAGGCGCCCTCGTGCATGAGATATACGGGATTTCGCCATCATCTTTTTGGCTTGAGCCGATCTTGAGGTAGTCGCCGTCTTCGGGTAGGCCTTGGGAGACATCCAGTTCGGCTCTATCTCGGTGATGATGCCGACGTGGGACTCGCGATGCTTCTAGAATGAACCTCCTCCTTGGTGGGTGGTTGACACGCAGACTAACTTCTTTGAGGATGTCGGCCACTATTTTCCCTCGGGGATTCGGTGGAATCTTGAAGTACTGAGCGAGTCAAGATCTCCTTTGCCTTCTCGGTATTGTTTCATTCGGTCCTCCTTGGCCTCGTATTTGCCTAACACACAGTTCACCACGACACAGGAATCACAGAAGATTTGGATCTTGTCCACCCAGGTTCCTTGGCGGGCGGAGTCCGAGATCGGGGCCTCGTACTCCACCTCGTTGTTGGTGGTCGGGAAGATAAACCGGGCGTGGGTGACTTCTTGCTTATCGGGCGAGGAGGAGGATGCCCGCCCACGCCCGTTTGCACGAGGCTCCGTCCACGTACATCTGCCAAACAACCATCCGGTGGTGCTAGGGCGGCTTCCTCCGTGAGGCGGAGCTGGAGTTACTTGTGGCGAGCCCACCTCTGTGGTTGGCTTCAACCGAAGTCGGCGAGCTTGCCCTTTATGGCGGCACAGGTGAGTACGAGATGTCGTGCTCGCCGAGCTCCAGTCTCACTTAGCTATCGTCCGGATGACTCGTGTTTTAACAAGACTTGTCTCAAGGGTAAGTCAGTTAGCACCTGGACGGAGTGAGCTTGGAAGTAGGGTCGGAGGCGTCGCTTGGCGTTCACCAGGGCTAGTGCTACTTTTTCGAGGCCGGTGTACCTTGTCTCCGGTCCTTTGAGAGCTCGGCTGATAAAATAGATGGGGAGTTGTCGTCCCACCTCATCTCGTACCGATACCAAGATCGATGGCCTCGTCAAGGCGGCGGATATAGAGATTCACCTTGCTTTGGGCGGACGGGGTCGGCGGTCGGCAAGTACTCCTTTAGTCATGCGGCGGCACAGTGTTCTTCCTACCAGGCGAAATCCGGAGCTCTCCTCAGGATCTTGAAGAAGGGGAGCTGCTTCTCGGCTCGAGGCAATCTCTGAGGCGGCTAGGCACCGGTGAGTTGTGGATCTCACGGATGGTCCTTAGCACCGCATGTCGAGCACCGCCTTCACCTTGGTGGGATTGGCCTTGAGCCCTCACGAGAAACCAGCACCCCAAGAACTTTCCGGTCTTCACCATAAATGTACATTTCTGGGGGTTGAGTTTGAGGTTGGCCGACCTGAGGAGTTGGAGGATAGTGCCGAGGTCATCGGCGCAGCTCTCCGTTTTCTGACTTTTGACTACGATGTCGTCGACGTAGACCTCGACGATCTCCCCGATGTGGTCTTTGAATGTTGCATCCACCATCCTCTGGTAAGTAGCCCCGGCGTTCTTGAGGCCGAAAGGCATCTTCCGATGCCAAGAGCGCGAAGTCGGTGATGAATGCGGTCTTCGGTGCATCCTCCGGGCTCATCAGGATTTGGTGGTACCCTTTGTATAGATCCAGGAGGCTGAACATCTCGTGGCCCACCAATGCCTCCACCTTCTTGTCGATGTCAGGGAGGGTAGCAATCTTTAGGCGATGCTTGTTGAGTCGGTATAATCGGCCTTGTCGCGCCACCCTCCTCCTTCGGACCACGGTTGGATTAGCCATCCGGTCGGGTGTTGACCTCGAACAAGATCTTGGTCTTGAGTTGAGTCACCTCGTCCCTTATGACTGGTTGCGCTCCGCCGCTGAATATCCTTTTCTTCACGGGATGGCTTGGTAGCCGGGTCGATGTTGAGGCGGTGAGTTATGAGCTCGGGTGACACTCCGGTCATATCGAGCGGGGACCAGGCAAACACGTCCCTATATTCTCTCAGAAGTTGTATGACATGCCGCCGGACGTCAGCTGGGCCCTGGGTGCCGACCTGGATGACCTTCGAGGGATCGTCGTCGTATAGTTGGAGGCCCTCGGTCAGGTCATCCCGGGGTGTCGGTCTCCGAGGGCTCGGTAATTGCTATGCCTGGGGCGAGGCCGCATCTTGGGTTGAGAGTCGTAGGCATTCTTTTGCTGCCGTTTGGTCCCCCTGGATGCTAAGCACTCCCACCGGGGTGGGAATCTTGACGGTGAGGTGGTAGACCGAACAGACGGCCTTGGTGGCGTACAGCCAATCTCTCCCCAGGATGATGTTGTACGGAGAGGGAGCTCGGACCAGGAAGAATCGGATGGCCTTGGTGACCGACCTGGGAGCTCGTCCTACCGTGACCGGAAGGGTAATGACCCCTCGGGCTGGACTGCCTCTTGAGTGAAGCTCCGCAATGGCTGGGAGGGCGCGGGAAGTACCTGAATACCTCCGACCTCAAGCTTATCCAGACAGCTCGGAAGATGATCTTGACGGAGGCTCGATGTCGATATAGACCCGGTGGGCGTTTTGTTGCCCACCACGGCACAGTATGGTGATGGCGTCACAGTGCGGCATGATCTTGGGCACGGGTCCTCCTCGAGAACGTTATGTTCTCACCATCCGAGTCGCTTGTTCTTGACTCTTGAGGGCGGCCTCGGCATCGTTCTTCGAGGATGATCTCGTCGTCCCGAGGGTAGTCCGTAACAACATAGACACTGCTCCACGCGTTGGGACCTTCGTCCTCGTCGTCTTCGGGTTGGGTCGTCGCTGGGGTCGGCCCGCAGTTGTTGCCGCCTCCATTCCTTCTGCGCTTCCTGTTTCTCGGCCCAGCTCGGCCGAGGTATTTCTTGAGGGCTCCACCTTTAACGAGCTCGTCGATCTGCGAGCCCAAGTTTCTGCAATCCTCGGTATCATGACCATACCCTTGGTGATAGTCACAATACTCGTCTGTGGACCTCTTCTTGGATCCTCCTTTCATAGGGGCGGGCTTTGGGAAGAGCTCGGCGTGGAGCTCGAATATTTCCGCCCTTGATTTGAGCAGGGGAGGCGCTCTGCCGCCAGGGTTGGGCCGAGGTCCGAGCCTAGACTCCAGTGGCCCTCTTTTGATTACGCCGAGGCGCGGCGATCGGCGCCTCGACTTGGTCATCCGGCTTTTTCTCTCGGACTTACCTTATCCCAGTTTCCCGCTTCTTCCGATCCGACTCGTCCCCGACGAAGTTGTCCACCAGTTCCAAAGTTTACTCGCCATCTTTGGTTTCTCCTGGCGATTTCTTTGTTCGTAGCGCGGTCGGATCCTGTTTTGAGCAGCGTTGATGATGTAGAGGTCGTTCGTTGTCGTCAATTTTGGCGACTCTTTGATGAACCTCGAGAGCGAAGTTTGACATCGTCTCGTCCCGCCTTGGCGGATTGTGAGCGGTCGGAGGAAGGCTGCTGGGCGGTATCTTTTGATAGAGCGCCATTTGAATCGATCCACGAGGTCACAGGCGGTGTATCTTGTTACGGCGGGCGAGGTGAACCAAATGTCGTGCGTTGGAGATCGGCACCTCGGGAAGATTTTGCACATGAAAATCTTCCATCCCTTGATCGCCATGATGGTAGTGTAGGCGAAAAGGAAGTCGGAGGGTCTCCTAGGCCATCGTGAGCGCTATATTGGAGTGCCCGTATCACGGGGTAGGGGCGTGTCTAGAATCTCCACGGAGAAAGGGAGATGATTCTCCGCATCGGTCGAACCCCGGAGATCGTTGCCATCTCTTTACGGAGGGTGGGGATCGATAGCGGCGCTGTCGTCCCTCCGAGGGGAGTTCGACTCGCTTTCTTCCCTCTTGTTTTGCTCGGCTCTCACAGTCGGCATGGCGAGGTGGATAGCGGCTCCGCGAATGGCGAGGCGGCGATGGTGGCGGCTCGCCCACGCGGCGGCTCCGCGAATGAGGGCGGCGGCTCGGCCGCGGTGAGCGGCTCCGCGCGTCGGGGCGTGATGCGCGTTCTCGGCTATCACGCCGAGGTGAGCGCTGGCTGTTTTGGATGGAGGAGCGGCCTCGGGTGGCCGTGGTGTTCAGTCCGGGGGCCCTCGAGGGACCCTCTCCTTTGGTCCTCTGGTTGAGGAAGCTTTGGAATTGGCCAAGATTGGCGTGGAGGAACTCGGTCACAGCTCGGCCGAGGACCTCGTGGGACTAATGAGCTGTTTGCTCGTCCTCGTTGAGGTCGGCATCTTCCCCTACGTTGGGGAGGCGGTCCTGAGGGTGTATGGAGACATTTTCCATGTTGCCCTCAGGAGTGTGAGCGCTCGTGGTGTCTGCGATCTCCTTCCCGTGACGCTGAGTGACCACCTGGTCGTCCTCAGCACGGTTGTTGCCAGCGTGGACGGCGGTCGTGCGTGTTCTTGCCATTTAGTTGTAGAGGGAAACGAAGCTTTCTTGTTCGACGTTTCCCACAGACGGCGCCAATGATAAATCTAGTTAAGTGAGTGTGCGAGATTTATGAAAAGCAACAAAGAACACCAAGGCTTTTACGTGGTTCGATCGTTAATGAGATCTACGTCCACGGAGGAGGGTTTCCTCATTACTTTCACTATAATGCTGTGTGGTTACAAGCTCTTAGTATTCGATAAGTTGCCAACCCTTCTAATGTCAGTTTTCCTTCTATTTATACAACTCCGAGTGCACAGGCGAAGCGCCCAACCTCTCCATTGGTCGTGACGTGACTCTTCCTCCGCCCGCTCTCCATTGGCGGAGCGGGGACCTTCGCCTTCACGTGCGCCACGTGGAGGTGGCGCCCGGCCTTCAGTTCCGGGACGTCTTCTCCATTGGCGGGTGGCGCCTCACTTTGGCTCTGGGGCCTGTCTTCCATTGGCCGAGGGTGGCGGTTCTGGGGGCTAGGGTTTTGGCACTGATTAGGGCTCGCCTTGGGCTCAACCGCGTGGGCCCGCTACCAACGTTAGGCCCAACTCGTTTAGGCCTGTTAGTGGGCCTAGTCGGTTGAGCCATATCCCATCAATGTTATTGTCTAATTTAAACATTTAGTACCACATAAGTTAATATATTTTCTCAAAGTTCATGATAATTCAAGAAAAATTGAAAGTAAAGATCATAAGCTAAAAATGCTCAAAATTGAAAGATCATAAATTATAATAAACCCAAACAAAAATGAACAAATAGAAATGCGATCTGGTCTACTTGTTTCGCAAATCGAGTGTCACACTTTGCTACGCGAACAGACAGTAATGAGTAATGACCCATTTACGCCTTTTATAGGTTGAGTCTATTTCAAATCCATAGCAGAAATCTTTGAACTGATAAAAGCCCATATCTAACGGCCCAACCACAGTAAAATTTCAATACACTTATATTTTTGGGTAGGAGATGTAGAGATTGAAAGATAGATCCCTCACTTACATATAAGAAAGTCTCACCATTTGGATGTTCTTAAATATACTTCGATACACTCTTATGCTATCAAAAGATAGTCTCTCTCTCTTAAAACAAATTTCTTTTTTATTTACCATATTCGAGGAAGTCCTCACCTTGTTCATGTTTTTGCTGTTTTTTCGTGAATCTATTTGTGATCAAGTTATTTGGAATGAAAATTTCTCTAGATGGTTGGTTGATATTGCAGTTATTGATACCGATTAATGAAGTTTGAAGTCCTTTTTTTGTTCCAGAAAATAGTATCACAGTATTATTAAAAAAAAGGTTAATTGTGTACATCAATGTGTTGTTAACACATATATATTCTCAAAAGTCTGATATCTTTTGATGGGACACATGTGGGGGGCTTAATTTCTCAAAATTCTTATTGATATTAGACTTCGGATTCCATCAGGCATCAAGTATGCTACGCATAATATCCGTCTGCTTATAGTAAATCCTGATTTATTTACATTAATTATTGTACCCGCCTCCTCAATAAAGTAAAATTCATTGAATTAACTTTTGAGTTAACCGAGGACAATAAATTTATACATGAATAATTTATAAATTAGATTCATAATTCCATAATTATTGATGAACTATATTTTACTTGTCATTAGATGTTATGGTCCCTTAACTAATGCTATATCGTGATCTTTTGTACTAATCATAACTTTCTCAATAATAATTTCTCATATATTCCGATGTCGCAATTCCAGACGCCAACAGATTAAGCATCCGTCGTTGATTACTGATGTCCTCTCGATGGATTTCATCGTCGCCGATGGTGTGCGTCGTGACTGTCACCAACATAATCCCGACTGATCATCGATGGATTGTCCGTTGATAATCACCGACGGACGTTCTCTGTCATTGTCTGGTTCTTGACTGCAGGAGGGAGGTACTATCGGTTGTCCGTCAGTATTTTTTTAATAAGAAAAAATCTGATTTTCTATTATTTCGTACCCAGTTATCGACTACCTGCTGAAGTATCATCCAATACTTTAATATTTCATAACAAACATGAAATTCCAAATCAAATTCAATATTCATACATCAAACAAATACAAAATAGTATCCATACATCAAAGAAACACAAAATAGTATCCATATATCAAATTAATAAAAAGTTTAAAATGTGATTTGATATAAAGTAATTATGTATCAAGAAGATAATATAATTAAGAGGGGGGAGGTGGTGGTAGCGCAAGTCCAGAGTGTGTAAGAAGCTGATCTAGTATTCGTTGCTGAGTTTCTAAGCGAGCCTTCAACGCCTCATTCTCCTGATGTTGGCGCTCATCCTTCAGCCTTTGCTCGTCATCCTTCTATCTTTGTGGCTCCTCCAACTGTTTCAGGCATCTCGTTCCTCTTACAGCTGCTTCTCCACATCGACTAGGAGCTGGTCATATACTGGTGATATGAACTGAGATTTAGCAGTCGGAGTCTCATTTCTCAAACTCTTTGCAAATGCACCAACGCCAAAGATCCATTTCTTTTTGTCAAGCTCACTGTGGCATTCACGTATATTTGGCTCATATCCAAATTCGACGGCTCATCTACATTGATATATACTTATATAGTTGATATACATTCATAGAAAGTATATGAAATTGCTTTTAACTAATACATACCCTGACAAATCTGGATGTCTCTTCAGTATAAGTTCCATCCTTGTTGATGTGAAGGATGTTATAAGCTTCAAAAAACAGCTGCTCGGATGAACTTCTTTCTGTGTAACTTTTTGCAATGAGACATAAAAATGGAATAATTTAATCTATATGAGTATTAATAATAAAATGTACTAAAATCCACTAAAAGTGGGGCTACTTACTAATTTTGCAGTATACAGAAGAATAGGTTTAGACCATCCCTTGTGCTCCATTTACCCTGCTCCCGGCCCTGTAATTGCATTGACTTCATCAGAATCCCACTAAGCAACTTAATATGGTCACTCATTCTCGTGAATGGAAGCAGGTCTCGCATTTTTCGGGTCATGCATTTTGCCCTTGATGTCATGCACAAAGTCTCTATATCTCCGCGCTGCAATGTCATGCATACACAAAGTCTATATATCTCTATACTGTTTACATTTCAAAGCCATACTAACACAATGTGAATGTGCTATTCTACATATTGTAATCCATGCTACTCAATTCACTCAATAATTAAATCCATATCATTAATCAACAAAAATTAAATCATGCTACTTAATTCACTCAATAATCAAATCCATATCATTAGTCAACAAGAATTAAATCATACTACTCAATTTTCTCAATAAACATACATATTGTACAGAAAATTGCATCAAATCAACCACAAAATTGCATCAAATCAATACCAAAATTCAAATCCACCGAAAGCCATAGAGAGTAATGAGAGGTAACGCTACCTTATATCAGAGGGAGACGATGACGAGCCCGACGGTAGGGAGGGCAGCACAGATGGCTTGGTCTTCCACAGTGGGAGACAACATGGAGGCAGTGGAGATGGCGTCGACTTCTGGTAGCTAAAGGCGATAGGGAGGACAATGGAGATGACATCGCCTTCTGATAGTGAGAGACAACAAGGAGGTGGCAGAGACACGACAACCTTTTCGGCGAGATGAGAGAGGTGGTATCGACTCCAACGAGATGAAAGCACTGACATGATGAGGGAGTAAGAGAGAATAAGTGAGAGATGAGGGCGTCGGCTCTAAAAAACGGATGAAGAAAATGAGGACGTCGACATCGTCGGTGAGATGAGAGAGGTGACGGTGAGGCTCGGACGACAGCGAAGTAGTGTTGAAATCGGCGGTGTGGGAGTGAAAGAAAATCGACAGTTAGGGAAGAGTAAATGAATTAGGACTCAAATGAATTCAAATAATGGGGAAGCCGACTATGTTTCTGATCGATCTTAATTTCGTTAGGGAAGTAAATTCACAATGAACACGAGGGATTTACATGGTTCGATCTTTGAATTAGATCTACGTCCACAGAGCAAGAGAGAGTGTATGTGTATTGATAATATGAGGAGCGATTACAAAGAGTGTCGATCCCTTTTCCGTCTAATCTAGCCTCTATTTATACACGATTATACTGACCTAGATCCCAAATCCGAGATCTTCTCTAAATAGGATCATAATCCGAGATCTTCTCTAAATAGGATTCTTTTAGATATGTTCGAATCTTCTACGTCTCCACTTACGATTTGAGTTGTAGTTGGTCTAGGAGTCTTCTTGGGCCGAACTCACATAGGCCGAGCTTAATGTCGGGGCCCATTTATATTGGGCCTGATGCTTGGGCCTAGTAGTTGGGCCGTATCCTATCACATCCCCCCCCAAAAAGACGTAGAAGTGAGGTCGTGATGGATGGGGGCGGTGGTTCGACATTGCTTCGCGAAACTCGTGATCCGGCGGTGGAGTCGTCTGATCTTGTCGGTTGTATGTCACTGACCGCCCGCCGAGGCGTCGCCCGTCGTATGTCGCTTGGCTTCATCCTACCGGGCGCTCGCGAGTCGTGACGCCGCTGCTTCCGCGCCGAGGCGTTCGCCGAAGATGTATGTCGCTGCTTCCCGCCGAGGTATTCGCCGGTCATACGCCGCCGCTTCACCGCCGGGCGTTCGCCGGTTGTACGTTGCTTGGCTTCACCCTGCTGAGGCGTTCGTCGAAGATGTATATCGCTTGGCTTCGTCTTGCCGAGACGTTCTATCGAAGTCGTACGTCGCTTGGCTTCGCCCTGCTGAGGCGTTCGCCGAAGATGTATGTCGCTGATTCGCCCGCCGAGGCGTTACGCCGTCGTGCGTCGCTCGCCGCCCACCGAGGCGTTCGCCGAAGATATATGTTGCTTGGCTTCACCTTGTGGAAGCCGGATATACGACGTTGTGGTTGAATGCGTAACGTCAGGACGAGGTCCAATACGGGATATCTTGCCGATGTCGAACACGGGGTCTGTCATCTGCATTTAATGCGTACAGCGGTTGGGTTCCCGATAAAGTGCATATTGGCAATAACTTCCCTGATACGTCTTTTCTCGTATCACTTTATCTGTTACCAACTTTCAAACTTCAAAAAAAAGGTGTTTTGCTTTCTGAAAAGCGCAGAGTTCATAGCCATTGTTGTTCCTAGTCTGAGTTCATCGCATCTTCTTCGATCTTAATACCAAAAATCAGTAAGTTTTTATGGCTTCTTCATCTCCTTCTTATTCTGAGGATTCTCACGTCCAGGAAGGCCGCGTTGTATCTGTGTCGCCACCGAATTATTCGGTGGATGTAGAAGTATATACCTTTGATACCCTCCTACCTTTCGTGCGTAGAGTTTGTTTCCCGCCTTTAATGGATTTTGGTAGGGTTTCTTTAATTCCTTCGATTTTAGAAGCATCCGCAAGATTAGAGCTTGCTTCTAATTTTTATATCCTGAAATCCTTTGAGTATGTTGCTCCCCGAATGGGTGATAGGGTTAGTGCTCCTCCGAGGGGTTTTGTCATGGTTTACGAGGATAGCCTTTGGTGTGGTCTTCGTCTTCCCTTTCCTTCTGTGTATACCGAATTAC
This sequence comes from Salvia rosmarinus, assembly GCA_036937905.1. Lineage (NCBI taxonomy): Eukaryota > Viridiplantae > Streptophyta > Magnoliopsida > Lamiales > Lamiaceae > Salvia > Salvia rosmarinus. The sequence goes on from CM072819.1 coordinate 92,564,179, forward strand.
AACAAATGTTTGGCATTCCTCTTGCCCAGTTAACGCCAAATTCCTTTCGGCAGTTAACGGGCCTTGGTGTGTATGCCCATCGGCATAATTCTCCTTTTACCCTTGGGCTCGTCCTGAGGTTTTTCATGCTAAAATCTAGCTTGGGGTGATATTATGTATCACCTCATCGCGGCTTCAAAGTAAAGACGAAGTCGAAAATCTCGAACTGGCAGAAGAAGTTCTTTTTTGTCGGTTCGATGAGTCCATTGAGTTCCCTTGGAATCCGGAGAAGTTAGCGGATGTGTGATAAACGCAATTTTACACGTTTATTGTTGATATTTATAGATGAGTTTAGATCATTTAATGTGCGTTTACGTATCGATTCTTAATATTTTATCTATTTCTAGAAGATACTGCTCTTGGGTGTTCTTTTGGTGTTGTGTAGGTCTATATGTTGAAAATCGAAGCAAGGAACGAAGCATGAGCCAAAAACCACATCTGCCCAGTTTCTAGCGACCAGCCTAGCGGTCGCTAGGCTGGCCGCTAGGGAAGCCGCGCGAGAGCCAAGCGAGACCGCGATCGCGATCGTGACCTCGTGCACGCGAGCAAGCCCCGCCGAGAAGTCATCAGATGATTTCTGCGGCCATGGCTAGCGACCGCTAGCCAGGCCGCGAGGAAACCCTGCGAGCGCAAGAGGCAACCGCGAGCGAAGAGAGCGCGCGCGACACATACCTCACGGTCGACCTAGCGACAGCGAGGAGTGGTCGCGAGACGTAGCGGCAGAGGATAAAATTAGGGTTTTGGGGTGTGCCTATATATATGGAAACACCCCCTCGCGCCCCCAACCGCACACGTTCCCGCACCTCTTTCTTCGCTTTTCATCCGTTTTTACAGTTTTTAGCTTTGGTTTTCATATAATTTCATTCTAGAGTTTAGTTGAGCATTGTTCTTCGTTAGTTTTACGTATTGTCTACGATCCGGAATGTTTTCGTCCGAACAATTTTTGCAAATTTCCGTTTTTCGCTGAGGTTGGGATTCAAGCCCAACGATTGTTCATCGACGCCTAATACGGGTTTCATTTATATAATTTCTATTTTTATGGTTAAATCGTATTGTATTCCGCTTATTATGTCCGCTAGATTGCTTCTAATCCTAGGGTTTGCATGATCCGATCCTATATGTTGTGATTCACATTATCGCTATTTACCTTCCGTGCATTGATTCATGATTCTTGGTGCTTATTTATATGTGTTAATTTCGATCAATCTTGATGCATATCTAGTTGTCGCTAATTACGTAATCGGATTAATTGTCAATCGATCTTGAATGCATGATACGGATAAACCTTGAGTCGTAGCCGAGATAGGAACATCCGTAGGAAGCTTATTCTTTGTGATCTGTTTGGGTTGCTTGTTTTCACCTAGAGACGAATCGTAATAGGAAAACTAGTAATCTACAACCGCAATTGTCGTAACTGAAGTTGTTGGTTATATATGTGATCTTCCATCTTGTCTGGATTAAAAATTGGCTAATAGGAAACAGGATGAACATACATTGTGGGTGGGATTAATGCATCCCTAGGGTTAGTCTTTCTTATATGTTTTAACCATCCGAGTGTTTTATTGCTTATTTTATTTTCTGCATGGTTACATCTGCTTTGGATTAAATTCCGAAGCCTTAAAATAATACCAAACCAAATCTGTTGCTTGGATAATGATGAATTATTGTTGAGTTAGCTCTTGTGTTTTCGCATTACAATCCATGTGGATACGATACTCTGCTTACCTTATACTTGCGCGTTTTCGTGTTAGAAAAGTGAGCGATCAATGTGGCCACCGATGAAAGCTTCGGTGGCCTAGAGGAGGCGCTGGACAAGGTCGGTCTGGTTGATGAAGTGTTCACCGAGGCCGAGCTCGCTGCCTCCGGGCTGAGCCCTTATGACCCCGCTACCATGGTAGAGCCGGCGAGGGGTGAGGCCCAACTCCAATACTCCGTCATATCGTTGCTTTTATTTTCTGTGTTGATGTTCTGATTTGTTGTTTACTTTCTTGTAGTGAACTTGCTCGGAGGTAAGAAGAAAAGGAAGGGACCGAGCTCTGGTTCTGAGATCCCCACCTTGGCACTGAAGGATGCCGCCGAGGATTCTTCTGAGAGGAGTGGAGATGTCCCAAAGTCTTCTTCGTCCGTGCCTCTCACACGCTTTAAGAGGATAAGACGTGCGATCCCCGAGTCCTCGGTTTCCAACGATCCGGAGTGCGTGATCGTCGGTTCTGAATCCGCACCTCATACTTTTCCCGAGGTAGTGTATCTGTTTGCATACATTATAAAGTAATGTAATTATTGTGTCCTTCTGACTTGGTTGGTTATTGCACAGGGGATCGAGGGCGTGTCGGTCGAGCTGGCCAAGGCGTCCGTCCTCGTGACGGAGTACTTGAAAGGCGCCGTTGCCCGGTTCGACGAAGTGGCTCGCTTTGCCAGGGAGATGGAGGAGGAGAAGACTCTCCTCGTTCAAGAGGTGTGCGAGGCCGAGGCTAAGGCTCGGGATGCGGCCAGGAAGGAGGTAGTGGTCGTGGCGGGCTGGCGCCAAGGCAATGAGGTGGGCGGGCGAAGGCTGTGGCGGCGGAGGTCGAAGTCGGCTTATTGAAGGCCGAAGTGGAGGGGGCACGACGTCGGGAGGCTGAGACGGCGGGCTCGCAAGGGGAGATGCTCCATGCCTTTGCGGAGAGGCTGTTCCTGTCGGGAGGAGAGGGGGTTCTCGGGGTGGTCGTGGGCGTGGCGGAGTGTTGAATAAGCGCTTGCCTCGGGACGCTATCGATTTAATTGCCGAGGATTACCGGAGTTGGATAAGTCCAAGTATTAGTATGAGGTGACAGAGACGACGCCATCTGCGGGCTTATTCCGAGGTCCTTGCCCATGCGATTGAAGAGCTTGCCCGTCTTTGGAGAGTCGACTGCCTCTTGGGTCTTGCCGATCGCTGAGTCGGGCCTCATGCTCGTCCGGTGGACCGAGATCCCATGATCGAAGCTTTGATGGCTGATCTGACTAAGGGATCGGGGAGGCGGCGGCCGAGGCTTTGGAGGGGGTCGAGGCTTCGAGTCCCAGGGGCGGCTTCTCGAACCCAGGAGGAGGCTGAAGCAGCTCGAGTCCAGGAGGGGGCCAAAGAAGCTCAAATTCAGGAGGAGGCCGAGCTTGCCGAGCCTGATGAAGGAGCTGCTGGAGGTGTCAGTTGATCCCCCCTCCCCTTTTGTAGACCAAATGTAAATACGTCATCATTAAGATGTCATTTTTGACTTGCCTTTAAGGCTTTAATAAAATTCTTCAATTCATCGAAGTGTTTTTATTTTGTTATGTCTTCAGCCTGTTTTTGCGTCTTTTGACCTATCTCCCTGGATGGACCAAATAAAAGCCTTGAACCGTGCTCTCGATTTAAAAGCAAGTCGAGGTCGCTCACTGGATGACCACTTGACATCTGCGGGAAGATGCCAAGTGAAACTCGTGGCTTCTCGGAGAAGTTTGACGAGCTTGTGCTCGGTTTTGGGAGTTGGAGGAGAGGTTCGAGATCGTAGAGGAGAAGGCTAAATCAGTAGCTGAGGAGCACTCCGAGTATGAGGAGGTCATTCGCCGAAGTGGTGGGATGACTATCCCCGAGGTCGAAGCTAAAGTTGTTGAAACTGCTACCTGTTGTGCGAGGTACAGGCGTGAGTATGGTCGGAACTCCTGGCAATTTCAGGAGCAGTTTGCCGACCTGAAAAAGATGGGAGGTCTATACAAGACCGTCATAGCTCGCCAACCACGCCTTGAGGAGTCGCCGATCGGTGTCGAGGCTTCTGTACATCGGGGCTTCTTCGCCCGCCAGACTTACGCCATTATCTCGGAGCCTTTTTCTTCCGAGTGGCAAGCTCAAGAGAGTTTTCTTGCCCAAGAGGCGTGGGTCCTCGAGGCCGAGGTCAGGTGTCATCGAGAGGCCGAGGTCGTTCAACGAGGCAAAGGGCTGGTCGAACTTCTGGCATCGATCGAGGATGAGGCCGAGGTAGGGATAGGGTTAGCATAGATGAGCTGTTGAACCCTGATTTCGCTAGGGATTGGCTTAGCTTTTTCCAGCCTCCTGGACCTTCATCGTCCTTGTAATGTATGCGTTGTACACTTTGGACATAAGAATGAATTTTTTTTTCTTTATGTTGAAAACGCTGTATACATTTCGTCCTCGAAATAAACGAAGATAAACGAAGGTATAGGTTCCTTTTTTGGCAAGTTTTATTGCTAGGGGTGGTCCTCTCTTCCTCGAAATAAACGAAGGTATAGGTTCCTTTTTTGGCAAGTTTTATTGCTAGGGGTGGTCCCCTCTTCCTCGAAATAAACGAAGGTATAGGTTCCTTTTTGGCAAATTTTATCGTTAGGGGTGGTCCCCTCACGCGCGTTTGGTTTGTCCTCCGAAGAGGTTATTTCGTCCTCCGAAGAAGGTATAGTTCGTCCTCCGAAGAGAGTAGAATTTGTATCATGTGGAAGAGATAGTACGCATAAGTGACAAATGAAATATGCAATAAAATTTTTATTAATACGACGTGAAAAGACAAAGACGCGATCGTACAGACTCAAAAAACGACGTAAAAATAGAAAAAGACACGACTGTGCAGACTCAACCCTTGACACTTATGCAAAATATCTCTTGAGATGAATGATGTGCCACGTGTTGGGTCTTTGCTCACCGGATATGTGGGCGAGCTTATATGAGCCTTTTCCGAGGACTTCTTCAACACGGTATGGCCCTTCCCATGTGGCTTCCAGCTTGCCGAGCTTTGCGACTTTACTGACTTCGTTGTTCCGAAGTACGAGGTCGCCTACTTGGAATTATCGGTATTTGACACGCTGGTTGTAATACCGAGCTACTTGTTGCTTGTACCGAGCTTCTCTAATATAGGCGAGCTCTCTCTTTTCTTCAAGCAGATCTAGGTCAGTTCGTAGATTCTCCCCGTTTGTTTCAGCTGAGAAGTGGATAGTGCGGGGGCTCGGCATTCCGATCTCTGCAGGGATTACTGCTTCGGTTCCATACACCAAACTGTAGGGTGTTTCTCCGTTCGATGTCCGAGGTGTTGTACGGTACGACCATAAGACCTGCGGTAAATTTTCTACCCAATCGCCCTTGACTCGGTCGAGGCGAGTTTTGAGGCCTTTTACAATTGTCCTGTTGGTGACTTCGGTTTGACCATTTGCTTGAGGATGGGCCACCGAGGTGAATTTTTGTTGGATTCGAAGCTCGTGACACCACTCTTTGAATACCTTATCCGTGAACTATGTCCCATTATCCGAAATGAGGATATGAGGGATGCCGTTTACACACGATGTTCTTCCGCACGAAGTTGAGGCGTTTTGCTTGTGATTTTCACCAAGGGTTCGGCTTCCACCCACTTTGTGAAGTAGTCGATCGCGACAATCAGGAATTGAAACTGCCCTGGAGCTTTGCAGAAGGGACCTACAATATCAATCCCCCATTGCATAAATGGCCAAGGGCTTTGCATGCTGGCGAGGTCGGTTTGAGGTAGCCTCGGCACGTTTCCATGGATTTGGCACTTCGGACACTTCTTCACGAGGTCAATTGAGTCTTGGAACATTGTTGGCCAATAGTATCCCCATCGCATGACTTTCTTCGATAGGGCGCGGGGTCCGATGTGACTTCCACACGATCCTTCATGTACTTCTCGTAGTACGTAGTCAGCTCGGTTTGGGCCTAGGCACCTTAGGAGAGGCTGGAGGTATGATTTTCTATAGATAATTCCCTGCTCAAGTGTATATCGCAGAGATTTGCTCAAGATTTTCCTAGCCTCGAGCCTGTCGTGGGGTAGTTCGCCCTTTTTCAGTTATTCTTGAATGGGAGTCATCCAATCGATTAGCCGTCGAGACTACGCCGACCTCGGCTCCAGACGATCGCGTCTGCTTCGCTTTGGACTTCTTCTATAGGCGGGCTTGTTGATGACGAAGCCAATTTGCTCAAGATGTCAGCTTGCTATTTTGCTCCCTTGGGATGCGAACCAACTTGAAGTGTGAGAAATTTTGTTGTAGGCTTTTGGCCCTTTCAAGGTATTTCTTCATCCTGTTGCCTTTTGCCTCGTACTTTCCCAACATGTGGCTTACTATGACTTGAGAGTCACTATGAACTTGCACGGCTCGTATCTGAAGACTTTGAGCTAGGCGAAGTCCTGCAATTAAGGCCTCGTATTCCACTTCGTTGTTCATATTCTTGAATGTGAACCGAAGTGAGTAGGCGATCTCGTCCTCCTCCCGTTCCCGAGGATACCGCCTACTTGCCACCCGTTTTTCCCGAAGCTCCATCCACATAGATTTGCCAGCAACTCTCGGGTACTTCTTTGATGAGTTCGGCTTCGTCGGTGTCCGGGGTAAACTCAGTGGGTTTTGGTTGCTCCGCGAAATTAGCCTCTACAAGGAAATCTGCTAAGGCCTGACCCTTGATGGCTTGACGAGGGCAAAATGATATAGCGTGTTCGCCTAGTTCAATTGCCCACTTTGCGATTCTCCCCGAGGCTTCTGGCTTCGTCAACACTTGCCGAAGTGGATGGTCGGTGAGAACTTGTATGGGATACGCATGGAAGTATGGACGTAGTCTCCTTGCGGCATTTATTAAAGCCAAGGCGAGCTTCTCCAAAGGCTGATACCTCGTTTCTGGCCCTTTTAGTGCTCGGCTAATAAAATACACAGGGAGCTTCCATCCCTCCTCTCGTACCAAAACTGCACTTATGGTTTCGTCCGAGGTGGCTAGGTATAGGGAAAGGACCTCTCCTTCTTTCGGGACAGATAAAGTGGGGAGTTTGGCGAGGTAGTTCTTGAGATCCTCAAAAGCTGACTTGTGTTTATCATCCCACGAGAACTCTGGAGCCTTTTTGAGTATTTTAAAAAGGGAGCTGCTTATCCGCGGCTTTTGAAAGAAAGCGGCTCAGTGCGACTATGCAGCCCGTCAATCTATGTACGTCATGGATGGTCTTCGGCATCTTCATCTCCAAAATAGTTTGAACCTTGGACAGGTTGGCTTTTAACCCTTCTTGTGAAACCCAGCACCCCTAAAATTTTCCAGACCGGACTGCGAATGTACACTTCTGGGGGTTTAGCTTTATATTCACCTTCCGAAGTAAGCCGAGGACGATCCGGAGGTCTGTAGGGATGACATATGTTAACCCTCGCCCCGAGGATCCATCTTGGGTGTTTAATTCACCATACATTGATTATAAACCTAGCATGCGTCTATATAATTAAATCGCAACACGTAGGGGTTTTCACGTGTTTACCTTTGGATCTGAAGAGGTCGATGGAACGAGATGAATGGATCGAACGGATCGGACTCGTGCTTTGACCTTCTGGACTGTATCCCGATTGCCCAATCTCCAACGTCGAGTGAGGACGATCTATGGAGAATGCTTCGGAAAATCACCCTTTGCTCTCTTCACTATTTTCGAAAAATCCTCTCAAGAGAACTATGAGGGGGCCGAAAATCTTGTGGTCAATATGTGAGCATTAACCTAGACTTTATCTCATACCTTATATTTATAATGCACTACCTTAATCCCATATGGAAATTACCATAATCCTATATGGAAATTACCATAATCCTATATGGAATATTACCATAATCTTAGGATTATTTCCATACTCTCGTGATTATTTCCATACTCTCGTGATTATTACCATAATCTTATATGGAAAGGATCTATGCATATACCATAAATATAATTATATCCTTGTGGGATAAAGAGAATAAAATCTTGCCTTAGAGAGCTACTAGGGCGTCGATTTTCTTGAGTCAAGGGCTCTGGATGGGCCGACCGAGGGATCAAATGCAAGGAATAAAGATGGGCCTCAAATAAATTAATTATCTTATGTTCAACCGAACATAAATTAATTTATAAACATTTATTCATGCCACTAGAGAATAAATGTTGACTTACCCTTTATTACGAAGTTGAGTCGGGCTTGCACTTAGATATAACGAATCCCGTATTTAAGATATCGAACGTCCATTAATCATTTACAATCGATCGCTTAAAACGATTAATAACTTCATTTCCTTAAGTAGTACCACTCAACCTTATTATTGTACTTGAGCTAACTCAACCCGCGGGGTTTAGTACAATAAACCTTTGAGCTCCTTAAGGGACGCCATCATCCTTAACGGATACGGTGACTCGACATGAGATAACTAGCGTGACATACAAGATCGCCACCACCCAAGATCGGAGAATCTTGGGTTAGAACATATAACCCTCACTCATAACAAGTCAAAGTGATGGTCAAGAACTCATACTCACCTAATACCTTATCGAGGTTTAGATCATCATAAGTCACCGAGATCTTGGTTCTTCACGACGGTCGAAAGAAGAACACATCTCACCGTGATCCTTCAATACGTGCGAGGCGTACCAAAGCATAGACAAGCAACTAAGTCAAGTCACTTCTTATCTATCTGCGCAACCTAAACCGACAACTCGTCCTTAAGTCGTCTCACCAGAAACTTTTATATCTCATTAAGCTTGACCAATCATACGCACTTACGTGATCTTCACACACCGTATGATCTAACTTATATATGAGATAAGGGGACACGGATATATGCAATCAAGTATTCAAATCGGATAGGAGATTGTAATAGTGGTAACGAAAACATTGCATACAAGCTCAACCAAACCGCTTTCAGTATACAAATCAACAATCTCCCACTTATACTAAAGCAAACTTTTAGTATACTGTGTCTTTCTACTAGCTATTACAAACAACCATCACTTTGCTTCTCCCACTTATACAAAGTTTCCTTTCTAAGTGGGTGCCATCAAGCGCAATCGAGTCCTCTAACGTGTCCATCGTAGACTTTTGCGGCGGGCTCTTCGTGAATGGATCCGCTTAGATTTTCCGTCGTATCAATCTTTTCAATCGACGTCACCTCGTCTAACGATTTCTCGTATGACATGGTACTTTCTCTCTATGTGTTTGGTCGCCTTGTGGGTCCGTGGTTCCTTCGAGTTTGCCACTTTTTGAGTTATCACGATGAACTATGATACTCTTGGGCAAACCGGTACCACGTCTAGATCCATGAGGTAGTTCTTGAACCATCTGACCTCCTTAGAAGCCTCAGGCGGCTACATATTCGGCTTCCATGGTTGAGTCCGCAATGCGTCATTGCTTTGTACTCCGCCAGATACGGCTCCACCTCCCAGGTAAACACATAGCCGAGATTGACTTTTCTCATCACGGTCGACTTGGAAATCCAGTCAGTATAACCCAGGCATTAGACTATCTCGCATGGTAAACTAGCCTATAATCTCGAGTCCTTTTCGGTGCTTGAGTATATGCTTTCTCGCGATCCAATGAGCTTGTCCGAGGTTAGGGCGATATCTAGCTACTATGCTACCGCATAGTAGATATCGAACCTCGTGCATAGCATTGCGTACATGAGACTTCCTAGGGGCGGATGCGTAAGAACTTGTCTCATTTCCTCTATCTCCTTTGCGGTCATAGGTGGTCGTGTCTTAGATAAAGGAACGCCGTATGCGAAAGGTAGCAATCCTTTCTAGGCGGTGCGCATACTAAAGCAGTAATTACAGGTTATCGATGTAAGGCGCTGAGATAAGCTCAACATTTTCTTCTTGCGATCTCGGTAAACCTTGATCCCAAGAATGTGCTGCTGCATCTCCTAAGTCTTTCATTTGAAACCGATCGGATAGCCAACTCTTTACGATCGATAATGACTTCACGTTGTTGCCCGACTAGAAGGATGTCATCTACATAAAGTGCAAGAAATACCACATCACCGTTGACATCTAACCGATACACACAACTCTCGCTAGGCAACCTGGTAAATCCATAGGACTTTACCACCTCGTCAAAGCGTAAGTTCCATGATCGGGAGGCTCGCTTAAGTCCATAAATGGACTTAAGCTTCCATACTAGATGCTCTTCACCCTTTACCACATAACCTTGAGTTGTTTGCATATAGATGTCTCTACCTTCCTCAAGGTAACCGTTTAGAAAAGCGGTTTTAACATCCATTGCCAAACCTCTAGGTTCGAGTGGGCTGCTATGGCTAGAAGAATTACGATGGACTTGAGCATTGCTACGGTGAAAGGTCTCATCGAAATCGATGCCCTCAATCTGAGTGTACCATTTCGCCACAAGCACGGCTTTAAAAGCGAAACCTCTCCATCGGAATCTCTCTTCCTCTTGTATATCCACTTACTACCTATGGCTTCCTTGCCATCCGGTAGATGTGTCTTTCATATACATCCATAGCCGTTATGGACTCCATTTCTAAGTCCATACGGTGTGCCATGATCTTGCATCAATATCTTGTCAGACGCTTCCTTGTATGTCCATGGGTCGATTATTGCATGTTAGTCTGGCTGGGATTAAATCCGAAGATTCACCCACGAACATAAATCGCTCGGGTTGATGAACAACCCTCCCACTACTGACGAGGTCTTACAGCACAATGGCAACGGTGGGTGCGGATACTTGTGGTTCTCTAACTTGCACAACTTGCTGTGTAGGTACCACTTATGCGGTCGGTATCTCCAAATGAACTCGACCCACTTCAATTTCTTGAAGTATCGGTGTCGATCCTCCCACTAGACTCGACATCTCGTACTTTCGCCTAATCGGTGGTGGAATCGATCATCTTCTAATTCTTGAAGAATGATTTCAACTTTGGACTTATGATTTTTCATATAATCCTCTTCTAAGAATCGGGCATTAGTGCTAATAATGACCTTCTGATCCTTAGGACTATAGAATAAACCACCTTTCGTTCCTCTAGGATAGCCAATAAACAGCCTTGCGTCCGGATCTAGCCTCCAACTTGTCGACTTTCTTGTTCAAAGACGTCTTTCGGATCGCCCCATATCCTTATGTGGCTTAAACTGGGCTTGCGCCCAAACCACAACTCGAAAGGGGTCTTTTCGACTGACTTGGACGGTACTAGATTTAGCAAGTATGCCGCCGTCTCTAAGGCATACCCCCAGAACGAAATAGGCAATGTTGCATAGCTCATCATTGATCTAACCATTTCTAAAAGAGTCCTATTTCTTCGCTCGACACACCATTTTGTCAGTGTGGTGTGCCCGGTGAAATCTTATTTGGGAGGTAATCCCACACTTCACTAGATAGTCCATAAACTCGTTACTGAGGTATTCGCCACCGCGATCAGAACGCAGTGACTTGATACTTTTACCTAGCTTCGTCTCCACTTCCGCCTTAAACTCTTTGAATTTCTCAAAGCATTCAGACTTGCGGTGAAGCAGGTATACGTATCCGTACCTTGAGTAGTCATCAATGAAAGTGACAAAATACTGCACCTCCACGAGCTTGTGTGGACATCGGTCCACACAGTCGAATGGACTAACTCTTACATTTCTTTGGCTCTATAACCCTTCGCTTTGAAGAGTCCGAATCGACATCTTTCCTTCTATATGAGATTCGCGGTCGGGAGCGGAGTGACCGTGAGATTACCCAACGCCCATTCTTAGCAGCCTTTGGATCCTATTTAGATTGATGTGACCTAATCTAAGATGCCGAGAAAAGTAGAGTCATCTTCTGAAGAAAACTTTCTCTTTTGGGTTTGATGAAGATGCAACATAGTTATAGGTATTGTGTTTTGCGAAATAGTATAAAGCTTAATTATATACGGTGCCAACACGAGATAACCGTCATTTCTTATGATAGAAACACCACTATAAAAATAACAGAATATCCATGAGTAAATAATTTGAAGCGAAACAAGGTTCATGAAAATCCGGCACATATAAAGCGTCTTTCAAAACTAAAACTGTTGTCCCAAAACATAAAGAACATCTCCAATCGCAACCGACTTCGCGCGTTGCCCATGGAGATCGTTATCTCGCCATCAAACAGCTCCCTTGTCCGCGAGGAACCCACGCAGGTGTAACAAACATGATCGATTATACCAGATCTACTACCCAAGAATGGGTAGAACTTGTCGCTAAACATGTTTCCGTTACTAAAGCAAACGGCGTACCTTGAGCATGAGCATAGGGCACTTGGCCTTCAATGCCCGATCTTACTGACTTGAAGCACTTGCCTCTTCTCCTTTGGCTTCTTCAAGCCTCCTGTGCAACCATGTTCTTGCTCCCATTACTCCCACTATTTCCCTCGCCTTTACCACCTTTGGTACCCTTTTTCTATTTCCATTTTGCAGCGAAAATTTTGGGCCCTTAGATGTGCTAGTAAGAGCATGTGCTCCTTTCCCATAACTCCTTCCGCAAAGAACGAGATCATTAAACAACCCGACTAAGTGTAAACTCGGTCTTGCTCATGATCGCATCTTCATCGTTCATCAAGACTTGGGCGGTGTATTGAGGATGATATCGACCTTGGCACCGTCAATACCTCCTCCCAACCGATCAAGACTATCCATGAGACGAGTCATGTGGGAGACATGTTCATGGACCGAACTTCCTTCTTCCATCTTACAAGCCAAGATTTCTCTCATTGTGTGGGCGGATCGTCCGATCCGATCGCCCAAACTTACTCTCGAGACTTGACCAAATATCGATCGCGTCTACCATCGATCGATGTTTGCACTGCAAGCCTTTGGACATCGTAGTCATCATATAGCATTTAGCCATATTGTTCGACTTATTCCAAAGTCCGCTGACTCTCATTGCTCATTAGTCGATCGCGCGAGAAGGGCATCGGGTTTAGAGTAGTGAGGACAAACATGTGTTCTTCAATGATAAGAACATATTCCATGTTTCGCTTCCACTCGATGAAATTTGGACCGATAACGGATTTTGTGCGAGCATATTGATAATCGGCGTAAGAGACATATCTGAAACGATAATGTAAACACATAAGCATACGATCGCATATAATTCGTAACAATAATATTGTAACCTTTTGATAAAACAATATTAATTGAAACCTCCAATCGCCCAAGAAATTCCACATGCAAGCCACGCGTGTGGACGTTTACACATGAACCCCCGACTGCACTAAAATATACCTTTAGTCGCTTAATTTCAATCCATGTCAACTTATCCTTACGACAAATGAAATTAATGATTGACCTTACTAGACCACATCACTATCGCAAGAAGGACTTCATGGAAGTTGTACTTGAGGTGATGTCTAAGCAATGACCACAATTTTAACAAAGAAAATGAATTCTTAGAATTGGTATACCACCGGACCATACCGCTTCAATTCAAATTCTTTTGTTATCTCATTTTATATCTATCTCTAGAGAACTTATGAAAATCGCACATGCAAGCCACAGCGTGTGGACGCCATACATGAAACTCCCACTTCTCAATAGATTTAAAATGTTTTATTTAGAAATCTCATCTAACAAACTTATGATAAACAAGGCAAGCAAGCCACGCGTGTGGACGCCACTCACAAAGCGCCTCACTTTGTTTAGAGATCAAAAGTGGAGGTCTTGATATTTTAATTTGAAAAATTAATTTGTCGGGTTGCTTGCTTAGTCTTTTATTCAAAAGGTTTGTCCATGCGATCACGTAATCCTAGCATGCTTTTCTATAGAACTCAACATGTAAAACATGCTCGAGAATTCTAAAATATGCTTGATAAACGCGATAAACCTAGCATGCTTACTATGCGCATCCAATTACGTAAAACACATAAAGGTTTGTCAACGTAATATAAACATACATAGCATGCTACTGCATAATTTAAACATCCACGACATGCATATGAACGATAAAAATAAAATAAAACGCTCATCGCGCCCAATCGTGAAAACCGCACATTTAAATCTAATCTATTACACGATTTACAAAGTGCGTAATTAAACTTGAACGGGCCTCGCGGCACGGGCACGGACCGGATTCAACAAATGGGCCTCGCGTGCGGGCATGGACCGGAAAATCTAGAAAACGGTTCAGGTGGTCGGCCCAATCTGCCGGGCTATGCGCTAGGGCAAGCCCACCCGCCGCCCCCTTCAGGCGCCATCTCGCCCGCGTGTCCTCCGCGGGCTTCGCGGATCGCTAAAGCGACCGCGACCGACGAGCGAACATGCGTGGCCACCGCCCGAGCGCCGAACGCCTACCGAGACGCCGCCACCCGGCGGCCGAAACTCGTGATCGCGAGATCGCCAAGCGCCGGGTTTCGCGCAACGCTACGCCCGCCGCCGCTAGCTCGCACGGCACGTAGCCTCGCTGGTAATCCTCGCGACCATGAAGCTCGCTTCGCTTGGCGCCGAGGATCTCGCGAGAACGCAGCGCCCGTCGCCCGCTGCCCTCGCGATCGCCCTCGCGATCATGAGGCTCGCCGAGAAACCGCCCGATGACCGCCGAAGACTGTTTTCCCGTCGTTTCGTTCTTCGTTCTTTCGTCTTTGTTCTTCTTTTACAGATAAGATTTACAGAATAAAATCTAATCTAACCACGGATTTTCTCGTGGTGTAAAAACAAAACCCAACAAAAACAATAAACGAGCCACGATGAACGACAGATCCACAATTAATAAAACGCACGTAATAATCAAACGTGAATTAATCCAACAGAGCCAAGATATCGATCCTGTGCTCGATACCAATCGTAGGGACGACATATGTTAACCCTCGCCCGAGGATCCATCTTGGGTGTTTAATTCACCATACATTGATTATAAACCTAGCATGCGTCTATATAATTAAATCGCAACACGAGGGGTTTTCACGTGTTTACCTTTGATCCGAAGAGGTCGATGGAACGAGATGAATGGATCGAACGGATCGGACTCGTGCTTTGACCTTCGGACTGTATCCCGATCGCCCAATCTCCAACGCCGAGTGAGGACGATCTATGGAGAATGCTTCGAAAATCACCCTTTGCTCTCTTCACTATTTTCAAAAATCCTCTCAAGAGAACTATGAGGGGCCGAAAATCTTGTGGTCAATATGTGAGCATTAACCTGACTTTATCTCATACCTTATATTTATAATGCACTACCTTAATCCCATATGGAAATTACCATAATCCTATATGGAAATTACCATAATCCTATATGGAATATTACCATAATCTTAGGATTATTTCCATACTCTCGTGATTATTTCCATACTCTCGTGATTATTACCATAATCTTATATGGAAAGGATCTATGCATATACCATAAATATAATTATATCCTTGTGGGATAAAGAGAATAAAATCTTGCCTTAGAGAGCTACTAGGGCGCCGATTTTCGAGTCATGGGGCCTGACGGGCCACCAGGGATCAAATGCAAGGAATAAAGATGGGCCTCAAATAAATTAATTATCTTATGTTCAAATTTAACATAAATTAATTTATAAACATTTATTCATGCCACTAGAGAATAAATGCCGACTTACCCTTTATTACCAAGTTGAGTCGGGCTTGCACTTAGATATAACGAATCCCGTATTTAAGATATCGAACGTCCATTAATCATTTACATGAATCGATCGCTTAAAACGATTAATAACTTCATTTCCTTAAGTAGTACCACTCAACCTTATTATTGTACTTGAGCTAACTCAACTGCGGGGTTTAGTACAATAAACCTTTGAGCTCCTTAGGGACGCCATCATCCTTAACGGATACGGTGACTCGACATGATAACTAGCGTGACATACAAGATCGCCACCACCCAAGATGCGGAGAATCTTGGTTAGAACATATAACCCTCACTCATAACAAGTCAAAGTGATGGTCAAGAACTCATACTCACCTAATACCTTATCGAGGTTTAGATCATCGTAAGTCACCGAGATCTTGGTTCTTCACGACGGTCGAAAGAAGAACACATCTCACCGTGATCCTTCAATACGCCCGAGACGCATCAAAGACAGACAAGCAACTAAGTCAAGTCACTTCTTATCTATACCGCAGCCTAAACCGACAACTCGCCCTTAAGTCGCCTCACCGTGAAACTTTTATATCTCATTAAGCTTGACCAATCATATGCACTTACGTGATCTTCACACACCGTATGATCTAACTTATATATGAGATAAGGGGACACGATATATGCAATCAAGTATTCAAATCGATAGGAGATTGTAATAGTGGTAACAGGAAACATTGCATACAAGCTCAACCAAACTGCTTTTAGTATACAAATCCAACAAGGTCAGCAACAAATGTGGCTTCCTCCTTGCTCTTGACGACGATGTCATCTACGTATACCTCCACATTCAGACCTATGTAGGGCTTGAATATCTTGTCCACCATTCTTTGATAGGTAGCCCCTGCATTCTTGAGTCCGAATGGCATTTTCTTATATGCAAAGACTTCAAGTCTCAGAATGAAGCGATCTTGGACGATCTTCATCGCTCATCAAGACTTGGTGATATCCTCAGATAAATCCAAAAGTCGAAAACTTCGTGATCCGACCAAAGCGTCGACCTTCTTGTCGATATTGGAAAGAGGGTAACAGTCTTTTGGGCAATGCTTATTGAGATCGGTGTAATCGATACACATTCTCCACCCCCTCCTTCTTTCTTGACCATCACCGGATTGGCTATCCAGGTTGGATACTTGACTTCGAACAGTATGCGAGCTTTTATTAATTGATTTACCTCGTCATGGATGACCTGATTCCGTTCAACTGCAAAGATCCGTTGCTTTTGCCAAACTGGTTTTACACCTGGGTCGATGTTGAGACGGTGAGTGATTATATTTGGTGAGACCCCGGTCATGTCAAGGGGTGACCAAGCAAACACGTCTCTGAACTCCCTTAGGAGTTGGATGATCTATTCTTTTAATTGAGGTTCCTCGGTAGAACCTACTTTGACGACCTTGAGTGGCTCATCTTCATACAGTGCGACCTCCTCTATCGGGCTGTCGAGGACGGGCGACATCTTTCCCAGTTCCAACTCATCGGGTTTCCTTAATTGCTATGCTTGTGGGTGCCGGGTCAAGTCCTCGTGTTTCTTAGGCGACTGCATGCATTCTTTGCCCGCTCGATCTCCCTGGATAGCGGCTACCGCCTCCTTTATGGGATCTTCATTGTCGATGGTACGTTGAGCATACCGCCTCATCTGCTTAGCCGCCTCGCCCCAAAGATGATGTTATATGGTGAGTAGGCCTTTACTACGAAGAACTGTACCACCTTGGTGGAGCTCGCTCGGCGCTCTTCCCACCGTGACGGTAGTTCGATTATTCCTTCGGGCGCTTTCTTCCGCACAAAGCTCGGAGTGGTAGCGGAGCTGGTGCGAGGCGTGTCTCCTCAACTCCTAGCTTGTCGAAGCATTCCTTGAAGATGATGCTTACCGACGCACCGCCGATATATACGCTGTTGACCAATTTATTAGTGACCACCGCCTGACGACCATTGCATCCTCGGTGGGGCACTACGGTTGCAGACGGGTCGCCCTCGGAAAAGGTGATTGTCTCGTCCTTTTGAACCTTTTGTCGATGTGTTCACCGGTATGTGGACTTGGCTTCACCTTAAGAGACTTCGTGACTCATGCGAGGAGTCCCGTGATGGTGGAGATGACCGCCATATTGGGGCTCGCCATCTCCATCTTCGCTGTCGCGCCTTGTTTTCTTGTGAGGCACAGCCTCTTCTGCTTCTTCTTCTCTTCTTGACCTCGGTTGGGGGCTTCAGACCGACCACCGGCGGCCATGCCCTTGGTACTCTTTAGACTCGTCTGCACTCAAATCTTCGATGTCTCGCAATGAGGTTTCGCATTCTTCAGATGTCGTGCCCATAATCCTCATGGAAGGAGCAGATTTATCCTTGGATCGGCGTTTTGACCCCCTGTCATTGGTCGAGGCTTCTCGAACATGTTCATGTGGAGCTCGTAGATCTCCGCTCCTGACTTTGTTAAGGGTGTATACTGGGGTCGCTCCGAGTTATTGCGCGGCCCGAGCCTAGACTCTATTGGGCGACGTATCCTTTCCAAGGCACTTCGTCGGCCCTGGTTTCGGTCTCCTCGACCATCGTCTTTCCTCCCTTTGTCAGAGGGCTCCACCTTTTCGGCTTCGCGCTTTTTCCTATCAGCCTCGTCCGCTTTGGCGAACCGGTCGGCTATGCGCCACAGCTCCGTCGCAGTACGGGGTTCGTACTTGACGATCTCTTTGTATAGGGCCCCCGGCAAGATGTCATTTTGGAAGGCCGAGATGATGAGGAGATCGTTCACGTCTTCGACTTTCAGACTCTCCTTATTGAACCTGGTCATAAAGTCGCTAATGGACTCTGCTCCGCCTCGCCTCGAGGCGAGGAGATGTGCCGATGTCGTTTTGACTCGATTTTACGGAAGAACCTTCGATGGAAGGCCTTCATCAGGTCGCGGTACGATCCAATACTCCCGGGAGGTAAACTGTCGAACCACCGGCGGGCGTTGTCGATCAGTAACTCCGGGAAAAGTTTACACATGTGGACGGTGTTGAGGCGGTTGATCATGTTATACTGGAATTGTGAGAGGAAGTTTTGCGGATCCCTCAGTCCGTCATAGGGGCGATGCTCGCACCTGTACTTGTCCGGGAGCGGAGTGTCGAGTATTTCGCTTGAGAACGGGTGACTATCTTCCCGCACTGCCGAACCCGTCTCCCGGAGAGTGAGGTGGAGTTCGTCGATCGAACTCATTTTGATGATGGGGACCAATCTCGCGGTGACCACGGCGTCCTGTCCCGCGTTGTTCGTCCCTTGCACGGTTGGTTTGGGCCCCAAACCGTGCAGAGGTATGAGCGCCTATCATCTGGAGGCTGGGGGATCCACCTCGCTGTGCTGCCTCGTGCTTCGACGAGGCTTCGGCGTTCCTATCCTCGTGATGCGGCCGACCTTGTTCTCTATTGAGGTATTGCAGGAAGCTTTCCTTATTTTTCTCAAGGAATCCTTTAACGGCCTCGTCAAGGTTCACCTGAGGAGCTGGAGGTTCCTCTCGATTGCTGTTGTGGCCTCCCTCGCTGCTATACTCTGCTTCTTCATACAGGATGGGATGGCCTTGTTCGTCGAGGCTCTGGACATACCCTTCGGGGGTCGGTTCTCTGACCGGGTTCTTCCCAAGCCGAGCTCGGGGCGCCCTATCGCCGTTGTTGCTGTTGTTGCCGGCGGTGACTCTGGATGTATGACTTCTGGTATTCATTGTTGTGATTGATTCCCTGTAAATAAAAGTTGATCGAAAACACAGAATTTCGGTTCCCACAGACGGCGCCAGTGATCGATCTTAATTTCGTTAGGGAAGTAAATTCACAATGAACACGAGGGATTTACGTGGTTCGATCTTTGAATTAGATCTACGTCCACGGAGCAAGAGAGAGTGTATGTGTATTGATAATATGAGGAGCGATTACAAAGAGTGTCGATCCCTTTTCCGTCTAATCTAGCCTCTATTTATACACGATTATACTGACCTAGATCCCAAATCTGAGATCTTCTCTAAATAGGATCATAATCCGAGATCTTCTCTAAATATGATTCTTTTAGATATGTCCGAATCTTCTACGTATCCACTTGCGATTTGAGTTGTAGTTGGTCTAGGAGTCTTCTTGGGCCGAACTCACATCGGCCGAGCTTAATGTCGGGGCCCATTTATATTGGGCCTGATGCTTGGGCCTAGTAGTTGGGCCGTATCCTATCAGTTTCAAATCTCCGACGGACCTCCGATGAAGATGTGGCCGACGGACGCAAAAAGTTATTAATTTTAATTTTTTTAGTTCAAAAGGGTAAACTTAACGACGAACATATATCCGTCGGCTTTGACTAGACAAATTTTTTCTTTAACGCCGTTGGTGTTTCTGTCGTTGATCATCGGTGAATTGGTCCGTCTGTGATTCCATTGGTGTCAGGAGCAATTTTTTATAGTGACCATATCTCCAAAGTAGTAATACTTTCATTTTCACATACGTGCATAAAATGAATCAATTCTCCCTTCAGATCTCATAAATCGAGTTTCATTACAGATTATATATGAGCTTATAGTTCAATATTTTTTTCCAAGTTTAAGAGAGCCAGCCAAACTCTTATAAGAGGTCAATACATCCAACGAAAACATATCTGAGCATAAGAAGAAAAATAAAATAGAGCCATTAATGTGTGTACAACATCCCCTTTCATAATCGGCAATTTCTATGCCCCTAAACCTCACGTCCTAAGCTCATCAATAAGTTATCCTTCTCTACAACATTGGTTGTATTGCTTTTGCCACCGTCCGCTCATATTGCGATTAATTAAACTCAATTGTCCAATACGTATTAAGTCGAACATAAATTTATGATCATTATATAAGTATGGCATGCACCATATTTGTCGACATCAAGATAATATTTAAACGAATCTCTTACCACAAATTAAACTATACATGTCAACCTCACGATAATATTTTACTCATGGCATGCACTAAACGTCAAGACTGCAAACTAGATCATTCAAAAAAATAATAATCTTAAATTGGAATTCAGATTAGGTAATTTGAGGACCTTTTAATCTAATGACATTAGACATATTTGTTTGAGTACACATAATATCTTCTTAAAGAGCTATTCTGTTAATAATTTTATTCAATTCAACTAATGTGTTTGAATAGTATTTTCTATATGAAGCAATTAACGGTTTGCCATGTATTTATGATGGTGATGTGCCCACACTACTATTCCAAATAAATTTAATTTAGTCATATTCATAATAATACGTTACTGTATTCACACCGTATAATATATATCACTAGTAATGCTCATCAACGATCTAGATTGTAAAGAGATGAGACCCATTATTCAATAGAATATTAGTCCATCTATGACGTGATTAAATTAAGGTAAATATAAGATATTTTTTGGACATAATTTTGAAATTTTCAGCTCCTTGTAATTGTGCAATCTCAATACTGTTTCAAACGTCCATGACACATATAGTAGAACAAGTATTAATGAAAACACCAACAATAAAGAAAACACAAAGCAATCAAGAGAACACACGATATGGTTACCCAGTTCGATGTCAATACTCCTATGTCTGGAGGGCCGCACCCAGGAAAACGGTTTACTACCTGGTGATAAGGACTTATACAATACGATTCCCTCTTACTACGCCTATGGAACTTCCCAAACCTCCACCAACGGTAAACTGTTAGTTGTACATGCACCATGCACCAACTTGAACGTGAACAAGGTCTGTTCACCACTCAACCCCTATAAAAGTACTACTATTTTACAAGAGTGTAATTAAAGGCTAATAATCTATGCTTATAGTATTTTCCCTCAAAACACTCTTCTGTTGGAGCAAATATTAGAACACGTACCAGGAATAATACTACTAGTAGCACATCCTGAGAGACTCATAGCAGGAACATAAAATCATTCACAGAAGTTGTGAGCACGAATAATCAAGGCATGCATCTCTGAATTCTTCACATGATATGTTCCTTTCATTCTCTTGTACATCTGAATGTTTTGCATGCTCACGTATTTACAGAATTCTGATGTGGAGTCCTAAATCATCACGTTTTAGCATTGTCAAGAAAAATTCCTTTCTGTAGTAGTCTTATTTAACCAACTTTGATAAGGATATGAATGCAGAACATATATCTTTAAGATTTCTCGTGATATAAGCTTGAGAGATTTTCTAGATCTCTACTTCAATTAGGATTCTTCATAAAAAGAAAACTTGTTATAGTTCGCGTACTTGAGCTTTGTAGCACTCATCAATGCACTCCTACCTTGATTCGTTAGATCTCACTAATGTACTCATACCTTCTTTTGCACAGGGAAAAGACATGTCTATATAATGACAAACATTTAGTCTATATCTCATACACTTACAATCTTCCTATATGTCATTTATGTAGACAATACATGTATAATCAAACTAAACACCTTAATCATCAGAGGCGATGGGTTCCGCTGGGTATGTACTGGTGTATAGGGCGGGATACACCAGTTAGGCAAATTTAAAACTTTTTCTTAAGACAAGACTGACTGGTTGCTGACAGTAGTTAATCGGGTAACTAACAGTCCAATACTAGTATCAATACTGCTTGTCAGTTTAGATAATGGATGTTGTAATGAGTGATATCAGTTAACAAGCCTACTGACTGCTAAGGCAGTAAGTTAGTTACACTGATAACTGATCTACGTGCGGAATATGGTGACTACTGTATTTGTGTTAAGAATGTAAAACATGATGTTGGGTAAATTTTTCTCTGTATTATTAACTCATCAAAGCTCCTATATATATACAAGAGTCTTAACAATACAAGGTAAGTCATAATCTTGATCCATAAGATATAATATATATATATATATATATATATATATATAGAGATGGTTCCTGTGAGAATAAAAATAAGTGTAGGAAATAAGAATAGATATGTGAGTCTAGCATATCTTTCATATTTGTGTAGCACAATCAGATTTATTATGTTGCACATATTAGTTTAGCACATATTTAATCTCTTCGTAGCACATATGCTAAATATATTAGTTTAGCACATCTTTCATTGCAGCGTAGCACAAGAAGGGTTATAGTGCTGTACAGTAATCCGCATAGCACACACAACACAAAACTGTAGCATAACCGAAATTAAATCTCAACCATTGATCCAACGAATCAAAGACCCAGATTCATTCTCATTTCCTACCAAACTATCAATTCTTACCTGATCCATCTCCTATATATATAATACTCCCCCTCAAGCTGGAGCATGATATTAATCATGCCTAGCTTGTTACAAAGATACTCAACCCTAACCCCATTAAGAGCTTTTAGTGAAGATGTCTCTCAATTGGTCTTTAGTGTGGAAATCAGTCCCCGCTGAATCATCTCACAAACAAAATGACAATCAATCTCAATATGCTTGGGTCGCTCATGAAAGGCCAAATTAGATGCATGAATTGCAACCTGATTATCACACCACAACTTAGCTGGTATTGGGACTTTCAAACCCACTTCGTTAAGAAACTGATATACATACATGATCTCACATATATATTTAGCCGTAGATCTATACTCCGACTATGCACTTGAGCGTGAAATCACTTTCTATTTCTTGCTTTTCCACGAAATTAGATTTCCCCCTAGGAACACACAAAATCCTGAAATAGATCTTCTATCTTCTTTTGACCCTGGCCAATCAGCATCTGAAAAACATTCATGGCCATGATCACCGTATAAAATTCCACGTCTAGGCGCTCCCTTCAAATAACATAAAATCTATTCCACTGCATTCCAATGATCAACAGTTGGTAACGACATATACTGACTCACCACACTGTCTGGATAAGCTATATCAGGACGTGTCACTCTCAAATAATTTAACTTTTCAACCAATCTTCTACATTTCTCGGGATCATCAAATAACACACCATCTTTAGCAAGGTGTAAATTGGGAACCATTGAAGTGCTGCATGGTTTAACTCGTAACTTTCCTGTCTCAGAAAGTAAATCAATCATATATTTCTTTGAGATAAGAATATTCCTTTCTTACTTCTCATCACCTCAACACCCAAAAAATACTTGAGCTCACCGAAATCTTCGGTGTTAAATCGAGTAGGAAGAAAAGCTTTCAAAGAGGTAATCCCATCAGAATCACTAACAGTAATTACAATATCATCCACATACACAACCATCAAAATAATACCACCTTCAGATCGTTTGTAGCAAACAGAGTCAACGGATTTACTTTGTGTCATACCAAACTCCTCGACACGTGAGCAAAAGTGCCAAATCATGCACGAGGACTCTGTTTCAAACCATAAAGTGATTTACAAAGATAACAAACCTTCTGTGACTCCCTCCTGAGCAACAAAGCAGGGCGGTTGCTCCATATAGACATCCACAATCAAATCCCCGCACAGAAAGACATTCTTGATATCGAGTTGGTGAATGGGACAATGATGTCGAGCTGCCAACGAAATAAGAAGTCTGATAGAGATAAGTTTGGGAACGGGTGAAAATGTTTCACAGTAATCAACACCATAAATCTGAGCATAACCTTTAACAACAATGCGAGCTTTCAAACGATCAATGGAGCCATCGAGGTTGACTTTAATTGTAAACACCGACTTACAACCAATGGGTCGTTTACCTTCAGGAAGCTCCACCAAAACCCAAGTGGCATTAGCATACAAAGCATTCATCTCCTTAGCTTTGCGCTGTAGGAAAATCTGATTTTAACCCTCTCCCGAGGATCTATCTTGGATGTTTAATTCACCATACATTGATTATATACCTAGCATGCACCTGTATAATTAATTGCAACACGTTGGTGTTTTCTGGTGTTTACCTGTGAATTTATCGAACAAAGAAGAGGATCAAGACTCGTGTTTTGATCTTCTGGACTGTATCCCATTTGCCAAAACTCTAATGCTGAGTGAGAGCAATCTATGGAGAATACTGCAAATTTTGCCTTCTTCCACACCTTGAGATTCTCGAAAATCCCAACTATAGGAATAATGTAATTTTGAAAAATTTCTTCTCTTAGGATTAGTGTTACTCTGATTTTCTCTCACATTATATTTATAAAGCAACCCTAGAAACCTATTAGGATAGGATCTCTTCATATCTAATAAATATAATCATATCTTTTCAGATAGAGAGAATCAGAACAGAGTCCCAGTGGGACTCTCCTATGTGGTGGACGGAATTTAGCAGTTCCAGGCCTTGATGGACTAGCCCAGTGATCAAATGCAAGGAATAAAGATGAGTCTCAAATAAATTAATTATCATATGTTCAGCCCAGAACATAAATTAATTCATAAACATTTATTCATGCCACTAAAAAATAAATGTTGACTTATCCCTTTATTTCTGAAGTTGAGTCGGGCTTCCACTTAGACTTCACGAATCCCCTTATTTAAGATATCACACGTCCATTAATTATTTATAGCGTTCTGACTGCTTAAAATAATTAATCTCTTTAATTCCTTAAGTAGTACCACTCAACCTTATTATTGTACTTGAGATAACTCAACCTGCAGGGTTTAGTTCAATAAACTTTTTGAGCTCCTTAAGGGGACGTCATAATCCTAAACGGATACGGTGACTCGATACAGGTAACTAGCATGACATACAAGCACTGCCACCACCCAAGATACGGAGAATATTGAGTTATCTCATGTAACCCTCACCCATAACAAGTCAAATTGATGGTCAACAACCCATACTCACCTAAAACCTTATCGAGGTTTAGATCAATGTAAAGTCATCGAGATATAGGTTTTTCACGAAGGTCAAATAGAAGAACTCATCTCACTGTGATCCATCAATACGTTAGAGATGTACCAGTATAGACAAGCAACCAAGTCAAGTCACTTCTTATCTATACCGTTGCATATACCGACAACTCATCCTCAAGTTGTCTTAGCTGTGATCCTTTTTATATCTCATTAAGCTTCACCAATCATACAGACTTCTGTGATCTCCTATACACTGTATGATCTAACTTATATATGAGATAAAAGGACATACATATGCAATCAAGTAAACAATTCAGATAAGAGATTGTAATAGTGGTAACAGGAAACATTGTATACAAGCTCAACCAATCTGCTTTCAGTATACAAATCCAACAATCTCCCACTTATACTAAAGCAAACTTTTAGTATACAATGTATCTCTCTAATAGCTATTACAAACAAGATCATCATTTTGCTTCTCCTACTTATACAAAAGTTTCCTTTCTAAGTGGGTGTCATCTTGCGCAATCCAAGTCCTCGAACATGCTCTTCGTAGGCTTTTTGTGGCAGACTCTTCGTGAATGGACCAGCTAGGTTATCCGCAATACCAATCTTCTCAATCAGCACATCTCCTCATCTTACAATTTCTCGTATGACATGGTACTTTATCTCTATGTGTTTGGTCTCTTTGTGGGTCCGTGGTTTCTTCAAATTTACCACTGCACATGAGTGATCACAGTACACTATGATACTCTTGCGCAAACAAGGTACTACATCTAGATCCATGAGGTAGTTCTTGAACCATACCGCCTCCTTAGCAGCCTCCGAAGCAGCTACATATTCGGCTTCCATGGTAGAGTCCGCAATGCATCGTTTCTTTGCACTCTGCCAAGATACGGCTCCTCCTCCCAAGGTAAACACATAGTCTGAGGTAGACTTTTTCTCATCACGGCCAACTTGGAAATCCAAGTCTGAATAACCCAATGGCATTAGATTATCTGCTTGGTAAACTAGCCTATAATCTCGAGTCCTTTTCAGGTACTTGAGTATATGCTTTACCGCAGACCAATGAGCTTGTCCAAGGTTAGACTGATATCTAGCTACTATGCCTACCGCATAGCAGATATCAGGTATTGTCTCATTTTCTCTATCTCATTTGCAGTCATAGGTGACTGCTCCTTAGATAAAGGAACACCATGTCTGAAGGGTAGCAATCCCTTCTTAACGGTCCACATGCTAAAACGAGTAATCACAGTATCAATGTAAGACGCCTAAGATAAGCTCAATATTTTTCTCTTGCGATCTCGGTAAACCTTGATCCCAAGAATGTACGCTGCATCTCCTAAGTCTTTCATTTCAAACTGATCGGATAACAACCTCTTTACGTCTGATAACAGCTTCACGTTGTTGCCAAGTAGAAAGATATCATCTACGTAAAGTGCAAGAAATACCACTTCACCGTTGACAACCAAACGATACACAAAATTCTCACTAGGCAACTTAGTAAATCCATAGGAATTTGTCACCTCATCAAAACGTAAGTTCCATGATCGAGAAGCTTGCGTAAGTCCATAAATGAACTTCTTAAGCTTCCATACTAGATGCTCTTCATCATTCACTACATAACCTTCGGGTAGCTGCATATAGATGTCTCTACCTTCTTCAAGGTAACCGTTTAGAAAAGCGGTTTTCACATCCATTTTTCAAACCTCAAGGTTCAGGTGAGCTGCTATGGCCAGAAGAATTCGGATGGACTTGAGCATTGCTACAGACGAAAAGGTCTCATCGAAATCGATGCCCTCAATATGAGTGTACCCTTTCGCCATAAGCCTCGCTTTAAAAGCCGAAACCTTTCCATCTGATTCTCTCTTCCTCTTGTATACCCACTTATTACCTATAGCTTCCTTGCCATCTGGTAGAGGTATTTTCTCGTATACATCCATAGCTGTTATGGACTCAATTTCTAAATCCATAATGGTGTGCCATGATCTTGCATCTGTGTCTTATATCATCTCACTGTATGTCCATGGGTCGATTACAGCCTGCTCGTTTCCTGGGACTAAATTCAAAGATTCACCCACGAACATAAATCGCTCGGGTTAACGAACAACCCTCCCACTACGACGAGGCGTTACTGGCACAATGGCAACGGTGGGTGCAGTAACCTGTGGTTCTCTATCTTGCACAACTTGCTGGGTAGGTGCCACTTGTACGGTCGGTATCTCTAGTGGAACTCGACCTACTTCAATTTCTTGAAGTTTCTGGTGTCGATCCCTCCTACTAGACATGATATCTCGTACGTTTGGCCTAATCGGTGGTGGAATACAACAATCTTCTGATTCCTGAAGTATGATTTCAACTTTGGATTTGTGGTTTTTCACGTAGTCCTATTCTAAGAATCAGGCGTTAGTGCTAATAACGACCTTCTGATCCTTAGGATTATAGAAATAACCACCTTTCGTTCCTCTAGGATAACCAATAAACAGCCTTGCATCAGATCTAGCCTCTAACTTGTCAGCTTTCTTGTTCAGCACATGTGCTGGATTGCCCCATATCCTTATATGGCTTAAACTAGGCTTGCGCCCAAACCATAACTCGAAAGGGATCTTATCGACTGACTTGGACGGTACTAGATAGAGCAAATATGTTGCTGGTTCTAAGGCATACCCCCAGAATGAAATAGGCAATGTTGCATAACTCATCATTGATCTAACCATCTCTAAGAGAGTCATATTTCTTCGCTCTGACACACCATTTTGATGTGTTGTGCCCGGTGTAGAGAGCTGGGATGTTATCCCACCCTGCACCAAATAGTCCATGAACTCGTTACTGAGGTATTCTCCACCGCGATCAGACCGCAGTGACTTGATACTCTTATCTAGCTTCGTCTCCACTTCCGCCTTAAATTCTTTGAATTTCTCAAAGCATTCAGACTTGCGTGAAACAGGTATACGTATCCGTACCTTGATTAATCGTCAATGAAAGTGAAAAAATACTTGTACCCTCCACGATCTTGTGTTGACATTGGTCCACACAGGTCAAAATGGACTAGTTCCAACATGTTTTTGGCTCTATACCCCTTCGCTTTGAAGGGTCTGGTCGACATCTTTCCTTCTATATAGGATTTGTAGACTGAGAATGGAGTAACTGTAATTTCACCCAACGCTCCATTCTTAGCCAGTCTTTGGATCCTATTTAGTTTAATGTGAGCTAATCTAAGATACTAAAGAAATGTGGTGTCAGCTAGCGAAGAAAATTTCCTTCTCTTAAGGTTTGATGTAGATGCAACAAAATTTGGTATTATGTTTGGCAGAAATAGTATAAAGTGAATCATATAAAATTCCACTATAGATAACTTCGTCATTTCTTATGACAGAAATACCACTATCAAAAACCACAGAATATCCATGTATAAATAGTTTGGAAACCGAAATAAGGTTTCGCCAAAACTCCGACACATATAAAACGTCTTTGAATACTAAAATTGTCCTATCAAAGCAAAAAGTAACATATCCGACTGCAACAACCTCGACTTTCGCCGCGTTGCCCATGGAGATCGTTATTTCGCCATCAAACAACTCCCTTGTCTGCAGGAACCCCTGCAAGGTGTAACAAACATGATCATGCGCACCCGTATCTACTACCCATGAATGAGTAAAACAAGTCGCTAAATATGTTTCCGTTACTAAAACAAATGGTATACCTTGAGCCTTGAGCATTGGGCACTTAGCCTTCCAATGCCCAGTATTTCCGCACTTGAAGTATATGCCCATCTCCTTTGGCTTTATCAAGCCTCCAGTGGCAACCATGTTCTTGCTCCCACTGCTCCCACTAATTTCCTTGCCTCTACCACTTTTGGCTCCCCTTTTTCTTCTTCCACTTTTCAATGGAAAATTAGGGCCCTTAGATGTGCTAGCAAGGGCATGTGCTCCTTTTCCCATGACACCTTCCGCGGCCACGAGATCATTTAGCAACTGACTAAGTGTGTACTCGGTCTTACTCATGATTGCGTTCACGCGAAAGTTCTCAAAAGACTTGGGCAATGTGTTAAGGATGATATCGACCTTGGCTTGGCCGTCAATACCATCTCCTAACTGATCAAGATTATCCATGAAATGAGTCATGTGGGAGACATGTTCATGCACCGAACTTCCTTCTTCCATAAGATTTCTCTCATTGTGTGGAAGCGAACTGTCCGATCCGACTGTCCAAACTTACTCTCGAGACTTGACCATATTTCAATCGCGTCAACCATCGACTGATGCTGCAGCTGTAAGCCTTTGGACATAGTAGTCATCATATAGCATTTGGCCATATTATTTAACTTATGCCAAAGTTTGCTTGACTCTCGCTGCTCATTCGTCGATGCGTTAGTAAGGACATCGGATTTGGAAGTAGTGAGAACAAACATGTTTTTAAAACCCAAACCGAACCGAACCGTTTTCTATATCCAAACCGAACTGAAATATTCGGTTTGGTTCGGTTTTACCCGAATTTAAATTATATTTAATATAAATATTATAATATTTATAATATAATATATATTATATATATATAATTATATATATATAATTATATATATGTATATTATATTAACTAATTTAAGTATTAATAATATAAATAACTAATTTATATATATAAAATACAAAAATAAAAAATTCGGACGGTTCGGTTTGAAAACCGAAATTTTTTCCCTAAACCGAAACCGAACCGAATTAATTTCGGTTTTAATATTTTCAAACCGAACCGAACCCAAATTACTGTGCAAACCGAACCAAACCACTAATTTCGGTTCAGTTTTTCGGTCCGGTTCGGTTTTTGCTCACCCCTAATGTAAACACATAAGCATACGATCGCACATAATTCGTAACAATAATATTATAATCTTTTGATAAAACAATATTAATTGAAACCTCCAATTGCCCAAGGAATTCCACATGCAAGCCACGCGTGTGGACGTTTACACATGAACCCATAGACCAAACTAAAATATACCTTTTAGTCGTTCAATTTTAATCCATGTCAA
Source organism: Salvia rosmarinus (assembly GCA_036937905.1). Lineage (NCBI taxonomy): Eukaryota > Viridiplantae > Streptophyta > Magnoliopsida > Lamiales > Lamiaceae > Salvia > Salvia rosmarinus. The sequence continues at coordinate 92,594,274 of CM072819.1, forward strand.
CTTATCATTATGAATAATGAAATTAATGATTGGACCTTACTAGAACACATCACTATCGCAAGAAGGGACTTCGCGGGAAGTTGTACTTGATGTGATGTCTAAGCAATGACCACAATTTTGACAGTGGAAAATGAATTCTTAGAATTGTTATACTCACTCGGACCATATCGCTTCCAATTCAAAATCTTTTATCATCTCATTTTAGATCTATCTCAAGAGAACTTATGAAAATCGCACATGCAAGCCACGCGTGTGGATGTTTACACATGAAACTCACACTTCTCAATAGATTAAAATGTTTTATTTAGAAATCTCATCTAACAAACTTATGATAAACAAAGGCAAGCAAGCCACGTGTATGGATCGCCATACAAACGGTGCACTACCACTTTGTTTAGAGATCAAAAGTGGAGGTCTTGACTTTAATTTAAAAATTAATACGTCGGGTTACTTGCTTAGTCTTTTTTGTTTCAAAATATTTATCCATGCAGATCACGAAATCCTAGCTTGCTTTCTATAGAACTCAAGATGTAAAACATGCTTGCATAATTCTAAAACATGCTACAAAACGCGATAAACCTAGCATGCTTGCTATACGCATCCAATCACGAAAACATATCACATGTTTATCTACGTAATTAAACATACATAACATGCTACTGCATAATTTAAGCATCCACGATATGCTTTGAACGATAAAAATAAAATAAATTCGTTCATCGCGGCCCACTCGTGGATCCTGTGCTTCCCTGCCTAATTTATTACATAAATTTGCAAAGTACGGATCTTCAAAAATCTCGAAACGGGCCTCGCGTGCACGGGCACAGACCGGACTCGTCAAAAACTGGATTTGGATTGAAAACAAAAAACAGGCCGGAACATTGAATCGGGTCGGGTTGGGTCAGAAATATGGATCCGGTCAAAAATTGGGTCTGGGCCGTTAATGGGCCGGGTCGGCCCAAGTGGACTGGGCCGCGCGCGCTAGGACACAGCCCATACGCACGCCCAGCTGCACACTGGCACCCTGCCCTAACCACGTCGTGCCGTCGCCCAAGCTACCGAGGCACGCCTCGCCATCCGTCGAGCACCATCTGGCCGAGCGTCACCCTCCTACGTGTCAACTGTCGAGCGTCGAGCATCATCCACTAAGATCTATGCTCTGTGCATGTCTCGCGTACGGATGTCATCGCCCGTCTGTCGAGACGTCAATGTGCGCTGGGCTACCGAGCGATGCCTGCTGCACGCCCGCGTCCAGCGTCGAGGCATCCGCACGAGACTCGCGCACCCCGCACGCCCAGTAACCGACGCCTGCCGAGAGCTATTATGCATCCGTCGCCTGTTCTCCCGATGCTACCGAGAAGCATGTGTGCGGCTGTCGAGCGACGTGCTGCGAGCACCGAGCATGCCCATCGAATCATCGCCTGCACGCCCTCGCGCTGTGCGTCCGGTTTCTCCCAATCTCCCATCGCGTCAAACGATGGGACTCTGTCATCTCGTTCTTCGTATTCGTTCCTCTTTTACATATTAGATTTACTAAAAATAAATCCTAATCTAAACATATATTTTCTCGTGGTGAAAAACGAAATCCGACAAAAAAAACCAAAAAATAAAAACGAGCCACGATGAACGACATATCCACTATTAATTAATTACGCACGTAATAATCAAACGTGAATTAATCCAATAGAGTCAAGATACTGATCCCAGAATCTGATACCAATTATAGAAAAATCTGATTTTAACCCTCTCCTGATGATCTATCTTGGATGTTAATTCACCATACATTGATTATATACCTAGCATGCACCTATATAATTAATTACAACACGTTGGTGTTTTCACGTGTTTACCTACGAATTTGTCGAACAAAGAAGAGGATCAAGACTCGTGCTTTGATCTTCTGGACTGTATCCCGTTTGTCAAAACTCCAATGCTGAGTGAGAGCAATCTATGGAGAATACTGTAAATTTTGCCTTCTTCCACACCTTGAGATTCTCGAAAATCCCAACTATAGGAATAGTGTAATTTTCGAAGATTTCTTCTCTTAGGATTAGTGTTACTCTGATTTTCTCTCACCTTATATTTATAATGCAACCCTAGAAACCTATTAGGATAGGATCTCTGCATATCTAGAATAAATGCTGACTTACCCCTTTATTTTCGAAGTTGAGTCGGGCTTGCACTTAGACTTCACGAATCCCCGTATTTAAGATATCGCACGTTCATTAATTATTTATAGCATTCTGACTGCTTAAAATAATTAATCTCTTTAATTCCTTAAGTAGCTACCCCTCAACCTTATTATTGTACTTGAGATAACTCAACCTGCAGGGTTTAGTACAATAAATCTTTTGAGCTCCTTAAGGGGACGTCATCATCCTAAACGAATACGGTGATTCGATATAACTAAGTAGCATGACATAGAAGCATTGCCACCACCCAAGATGCGGAGAATATTGGGTTATCTCATGTAACTCTCACCCATAACAAGTCAAAGTGATGGTCAACAACTCATACTCACCTAAAACCTTATCGAGGCTTAGATCAACGTAAAGTCGCCGAGATCTAGATTCTTCATGACGGTCGGATAGAAGAACTCATCTCACTGTGATCCATCAGTACGTCAGAGACATACCAGTATACACAAACAACCAAGTCAAGTCACTTCTTATCTATACCGCAGCCTATACCGACAACTCATCCTCAAGTTATCTTAGCTGTGATCCTTTTTATATCTCATTAAGCTTGACCAATCTTACAGACTTCTGTGATCTTCTACACACTGTATGATCTAACTTATATATGAGATAAAAGGACACATATATGCAATCAAGTAAACAATTCAGATAAGAGATTGTAATATTTGTAACATGAAACATTGTATACAAGCTCAACCAATCTGCTTTCAGTATACAAATCCAACATGCGTCACTTAGGATGTGCCCAAGCTTCAGCAACAGTTTTAGGAACAGACTCGAGAGAAGCAACAAAAGCACGAGACCAAGGAGATAAATGATTATAGGAAACAAATGCAGAGATGGGATAAGTACAAGAACGTTTACCTTTACAAAGAGCAATGGGAAAATCTTCACTTGAGGGTAGATCAGACGACGGAGTTATTGGTGCATCAGGACATGAGGCTTGCGTATTTGGAGTAGGAGCAACAATAGGAACCGAATGTGACAGACGATGAGAATATGTATATGTGATTGGAGGCTTAGCCAAGGCTGTTGAAGGAACAACCACAGCTTCAGAAGAAGAACCAACATGAGGGAGAATAGTGTATAAAAGAAACTCATCATCCCCATCACTGTAAAAATGAGAAGGAGTTCTAGAAAAAGGTATATGCTCGGAAAAGACGACATCAGATGACACGAGATATTTGTTAAGGCTAGGATAGTAACAACGATACCTTTTTTGTACTCGAGAATATCCCAAAAAGATACACTTCAAAGATTTGGGATTCAATTTGGTAGCCTGAGGTCTTACATCCCAAACAAAACAAGTATACCCAAACATTCTGGGTTCAATAGGAAACAACGGTTTTGAGGGAAAAAAGAACATGAAAAAGGGTCTCACCACACAGGACTAACAAAGGCATATGATTAATGAGAAAACAAACTGTAGAGACTGCATCTACCCAAAAGTGGTTAGGAACTTGCATTTCAAACAACAAAGCCCTGCCTATCTCTAGAAGATGTCTATTTTTCCTTTCAGCTACACCATTTTGGGATGGTGTATCAACACAAGATGTTTGATGAAGAATGCCATTATGCATCATATAAGAACGGAATTGTTCAAACAAATACTCTTTAGCATTATCACTTCGCAATATTTTCACAAGAACATCAAATTTAGTTCTAATCTCAGCACAAAAGGCGGGAAAATGAGCAAACAACTCATAACGATGTTTCATGAAATATAACCATGTCATATGAGAATAATCATCAACAAAACTAACAAAGTAACGAAATCCAGGTTTCGATGTTATAGGACAAGGACCCTAAACATCAGAATGCACTAACTTAAATGAAGCAGTAGCTCGCTTATTGACACGAGGACTAGAGCTAAGACGATGATGTTTTGCAAATTAACAAGACTCACAATCTAAAGACAATAACTTAGAAAACTGTGGACATAGTTTCTTCAAAATGACAAGAGATAGATGACCTAACCGACAATGAGCTTCAAAAGGAGTAACTGTTCCAGTATATGCTATGGGCTTGGGAAGATGCATGTCCATAGTGTAGAGGCCGCCAGACTCATGTCCCTTACCAATAATATGCGTTATCGTGAGATCCTGAAACAAGCAATGATCAGGAAAAAATGAGATACAACAATTAAGTTTGCAGGTTATTTGACTAACAGACACCAATTTAAATGAGAGGTTTGGTGTGTTGAACACGGATAACAAGGGTAAAGATGGAGCAAGATTGATAGTTCCCGATCCAGTGACACGAGATTGAGAACCATCAGCTAAAGTAACAGGATAAACCGATTTATATGAGTCAAAAGTGGAGAATAAGCTCGAATTACCTGTTATATCACCAGAATCAATGACCCATTTGGAAGGTGACGAAACAAGACATGGATTGGGTTTACCTGACTCAGCAATGACAGAAATAGGAGAATCAGATCGTTGCTTAGCTTGTTCCTGGAATCGAGACAACTTTGCATATTCGTCAGCAGAGATAATGATAGTGTGACCAGAGTTATTACCACTATCAGCGACATAAGCTACAGACTGTGGCTTCTTCTTACACAATTTTGGACAATCTCGTTTAATATGCCCAATTCCATGATAATAATTGCATTCCACATCTTTTGTCCATTGTCCAGGAGTGCCCTTATTCCCACCACCACCATTCTTATAATATGGCTTTGCAGAGTCATATGCACCAACATGACTAACAAGAGCACTGTTAGGTTGAGAAACTTGGCTAGATGTTGTATGTTCAGTGTGCAAAACTCGACTAAAAACCTCTTGGAGAGAAGAAATCTGTGAATCAGAGAGAATTTATGAGTTAGCAGTCTCAAACTCAGATGAAAGACCTGCTAAGAAGCTCATTACAACCATCTTCTCCATTTGAACCTATTGTACTATGATATCTGCACTGAACGGAAGCAACATATTGAGTTCTTCGTAAGTCTTCTTAAAATCCATGAAGTATTCTGTAAGAGATCTATCCCCCTTGTCTGTCCTGTAGAAAGCTTGACACACATCATATATTCGAGATACATTCATTTTTCCAGAATACAAATTAAGATACGTCAAAAGTGCTTTAACCGTCCTACGGTGAGTAACCATCCCAACTACCTCACTGCTGATAGAGTTACGAATCTATAGAAATAAATGGGCATCCTCCCATAACTAAGAAAGTTTTGAAGAATCAGAAGGTGGATCATTAGTCATATGATTATCCTTTGACACACTCGACAAATAAAGTTCAATTGTCTGATGCTAATCTAAGTAATTCATAGGAACGAGTTTGTGCTCCGTGATTCTTGTCATCACTGGCACAATATCAGGAGCTACTGACTCACTTTCAAATGATTTAGACATAATTCATCGATTCAAAATAGCCTAACACGAAATTGAGCAAAAAAAAAAGAAATCTAAAACAAACCAAATCCAACCAAATACTAACCTGAATAGATACGCATACATGTAGTGAACGTCGAGGCGAGTCGAACGAGATTGGTCGGAGCAAATTCCAACCACGGACACGACCTATATGCGCAAAAAACTGAACTACGTAGAAATATTATTCACACGCGCACTATTCGTTAGACGATGGCACATCTCCCTGTGCTGGAGGTGTCAACCGGTGAAGCTCCAAACTCAAATGGATGGCTTTTCCATTTTTTCACCCAAAAAACCATAATTTTCAAATTTGACACCTTAATTTAAAAAAATTTGAAATTTTCAAGCCCTAGGCTCTGATACCATGCTAAGAAGGTAAAACATAATGTTGGGTAAATTTTTCTCTATATTATTAACTCATCAAAGCTCCTATATATATATACAAGAGTCCTAACAATACAAGGTAAATCCTAATCTTGATCCATAAGTTATACCATATATAATATATATATATATATATAACACGCCTTATAGAAAATTGAGACTCAGTTTTAAATACTTAGTCGTATATTGATTAGTCAATTTTTATTCTAGATCTCTTCATTATCAAACGGATACTGATAGAGGGTTTTAAGACTATGTTGTGCTGCTGATGGTAGTTCAATAACATGTAATATTAAAGTAATACTGAAAGTAAATAACACGTTGATTTTTACGTAGTTCGCAGATATCAACTCCTATGTACACGGACTGATTGTTTAGTCAATCCGCTAACTTCAGATTGATCTTGTTTATGGGTATAAGAGTAAACCTAGATACTAAGATCACCTTACAGTATCACCCATAACTCGATGTTCCTCATACGCTTGCTAGTGCTAGGAAACCACTAACTGCTTTCAGGATGCAGTCGACTTAACCTTTAGCTTATGGGTACTTGAAACCAAGCTTTTAACAACTGACTCTTTGTTGCTTACTTTTCCAAACTTCTACTCAACTATGGGGGGTTTTGTAGAGGGGTTTTTCAACTAAGAATCTGAGTTATCACAAACAATAAACTTAGGATGTATAGGCTTAAGATATACAAGATGAATATCCTAGACGTAAGAAAGTGTATGTCGAAGTCTCGAGCTGATAAGTATGTGTGAGCTCTTGAGATTTACTGATACAATGATTATTTTCTTCTTCGAAATCGCTGTTTGATTGGCTTGAGCTTTGAGCTTGAATACTTTGAGATTTCAATTGTACAACATTTATGTAACCTTCAAAGGTTAGATTATGCACATATATACAAAGAGTAATGAGAATAGAGCCGTTGAAGGGACTACCATTCAAATCCTTATATTTGTCATCTAAATTCTTTCCGTTAAGAATCCTCGTATATCTTATGACAAAGGTCGCCTCATCGTACATTGTAGCTCTACAACTCTGAAAATATGGTATGACATGTTAGGATCTTCTGCAGATATGCTACCACACGTGATGAGTCAAACACTAAAGATTTAAATTCTTTCGTGTTTCTTCAGTTAAGTTAACACGTGTTTTGTCGGCATTGACTCAGGTTGGGTCAGTCGAGGCTGCTTCTCCTTTTATCAGCAATTTGGACTCCATCTTTTATCAGCTTCGAACTCCTGAGTCATTATGATGCATTCAGTTAAACTTAGATACATATGAAGATTGTTGTACCTTGTGATGTTCATTCGCCTTGGCAAGTTTAATATCAACATCTTGATTCTTAGGAACCCATTCTTTCTGGTATCCAATACCCGCTTTAATATCTGAAGTTTGGCCAATCACAAGAATTTCCTCCAATTTATATGTTTCGTACTATTATTCATCATCTTGACCATTTTCTAAAGATGCTCAAGATCTTTATTTTTTAGTTCACTTTCTTGTTGCAACAAGACTATGTTTTCTTGAGAAACTCATTTAGAGTAAAATCTTCATTCTTCTCCTTAGTGTTTTCTGTAAGTTGGTTGGTCAATGCATTACATTTCTTGTGAATGAAGTCGAAGTTTTTATCAAGAATCTTGAGTCAATGTCTTCATTATCATTTCAAGCAGCCAACTTTAGAGGCTTATCGTATGTCTGTTGTTCCTCCTTTTATTTTCGTTTTCTTAAAGTTAGAGCAATTATATCATCACCAGAATCATGTCCACTCTCATCTGTTTCTTCATCACTATGAGAAATATTGTAAGTCTTAAATTTTTTTGTTCTGTTTCTTCAAGATATTAGCACATTCAGATTGTATATTACCAAATCCACCACATTTAAAACATTAAACATTTGAGTTGGAGGAGAAGGATCGATCAGACTTTTCCTTGTCTTGAGAGCTATTAAGCATGCTCTTTTTCTATCTAAGAGATCTTCCAGAAGTTTCTTCATTTCTTTTCAGAAGCTCAGATGAATTGCTAAAATTTCTCATGAACATGGCAAAAGATCCCAAGAGTGATTGATGATTTTCAGGCACATGATCTAGAGTGTGTTCCTTCGTATCTGCTACAAAAGCAATACTTTTCTTCTTATCATTCTTGTTCGATCTTATTACCATCTCATATGTACGTAGAGATCTAATCAGCTAAGATCTTCAATGGACACTCTGAGATACTTTCATACTCCTCCATCTTTAGAGCTTCAAACTTCGATGTAGAGCTTTTGACATGTGATTTTCTTCATAAGTATTTTGAAGGACTTTCCAAGCTTCCTTGGCTGAACTACACATTGAAATAAGGGTAAAAAAGCCCCATGCTTACAACGGTTTGAATAGAGTTTAGGGCCTTTTGATTTGCTCCAAAGGCTCTCAAATCTTCTACACTCTATTTGTTCTGTGGTTTGATTGTTCCATCAGAATATATAGGGGCACTCTATCTAATTTCAATCACATTCTAAGCGTTCTCATCAATAGCTCTGATGAAGGACATGGTACACATCTTCTAATAAGCATAATTTGTTTCATCAAGTAAAGGTGGTCTGACAACTGAACCTCATTCTCTGTGAGACACCATCAAAGCAAGCACAAATGAACAAGGTAGAAAAGAAATCTTGGGATCTAACACTTGTATAAGTATATTATCGGCTTTGATACCAATTGAAATTTTCTACTTCTTATAATTGTGCAATCGCAACACTGTTCCAGACGTCAGTGGCATATACAATGGAACACGTGCTAATGAAACGCCAACAGTAAACAAAGCACAAAGCAACCAATTGAAATTTTCCACTTCTTATAATTGTGCAATCGCAGCACTGTTCCAAACGTCAGTGGCATATATAGTGGAACACGTACTAATAAAACATCAACGGTAAAGAAAGCACAAATCAACCAAGACAACACATGATATGATTACCCAGTTCAGTGTCAATACACCTACATTTGGAGGACCACATCCAAGGGAAACGTTTTACTATCTGGTGATAAGCTACAAAGGACTTATTCAATAAGATTCCCTCTTACTATGCATATGGAACTTCCCAAACCTCCACCAATGGTAAACCGTTAGTTATGCATGCACCATGCACAAACTTGGACCTGAACAAGGTCCGCTCACCATCCAACCCCTATAAACAAGAGTGCTGCTCTTTTACAAGTGTGTATAATAAAAGGCTAATAATCTATGCTGATAGTGTTTTCCCTCACAAACACTCTTCTGCTAGAGCAAATATTGGAACCTAAGAAGCACCAATACGAATACGAATACGAATACGCGATACGATACGATACGAAAATACGTCAATCTTCTAAAAAATCAAATACGAATACGTTAAAAATACGTTTATATTTTTATTATATTTTTATATTATATTATTATTATTATTATTATTATTATTATTATTATTATTATTATTATTAAATTCATGTAGAATCGTGCATATCAAAATTCAAAATAAAGCAATTAACTAGTTAATTAAAAATCTCAAATAATAATCTTAGTCATAGAATCTTGGTACAATAAATCACACTAAACAAAGTCTTCTTCGATTTTTCAATTCAAAAAAACACACTAAAATAATATTAAGTCATCAAATCCTCCTCTTCATCCTCCTCAACATCTATTGCATCCTCATTTCCATCTTCGGTGAAGACAATACTTTCCATCTCTGGCTCATCAAGCGATAATTGCGCAATCTCGAGATCTCCAACATCCTCAAACGTACTCAAAGTTGTCTCCCAATATCCCACAACTTAGTTTCCCTTTGAAGTATTCAGGTGTTCTTCTGGATAACAAACGAAGATTGCTATGAATGAAAACCAAATCCTCAGCACGTTTTGGTGTCATCTTATTTCTTCGCAATGAATGGATAAAAGAGTACGTGCTCCAGTTTCTCTCAAAGACATGATGAGGATGAAGGTTGAACAAGTAGCTCAATGCTAAACCTTGAAGAGTTGGGGCACTTGTACCATATGTCACCCACCAAATCTTGGGATCCAAGTCGTAACGCTGCTCAATCGAGTCGAATCAACAAATCACCGACATGCTAGAGAAATTACCATACTCCGTTGTCACAATCCTCCTTTGTGCAAAGATCCGAAAATACTTCTTTAAACATTTAATTCTTTCCTTGGCAACTTCATCATCCCTATGCGGGGGACTCGGGAGGGGTCTTCATTAAGCCATCGATCATCGTAATATCTAATAAAAGAAACTTATATAATAATAGTAAAACAATATAAAAGTTATAAAATTAAAACACTTAAGTCGCAATCATTACTTGGATTTAGTGAACGAGCCAAGCAATGGAGTGGAGTAGGATGTCAACGGCGGTCTTTACCTGACCGATCCGGAACCGCTCAAAACCCATTAAATTTTAAAACAACGGTTCGGTTCGGTCCGGTTCCAACTGCTGACCCGGACCGATCAAGACCCGACCTGCTTTGTCCGTTCGGTCCGACCGGTCGATTTTTTTTTTTTTTAAAAAAAAAATAAAATTGTAGAAGGTAAGGAGACCATAGTCTTTTAATGCCTCGCACCGTAAGTTTATAATGTACATATATATATCTAAATTATCGCTCCCAAACAACAGCTTGTTCTCATCATTTCGGTATTGGCAACACCGACCTCCAGCTTTATTTTAAGGTGGATATTCATATACTTCTACATATATAGATTTGAAATAATAATATATAAAATTACCGATTTTGGTCTCAAACTTCATAACCCACTCCCAAAAATGTCTCGGACTTGTGTAAAATACAAGTAATGCTACTACCACCTCATTATAATTTCTACAAAGGCATCTAAGATTATTACGAGAATGCATGATGCATTCACCACCGACAAGTAAAGCACCCAAACCATGATAACATGAAATATTCAATTAAAAACAAGTAGTAAGCACTTTCAAAAATTTGCTTAAATATCACCAACCACTTCAAGAATTATATATACCACCAAAACAGGCGAATCATCCACAATAGCCGACAAAGAATATACCAAATACTTTAGTTCGGATTATTTTTCATTATTTTTCATCATTTTTCTAAGGGATAGTGTAAATGGAACTCGACTTAAAAAATTCACGAACAATAATGCTACTTTTTCTTCTAATGGTATAAATTCTAGACCTCAATCCACACACATAAGCTAAGAAGACGGGGACGAAATACGATACGATACGAGGACGAAAATACGTTAATTTTTCAAAAATCAAAATACGACTATGTTCAAAATACCTTTATATTTATTTATAATATATTTTATGTTTTAGTCCAATAAAGATTTTTCCTTTGTTTAAATTTGAAATATGAAAATGAAAATTTTAGAGATTTGGGTGTAGCGGCCCAACGGGTAACCAATTAGCAATGGGTAATACCCGATCCGGAACCATAACTTGATGGTCCGGATCCGGTCCGGATCCGATGTTTATCGGGCGGTTCGCAACCGTAACCAATACTAATTTATTGGTTCTGGTCCGGGTAAAGCCCGCCCGTTAACATCCCTAGAGTGGAGTGTTGTTTTTGTTCCAACTACTTACTAAGATGGCATGAACCACATCATAGAAGTTAGACGACTCATGAAGTTCGATTCTTTCATACTTGTATATTGCCTTTTTCACTTTTTCTATCATTGAGTCCCACATATCATAAACCAAGTGAAGACACGGCCTATCGTGGTCACAAGCTCAAGCATGTCATACAAAGGAGTTGTAAATGAAAGTATATAATCAATCTTATCCCACCAAATGTCATCTAATACTTTCATTTTCACCAAGCTTGCCTTTTCTACATCATCTTCTCGATAAGAATCCCAATGTTCACTTATGACCATCTCACTAAGGCTCCTCTTTAAAAGCTTAAATCGCTTCAACATCACAATAATGTAGCAAATCGAGTTGCAAAGCAATAGATAGCAATTTTAGAGGAACAAATGTGTTAAACATAGCTAACCTCATGCCATGATTCATAATGAAGTTCTTGATCATATTGGCATCTGCTGCAACATCGGAGATCCAAGAGCATAACCCAAAAGTTTCTTGATTATTTTCAACATTCTTCGCAGCACATATATTCTGCAATGCCAAATTGAGTGTATGAACAACACATGGCGTCTAAACGATACTAGGATACAACCCTTCCACAAGAAGTCCAGCAGACGAACAATTCTTAGCATTGTCTGTGATTACTTGAACCACATTTTGGGGACCTACTTCATCAATAACTTCTTTCAACAAATTAAAAATAAAGAATTTATCTATAATCTCCCCTAAACAGTCAACGGCCTTCAAAAACATAGGTCCACTTTCGGTGACGGCCATAAAATTGATTAACGGTCTTCTTTGTGAATCACTCCATCCATCACTCACAATGCTAACTCCTTTTTCACGCCAAGTGGTTTTAATGGGTTGCAACAACCTCTCTACATTGGCCTTTTCTTGTTGGAGGAGAGATGTTCTCAACATGTTGTACCCAGGTGGCACATAGCCTCCTAAATTATGATTAGCGTGTAGAGAAGTTAGCGAGATAATAAGGACTTCTTGCCAAATGAAATGGCAAGCCCGATGCGTAGAAGAACCGTGCAATCAAAGCATTCAAGGTGTTGCGACCTTGAATATTGAAAGCTTTGCCAAGAGCTGTCGAAGAACTATCACTCCCTTTTCTTTTCTTTGAATCATTATAGCCTTTATACACTTCACTTGAAAACCTTGTAGAAGGGCGTTAGCACGTGTTTGGGAGCACTAATTATTTGTTTTCTTCTTCTTCTTCTTCTATTAATTTACGATATCCGACATATCTTTCTCGCCACTTTGTGGCAAGCCTTAATCCCACCACCCCGCTTCAATAAATGGCTCACAACTCGAGTATATGTAGTCTTTTTGTATTTGACAAAATTACATTGCCAAGATACACTTCCACTACAACTTTCATCGCCCGATATTGTGACATATCTCCACAAAGGTTTACGGCTATCCAAATTTACACTTGCGCATTTAGGGTGATATCTCGAGAAATCGATCCCGATGAATTAGTAGAAGCCATCTAAAAGGCCTTAAAATCTGAATCAACGAGGCACCTAACATATTACAAACCGAAATTTATGTTTTAAATTCAAATAAAGAATTTTCTCTCGCACAAATAGAAATTCGAGCGCAATATTGTTCACAATGATTATTTTACAATTAATTAATCCATAGAAATCCCAAATCAAGTTAATAATTAATTAGTTTTTATAAGTATGATACAAAGAGGAATATTGGTAACATATACAAAAGATGAATACAAATTTAATAATTTACGCTAACATATACAAATCAATAAATCACTATATTACAATTAATTAATCAAATCATTACTTAACAAATAAAAAAAAGAATCAAAATGAATTGCTGGCAGGCGATGGCCCAATGGAAACCCAGACACTACAAGATGCTTCGGCAACTACAAGATTTAAGCATCTAAAGAATAACGCTCGTAAACAAAGGATGATCACTATTCATCAATAGTGCATGTTGCGTAACAACTACGATGCAGGTTGTCTGACAACAGTGCACAAGAACAAGCAAACAAAGAATAGCGTTCCGCCCAAAGACAAGAGATTGATTGCACACGATATACCTTCATAATTCAGTATTGGTGCTTCATAGCACGGCACGGCAGCCCAGCAAAAGTAAAAACATACAAACGGCAAAACAAAAAAAACAGAGCATAACAAAACGAAAATACTTACCGAGGAGAACGACGTGAGAAACGGCGAAGCAGACGGCGGCGCAACAGGTCGAGCGGCGGCGGCGGCGGCGCAAAGCGTAAATGTGAAAAAGTGGTGTCTCCTCCTCCGTAGGCTAGCACAGGCGTAAGTATAAAAAAGTAAAGGGTATTCTTTAATTTTAATGTTTTTTGTGAATAAAACCCTAATATACGTATTTGTCTTTTTTTAAAAACGTATTTGATCGTATTTAATACGTATTGCATTTATTAAAAAAAACAAAAAAACAAAAACAAAAAAAAAAAACGCTTTTAGATTATTGAAAACGATTCATATGAATACGTATTTTTTAAATACTTACCCTATTTTCACGTATTGGTGCTACATAGATTGGAACATGTACCAGGAACAATACTACTGGCAGCACATCCGGAGATACTCCTAGCATGAACAAAAAATCATTTACAACTTATTGGAGAAGTTGTGAGCACGAAATCAAGACATACATCTCTGTATTCTTCACACGATTTGATTTTTTTCTTCTCCTATACATCTGAATGCTTTGCATGCTTTCGTATTTATAGAATTCTGATGTTGAGTCCTAAGTCCTCACATCTTAGCCTTGTCAATAAGAATCTATTTTGTAGTAATCTTATTTAACCAACTTTGATAAGGATATGAATGTACAACATAATATCCTTAAAATATGTAGTGATATAAGCTTGAGAGATCTTCTAGATCTCTACTTCAACTAGGATTCTTCGTTAAAAAAGAAACTTCTTATGGTTTGCACACTTGAGCTTTATAGCACTAGTCAAGGCACTCTGTAACGCCCTCATTCTTGTAACAGAGACATTACTAAAATCTTTATTTCTTTAACAATTATAGAATAATAATAATAATAATAATAATAATAATAATAATAATAATAATAATAATAATAATAATAATAATAATAATGGTAATTATATATATAAGCAATGAGGTAAAATTGACGAAGCAGACGGCATATACCACAGAATACGTATATGCCAACCTGAAACACCAACACCAACAAAGTAACAGCAACTATGACAATAACAATAACAACTAGGGACACAGCCCTCAACAAAATATATATAAGTACTCATTAAACGTCATTGCATTTCAAACATAATTTTTCGTCAAAAACCAGTTAAGTTTGTTCTCAGCACACTCGAGTACTAGTATAGTTTGAAATATATTTAATAAAACATGATCGTGAGAGAATGTATGTATGGAGCTCATTCCCGTCAGCATCAATCATCAACTTCTCAGCCTGCAAAACATATATCAAAATAGGGGATGTGAGCATGCGAACATACTCAGTGGGGAATACACTGCAAGTAGTTATAACCAATTGCGTAATGCACACAACATAATGAATTCTTCTTTAGTAGTTACCCTTGCGGGTACTCATTATTTATCGCGTTGGGTAGCCCCTTGTGGGCCTCCTCGAGGGTAATTCTTTAACATTGAGCCCCTTGTGGGCCTCCTCGAGTGTAGGTCACTACACTAGGCCCAGCCTTCTCGAGGGTAGGTCACTACACTAGGCCCCTTGTGGGCCTCCTCGAGTGTAGGTCACTACACTAGGCCCGGCCTCCTCGAGGGTACTTCTTTAACATTTTAGCTCACATGCATGCACAAAACACAACAATGATTATAACCATACAACGTACTTACAGATAGAGTAAACCCCACCTCGTGTAGACGTTTCAAAATAAAGCTCTTGTTTGGTTGTCCGTCCTTGAGCTTCGGATGTCACGCCATCTATCACTTTAAAATTACTCTTAACTAAGTTTCATATGTCCAATTAAGTATATTAGACACATCAACGCGCGTAAACCGTTTAATCTTAACCATAAACCAACAATATCCTTTTTAACATAACGTATGTTCAACGTGAAAAATCGCATAAGACGTCATCTATTTTAGACGAACCTCTATATATGTTCAACTATCATCAAAGATCATTAATCAACCATCAGAATTTAAATATCAAAGCTTTAGCATCAAAACCCAATTTCGACGTCAAACTAAAATTTTCCAAGTTTTGAATACGTCGACCGAAAAATCCGAATAAATCATTTTAAGCTTTATTCATATCATAGAATCCAAATATGAACTCAAAATGATCAAATAAAATCAAAAATCCAACCTTACAAAGCTAGGGTTTTCGGCCAACATAGGGTTTTCCCAACGGCTTCGATTTCAAACTTTTTCTTGTTCAAAACATATTTATATCAACCCAACAATACATATATGAACAAATATCAAGCATATAAACAACATAAATTCAAGATCAAGACCTTTATAATTTTCGAAAATCATCAAATCCCAAAGAATGAACATATGCTCAAAAATTCAACGTTAAACAACTTATCGGCAATTAACCTAACATAATATCAAGAAATAATCAAACAACAACATATCCTCTTCATAATCTTCAATATGACCGAAAATTATGAAATGAACAAAGGTTCATATTTTTAAATTTTTCAAACCATAGATATGTTCTAGAGATTGAATTATACCTGAATTCGAAGACGGATCGAAAATTTAACGGTTGGATCTTGAAAATTTGGAGCATGAAATTTTTGAAAATTTTAGTGTGTGTGTTGGAAGAATTTTGTGAAGAAAAATAATGAAAATGATGAATAGTAACCTATTTATAAACATTCACAAATTTTTCTTTTATTTCACAATTTATTTAATAAGGTGATTAATCACCACAAATCTAGAGAATTTTATAATTCTCTACACATTTAGCATAAAATTACATATATGTACATGTATATCCATTTTATTACTTCTTCACAAATTTTTACTCTAATGCATAACAAATAAATGTTCTAATCAATTCTTATATCCAAATCACTTAATATCATGAATTAATGATCAATGCATAAAAATTAAACTTTCATTATATAATCATAATTATAAATTACTAAAATTTTAAAACTTATAATATCAAACTTTACATTTTTTGCTAGGGCGCATCCTCGCTCTTAGCCGAACAACCTGTAAAAACGTTCAAAACTCAATTTTGATTAGTTCACAATTTAAAGAAAAATAATTCACTCTTATATATATATATATCATACTTCTTTAAGAAAAATTCTTGAGTATTACACACTCATACCTTGATTCGTTAGATCTCACTGAGGTACTCATACCTTCTTTTGCAGAATGGAAAGATATGTTTACATGATGACAAATATATAGTATATATCTTATTCACTGACAAATTTAATTGTTTCTAGCGCACCCCACAAATTAAATATTAAAGGTCAATGAGTTTTTAGGTTAATTAAATTCTAAGATCTGCTCGTAGCTTTAACAGGATAATTAATGCACTGTTAGTTTAGAGTAAGCATCAGACTATCACATTTTATATGTGATACGATATAGAATTGATTTACTTTAGCTTTAAAGATGCCGATCACTTTGGTTATTTTCAAGGCCTCGTTATTTGAATCTAACAAGACACACATGTCAAAGTTCTTATTAATATTTAGTAGATGCTACATTTTGTAGAATACATATGCAGTACTTATATGATTTACATACATGAATGGCGAGTATTTGCATGTGATAAATCTCGTGTGTGAGATTGTGAAAACAATAAAGAACACAAGAGGTTTTTACGTGGTTCGATCAAGGAAAAGATCTACGTCCACGGAGGAATGATTCCCCAATACTTTCACTATATGCGATTACAATGAATGTATCTAAAAGCTCGAGTATTCAAATAGTTGCCCACCCTTCTACCTTCAATCTAACCTCTATTTATACATGTTGTGGATCACTATAGATTATTATGGATCCTCTGCCCTGTGTGATCCGATCTCTGAAGATAGACTTGATCCTTGAATATCTCCTTCCATATCTGATAGGATATGATTGATCTTGAATAGGGTTTAGGTGTTGGGCTTTGGGCCAAACCGTGTAGGCCGAAGTAGCTAGGTCAGGCCCAGTTCACGTGGTCCTGCTATTGGGCTTGAGCGGTTAGGCCATATTCCATCATAGCCCCCAATTAGTCGAGTAACAACTACACCGAGGTGAGGTGAGGGATGTATTTTGCCGAGGTTGGTTGTTACTCGGCTGAGGTCATTGTCGAGGATTTCCTGCCTTTTTGATGTCAGGGCTGGATTTGATTATTTGCCGAGGTCCGAACTGAGTTGGACGATCGCCGTGCTGGACTGAGTTGGACAATTTGCAGAGGTCTGAACTGAGTTGTCCGAAGTTGGATGGCGATATCCTTTTGTTAAGAGGATGCCGAGGTGGTTAACCGACCTGGAAGCGGAACGTTCTCATTGAATAAAAGGATGCCGAGGTGG
This sequence comes from Salvia rosmarinus, assembly GCA_036937905.1. NCBI lineage: Eukaryota > Viridiplantae > Streptophyta > Magnoliopsida > Lamiales > Lamiaceae > Salvia > Salvia rosmarinus. Next base: position 92,612,351 of record CM072819.1, read on the forward strand.
TTGACCGACCTGGAAGTGGACTGTCCTCATTAAATGAGAGGATGCCGAGGTGGTTGACCGACCTGGAAGTGGACTGTCCTCATTAAATGAGAGGATGCCGAGGTGGTTGACCGACCTGGAAGCTGGACGTCCTCATTGAATGAGAGGATGCCGAGGTGGTTAACCGACCTGGAAGCGGAACGTCCTCATTGAATAAGAGGATGCCGAGGTGGTTAACTGGCCTGGAAGCTGGACGTCCTCATTGAATGAGAGGATGCCGAGGTGAGTGATCGGGCTGGAGCTAGTGTGATGATTGCGCGTCAGACTAGTACGTCTGAGCGTCGTAGGATATTACCTCACGTGTGTCAGACGGTTAGTTGATGCTTGAATTACGCGCGCACGTCTACCTCACATCAAGTCATGGGTAAACACGTGGGAAGTTGAATAGGCAGTTTTTTGGGCGCCTATTTGCACTTTAAATAGGTCCGAGAAAAGAAAACTGTTCATCTCCTTCTTCATCTATTTTGCTCCAGAGAGAAATTTTCAGAACTTCCTTCAGAACTTCTTTCAGAACTTCGTCGAAGAAGCAAAATCACACTTTGAAAAAGTAAGTATGTCTTCCTCATCTTCTTCTACGTCTTCTCCGGTAGAGATATCTAGATCTGCCCGATCATCTTTTTCCGTTGATAGTGAGATGGAAATTAGGGATTAAACTTGTTATACCCTGTCGGGTAGGTCCAGGGGCATTAGTGCTAGGGTTCTAGTGATTCCACCTGTCTGGGATAGTTATAAGATTAGGGACGCTAGTTCGTCTTTGACCGCCGCTGATGTGTGTAAGATAGCATCGGAATTTCATATTCCGACGGAGGCATGGTGGTGCCTGCCGCAATCCGGGGATAGAGCGATGGCTCCTCCGGAGGGATTTACAACCGTATATGTAGATGCTTTGAAAGCCGGACTTAGGTTTCCTTTAGCTCCCATTTTTTTGAACATCCAAGAATATTATCAAATTCCTATATGCCAGTTGACCTCGAGCTCCATTAGGTCCGTGGTGGGGCTAGGACTTGCCTGCTATGGCATCGGTGAGAGGCTTTCCTTTGAAGTGTTGATGCGTTTTTTTAGCATCAAGGGTATAGGAAGAGTGTTTACTACCTGTCACCTCGGCAAGCGTTCAAGGTGACTGCCCCCTCGAAGGTGTCCCATTGGCAAACAAAGTTCTTCTTTTTGCGGGATGAGGGGCAACCGAGGTGCAGTGGGGCTGGGTAAAATGAGGATGTAAAGTGCAAGGCCACAGGCGTTATAGAGGATGAATCGAACTCGTTGGGTGAAATATCCGTGATTATCTCGAGGACGACACGGGCGATGCCGGTGAGCACTTATAAATCCGAAGCTTCGGGATCTGGGTCAGATCGGGGTGAGGGCACCCTCCTTTTTCTTTACTTCCTTATATTTTTGATGACTTTGTGATAATCAACTTTTCTTCTTATTGTGTAGTGAAGCTCGATGCACGCAAGAAGGCAATGGTGGCGGCTTCGCCGCCTCCAGCACGGTCGCCGAGCCCGAGGCCAAAAAAGAAGGCGAGATTGACTGAGCCGAGCAAGGCACCCGAAGTGGTGGCCGAACTCAGCCAGTTGGTGATGGCACCTCAGCCGAGGTCAGGTCCAACCTCGGCGGGAGACACCCGTACTTGGATTACGTACGAGGTGCCGATTCCAAGCTCCCCTATATCCTTTCCACAGGTATAGGTCTATTTCGTATTCGTTGTTATCTCCTTCTGCGATGTGTTTCTAACGATGTGATTTTTAGGATGCGACTTCGGTAGCGGGGGATCTGCACCGGATAGCCGGATACATTGTCGAGGGCGTCTCTCGATATGAGACGATAGAGAGGAGTGGCATTGCTAAGACAGCGAGGTCCGCCGAGGCATGCGCTGGCGGCCGCCGCAGGCCATGAGGGCTTGAGTCCGAGTCCGCCTGAAGGAAGGCCGGGCTTTGGAGGTGGCCCAGCCGAGATGAGGAAGCGCAGAGGAGGCGGCTGTGGCGTCGGCCGTGGGTGAGGCGGAGAAGAAGCTCGCTGAAGAGAAGAGCGCCCTGCTGGCGGGGCAAGGGTCGATGTTGAAGGCCTTTGCCAGCAGGCTCATCGAATCAGAGACCTTCCCCGCCTTCCTCTCGGACATGGCTGCCGTGCTCAGGACGCAGGTGGTGTCCGACCACCAGGAGGAGTTGGCGGCCGAGATGCCTGACTTCGACAAGGTCAGGCATGGCTGGGTCAAGGTCGATCCCAGGGCGCAGCAGAAGGACTACGCTCGCGTGATTGCCGAGGCGAGGTCCTTTGATAAGCCTCATTTTTACATGATTTATAAGGCTATATTCGTTTCCTTTCTAAATGATAAGTGATCTTTTGAGTTGTCTTTTGATATATTTATGTTTACCTTGGAAGATATTATGCCGTGTGTATTTCATGTCATTTTAGCATAGGTTTTAATGTCAAAAATGTGGATCACGATAAAGAGGAATCAATAGACCAGTCGTGCGCTCGTGCGAAGAAGGACTGTTTGAAAACGATGTTGAATATGACGTAATGGATTTGAAAAATATGGATGTGCAAAGTATACTATGTTAAATAAAATCTTTATAGGAGTCCGTAGGCGCAAACGGATCGTAATTCGGAGTCCGGACGAGAGAGAACGGAGCGAAACGGCGAAGTCGCGCACGCAGTGAATTACGCTTCGCGAGAAACGCTCGCGACCGTTGTCGAGATGCTTGGTCGCGAGGATGAGCGAATTTTCAGCGTTTTGAAGGATCGCGAGAAGCCTTCGCGGGAGTCTCTCTCTAGCACGCGTAGCGAGGCGCTAGGGCTGCATATATACATTTATATACGCACACAACAAGGGGGAAAAAACTTGACGCATAGTTCGAGTATAATTCAGAATCAGAGAAGGATTGGGAAATTGATGTGAAAAGGGAGCTTATGTTTTATTATAAATAGGGAGTGAGACCAGTAGTTTAGATACACCATTCCAGAGCAGAACACAAATTCTTCTTTATTTTCTTTTGCAAGTTCTTTTCCCGTTTAATTTAGTTTAGCTTTTTCTTTAAGTATTTTCATTCCAATTTCATAGTTTAGTATTAGAATTCAGATTTTCTTCCGGATTCAAGTCGCTACAATTGTTCTTCGTGGATTCTTACGGTTTTATCTATCTATCTTAATTTATGCTTTCTTTATTTATTTATTGTTTTGTTATTTTAATTATGCGTAGCTAAAGTTCGTATTGATCCTAGGGTTTGTATGTCTAACTAGATTTATATAATTAATCTGTTGATACTGTTTTGCTGTCCCATTCATGATTTATGATTCTTGGCTTTAATTCTCATGTGTTGGTATCTGGCCAATATTGATGCATGCTAGTGTTGGATTTGTATACTGAAAGCAGTTTGGTTGAGCTTGTATACAATGTTTCCTGTTACCACTATTACAATCTCCTATCCGATTTGAATACTTGATTGCATATATCGTGTCCCTTATCTCATATATAAGTTAGATCATACGATGTGTAGAAGATCACAGAAGTCTGTATGATTGGTCAAGCTTAATGAGATATAAAAAGTTTCACAGCTGAGACGACTTAAGGACGAGTTGTCGGTTTAGGCTACAGTATAGATAAGAAGTGACTTGACTTAGTTGCTTGTCTATGCTAGTACGTCTCTGATGTATTGAAGGATCACAGTGAGATGTGTTCTTCTTTCTGACCGTCGTGAAGAACCAAGATCTCGGTGACTTACGATGATCTAAACCTCGATAAGGTATTAGGTGAGTATGAGTTGCGACCATCACTTTGACTTGTTATGAGTGAGGTTATATGTTCTAACCAAGATTCTCCGCATCTTGGGTGGTGGCGATCTTGTATGTCACGCTAGTTATCTCAGTCGAGTCACCGTATCCGTTAAGGATGATGGCGTCCCTTAAGGAGCTCAAAGGTTTATTGTACTAAACCCCGCAGTTGAGTTAGCTCAAGTACAATAATAAGGTTGAGTGGTACTACTTAAGAAATAAAGTTATTAATCGTTTTGTCGCCGATTGCTATAAATGATTAATGGACGTTCGATATCTTAAATACGGGATTCGTAATGTCTAAGTGCAAGCCCGACTCAACTTGGTAATAAAGGGTAAGTCGACATTCTTTCTCTAGTGGCATGATCGAATGTTTATAAATTAATTTATGTTACGGGCTGAACATAAGATAATTAATTTATTTGAGGTCCATCTTTATTCCTTGCATTTGATCCACTGGTGGCCCATCCACGCCCGTAATCGAGGAAAATCGCGCCCCTATTGCTCAATTGGCAAGATTTTATTCTCTTTATCCACATGGATATAATTATATTTATGGTATATGCATAGATCCTTTCCATATAAGATTATGGTAATAATCTTGAGAGTATGGAAATAATCTGAAGAGTATGGAAATAATCCATATAGAGTATGGTAATATTCCATATAGGATTATGGTAATATTCCATATAGGATTAAGGTAGTGCATTATAAATATAAGGTATAAGATAATGTCTGAGCTAATGCTCACATATTGCAACTAGAATTTTCGGCCATCTCATATATTTGAGAGAATTTTCGAGAGCTTGGTGAGAGGAAAGGGTGATTTTCGGTGCATTCTCCATAGCTCGTCCTCACTCGGCGTTGGAGTTTGGGTATCAGGGATACGATCCGAGAAGGTCAAAGCACGAGTCTCGACCGTCAATCCGTTCATCCCGATCCACCTCGGCGGATCGAAGGTAAACACGTGAAAACCCCTACGTGTTGCGATTTAATTATATAGACGCATGCTAGGCTTATAATCAATGTATGGTGAATTAAACACCCAAGATGGATCCTCGGGCGAGGTTAACATCGTTTTCCTACAATTGGTATCGAGCACGGGATCGAATCTTGGCTCTGTTGGATTAATTCACGTTTGATTATTACGTGCGTTTAATTTAATTGTGGATCCGCTGCTCATCGTGGCTCGTTTATTATTTTGTCGGATGTTGTTGTTTTCACCACGAGAAAATCCGTGGTTAGATTAGATTTTATTATGTAAATCTAATCAGTAAAAAAGAACGAAGACGAAAGAACGAAGAACGCAACGACGGAAAAAGCAGTCTCGGCGGTCCACGGGCGGTATCTCGCGGCGAGCCTCGCGATCGCGAGGCGATCGCGAGGCGCGGCGGCGGGCGTGCGTTCAAGCCGAGATCCTGGCGCCACGCGAGCGATCTAGCGATCGCGAGATAAGGCAGCAAGCGGCGAGCGAGCTAGCGAAGCGGCGGCGCTGTCGCGCGAAACCCGGCGCTTGGCGGCGGACTTCGCGATCGCGAGTTTCGGCGGGCGGCGACGTCTCGGCGACGTTCGGCGCTCGGGCGGTGGCCACGCATGTTCCGCTCGTCGGTCGCGGTCGCTTTAGCGACCATGCGAGTAGCCCGCGAGGACACGCGAGAAGCGGCGGACGAGGGGGGCGCGCTGGGTGGGCTTGCCTAGTCTGCGACCCGGCCTGCATTAAACCCGAACCGTTTTCAGTTTTTCGGTCCGTGCCCGTGCACGCGAGGCCCAGTGTTGAATCCGGTCCGTGCCGTGCACGCGAGGTCCGTTTTGAAGTTTAATTACGTACTTTGTAAATCTATGTAATAGATTAGATTTAAATGTGCGGTTTCACGATTGAGCGCGATGAGCGTTTATTTTATTTTTATCGTTCATATGCATGTCGTGGATGTTTAAATTATGCAAGAGCATGCTATGTATGTTTATATTACGTTGACAAACCTTTAAGTGTTTTACGTAATTGGATGCGCATAGTAAGCATGCTAGGTTTATCGCGTTTATCAAGCATATTTTAGAATTACTGCGAGCATGTTTTACATGTTGAGTTCTATAGAAAAGCATGCTAGGATTACGTGATCTGCATGGACAAACCTTTTGAATAAAAAGACTAAGCAAGCAACCCGACAAATTAATTTTCAAATTAAAATGTCAAGACCTCCACTTTTGATCTCTAAACAAAGTGAGGCGCTTCGTGAGTGGCGTCCACACGTGGCTTGCTTGCCTTTGTTTATCATAAGTTTGTTAGATGAGATTTCTAAATAAAACATTTTAAATCTATTGAGAAGTGGGAGTTTCATGTAAAGCGTCCACACGCGCGGCTTGCATGTGCGATTTTCATAAGTTCTCTAGAGATAAATATAAAATGAGATAACAAAAGAATTTGAATTGGGCGGTATGGTCCGAGTGGTATACCAATTCTAAGAATTCATCTTCTGCTTTAAAATTGTGGTCATTGCTTAGACATCACCTCAAGTACAACTTCCCGAAGTCCCTTCTTGCGATAGTGATGTGGTCTAGTAAGGTCCAATCATTAATTTCATTTGTCATAAGGATAAGTTGACATGGATTGAAATTAAGCGACTAAAGGTATATTTTAGTGCAGTCGGGGGTTCATGTAAACGCCCACACGCGTGGCTTGCATGTGGAATTTCTTGGGCGATTGGAGGTTTCATTAATATTGTTTTATCAAAGGTTACAATATTATTATTACGAATTATATGCGATCGTATGCTTATGTGTTTACATTATCGTTTCGAGATATGTCTCTTCGCGATTATCAATATGCTCGCACAAAATCCGTTATCCGGTCCAAATTTTATCAGTGGAAGCGAAACATGGAATATGTTCTTATCGTTGAAGAACACATGTTTGTTCTCACTACTCTAAACCCGATGCCCTTCGACGCGTCGACTAATGAGCGGCGAGTCAAGGACTTTGGAATAAGTCAAACAATATGGCTAAATGCTATATGATGACTACGATGTCGAAAGGCTTGCAGCTGCAGCATCAGTCGATGGTAGACGCGACTGATATTTGGTCAAGTCTCGAGAGTAAGTTTGGGCAGTCGGATCGGACAGTCCGCTTCCACACAATGAGAGAAATCTTGGCGTGTAAGATGGAGGAAGGAAGTTCGGTCCATGAACATGTCTCTCACATGACTCATCTCATGGATAGTCTTGATCAGTTGGGAGGAGGTATTGACGGCGGCCAAGGTCGATATCATCCTCAATACACCGCCTAAGTCTTTTGAGAACTTTCGAATGCGATCATGAGCAAGACCGAGTTTACACTTAGTCGGTTGCTTAATGATCTCGTTCTTTGCGGAAGGAGTTATGGGAAAAGGAGCACATGCTCTTGCTAGCACATCTAAGGGCCCAAAATTTTCGTTGCAAAATGGAAATAGAAAAAGGGTGCCAAAGGTAGTAAAGGCAAGGAAATAGTGGGAGTAATGGGAGCAAGAACATGGTTGCCACGGAGGCTTGAAGAAGCGAAGGAGAAGGGCAAGTGCTTCAAGTCTTGCAAGGCGGGCATTGGAAGGCCAAGTGCCCTATGCTCAAGGCTCAAGGTCGCCGTTTGCTTTAATGTGAAACATGTTTAGCGACTTGTTCTACCCATTCTTGGGTAGTAGATACGGGCGCAACTGATCATGTTTGTTACACCTTGCAGGGGTTCCTGCGGACAAGGGAGCTGTTTGATGGCGAGATAACGATCTCCATGGGCAACGCGGCGAAAGTCGAGCTGTTGCAGTTGGAGATGTTTCTTTATGTTTTGGGACAACAGTTTTAGTTTTGAAAGACGTTTTATATGTGCCGGATTTTCGGCGGAACCTTGTTTCTGTTTCGAAATTATTTACTCATGGATATTCTGTTATTTTTGATAGTGGTGTTTCTATCATAAGAAATGACGAAGTTATACGTGTTGGCACTTTATATAATTAAGCTTTATACTATTTACGCAAAACATAATACCCATAACTATGTTGCATCTTCATCAAACCCTAAAAGAGAAGTTTTCTTCAAAGATGACTCTACTTTTCTCTGGCATCTTAGATTAGGTCACATCAATCTAAATAGGATCCAAAGCGGCTAAGAATGGGCGTTGGGTAATCTCACGGTTACTCGTTCCCGATCTGCGAATCTGTATAGAAGGTAAGATGTCGACCAGGACCGCTTCAAAGCGAAGGGTTATAGAGCCACGAAATGTTGGAGTTAGTCCATTCGACTGTGGACCGATGTCCACACAAGCTCGTGGAGAATGCAGTATTTTGTCACTTTCATTGGCGATTACTCAAGGTGCGGATCGTATACCGCTTCGCATAAGTCCGAATGCTTTGAGAAATTCAAAGAGTTTAAGGCGGAAGTGGAGCGAAGCTAGGTAAAGTATCAAGTCATCGCGTTCGATCGCGGTGGCGAATACCTCGATAACGAGTTTATGGACTATCTAGTGAAGTGTGGGATTACATCCCAACACTTTGTTGGTTGTATCTTGAAAGCAGTTTGGTTGAGCTTGTATACAATGTTTCTCGTTACCACTATTACAATCTCCTCGTCTGATTTGAATATTTGATTGCATATATCCGTGTCCCCTTATCTCATATATAAGTTAGATCATACGATTGTGTGAAGATCACGAGTCTCGTATGATTGGTCAAGCTTAATGAGATATAAAAGTTTCCAAATGAGGCGACTTAAGGCGAGTTGTCGGTTTGGGGCTGCGATAGATAAGAAGTGACTTGACTTAGTTGCTTGTCTATCTTTGATGCGTCTACGGCGTATTGAAGGATCACAGATGAGATGAGTTCTTCTTTCGACCGTCGTGAAGAACCAAGATCTCGGTGACTTCGATGATCTAAACCTCGATAAGGTATTAGGTGAGTATGAGTTCTTGACCATCACTTTGACTTGTTATGAGTGAGGGTTATATGTTCTAACCAGATTCTCGCATCTTGGGTGGTGGCGATCTTGTATGTCACGCTAGTTATCATGTCAGTCGCCGTATCCGTTTAGGATGATGGCGTCCCTTAAGGAGCTCAAAAGGTTTATTGTACTAAACCTGCAGTTGAGTTAGCTCAAGTACAATAATAAGGTTGAGTGGTACTACTTAAGGAAATAAAGTTATTAATCGTTTAATTTGTCGATTGCTATAAATGATTAATGGACGTTCGATATCTTAAATCGGGGATTCGTAATGTCTAAGTGCAAGCCCGACTCAACCCGGTAATAAAGGGTAAGTCGACATTCTTTCTCTAGTGGCATGATCGAATGTTTATAAATTAATTTATGTTACGGGTGAACATAAGATAATTAATTTATTTGAGGCCCATCTTTATTCCTTGCATTTGATCCTGGCTGGCCCATCCGGGCCCGTAGTCGTAAGAAAATCGGTACTCGTGTCCTCTCAAAGGAAAGATTTTATTCTCTTTATCCCACAAGGATATAATTATATTTATGGAATATCATAGATCCTTTCCATATAAGATTATGGTAATAATCTTGAGGTATGGAAATAATCTAAGAGTATGGAAATAATCTAAGAGTATGGAAATAATCTAAGTGTATGGTAATATTCCATATAGGATTATGGTAATATTCCATATAGGATTATGGTAATATTCCATATAGGATTAAGGTAGTGCATTATAAATATAAGGTATGAGATAATGTCTAAGGCATGCTCACATATTGAAAGCTAGAATTTTCGGCCCTCTAGTATTAAGAAGAAATTTTCGAAAGTTGTGAGTAGAGAGCATTGGGTGATTTTCGAAGCATTCTCCATAGATCGTCCTCACTCGGCGTTGGAGATTGGGCAGCCGGGATACATCCGGAAGGTCAGCACGAGTCCGATCCGTTCGATCCGTTCACCTCGTTCCGTCGACCTCTTGATCGAAAGGTAAACACGTGAAAACCCCAGCGTGTTGCGATTTAATTATATAGACGCATGCTAGGTTTATAATCAATGTATGGTGAATTAAACACCCAAGATGGATCCTCGGGCGAGGGTTAACATCGTTTTCCTACACTTCACCGGGCACACCACAAAAAATGGTGTGTCGGGCGAAGAAATAGGACTCTTTTGGAAATGGTTAGATCTATGATGAGTTATGCTACATTGCCTATTTAGTTACGGGGTATGCCTTAGAGGCGGCGGCATACTTGCTAAATCTAGTACCGTCCAGTCGATCGAAAAGACCGCTTCGAGTTGTGGTTTGGGCGCGAAGCCGGTTTAAGCCACATAAGGATATGGGCGATCCGGCTGCGTCTTTGAACAAGAAAGGCGACAAGTTGGAGGCTAGATCGACGCAAAATTTGTTTATTGGCTATCCTAGAGGAGCGAAGGTGGTTTATTCTATAGTCTAAGGATCGGAAGGTCATTATTAGCACTAATGCCCGATTCTTAGAAGAGGATTATATGAAAATCATAAGTCCAAAGTTGAAATCATTCTTCAAAATTAGAAGATGATCGTATTCCACCACCGATTAGGCCAAAGGTGCGAGATGTCGAGTCTAGTGGGAGGATCGACACGGATACTTCAAGAAATTGAAGTGGGTCGAGTTCCACTTGGAGATACCGACCGTACAAGTGGTACCTACACGACAAGTTGTGCAAGTTAGAGAACCACAAGTATCTGCACCCACCGTTGCCATTGTGCTGTAGAACCTCGTCGTAGTGGGAGGTTGTTCGTCGACCCGAGCGATTTATGTTAGTGGGTGAATCTTGGTTTAGTCGGCAGACGAACATGCAATAATCGACCCATGGACATACAAGGAGGCGATACAAGATATTGATGCAAGATCATGGCACACGCTATGGACTTAGAAATGGAGTCCATAACGGCTATGGATGTATATGAAAGACACCTCTACCGGATGGCAAGGAAGCCGTAGGTAGTAAGTGGATATCTGAGAGGAAGAGAGATTACGATGGAGAGGTTTGACTTTTAAAGCCGGGCTTGTGGCGAAAGGGTACACTCAGTTGAGGGCATCGATTTCGATGAGACCTTTTCGCTGTAGCAATGCTCAAGTCCATCGAATTCTTCTAGCCATAGCAGACCACTTGAACCTAGAGGTTTGGCAAATGGATGTTAAAACCACTTTTCTAAGCGGTTACCTTGAGGAAGGTAGAGACATCTATATGCACAACACTTTGAAGGTTATGTGGTAAGGGTGAAGAGCATCTAGTATGGAAGCTTAAGAAGTCCATTTATGGACTTAAGCGAACCTCCGATCATGGAACTTACGCTTTGACGAGGTGGTAAAGTCTATGGATTTACCCGTTGCCTAGCGAGTTGTGTGTATCGGTTAGATGTCAACGGTGATGTGGTATTTCTTGCACTTTATGTAGATGACATCCTTCTAGTTGGCAACAACGTGAAGTTGTTATCGAGGCGTAAAGAGTTGGCTATCCGATCGGTTTCAAATGAAAGACTTAGGAGATGCGGCGTACATTCTTGGGATCAAGGTTTCCGAGATCGCAAGAAGAAAATATTGAGCTTATCTCGGGCGTCTTACATTGATCTTGTGATTACTCGTTTTAGTATGCGGACCGCCAAGAAAGGATTGCTACCTTTCGGACATGGCGTTCCTTTATCTAAAGCGATCACCTATATTTACCAAAGGAGATAGAGGAAATGAGACAAGTTCCTTCACGATTCCGCCGTAGGAAGTCTCATGTACGCAATGCTATGCACGAGGCCCGATATCTCGCTATGCGGTGGCATAGTAGCTAGATATCGATCTAACCTGGACAAGCTCATTGGATTGCGATAAAGCATATACTCAAGTACACGAAAAGGACTCGAGATTATAGGCTGGTTTACCATGCGAGATAGTCTAATGCCTTTGGGTTATCTGACTCGGTTTCCAAGGCGACCGTGATGAGAAAAAGTCGACCTCGGGCTATGTGTTTACCTTGGGAGGTGGAGCCGTATCTGGCGGAGTGCAAAGCGGCGATGCATTGCGGACTCTACCATGGAAGCCGAATATGTAGCCGGCTTGGAGGCTTCTAAGGAGGCTGTATGGTTGAAGAACTACCTCATGGATCTAGATGTGGTACTGGTTTGCCCAGAGTATCATAGTTTCTTGTGATAACTCGGGTGCGATGGCAAACTCGAAGGAACCACGGACCCACAAGGCGACTAAACACATAGAGAGAAAGTACCATGTCATACGAGAAATCGTTAGGCGAGGTGGCGTCTGATTGAAAAGATTGATCTGACGGAAAATCTAGCGGATCCATTCACGAAGAGCTGCGCCGCAAAAAGTCTACGATGGACACGTTAGAGGACTTGGATTGCGCTTGATGGCACCCACTTAGAAAGGAAACTTTTGTATAAGTGGGAGAAGCAAAGTGATGGTTGTTTGTAATAGCTAGTAGAAAGACACATTGTATACTAAAGTTTGCTTTAGTATAAGTGGGAGATTGTTGGTTTGTATCTTGAAAGCGGTTTGGTTGAGCTTGTATACAATGTTTCTGTTACCACTATTACAATCTCCTATCGATTTGAATACTTGATTGCATATATCGTGTCCCTTATCTCATATATAAGTTAGATCATACGGTGTGTAGAAGATCACGAAGTCCGTATGATTGGTCGAAGCTTAATGAGATATAAAAGTTTCACTGGTGAGGCGACTTAAGGACGAGTTGTCGGTTTGAGGCTGCGATATAGATAAGTGACTTGACTTAGTTGTTTGTCTATCTTTGATGCGTCTACGATGTATTGAAGGATCACGGTGAGATGTGTTCTTCTTCGACCGTCGTGAAGAACCAAGATCTCGGTGACTTACGATGATCTAAACCTCGATAAGGTATTAGGTGAGTATGAGTTCTTGACCATCACTTTGACTTGTTATGAGTGAGGTTATATGTTCTAACCCAAGATTCTCGCATCTTGGGTGGTGGCGATCTTGTATATCACGCTAGTTATCATGTCGAGTCACCGTATCCGTTAAGGATGATGGCGTCCCATTAAGGAGCTCAAAGGTTTATTGTACTAAACCCTGCGAGTTGAGTTAGCTCAAGTACAATAATAAGGTTGAGTGGTACTACTTAAGGAAATAAAGTTATTAATCGTTTTAAGGCACGATTGCTATAAATGATTAATGGACGTTCGATATCTTAAATCGGGATTCGTAATGTCTAAGTGCAAGCCGACTCAACTTCGGTAATAAAGGGGTAAGTCGACATTCTTTCTCTAGTGGCATGATCGAATGTTTATAAATTAATTTATGTTACGGGCTGAACATAAGATAATTAATTTATTTGAGGCCCATCTTTATTCCTTGCATTTGATCCACAGGTGGCCCGTCCAGGCCCGTAACCTTCGAGGAAAATCGGCGCCCTATTGCTCGATTGGCAAGATTTAATTCTCTTTATCCACATGGATATAATTATATTTATGGTATATGCATAGATCCTTTCCATATAAGATTATGGTAATAATCTTGAGAGTATGGAAATAATCTAAGAGTATGGAAATAATCTAAAGAGTATGGTAATATTCCATATAGGATTATGGTAATATTCCATATAGGATTATGGTAATATTCCATATAGGATTAAGGTAGTGCATTATAAATATAAGGTATGAGATAATGTCTAGGCTAATGCTCACATATTGCAACTAGAATTTTCGGCCATCTCATATATTTGAGAGAGAATTTTCGAGAGCTTGGTGAGAGGAAAGGGTGATTTTCCGGTGCATTCTCCATAGCTCGTCCTCACTCGACGTTGGAGTTTGGGTATCCGGGATACAGTCCAGAAGGTCAAAGCATGAGTCTCGACCGTTCAATCCGTTCATCCCGTTCGATCCACCTCGACAGATCCAAAGGTAAACACGTGAAAACCCCTACGTGTTGCGATTTAATTATATAGACGCATGCTAGGTTTATAATCAATGTATGGTGAATTAAACACCCAAGATGGATCCTCGGGCGAGGGTTAACATCGTTTTCCTACACTAGTTATGTGATTGATGTCTGGCGGAATTAATTGCATAATCGATTTCTTGAATTCATGTCTGATTTTGCCTTGAGACCCGGCGGAGATAGGTGGTATGGGAGGTTAAATCTTTGTGTGCTTTTGGTAATTAGCTTACTTCTCTTGAGACCCGACGGAGATAGAGTTTAGGCTAACCTACTACTATAGGGCATGTCTGGCGGAAACTATAGTTACATTAGTGATCATTAAATACGAATGCAGATTAAATTGGTAAGCAGTTAATAGGTTAATTGTGTGAATACGGTTAGGTTAAGTACATCCCTAGGATCGATCTTTCATATCTGTTTTATTCCTATCTTTATTTTTCGAGTCTAGTTTTATTATTTTCTCTCTTGATATTTTGTTGCCTGGATAATAATAAAGATGCGTGTTAATTACTTGTTGTGTTCTCGAGTTGCAGTCTCTGTGGATACGATATATATACTTGCTGTTTTACTATCATTTATTTGGTAGGAATAATAGCGATCAAATTTTTGCGCCGTTGCCGGGGACTGTTTAGATTTCACAGTGATAATTTTCTGGATTGTAGTTATTAATTCAGGCGTTTAAAAAAAAAATTAAAATAATAATAAAAAAAAATTATTATTTCTGTGTTGCTTCTTGGATTTGACTTGATTTTTTTATCTCTCTATGCAGTGCATGATTACAAGATCCCAAAGGAAAGAAATCATTCCATTGGATCTCGAGATTGATAGATCATATAAGAGAAAGCGAGAAAGAAGACAACGAAAATGGCGGATAAACGACCCCAAATCCCGGATCGGATGGCGAAATGGAGGCGTCTTGGCGAGAATGCAGCGCCAATGGCGTTGAACAATCGAATGGGCCCGTTTGGTGAGCGAGCACAACCCATACCGCTCAACCACGTATACGAGCCACCGCGGATCGGTTCGAGGTGGAGGATGAGGGCGACGTCAATCTAATAATTTTGGTGAAACACGCCTCATCGGCATGATCAGCGGGCGGTTTGGGGAGGGTGGTGAAGACCCCAATGCACATTTGGGCGTTCTTGGATATACGTGATACTATCAGCGAGCAGTGTGCGGTGATGCCATCCGGATGCGGATGTTTATATTTTCAGCGAGTCAGCGAAAGAGTGGTTCAAGAGTTTGGACAGATCAAGAATAACTACTTGGGAGCAATTGTGCGAGAAATTCCTGTCCAAATACTTTCCACCTGCCAAGGCTCAGAAGATTATTGCCGAGATCTCCCATTTTTCACAATTGGGTGATGAGTCATTATTTGAAGCTTGGGGCGATTGAAACCTGCTCATAAGTGTCCACGACATGGGTTTTCACACGAGCGACAAGTAACCCAATTTTATAGTGGACTCAATGCTAACACCCGTAGCATTGTAGATGCATCAGTAGGAGAATGCCTTCTCAATCGTGGAATAGGCGAAGCATTGAGAATTATTGAGGAGATGGCATCGATAGCTATCGATGACCGATGGAGGCGGCCGATCGGAAGAGTGGGCTGCTGCGAGTTGGATGATAAGTATGATGACTTGTTAGAAGTTCACAACTCTGCGGAAGAGTCTGGCCGAGAGGAAAGGGCGGATATTTGTAGCTATGGCGCGAGAATATAGAGGAGGTTCAATATTTGAACCAAAGGAGTAATGTCTTGCAGGGGAATCGGTGGAAATCCGCCTATCATCCCAACAATAGGAATCATCCCAATTTTCCTATGCGATGCACGAATGCTCGACAACCACCACCGGTTTCTTTGTTAATAATGGAATGATTGTGGAGCCCAAGAAGCCGAGCCTCGAGGATATGATGCAACAATTGTTGGCGAGCAATCATCAAATAGCTCTGAGTCACCAACAAATTATGGCTCAACAAAATATTCGAGATCCGGCGACTTGGGAATAGGATGAGCGCTGCGGAAAGCACAAGATGCGCCATCAACAATCGGTGATAGCCATGGGAAAACAATTAAAGATCTAGAAAATCAAGTGGGGCGGATGGCGATGAGAGCTGCTGGGGTGCGAGGCGAGGTCAATTCCCAAGCAACACCGAGCAAAATCCGAAGAATCATACTCCTCCAAACCAATGCAATGCAATATATTTGAGGAGCGGAGCTTCATATGAAAATCATCCGGAGTATGAAGGCTCGCGAGCAATTGACGCTAAGAGTGATGGAGAGCGCGTCGCGAGAGAATTAAGAGAAAGCATCTCACAAGGGAATGAGAGAGAGGAACACGCGCAAGCTGAAATCACGAAGGATCAACCAACTCTCCCAAAGCCAACAGCTCCATTTCCTCAGCGCATTGGGAAGACGAAATATGACGAAGAGTTCGCCCGATTCAAAGAGATGTTCCAGAAAGTAAACATCACCATACCTCTCTTTGAAGCGCTCAGAAACATGCCCGGATACGTCAAATTTTTCAAAGACGCAGTGGCAAGCAAGAAGAAGTTGGGAAAATTTGACAAGATCAACCTCTCTGAAGAATGCAGCGCTATCTTGCAGAAAAAGTTGCCACTGAAACAAAAAGATCCGGGAAGCTTCACTTTGGAGTGTGAGATTGTCGAGCATACCTTCCCCAATGTGTTGTGCGATTTGGGGGCGAGCATAAATCTGATGCCTTTATCTGTGTTCAATCGCTTGGAGCTGGGCAAAATGAAAAAGACCTCAATTTCATTAATGATGGCTGACAGGTCAGTTGCATATCCTAAGGGCATAGTTGAAGATGTGTTGGTAAGAATTCGGGATTTTATCTTTCCTGCTGACTTTGTTATTTTAGACATTCCTGAATTTAAAAATTAACCACTAATCTTGGGTCGGCCTTTTCTAGCAACTGGTCGTGCTTTAATTGATGTGCAGGAAGGTGATCTGACTTTTCGTGTCAACGATGAGGAGCTAAAAATTTCAATCTATGACGCCATCCCGCGACACGATAGTTTAGAGCATGAAGAGTGTCATTCAATCACCACTGTTGCTGCTAGTCAAATCTCGAGCTTGGATGTCAACCGACCAATTGACAAGGGTGATACAAAGAAGAGATGGACTCGGCATGGAACTCCGAGTGACTTGTTCAAGTTTGGGGGATGCCATTTCCACACTCAGTGGTGGGCTAAAGTAAATGCAAAGTATGGAGGCAAGCACAGATTTGGGAAGAAGTCTGCTGTCAAAACGCCAGATTGATTGGGTATGAAATGGTCTAGCTAAAGACATTTAAATTTAGCACTTGTTGGGAGGTAACCCAATTGTTTTTCCTTTGTTTTGTTTTGTTTTTCGTTTTTGTTCTGTTTTCTGTTTGTTTGTTTTTGGTTTGTTTTTCGTGATTGGGTTTTGTGTCTGTTTTAGGTTGAGTTGAATGACGAGCAGCCAATAATGAGAATTGTTTTTATTAAAAAATTTATTACAACTGATTTTGTGAGACAAAGCATGTTATGATTATTGTGAGTATTGAGCCTTTGAGAACTTGATCACACTTTTGAAACCTGTGAGACTTGAGCTTTTGACTGTCATATCTTTTCAGTCTTGTTTCTTTCTGTGTGAATAGTTTGAAATAACATGTGTTTCTCTAGAACTTGCTCTGGTTCTTTTTCGTGGTTGCATTGATGTGCTTAAAGAATTTTGAAATGATATTTGGCATTCTTTTCTTAGCCTATACACTATCCAAACACTAACCTGTTATTTTATTATCCTTTGATGAGCCCGTTTGAGCCTACCTTATTCTTTCATATAGCCGTGGGTTGGGTTATGTTGGTAGTGTGATTTTTGGTTGCTTGAATTGGGGGTTGAAAAAAAAAAGGAAAGAAAGAAAGAAAGAAAATAGATAATGAGAAAGTGATTATTAAAAATAGTTGCTTACCCATATAAGTTAAAAAAAAAAAAAAATTATTGAAACAAGTGTGTGAAAAGAACATAAATGGGTAAGTAGTTAGTGCTTTGAGATGAGTATATCACTTATATGAAAATTGTGGAATTAATAGAAAAATAACTTCTTGGTATGGAAAATTGAAATACATTGTGAAAGTTTGGGAATTGTATCTTATGATACTTATGGTGTTTTCATTATGGGATTATGAGTCACTTAGCCTAAATATATCCTACCTTACCAAAGAGCCTACATTATAACCTTTTATAAGACCTTTTTGATCTTAGTTCTTGAGCACATATTTGAGCAATGGAGAATTAGACGATTTGCAAGCTTATGGTAGATTCCATGTGTTTTTAAACTTTGAGAGTATACACATCCTCCTTGATACACTTGAGTGTTTGAGATTTCTTATATATATATCCATGTTGTGAGGATTAAAGTTTAAGAAGGCTTGTGCTTATAATTATTATGATGTGTGGAGTTTAACGAAAGATGTTGTGATTTGATTCATTTGAGTGAATCGTTTATTGCTCATTGCTCTGAGGCTTATTGCTTTTGTCGTTCGACTCTTTGCCTGTCTTTGGTCGTCTCTCCTTTGTTCTAATTTGTTTGAGGACAAACAAAAGGATAAGTTTGGGGGAGTTGATAAGCCTCATTTTTACATGATTTATAAGGCTATATTCGTTTCGTTTCTAAATGATAAGTGATCTTTTGAGTTGTCTTTTGATATATTTATGTTTACCTTGGAAGATATTATGCCGTGTGTATTTCATGTCATTTTAGCATAGGTTTTAATGTCAAAAAGGTGGATCACGATAAAGAGGAATCAATAGCCCAGTCGTGAGCTCGTGTGAAGAAGGACTATTTGAAAATGACGTTGAATATGACGTAATGGATTTGAAAAATATGGATGTGCAAAGTATACTATGTTAAATAGCATCTCGATAGGAGTCCGTAGGCGCAAACGCATCGCAATTCGGAGTCCGGACGAGAGAGAACGAAGCGAAACGGCGAAGTCGCGCGCATGATGCACGCTTCGCGAGAACGCTCGCGACCGTTGGTCGAGATGCTTGGTCGCGAGGATGAGCGAATTTTCAGCGTTTTGAAGGATCGCGAAAGCCTTGGCGGAGTCTCTCTCTAGCAGCGTGGCGGGTGCTAGGGCTGCATATATACATTTATATCGCACATAACAGGGAAAAACTTGGCGCATAGTTCGAGTATAATTCGGAATCAGAATCAGAGAAGGATTGAGAAATTGACGTGAAAAGGGAGCTTATGTTTTATTATAAATAGGGAGTGAGACCAGTAGTTTAGATACACCATTCCAGAGCAGAACACAAATTCTTCTTTATTTTCTTTTGCAAGTTCTTTTCCCGTTTAATTTAGTTTAGCTTTTTCTTTAAGTATTTCATTCCAATTTCATAGTTTAGTATTAGAATTCAGATTTTCTTCCGGATTCAAGTCGCTACAATTGTTCTTCGTGGATTCTTACGGTTTTATCTATCTATCTTAATTTATGCTTTCTTTATTTATTTATTGTTTTGTTATTTTAATTATGCGTAGCTAAAGTTAAATATTGATCCTAGGGTTTGTATGTCTAACTAGATTTATATAATTAATCTGTTGATCTTGTTTTGCCGTCCATTCATGATTTATGATTCTTGGCTTTAATTCTCATGTGTTGGTATATGGCGATATTGATGCATGCTAGTTATGTGATTGATGTCCTGGCGGAATTAATTGCATAATCGATTTCTTGAATTCATAATATAGTTTTTTCCTTAAGACCCGACGGAGATAGGTGAGCTGTAGGAGGTTAAATCTTTGTGTACTTTTGGTAATTAGCTTACTTCTCTTGAGACCCGACGGAGATAGAGTATAGGCTAACCTACTACTATAGGCTGTCCTGGCGGAAACTATAGTTACATTAGTGATCCTTCATCTGAATGCAGATTAAATTGGTAAACAGATTAATAGGTTAATTGTGTGAATCTGGTTAGGTTAAGTACATCCCTAGGATCAGTCTTTCATATCTGTTTTATTCCTATCTTTATTTTTCGAGTCTAGTTTTATTATTTTCTCTCTTGATATTTTGTTGCCTGGATAATAATAAAGGTACTGTGTTAATTACTTGCTGTGTTCTCGAGTTGTAGTCTCTGTGGATACGATATATATACTTGCTGTTTTACTATCATTTATTTGGTAGGAATAATAGCGATCATCCTTCCCTTTGCTGGAGACCTTGGCGGCCTCCACTTCTCTCCTGATGACCGAGGCCGTCTCGGTGCTGAGGAGGATGAAGATCGAGCTCGGGAACTCCTTCTGAAGTGCGGGTTTGAGGCGGCGGCGGGCGCTTCGGGTCTTCCCTCTAGTGAGCCCCACCAAGAGGCTCAGGTCAGTGGACCTTTGTAATAGGTTTGATCGCCGGGGTCATTAGGATCCCGAGCTTTGTACAAACTCCCACTTTGTGAATAATAAATACATCTTTTTGAAATGAATGTGTTGTCTCTTGTTTTAGCACTCGTCTTCTCAATACATTGGGCTAGATCACGATCTTTTGACCAAGTTGAAAGAGGTCCGAGGTGCCCTTGCTTAGAAGGATGAGGAGGTGGTGTTCTGGAGGAGCCGTTCTGCCGGGCTGACTCAAACCTTGCATAGCATGGATAGTCAAGTCGCTGGGGTCGGTATGCAGCATCGCCACCAGTGGCATCGACTTCGGTGGCTAAGCGAGGTGACCAGCCAGCGCGGAGAACGAAGCCTTAAAGGCGAGAATTATTCATCTCGAGGTCGGGGGTGGATGTCTTTCTTGGCGGCCTTCAAGGCGCTTGATCTGATGTGAAGAACGACTTGGTGGCGCGAGAGAAGTTGGCGTGGGTCTCGGAAGAGCACGGCTGAATATGAGCGGTGATTCACGGTGCGGTGGTATCACCATATCAAAATGCAGACGGCCGGGTTCAACTCTTGTTAGTGAAGGCATGGTACTAAGGGGCGAGGAGGGCCCAACGGTAAGAGTTTTAAAGATTGCCTTGATGAGTGGTCAAATGCCTCCGACTTTACGAGATCGTGCACAAGCGGCGTATGCACGAGCCACGCATTCACGCCCACCGGCGTGAGAATTGAAGAAGTCGAGGTGGGCGGCTATATGGACCACGCCGAGTACTCCGACTAATGGGTTCGATATATTGGAAATGTCGTCTCGTGGTGGGCCCCGTCTTTGGGTGTTCGGTGAGGAAGGATGTCGGTCGTGGGCGAGTCGTAGCTTGGCGGGGCGGCGAGGTCGAGGCGGGAGTTGACCTCGGTCGAGGAGTATCCACTTGGTCGGTGCCTCTGTGCCTGTTCAAAGAGCCCCTAGAGTAGGCCGTGGCGACGCCGACCTCATTGGCTGGGTTGAAGGCACTAAGTTCATCCCGGGTATTCATCGCCGACCCGGAGATTTTGTTTCGAGCTGGTGTAGCTTGGTGATTCTTGGCGAGTTGCAGCTCGAAAACCAGTGATCTCGTATATAACTTAGGACTTGGTTTTAGTCGTAAATGTATTTAGACTTTGTGCAAGTATATATTTTCCCCATAAAGAGGTACAAATATAGCTTAGGACTTGGTTTTAGTCGTAAATGTATTTAGACTTTGTATCGAAGTGTATATCTTCCCAATAAAGAGGTATAAATTGTACGAGATCCGATTTGGACGTCGTTTGCATGTAGATGTTCAAATTAATGAGTAATCTGTATGCCTTACACGTAGATGTTCAAATTAATGAGTAATCTGTGTGCTTGCCTTGTTTGTCGAGAAATATCGATAGGGGTGGTCCCCTGGATCCGATTTGGACGTCGTTGGCACGTGGATGTTTCAAATTAATGAGTAATCTGTATGTGCTTGCACGTAGATGTTTCAAATTAATGAGTAATCTGTATGTGCTTGCGTAGATGTTTAATTAATGAGTAATCTGTATGTCTTTGGGTGGTCCCACAGCGCTTAGTTAGTACCCTACTTTGTAGGTTTGTCATCTTCGCAAGGCATCCC
This sequence comes from Salvia rosmarinus, assembly GCA_036937905.1. Lineage (NCBI taxonomy): Eukaryota > Viridiplantae > Streptophyta > Magnoliopsida > Lamiales > Lamiaceae > Salvia > Salvia rosmarinus. The sequence goes on from CM072819.1 coordinate 92,634,047, forward strand.
TTTTGAAGGTAAGTTGTGCTTCACCCGAGGGTGAGCAGTTTTCACATAGGTATAAGATAGGACGAAGTAATCCACTCATAATAAAAAGAGATGTTTTATTGATAAGTAAATGACATCGTGCCTTGGAAAAAATAGAAATAGGGCTAACATAATACCGATGTGAAATAAAAACTATGTAAAGTACCTCCTCAGGTGAATGATATGTCAGGTTCGGGGGATAAGTACACCGGATAGGTGAGCAAGCATATAGGCCCCTTTGCCGAGGTCCTCGTGGATGCGGTATGGGCCTTCCCATGTTGGATCCAACTTATTAAGGCGCTCGGCTTTACTAGCTTCATTGTTCCGTAGGACGAGGTTGCCCACGTGGAGTGTGGAGGCTTTCACCCTTCTGTTGTAGTACTTTGCTACTTGGCATTTGTACTTGGCTTCATTGATGAAAGTGAGTTCATGCCTTTCCTCCAGAGCATCGAGATTGGCTCGTAGGTTATCCTCGTTGCCATGCTTGACAAAGTTTAGAGTTCTTGGGCTCGGGGCACGATCTCGGTGGTATAACGACCTCGGTACCATAGACCGGTGAAGGGTGTTTCTCAGTGGGAAGTCAGGGTGTGGTTCAGTATGACGGAGGACTTGAAGGAGGTTTTCAACCCAATTCCTTTAGCTCGATCTAGCCTTTTTTCAATCCTTATGCGATCGTGCGATTCGTCACCGGTCCGACCATTCGCACGTGGGTGTGCGGCCGAGGTGAGCTATTTGCTGTCTGGAGCTCTTCACGCCATTCTTTGAAATTTTTGTCGATAAACGGGTGCCGTTGTCGAGATCGAAGACATGTGGTATCCGGCGACAAACTATATTTTCGAGACAAAGTTACGAATCCTTTTGCTTGTGAGGTTTGAAAGTGGCTCGGCTTGACCCGTTTTGTGAAGTAGTCAATGGCTACAACCAAATCTGAAGGCGTCACGGTGCTTCGATCGAAGGGACCAGCGATGTCGATTCCCCACTGCATAAAGGCCATGGACTTTGTAGGCTCTTGAGTCGGTTTGAGGTAGCTTTTTGGTTGTAGCATGAAGTTGGCACTTGGACACTTCTTGACAAGCTCGGCCTAATCTAGGATGAGGGTGGGCGATAATATCGACCTCAACCTTTTCTTTGAGAGAGCTCGTGATCGATGTGGCTTCCACAAGACCCGTGTGAATTTCTTTAAGCACATAGTCCGCCTCTTACGGCCTAGACATCTTAGGAGGGGTTGGAGATAGGATTTCCTATAGAGAGTACCTTCATGAACAAGATATTTTTGGGACTTGATCATCAGTTTTTGGCTTGAGCCGATCTTGCGGTATACGCCCTCTTCAGTATGCCCTTATAGGAGTCATCGGTTCGGTTCGGTCTACGTGATGATGCCGATTTGGGGCTCTTGATACTACGGATTGAACTTCCTCCTTTGGTGGATTTGTTGATGACGAGGCTAATTTGCTAGGGCGTCGGCTCGGCTATTCTCTCGTCGTGGGATTCGGTGGTGTGAAATACAAAGCAATCGACATTTCTTTTGCTTTATGAAGGTATTGCTTCGTCCTATCCTCTTTAGCCTCGTATTTCCCTAAGACATGGTTTACCACTACAGGAATCTCAAAGATCCGGATTTTTCCACTTTCAATTCTTTTGAGAGGAAGTCACGAGATTAGTGCTTCATATTCCACCTCGTTGTTTGTGGTGGGAAGGAGGCAAAGTGCATAGGTTACTTCTTGTTTTTCCGGGTGAGAAGCAAGATGTACGCCCATTACACTGTTTGCATGAGGCTCAGTCCACGTACATTTGCCAACATCATTAGGTAGGTTGAGGCGGGTTCCTCCGTTGTAGGCGGAGGTCGGAGTGACCTCGTGGTAGGATTGACCTCGGTAAACTTGGCTTCTACCGGAAATCGGCGAGCTTGCCTCTTTATGGCGGTTGAGGGGTATAAGATATCATGCTCATGAGCTCCGGTGCCCACTTAGCGATACGTCACGACGACTCGGGTTTTGACAAGACTTGTCTCGAGGTAAGTCGGTTAGTACACGGATGGAATGGGCTTGAAAATAAGGTCGGAGATGTCGCTTGGCGTTCATCGATGCCAATCTATTTTTTCAAGTGGTGTACCTAGTCTCGGTCCTTTGAGGCTCGGTGATGAAGTAAATAGGAAGTTTTAAATCAGAGCTCATCTCGCACAAGTATCAGTTGATGGCCTCGTCAAGGCGGCTAGATATAAGGAAAGGAGTTCGCTCTTTTTGGGGCGGACAATGTGGGCGGTCGGTCGAGTCTCCTTTAGTTGTGTGAATGCGTTATGGTGTTCTTCCTCCCGGGCGAAGTCAGGGCTTTCCTCAAGATTTTGAAGAAGGGAGTTGTTTCTCATGACCCGTGATAGGAACCTCTTGAGGCGGCTAAGCGGTGAGTGAGTTTATGGATTTCACGAGCTGTTTTGGTACTTGCATGTCAAGTACCGTCTTATATGGTGGGGTTAGCCTTGACCCTTCTTGAAACCCAACATCCCAAAATTTCCCGTTTTACCATGAATGTGAACTTTTGAGGATTAAGCTTGAGGTTGACCGACACGAGGAGGCTGGAGGATAGTTACGAGATCCTCGGCACAACTTTCCATCTTTTGCTTTTGACCACGATGTATTCCACGTGACCTCGGCGATCTTTCCTATCGGTCTTTGAATATTGCGTCCACCATTCGTTGGTAGGTAGCTCGGCGTTTTCAATCAAAAGGCATTTTTCGGTGTCGAAGAAGACAAAGTCGATGATGAATGCCATTTTTGAGCATCTTCCTTGCTCGTCAAGACTTGGTGGTATCCCTTATATAGATCCGAGGCGAAGATCTCATAGCCCGCCAATGCCTCCACATTTTGTCGATATCGGGAGGGTATGATCCTTTGGGCGGTGTTTATTCAGTCGGTATAGTCGACACACATCGCCACCCTCCCGGCTTCGAACTATGACGGATTAGTCGTCGGGTTGGGTACTTGACCTCGAGCAGGATCTTGGCTTTACGGGTTGGGTCACTTCGTCCCTTATCACCTCTTGCGCTCTGCCGCAAATTCCCTTTTCTTTTATCGAACTAGTTTTGTAGCCGGATCGATGTTGAGTCAATGAGTGATGAGCTTGGGTGACACTCCTGTCATGTCGAGTGGTGACCACGCGAACACGTCCCTGTATTCCCTCATAAGTTGCATAACATGTTGTCAAATGTCAGTGGGACCCTGGATACCGACCTTGGAGGAATCGTCGTCATATAATTGGAGGTCGTCAGTCAGATCATCCCGGGGTGACACTTCTGAGGAGGGTTCTGTAATTGCTAGGCCTGAGGTAAGGCCTCATCTTGGGCTGAGATCCTCGGGCATTCTTTCTTGTTGCTTGATCACCTTGGATACTCGATACTCGGTAGGGGTGGGTGTCTTGATGGTGAGGTGGTAGACCGAGCAGATGGCCTTGGTGGCATAGAGCCGATCTCGTCAGGGATGATGTTATACGGAGAGGAGCCTTGACGAGAAAGAATTGTATGGCTTTGGTAACCGACACAGGAGCACGTCCTACGATGACCAGAAGAGTGATGATGCCTTACGGTTGTATCGCCTCTGAGTGAAGCTCAAGTAGTTTAGGCGGTCTTTGGATGAATTGGATCCCTCCGACCTCGAGTTTGTCTAGCGGCTTTGAAAAATGATCTTGACAGAGGCACCGATGTCGATGTAGACCTATGGACGTTCTTATTGCCCTTGCTTGTATGGTAATAGCATCTTGATGGGGCATGATCTTGGAGTCTTGGGTCGTCGTTGGAAAACATGATGCTCTCACCGTCCGAAGTCGCTTGTTTTTGGCTCCTCGGGATCGGTCTTGACTTCGGTTTTCAATGACGACCTCGTCGTACCTATAGGGAGTCCGGTGATGGCGTAGACTTGCTCCATTGCGTTGGGACCGTCGTCCTCGTCATCGTCGGGGTGCGTCGTCTTCGAGGTCGGCCCACAGTTGTTGCCACTTCCGTTCTTTCCTCTACGCTTATTGTTTCCCACCTCGTTCGTGGTGCGGTCGAGGTACTTCTTAAGCGCCCCTTTTTTAACGAGCTCATCTATTTCCGAGCCCAGACTTCTGCAGTCGTCGGTATTGTGACCATACCCCTGGTGGTAGTCGCAATACATGTCCTTCGACTTTTCTTGGATCCTCGCTTTCATAGGAGGTGGTTTTGGGAAGAGCTCGGTGTGGGCTCGAATATCTCCGCCTTGATGTGAGCGATTATTGCGGGGTTTGGCGAGGTCCCAATCTGGACTCCATTGGGCCTTTTGATTCTATCGAAGGCACTTGACGATCGGTGCCCTTCGCCGATCATCCGGCCTCTTTCTCGGCTCTCTGCTGCGTCCCATGTCTCTCTTTTTCGATCCGACTCGTCCCTTCGCGTAGTTATCCACCAAGGTCGGAGGCTACTCGCCGTCTTGGTTTTCCACGGTGATTTCTTTGTTTAGTCGCGGTCGGATCCCGTTCTTGAATCGTTAATGATGTAGAGTCGTTGCTCTCGTCAATTTTGAGGATTCCTTGATGAACCTTGAGGCGAAGTTGGACATCGTCTCTTCTCGTCCTGGCGGATGGTGGCGGTCGGATGAAGGTTCTTTGAGGTGGCATCTTTTGATAAAGCGCCACTTGAATTGATCCATGAGATCTTTGAAGCTATGTATGCTATTACGGCGAAGTGAGGTGAACCAGCGATGGGCGTTGGAGACCCGCGCCTCGGGAAGATCTTGCACGTGTGAAAATCTTCCATTCCTTGATTTGCCGTATTAGTATTATAGCAAATGGAAATCGAGGATCTCGAGACCGTCATAAGCGGCGATGTTGGGTGCCCGATATCGGCTGCGGAAGGGTGTATCGAGTTTCCACGGAGAAAGGAGATGATTCATCCATGCGGTCAAATCCGGTAGCTCGTTGCCGTCTCTCGGGAGGGATGGAAGACCGATAGCGGCGTCTATCGTCTCTTCGATGAGGAGATCGACTCGTCTTTCCTCTCTTGGTCTCGTTCAGCCACGTGGATGTTGTGCGAGGTGGCGACTTGGCGGTTATCTTGGTGATCGACTCGCGGGTGGCGGGGGGTGAATGATTACAGGCGATCCGTCGGTGATCGACTTGGACAACGTGCGAGGTGATCGTTCTCGGCTATCTCGCCGGTGGCGTCCTGGTTATTCGGAGCGTGGCGACCTCGGGCGCCGTGTTGCCGATCCGGGCGTTCTTGAGGTTCATTCCGTTCTTCCTCTTGCTCGAAAAGTTTTGAAATTGGCGATGTTTGCGTTGAGGAATTCATATATGGCTCTGCCGAGACCTCGTGAGATTGGTGGTGCTTGTTCACCGTATTGAGGTCGGCATCTCCTCTTGGTGGGCGGCGGTCACGAGGGTGTATGGTAGATCCTCATGTAACCTCGGCGTGTTGTTGCTATCGGCGGCGCGATCTCTTTCCTCGTGACTGCGTATGACTTGTTCGGGGTCTTGGATCGTCCGTTGCCGGCACCACCGATGGGCGCTAACATTTGCACGAGTCCTTGCTATTGATTTTGTGTAGAAAAACGAAGCTTTTTGTAGGAGTTCCACGGAGGAATGATTCCCCAATACTTTCACTATATCGATTCTGATGAATGTATCTAAAAGCTCGAGTATTGAAATAGTTGTCCACCCTTCTACCTTGATCGACATCTATTTATATATGTTGTGGATCACTATAGATTATTATGGATCCTCTGCCTGTGTGATCCGATCTACGAAGATAAACGATCCTTAAATATCTCCTCGATATCTCCTTCTATATCGATGGGATATGGTTGATCTTGAATAGGGTTTAGATGTTGGGTTTTGGGCCAAACCGTGTGGCCAAAGTAGCTGTCGGGCCAGGTTCACGCGTGGGCTTATCTTATTGAAACTGGCGGTTAGGTAGTATTCCATCAGCATGATTCTTGCTATTTAAAAATATAGAGCATAGGTCCCATGTTGTATATTGTTGAACAAATTAGTTTATACGTTTACGAGGGAAAATATGATTTGATTTCTTTTTCTTTGGTTATTTATTTATGAGATACACAAATTTAAGAGTCAATATACTAATATATACCACCGTGATTAAGTCACATCGTATGTGACATTCATCTTTAAAATATTAACATATTTTAAATAATAGATCAATCTTCCTCCCATCCAACTTTGAATTTACCGTAAAATGCAGAGCAAATTCTACAATAATAATGTTGTAATATAACGTATGACAGTGAAAAACGATTAAAATATACACGGGATGCTTTGCTTTGGAGTTATCTGATCTAATCCCAAAAGATTAAGGCAAACAACAAGGAAAGAACCAAAGCAAGAAGATAATTTGTTCTCTCAAAATTAATCGAGATGTCTGCTTCCCAAATTTTTAGAGTACTACCTACACACACCAACTAATCCCTTCTCTTACAATACACACACCAACTCAAACACTTAGCTTTACTTAGGAAAATACTAAGTAATTAGTTAGGGGGAACAAGTGGCATTTTCTTGCTCTTCTTTATAGTTGATCTACAAATCCCTTCTCTTTTCTATCCTTGAGCTCCTTCAGTCCACCTGCAGTTTCGCCCCAAATCCAAATAAGTAATTAGCTCATCGATCCATTTGAAAGTGCGTAAACAAAAAACAAAAAAATTAATTTTCTTTTTATGAAACCTGTATCAGTACATGAGGATAAGTTCAACTTTTCCAGTTATTGAATACCCAACAAACAAGAGACACGTACAGACAGGCATTAAGCATTAAATACATACATTGTTAAAGGGCTGTACAAAAATTGTGGTTAATTGCACAGAAAGAGGGTGACAAAAGACAGAAAAATGAAACATCCAAAGCAGAATCTACTATATATACATTTGGCTAGATGCAGTATCTACAGCTCATTTTTGCACAAAGCAGTTTAAATCAACTCTAATGACAATTAATTTAGAACTCTTCCTTTTCTAAAAAGCCGGCAATCCCATCAAACATTTGAACCATGTTTGTCTAAAGTGACATTACAATAAAACCTTTCCCACCACCAAATTATGACCACAAACAGCAATAAAATAAAATAATACGAATATTTACTAATTTATCGAGAATTAATTTAATCCAGCAAACTTACTCTTGGTGCTACAATCGGGCGGATCTTCAAATAGCGAGAGCGAAAGCTGCTTGTGAGCTACTCCGATATCGATGAGTATTAAACCGGAGGTGGGGTCATTGACGATTATGTCCTTGACGGGGAGCCATAGGAAGAGCTCTTCCTGCGAGAGGCCTTGGACGCCGGTGAGGCTGCCGTGGGTGAGATTAGCGCGCAGCTCACTGTCGTACAAAGCCATGGTGTCGAACTTGGTCAAACACGGGCCGTCGAGGTAGACTTGGAGGAGGCCCGAGCCCGAGAAGTTGTAGGACTTGACATCCTTGGGGAAGAGGCCCGGCGGGAGGCCCATGGATTTGAGGAGGTCGTGGATGGAGGAGGGGTGGCAGAGCGGGAGAGAGAGGAGGAGGAGAGAGAGGATTGGCAAAGGGTTGTTCTGGAAGAGCCCCATCAGAGACAGACAGATGAGAGGTTTAGAAGGAGATGGGGAAAGTCTAAAGACTGGTTTAAAAGGTGGAGTTTGGTATACAATTTTACTAATCTGCCCTTGGATGTCGAAATTCTGAAAATCATTTCGGGCGTCTCATGTTCAATTTTTTCTTTTTCTTTTTCTTTTTCTTTTTTTTGTCGGAAAATCCTCTACTAACCAATGGATTGGATGCTACTTTTTTAATCTGTTAATTAGTTTATATCCCAATGGCCAAATGTATTGGATTCGAATTTGATTTTCATCTAACCAACTATTATAAGTCTGAATATGTTACATTTGATCTTTAAAGTATGATTTATATATTTTGAATGGTTTGTAAGATATTGTACATAAATTTGGATTTTCTTTTAATTCTAATTTAAATTTATTAGGTTTGATTGAGATATTATTAATTTATTGGGTTAAAATTATCATAAAGTTAATTTATTAAGCTAAAATATTATTAATTTATTGGGTTAAAATTATCATAAAGTTAATTTATTAAGCTAAAATTATACTCCCTCCATCATCCAAATCTATTCCTGGGATTTTTTGACACAGAGTTTTAATAAAAATTGTTGAATGTATTATGAGTGAGTAAGGGTCTCATATTACTGTAATATTAAATTAGTTAGTGGTGGATCATAGGTTGTAAAAGGTATAAATAAATGAGTTGTTAATGGTAAAAAAGAGAAATAATGATGGACCATGGGTGGTTAAAGATATAGATAAAAGATATTATTGAGGACAATAAATTGGGAATATAGTCACCATAAATGGATAGGAAGAAAATTGGGGGATGTCCTAAAAAGAAAAACTATGAAGAAAATTGGGGACGAATGTAGTATATTTTTTCTTTTTTAATGCACACCAAAGATAGTAGTTGTCTGGTATTGATTTCCATGAATGAGGAAAACAAAATAATATACACGAATTGTGTATTTATTATTTTGGGATAAAGTACAAATATGCTCTTAATGTTTATAGAGGCAAACAAAAACACCATCAAAGTAAGTTTACGAGTGAAAATACCCTTGATGTTAAATAAATAGCGCATATCCACCCTAAACTTTGTTAAATGACAAAAATTATGAAATTTAATATCCTATAAAATTATGATGGTCTAATTATAGTCATCTTTCTTTTATAAATGTTTCTTACACAATAATTTTTATACATTTTCATGTTAAACTGTATTTTCACATGCTTATATTTATTCTATAATTAAATTTATGTATATTATATTATGATATAAAACTAAAAAAATTTCCTAATATTTTTCAATTAAAATTTATATATATCAAATTTTTCATTTCATAATATTACACGTAGCAAATTAAATTGTATGTAATTATTTTATGTATATATATGTGTATATAAGTGAGTGTTAATTTTAAATTTGAAAAAAAAAATATAAGCACAACTTAATCTTTTTTTTGGTCCATTAAATATAGAAACTTAAAGGTCGTTATTTGCTTCTTTTATTTAAAATGGAGTTCATTTTTACATTGTTTATTTAACTATAAGGGTATTTAGTGTGCGTTATTAGGGTTATTAGGGTTTTGATTACAGAATTACTTCATCCGTTAACCAAAAGCTTATTTTATTATTAGTGGTATGAGTTTTAATAAATTATAATAGGTGTAAACTGAATGTAGAAAATGTCCAACATTGTAAGTGTTAGATAATTGTTTTTTATAAATAAGTTGGTAGATTGATGATACAAATTATTAGATTTATATGGGATCTATGTCCAAAAGACAAACATACAAACTTTTGGGGAACGGAGGGAGTATTATTTATCGACATAATTTTTCTTTATACATGTGAATAATACATACTTCCTCTGTTTTTATAAGTGTCAAATTGACACCTTTTTCTTATTTCTAAATAAGTTTCCTAATGCATTTGAGAGTAATTTTTTTTATAAATTTTTATTTTATCTTTATTTAATATTCTTGAAATTTGATAATTAATTATGTATAATGGATCCCGCTGGATACGTACTATGTATGGGAGAATACACCAGTTAGAAAAATTTTAAACTTTTTCTTTTGACAAGACTGATTGGTTACTGGGTGTAGCTGGCCGGGTAACTAGCAGTCCAGTACTAATGGTAGTATTGTTGGCCAGTTCAAATAATGATGTCTTGTATTGAGTGTTATAAGTTAACAAACCTACTGACTGCTAACATAGCTGAGTCAGTTAGACTGATAACTGATGTACTTGCGGAATATGGTGGTTAGTGTATTTGCGTTACTGAAAACTTAAAAAGCAAGTTTGAAATACTTAGTTAAATATTGATTAGACAGTTTTCAATTTATATCTTTTCAGTACAATTGGATACTGATAGAGGGTTTTAAAATAATGTTGTGTTGTTGTGTGCTACTGATGACAATTCAATAACATGTAATCTTAAAGCAATACTAACATGCTGATTTTTACGTGGTTCGGAGAGATCGACTCCTACGTCCACGGACTGATTGCTCAGTCAATCCACTTACTTTGGATTGGATCTTGTTTAATAGTACAAGAGTAAACCTAGATACTAAGGTCACCTTACAGTATCCCGTCTAACTCGTCGTTCCTCATACGTTTGTTGGTGCTAGGAAACTACTAACTCATTTCATGATACAGTCGACTTAACATCTAGCTTACGAGTGCTAGGTGACCAAACTTTCAGCGACTAACACTTCGTTCCTTGCTTGCCCAAATTCTACATAACTTTTTGGAGGTTTAGTAGATGGGTTTCCAACTATGGATCGGAGTTGACACAAACGTCAAACTCAGTATATCTAGGTTTAAGATATACAAGATAAATATCCTAGTCTTAAGGAAGTGTATACTAAAGTCTCGAACTAATAGATATATGTGAGCTCATGAGATTTACTGATAGCACTATTAACTTTCTTCTCCGAAATCGATGTTTGATTTGCTTGAACTTTGAGCTTGAACGCTTTGAGATTTCAACTGTGCATCGTTTCGGTAACCTTTAAAGGTTGGATTATGCACATATATATGGATAGGAATAATAATAGAACCGTTGGAAGGACTATCATTTAAATCCTTCTAATTGTCATTTGAATCTTCCCATTGAAAATCCTCGTATGTCATTGTCAGTGGTTTGCATCATCGTAATTCGTAAACTGTAGCTCTGCAACTCTGAAAAGTTCTTCTGGCATGAAAGATCTTTTGTAGATACGCTACAAAATGTGGCGAGTCAAACACTTAATGCTAAATATCTTTCGTGTTTAACTCCGTGTTTTATCAACATTGTCTTCAAGTTGGGCGGTCGAGATCGCTCCGCCTTTATCGCCAGGGACTCCGTCTTTTATCGACCGGACACCCAAGTTAGTATGATGCATTCAATAGACAAATATAAATAGTTAGTTTTGACATTTTATCAACCAATTTTAACTTGATATAGCCAACATTGACTACTTGTCTCCAACTTTGATTATCGATTGGCAGCTTTGATTCTAGGACACCAGCTTTGACTCTTAATAGCCAACTTTGACTTTTTCTGGGATAGTTGACTGTCTGATATGACACTTAGTCATGTCCTGACTCCTTCATCTCTTCATGGTTGAGTCTCAATCTCCGATCTTCAGCCTTTGGTCTTCCTACGTCAGTCTTTGACTTTACTCGGTATATACATTATATGTCGATTCTTGAAATATCACTTGGCCTTAGTCGGTCATCGGATCTTGATGTCGCGATCCTTAAGTTGAGATTCTATCAGTTGCACTGATTCTGATACTCCTATGAGTAAGACTCACTTCAGTACTACTTGAACTCCTTCGGTCTTGGATCTGTCCAAGCTGATAGTTCTACTGTTGAAATCTGTAACATAAATGCCTAACTCTAGAACAAATCAATAATATTAGTTACATCAGTAAGACAATCACCAGAGTTTTGGGATACAATCAAAACACACAGTTAAGATATATTAATTTCCAACAACTTAAGAATTTTTCCAACAGTGTATATGCATTTATTATGGAGATTAATAAAATTATAAAGGTAAATCAATCTATTTTCTTGATATATATAATTTGATTGATGATAATATTTATAAAAAAAAGAGTAAAAATGTTGCGATGAATTTTAGTGCATGTACCATATGTTTTATTTGTTTCTTTTTTAGTTCAGCTTTTAAACTTTCATATAATATACTGGTTGGTTACTTGAACTCTGCGTCATTTTTCTATATGAGAATATTGATATGTAATTTATTTCTGCACTTGTCTTCATTTTACCGATTGACGTCCCTCGATTCTTTTTCTAATTCTTTGGTTTCACCCACCTTTTATTTACGCCCACATACTCACTTTCCATAAAAGATATTTCAAAATAACCCAAATTTAATTTGTTATCCTAATTAGTAATCATCATCATTCTTGTCAACTATCACTTTCTTGAATGATTACTTACTTTTCTATTTATTTGTATTTTAATCACTAATTAATATTTTCCATTTTTGTATTTCTTCTACCTTTTTATGTAGATAAATTATATAAATGAATAAAAATAAATTTTAGGTACAATTAGAATTTTAATTTACATTTATAAATAATATAATTGTTTAAACTTATAAATCTAATATAAATTCGCAATTTCAAAGTAAATATTGTAATACATTATATAAATCTAATATAAATTCACAATTTAAAAGTAAATATTGTAATACATTATATACAACGTGTTAAAATATTTTATCTGGTGAATTTGTTATAAAGTAACAGATTTTTATGGAATAGCGAAACATATATCAACATTGAGGATTATAATAATAATAAAATCTTCATGAATATATATAGGATTTAATTATAATAAAAAATTATTTTTTCGTAAAAATCTACGAATCAATGCACTTTATCTATTAAGGGTAAATATGAGTTAATGTCCAAACGTTTCGCGATTTTTCACTTAATGTTCCAACGTAAGCATATTATTATTTCGATCCTAACGTTTTAGAAAATTTCACTTAATATCCCGCCGATCAATTTCTGGCGTACATATGCTTATGCGGCTAACGAAATTCCATGCTTGACTCTATGTCAATATAAAAATTAAATAAAAAAGTAAAAAAATCTCCTCAAAAAATGACATTGTTCCATTTCTTTTTCACATCAATATAAGGGAAGAAATAGACGACGTTGTTTTGGATGAGCTTTTTCATTTTTTATTTCATTTTTATAATAACGTGGAGTCCATCATAGAATTATGGTAGCCACATAAGCGTTTATACGTCGAAAATTGATCGACGGGACATTAAGTGAAATTTTCTAAAACGTTTGAGACCAAAATAACAATATGCTTACGTTGAGTCATTAATTGAAAAAACGTGAATTTTAGGATATAAACTGATATTTACCCTATAGTTAATGCATTTTACATATAAAGTAAATGCACTACTGGGTTTTGTTAAAAACAACACTACTCATCAATATTATCGTAGTGCAATAACTTAATACGTAAAGTGTATTAATTTTATACATAAATTATATTTTTTCGTAAGTTTTTACGAAAAAATAGATTTCAATTTGAAACATTCTCTTTATATATATACAAGGATTATACTAAAGTTAAGTAAAATCAATAAATAAAAATATATAACTTCATAAAATAAAAAGAAGTATAAATTAAGTGACTTACAATGACTTTATAATTCTTTTGTAAGAAGAGACTTAGTTGAAAATACAATATAAGTTTTGACTGATTAAAAGAAAAAAAGGCCTAAAGAAAATTATGTGATTAAAATAAAAGGAATTGATTATACGAGGTTTTTATGCGATCCAGGTAGCTCCGTGTTTTCACTTTTACGATGAAACATAGTCCATTCGCTAATTTAAAAAGGATTTTCCATCATGGCTTATAGATATTTTATTGGCTGATTTGTAACTTACGGATAGAGATGTCAATCGGGCCAGTCCGTTCGGGTTCGGGCTAACCCGCTCGGGTTATCGGGTTATTCGGTTCGAGCTATTCGGGTTGACATTTTTTTCGGGTTAGAAATGTTCAACCCTAACCCTAAACTCTCGGTTTTGGCTAACCCATCTCAATCAATCCGCCAAAAGTTTAAGGAAAAAAAACTATATATATATATATATATACAAATATTTTATATTAAGCGTTGGAGTAAAAACAAATAAGTGAAAATAAATATAATACATTTCGCAAGTTCTTTTTTTTTTTTTAAATCTTATTATACTAACTTTGAAGAGCAAACAATGAAAATTAAAAATAATGCTCATGACTAATTTTTTCTTTCTAATATGTTTTAATATTCGCATTCCATGTAACTAAATGATCTCTAAATAATATAATACAATTATAGGGGAGTTAAAACTTTATATAGAAAAATTTTAATACGTTAATTCAATATAATACTATTTAAATTATATTACAATATCAAAAATAAAAAATAATGCTAACAACTAAATTATTTTTTTAATATATATGAATATTCATATTCCATAATAGCTAAATCACTATTTAATAAATAGTTTATAAGTTAATTCACTATAATACCAATTAAAATTTATAATTTGAAAAAAATTAATAAGTTAATTCACTATAAATAACTAAATAAACAATCAATCTATAATAGCTACAAAAGTCAAGATAATTAAACATGAAAAATACATTTTTAAAATCAAGAATTTTGAATTTCTAACTATTAGATAAAGGGAAAAAATGAGTTGAGTTTTTTTTTTCTTTTTTATGCCGGCCCGCTGGGTTGACCCGCGACCCGACCGGACCAGCCCGATTAACCCGTCAACCAGATAAATTTGGCTGAATAGCCCGATTTTATATTTGGGTTATGATTTTATAGCCCAACCCATTAATTTTATCGGGTTATTGAGTGGTAAGTGATTTTCGAATTCGTATTGACATCCCTACTTACGGATATATCCTCATTAAAAAATAAGTAAATAAGATTAATTGCAAAGGTAATATAATAACCAATGTTCATTATACCTCATTCTATTTGCTTACTTGAACTAAATAATTGATTTCAGTTTGTTGGTTGTTGGGACTCACTGAAGGTTGAGCTTAAGAAGTCAATTACATTGCAGTAAAGTTCACAACCCTTGTTTTGTTTTAAAGAAAGTCAAAGTCATACTAAGAGCAACTTTTTCAGCTTTCAAAAGTATGTAGGGGAGAGGAGCTATTTCATTTGGAATTTTACAGGATTCCAAATAGTGCCATTCTCAACTCTCCACTTGGGAGTTCCCATCTTCAAAGGAAAAATGAAGAATGAACTCTTTCTAGACAGAGACAAAGGATGAGCGAGACGATCCACAGTGTTGCTGTCATCATGTAGTCTCTTGTTTCGATGTTTCAGTATTACTGGTTTCCTAGGTTGAGTTCGTCTCTTAGTTGTTCTTGTCGGGGAGTATTGTGCACAGTGTTTGGATGCACTTCTACACTAGTTTAACACTGCACCACCCGACACCATTGATTTCACATATGCACTTTGTTATTGGAAGCACCTCACACAACACATCCCACACACTCATATTAGCTTTCGAATACCTTTTCTTATGTTATAGTTTACATGGACAGAGAGGAACAACTCTAAGCATAGGGATGTTTCTTTCTTTGCTTCTTGATGGGATATGGCCCAACCGACTAGGCCCACTAACAGGCCCAAGCGAGCTGGGCCTAACATGGGTAGCAGGCCCACGCGGTCGAGCCCAAGACGAGCCCCAATCATTGCCCAAAACCCTAGCCTCCAGAACCGCTACCCTCGGCCAATGGAGGGCGCCTGTAACCAGGTCGGGCGCCACCTCCACGTGGCGCACGTAGACGAAGGTCCCGGCCCGGCCAATGGAGGCATGCTGGAGGAAGAGTCACACCATGACCAATGGAGGTCGGGCGCTACTGCGCGAGTCGAAGCTGTATAAATAGAAGGAAAACTGATGTTAGAAGGGTTAGCAATTTACTGAATACAAAGGCTTGTAATCAATACTCTCTGTACTAAAAACTCTAGTAAAAGTATTGAGGAATCATTCCTCCGTGGACGTAGATCTTATTAACGATCGAACCACGTAAAAAGCCTGGGTGTTCTTCATTGCTTTACATAAATCTCGCACACTCACGTAGCTAGATTCATCATTGGCGCCGTCTGTGGGAAGCCCTGAACAAGAAAGCTTCGTTTCCCTCTACAACTAAATGGCAAGAACACGCACAACCGCCGCCCACCGGCAACAACCGTCTTGAGGGCGACCGGTGGTCACTCGGCGTCGCGGAAAGGAGATCGCGGACGCCACGGCGCCACACTCACGAGGCAACATGGAAAATGTTTCCATACACCTCGGGACCGCCTCCCCAACGTGGGGAAGATATCGACCTCAACGAGGACGAGCAAACAACTCATTCATCCCACGAGGTCCTCGGCCGAGTGTGGCGAGTTCCTCCACGCCAATCTTGGCGATTCCAAAGCTTCCTCAACGGAGGACCAAAGAGCGGCCCTCGAGGGCCCCTTGATCAACACCACGGCCGCCCGCCGCCTCCCCATCCGAAATAGCGGATCCCACCTCGGCGTGATAGCCGAGAACGCGCATCGCGCCCTGACGCGCGGAGCCGCTCGCCGCGGCCGAGCCGCCGCCCTCATTCGCGGAGCCGCTCACCGCGGGCGAGCCGCCATCATCAGTCGCCCCCTCGCCGTTCGCGGAGCCGCTCTCCACCTCGTCATGCCGACCAGAGAGCGGAGCAAAACAGGAGGGAAGAAAGGCGGAGTCGAACCCCCCCTCGGAGGGACGATAGGCGTCGCTATCGATCCCCCACCCCTCCAGAAAGAGATGGCAACGATCTCCCGGGGTTCGACCGGTACGGGAGGATCATCTCCCCTTTCTCCAGGGAGATTCTAGACACGCCCCTGCCCCAGCGGTACCGGGCACCCAATATAGCGGCCTACGATGGCCTCGGAGACCCCTCCGACTTTCTTTTCGCCTACACCACCAACATGGCGAATCAAGGAATGGAAGATTTTCACATGTGCAAAATCTTCCCCGAGGTGCTGGTCTCCAACGCACGGCGTTGGTTCACCTCGCTTCCGTCGAACAAAGATACACCGCTTGGGACCTCATGGATCGGTTCAAATGGCGCTTCTATCGTAAGATGCCGCCCAGCAGACCTTCCTCCGACTGCTCACAATCCGCCAAGGCGGGGCGAGACAATGTCAAACTTAGCCTCGAGGTTCATCAAAGAGTCGCTCAAAATTGGCGACAAGAACGACCTCTACATCATCAACGCGTTCAAAACGGGATCCGACCGGCGGCTGAACAAAGAAATCACCAGGAGAAACCAAAGACGCGAGTAAGCTTTGGAACTGGTGGACAACTTCGTCGAGGAGACGAGTCGGATCGGAAGAAGCGGAAATGCAGGGACGGCGGTCCGAGAGAAAAAGCGGATGACCGAGTCGGGCGCCGATCGTGGGCGCCTTGATGTAATCAAGAGAGGGCCATCGAGTCAGGCTCGGACCTCGCCCAACCTCGGCGGCGGGCGCCTACTCAAATCAAGGCGGAAATATTCGAGCTCCACGCCGAGCTCTTCCGAAACCCACCCCATGAAAGGGGATCGAAGAGAGTCCACAGAGGCAGTATTGTGACTATCACCAAGGGTATGGTCACGATACCGAGGATTGCGAAACACAGGCTCACGGATCGGCGAGCTCGTTAAGGAGGGCCCTCAAGAAATACCTCGGACGAGCCGGTCCAAGAATGAGGCGCAAGGAACGGAGGTGGCAACAACTGCGGGCCGACCCGAGCGGCGACCCAACCTGAAGACGACGAGGACGAAGGTCCCAACGCTATGGAGCAGGTCTATGTTGTTACCGGATCGCCCTCAGGGCGACGAGGTCGTCCTCAAGAACGACGCCGAGGCCGGCCTCAAGAGCCAAGAACAAGCGACTCGGGATGGTGAGAACATAACGTTCTCGAGGAGGACCCGTGCCCAAGATCATGCCGCACTGTGACGCCATCACGATACAGTGTGGTGGGCAACAAAACGTCCATCGGGTCTATATCGACATCGGAGCCTCCGTCGAGATCATCTTCCGAGCTTTACGGACAAGCTTGAGGTCGGAGGCATTGTGTCCTCCCGCGCCTCCCGATTCGGAGCTTCACTCGAGGCGGTCCCGCCTGGGGGTTATTACCTTCCGATCACGGTAGGCGCGGGCTCCCAGGTCGGTCACCAAGGCCATCCGATTCTTCCTGGTCCGAGCTCCCTCTCCGTACAACATCATCCTCAGGAGAGATTGGCTTACGCCACCAAGGCCGTCTGTTCGTCTACCACCTCCGTCAAGATTCCCACCCCGGGAGTGCTCAAGATCCAGGAGACCAAACGGCGGCAAAAGAATGCCACGACTCTCAACTCAAGATGCGGCCTCGCCCGGGCATAGCAATTACCGAGCCCCGGAGACCGACACCGGGATGACGGACCGGGGCCTCCAACTATACGACGACGATCCTCAAGGTCATCCAGTCGGCACCAGGGGCCCAGTGGACGTCCGGCGGACGTCATCGACTTCGAGAGAATATAGGACGTGTTTGCTTGGTCCCCGCCGATATGACCGGAGTGTCACCGAGCTCATAACTCACCGCCTCAACATCGACCCGGCTATCAAGCGGTCCGCAGAAGAAAAGGATATTCGCGCGAGCGCAGCCAGTCATAAGGGACGGGTGACTCAACTTCAAGGCGAAGATCTTGTTCGAGGTCAGTACCCGACTGGATGGCTAATCGATCGTGGTCCGAAGCCGAGGAGGAGGGTGGCGCGTGTGCGTCGACTATACCGACCTCAACAAGCATGCCTAAAAGATTGCTACCCCTCCCGATATCGACAAAAGGTGGAGGCATTGGTGGGCCACGAGATGTTCACTTCCGGATCTATACAAAGGGTACCACCAAATCTGATGAGCCCGGAGGGCGCTTCAAGACCGCATTCATCACCGACTTGGCGTCTTGGCACAGATCGAAAGATGCCTTTCGGCCTCAAGAACACCGGCTACTTACCGAGGATGGTGGATGCAACATTCAAAGACCACATCGGGGATCGTCGAGGTCTCGTCGGCGACATAGTAGTCAAAGTCGAAAACGGAGAGTGCGCCCGACGACCTCGGCACCATCCTCCAACTCCTCGGTCGGCCAACCTCAAACTCAACCCCGAAATGTACATTTATGGTGAAGACCGCAAGTTCTTGGGATCTTTGGGTTTCTCGGGAGGGCTCAAGGCCAATCCCACCAAGGTGAAGGCGGTGCTCAACATGCGGTGCGAGGACCATCCGTGAGATCCATAAACTCACCGGGTGCCTACCGCCTCGGTGATTTCTCTCTCGAGCCGAGAAACAGCTCCCATTCTTTAAGATCCTGAGGAGAGCTCCGGACTTCGCCTGGCAGGAAGAACACCAGGCCGCCTTCGCACAGCTGAAGGAGTACCTTGCCGACCTGCCGACCCTGTCCGCCCCAAAGCAGGTGAATCTCTCTCCCTATATTTGGCCGCCTCGGACGAGGCCATCAGCGCAGTCTTTGATGCGAGATGAGATGGGACGACAACTCCCCATCTATTTTATCGGCGAGCTCTCAAAGGACCGAGACAAGGTACTCGGCCTCGAAAAAGTAGCACTGCCCCGTGAGCAAGCGACGCCTCGACCCTACTTCCAAGCTCACTCCGTCCGGTGCTAAGCGACTTGCCCTTGAGACAAGTCTTGTTGAAACTGAGTCATCCGGACGATAGCTAAGTGGCACTTTGGAGCTCGGCGAGCACGACATTCGTACTCACCCGCACCGGCCATAAAAGGGCAAGCTCGCCGACTTCTGGTTGAGGCCAAATTCACCGAGGTAGGCTCGCCGGCGAGGTAACTCCAGCTCCCGCCCCCATGGCGGAGGAAGCCGCCCTAACACCACCAGATGGTTGCTGGCGGATGTACGTGGACGGAGCATCGTGCAAGACAGGCGGCGGGCGGGCATCCTCCTCCTCGGCCCGAGATAAGCAAGAAGTCACCCACGCACTCGGTTTACCTTCCCGACCACCAACAACGAGGTGGAGTATGAGGCCCTAATCTCCGGACTCCGCCTCGCTAAGGAGGCGAGGTGGATAAGATCCAAATCTTGGCGATTCCCGTGTCGTCGTGAACTGGTGTTAGGCAACACGAGGCGAGGAGGACCGAATGAAACAATACCTCGAGAAGGCAAAGGAGATGTTGACCTCGTTCGGATACTTGAATCCACGAATCCTCCGAGGGAAAGCAGTGGTGGCGTCCTCGAAGAAGCTAGCTGCGTCGTCAACAAGTCCACAAGTGGAGGAAATTCGTTCCAGAAGCATAGCGGAGTCCCACGTCGGCATCATCACCGAGATAGAGCCGAATTGGATGTCTCCCCTGAAGGCCTACCTGGAACACGGCGCACTACCTTCAGATCGGCTCGAAGCCAAAAAAATGATGGCAAAATCCCAGAAGTATCTCATGCATGAGGGCGCTCTCTACCGGAAGTCTTACCTTCAACCCCTCCTAAGATGCCTCGGGCCAGAAGAAGCCGACTACGTGCTCAACGAAATTCACCGAGGATCTTGTGGAAGCCACATCGGGTCACGAGCACTTTCAAAGAAGACGCTGAGGTCGGGATATTACCGCCCACCGCGTACAAGATTCGGCCGAGCTCGTCGAAGTGCCCAGTGCCGATTCACTCCACGATCAAAGCGCCTCGGGCGATTGAGCGGCTGCAGAGTCCGTGGCCTTTCATGCGGTGGGGATCGACATCGTTGGCCCGCTCGACCGAGCACCGTGTCGGCCGATATTTAGTCGTAGCCATAGACTAATTCACAAAATGGGTCGAGGCCGAGCCACTTTCGAGCCTCACGAGCAGAAGGATTCAAACCTTCGTGTGGAAAAACATAGTCTGCCGCTTCGGCATACCGCACATCCTGGTCTCGGACAACGGCACCCAATTCGTCGACAAAAACTTCAAGGAGTGGTGCGAAGAGACCTTTCAGTATACCCTAAGACCACAGGTTAGTTCGGGTTATCTTAGACGACGGCAACTTAGGTAGTCCCTACTGAAAGACATTTTCCAGGGTAAAAGGGCTCCTGACCAATTAGAAATTCTTGTTTCAGAGGGTGAATCCATCAAATTGGCCTGGTCTAAAATTCCTGAAAAATTACAATTGGGATTTTTTTTGGAAATTGGATGCAGTTACTAATTCATGATCTGCGAGTTTGTCGCTAGGTATTTGACCAAATAGGATCGTCCAGTTCCTGGGTCGCGAACAGTGATTCGATTGATGATGAAGAAAGAGAATTCTTGGTTCAGTCAGTATCTATATAAATGATCTTTCCCCCGCGTTCAGCTATAGCAAGAGCCCCCAAACGTATATGCCATGGTTCCTTACTTCGACAGGGTACAAATATCTAAATTTGAGACAGAACCCCTTTTCTGTGGAAAAGGCCCGTATCAATAATTATGATTTTACGTATGGACAATTCCTCAATATCTTGTTCATTCGCAACAAAATATTTTCTTTGTGCGTCGGTAAAAAAAAACATGCCCTCAGATCGTACCCCGCCCTTCCCCATATACCAAGGAAATCCACGTCGGACCCCGGCGTCCTGTCATCGGGCTTCGCCCTTTACGGGAAAGCCTACATCCAGATCGGACCTCGTATAACCAGGCCGCACCGCGGCATCCCCGAAAAGGTCGGTCTATAAGGTCGGACATCGGCACCCACCACAGGAGTAACGCCACTTCAGACCGCACCACGGCGTAACCAACGCAGAGGCACGATATCTCAGGTCGGACATCGACTTCCCTCGATGCCACATCTTTTCCAATGACGATAATAAACAAACCAACTCGGATCGGCACGGAGACCTCACATTAAAAGACAACAACTCAGAAACAACTTCACCAAGCCACACCTCACTACCAAGCGCTTTCTTCACTCCACCTCGGCCTCATTGTCCCTCGCTAATCGGGGGCTATGATGGGATATGGCCCAACCGACTAGGCCCACTAACAGCCCAAGCGAGCTAACATGGGTAGCAGCCCACGCGGTCGAGCCCAAGGCGAGCCCCAATCATTGCCCAAAACCCAGCCTCCAACCGCTACCCTCGGCCAATGGAGGGCGCCTGAACCAAGGTCGGGCGCCACCTCCACGTGGCGCACGTAAGACGAAGGTCCGGCCGCCAATGGAGGGCATGCGGAGGAAGAGTCACACCATGACCAATGAAGAGGTCGGGCGCCTCGAGGCGAGTCGGTGTATAAATAGAAGGAAAACGATGTTAGAAGGGTTAGCAATTCTTTCAATACAAAGGCATGTAATCAATACTCTCTGTACTAAAAACTCTAGTAAAAGTATTGAGGAATCATTCCTCCGTGGACGTAGATCTTATTAACGATCGAACCACGTAAAAAGCCTGGGTGTTCTTCATTGCTTTACATAAATCTCGCACACTCACGTAGCTAGATTCATCACTTCTCACATTATTTGACAGGTTATCCGACATCTACAAGAACTTGTTGCATGCATGCAAGAAGCTCCTCCCGGCTCAATGGATGGGCTGTTACCCACAGGCTCCTTTCATGCCGATTGCGGAGGCCACCAGAAGGATCCCACGACCTCTGGTGGTTTGTTAGCAATCAGCCCCGTCACCTTGGGTGAAGTCAATACTGATGGTTCATTTGATAGACACCTCATGATGGAAAGAGGATAAGGTCATGTCCGCGACTCACAAGTGCAGCTCTTCACGCCCTTCTGCCTCCCCCTCCAGGCAACCTCTAGCTTCGGTGCTGAGCTCCATGCATCTACCATGGTCGTCTGCTCGATTCCCAGTTTTCCGCCCATATCTGAATTGAGCTTGATGCAACTATTGTTGTCACCCTCTTGACCTATGGACAGTACGAATTTGGTTCAACACGACACACGATCACCAGGATCAGATAGTGCTTAGAGACCTCCATGTTTAAATCACACAGGTCCATAGAGAGGGCAATTGATCTGCTAACTTCATGGCTCAACTTGGACATCATATGGTTGGTCTAGTCATTTTTTATATGAATGAACCAACTTGATTATCCTAACTTCACAATATTTGCATAGGCCCCACCCCTATGTTCTTCATCTCTATTGATTTATTTGTACGAGTGTTTTTTTAAGGAAAAAAAAGCCATACTACCACAGGAGTATGCCTTATATATATAGAGTTATGTTCAAATGAGAACCACTTTTATCCTAAAAACTAAGAACCAAATGAATTTTCTATGAAAGTTGATGAATCTGTTGAGAAAATTACTGAATTCCAAAATTAAAATTTTTTCACCCGGGTTCGAATCCCATAAGGGGCGAAATTTCTTTTTTTTTGGGATTCACTAACTTTCCAAGCTGATTAATCAATTTTCATAATGAATTCATCATTTTTTGGTTCTCACGTTCTCATGATAAAAATGGTTCAAACGTTAACCATCTCATATATATATATATAGGGAGTGGATCAAATGAGAATCACATCTTTTTTTCGAACTCTACGAACCGTGCATAAGACGTTAAAGATGATAAACAAAACGGTATAAAGTTGTGCATAACGAAAACTTTCTAAAATTATTTTGTTGTACAATAATTCTAGAATGTTTTTGTTGTGCACAACTTATTGATTTTATTCATCAATTTTATACATTTATGCATAGTTAATCAAGTTCTAAAAAAATGAGTTCTCACTGGATCCAACTCATATATATATATATATATATATATATATATATATATATATAATCACATCTTAGATAAGAACTAAGAACCAATAACCAAAAAAATGAGTTCTCAGTGGATATTTCATATTCTATTATTCGTTGTTCATATAATTCATGTTATTGTCCTTATAATCGTAGTTCTTGTGCATGCTATCCATTCAAATTCATTATTATGTTCATGTAATTTATGGTATTGTACATGTAATCGTAGTAATTATGCATATAAGAATAATTACGAAAATCAATATACAAAATCCCTTGATTTTAGGGTTAAACGATTATCATTAAAATATGAGGATAATAAACTATTTATAATTAATCTTGACCGTTGGATTATAAAAATGAATGGACCAAATTAGTTCTTAGTTCTCAAAAAAGTTGGAGTTATCATTTGATCCACTCCCTATATATATATAAAATTCCTTATCATACTTTCATCCGAGTTTATTCCAATGCATAAATTATATATTCCACAAGATATTTACAAAATCGATAGCGAGAAAAATTAAAATAAAAAATTTTGAATAACAAAAGAGAATAAAAACAATTATGTTTTAGGCACTTTCTTACATACTCTTACCCTCTTACAGAATTTCCCTCAAAGGAACCCACAATTAGTGAACCAGTGACTCAAGACCGTTATATATATTTTCATATTGCTAATCTATTTATTATATATTCTATTACATATTGGAGGCACTACATTGATCTTCAATTCTATGTGGATTTTTCTCAATTTTTCTTTCTTATTTTTCTAAAATCTCTATTTTATGCATTCTAATCACTCTCCATCCCACATTGATTTCTTAATGAAACTTAGCCAAATTAGAACCTATATATAATGATATTTATATTCTTCAAATCTCAACCAAATTTTCACTTTTAATAATTGGTATAGTGATTGATATTAATATTATTTAAACTATACCACCAATTTAATTTGGTCAACGATAAATAACTTTGGCTAAATAAATTATCTTTTAAATTTGTTTTGGCCAAATAGTTTATTTACTACACTATTTAATAAAAAAAAAGAATAATTATTGAGTATTATTATACAATTTTCCACCACCAATTTAATTTGATCAAAAATGGTTTATTTAATTTAATTTATCCAAATAAATAATCTATTTATTATATCTTCTATCTATGAATTCTATATAGCAAAACATATTGGAGGCACCACATTCATCATCAATCCTATGTGGAATTACTACAATTTTTTTATTTTATAAATTCTTCATTTTATGCCTTCTAATTACTCTAAAATCTCATATTTTTTATGAAACATAACCAAATGAGAACTTATATAAAAATATATTTCTATTCTTTACGTCTCAACCAATTTTTTGTTTTTAATTGGTGAAGTAATTGATATTAATATCAACAAACTACAACACTAATAGTTTATTTAATTTAATTTGATCAAATAAATAGTTTTTAGTTTAATTTAGACTATTTAATTTTGTCAAATTAATAGTTTATTTACTGCACTATTTAATAAGATAAATATATTGGATACATTATATAAAAATATTCAGATTATATACATTTATTGTGGTATGGATATAATTAGAATGGATTATAGTATTTCTTTCCCCTTTCCACATAATTTAAGGGAAAAAAATCTAATATAATTGTATTATTAAAAGTGTCACGATTTCATTAGCTAGCTCATCCAAAATAAATTCATACATATTTACTAAGAAAATCTACAATCTTGAAATAAAATAAAAATAATCCATTTCGGTAGAAATAAAAATGAAAAGATAAAAATAAATTTGTAGTCTTAAATATAATTAAATGTGGTATATCAACAAAAACATGAATCAATACATATTTAATAAGACAAAATATAATCTTAAAAACCAAAATATAAAAATAGAATAGAATGAGGTTTTGAATATGTGAAGTCTTATAAAAATCAATATGAGATTTAAGTATTTTATTTTATTTATTTATTTGGGTTTTTTATGGATTTAGGTTTTGAAATTATGAAATCTCATAAAAAAAAATAATGTGAGATTTAAGTATTATTTATTTATTTATTAATGTTACTTTATACTATTAAGATTTATTAAGATATATAATCAATTATTGTAGTAGTTTATATTTAACTATTTAGATATATTAGATTTAGGTAATTAGCAAGTAGTATACTATTTATTAGTTATGTTACTTTATACTATTCGGACTTTATTAAGATAGATAACCAATTATTTTAAATATTTATATTAATTATTTAGATATATTATAAATATATTTCAGTAATTAGCATGTATTACTATACGAGTTTAAATATGGTATATCAAAAAAACATGATTCGATACATATTTAGTAAAAAAATCTATAATCTTAAAATAAACTATAAATATTCTGTTGCGATGGAAATAAACACCAAAAATATAAAAATAGATTTAGGTTTTGAATATGTGAAGTCTTATAAAAATTAGTGGGATTCAAGTATTTTATTTATTAACTTATTTTGGTTGTGAATGGATTTAGATTTAGGTTTTGAAATTATGAAATCTCATAAAGTGATTTCTCATCGAATTTATTATTGAAACAACTTATATTTAACTATTTAGATATTTAACAAAATTTTAAATGAGATTAGATAATTAAGTGGTATTATTACATAAGTTTCGGACGAGAATCAATAGTAAAAACAATTTTTAAAATCAAGTTTGTGATATGTATGAATATATAAATTCTATACAAGTAGTTTCTCTAATTTTTTGTAATCTTTTGTTATTTATTCTAATTTATATTAATATACTTTGTAATGTTCGAATTATTACTACGATGAATAACCAATTATTACAACAAGTTATATTTATAATTTTAAACAGATTCTGGTGATTAACGATATAAAGTTATTTCTCGTCAAATTTCGACGGGTTATACACTAGGATTGATGATTATATATGTGATTGAAGGACATTAGGCGATTAACTTGTCGTTGGTGATTAACAAGTTTGTGATTTTACCGACAGATTCTACCTCGTTGGTAATCATGAATTAAATTACAGAGCGCAAATCATTTTCTCATTCTACCGTTAAGCGGTTCATTCTACCGTTAAACCACCGCGATCGGCTGTCGTTGTCGACGTGAGCTCTGCACTCCCTGTCTTCTCCCTCGTGCACCTCCTCTGCCACCCTGCCCTGTGTCTTCTACCCTTACCCATCCCCGCCGCAAACCACCCTTTCCTCGAACGCCTACACGTCTTTTCCTTGTGTAAAATTACCATCAATATTCTAAAATGATGTCACCACCGACGACGGGTGACATTCGTCCCTGATCTATTGGTAAAATTTACCGGCCACCTTTCATCGGTACCGTCGATAATTTTATTTACCGATGTTAATTTTTTTTTTGTAGTGTTATATTACAAATTATAATATATATATGTATAAATTTTGAAAATAAGTCGATTCTTTGTTTCAAAGTGATAATATTTCGACAATTTATCGGAAGAAGTTTTCAATATCAAATAAATTAAAATGGAAAAATAGGTTAAGGGGGTTTCTTCAAATTTTTCCGCTTATATGTTTAGAAAATTAATCTATATACTCATACTCACAACAAACTTGATCAAAAATATAATTATACTACTCATTCTCTTCTTAAACTCGTATAGTTTATAAGTTCTTACAATAATATGTTATATGTCTCAATAAAATAACTTGAACATTAAGTAAACATTAATAATAAATAATTTAAATAATAAAAGTTTGAAAAATCGAGAAAATTCCATTTGGGTATATTAATTAATATCCATACTTGTTTAGAATTTATATATTAGTACATGTCCCAATCCAATAAAAAATAATTTTACTATTAGTTTTCATCTCAAACTCGTACTATTAAATACCTACTGATACACCCAACCATATAAATACCATTTTATTTAGGTTTTGAAATTGACGAGTCTCACAAAAAATGACACACGATTCTAAAATTTCTTTTAAAAATAAATGA
The DNA here is from genome assembly GCA_036937905.1 of Salvia rosmarinus. Classification (NCBI taxonomy): domain Eukaryota; kingdom Viridiplantae; phylum Streptophyta; class Magnoliopsida; order Lamiales; family Lamiaceae; genus Salvia; species Salvia rosmarinus. The sequence goes on from CM072819.1 coordinate 92,661,377, forward strand.
GAAATAATTAAGAAAATTATATACTCTTTAATTAAGAAAATCTCAAGATATATAAATTAAATAAAAATTAGAATATAAGAATTAAGAATGTACAAAACTAGTATCCAAGATAAATAACAATAAAGACTATATGAGATGCCATGTAGACAAACGAATTAAGGTGACTCCTCCAATATGTAATAGTATTATATAGAATGTATATATTCGTACATGTCTCAAATTTGATTAATGATCGCTATAATTCCTACCAAAATAATAATAGTAAAACAACAAGTATCTATATCGTATCCACAGGGACTGATAGTCGAAAACACAGCAAATAATCAACACATAATCTTGATTATTATCCAGGCAACAAAATTAAGAGAGATGATTATAAAACTAGACTTAAAATAAAATAGGAATAAAACAGATATGAAAGACTGACCCTAGGGATGTACTTAACCTAACCAGATTCACACAATTCAACCTATTAATCTGTTTACCAATTTAATCCACATTCATATGAAGGATCACTAATGTAACTATAGTTTCCACCAGAACAACCTATAGTAGTAGGTTAGCCTAAACTCTATATCCGTCGGGTCTCAAGAGAAGTAAGCTAATTACCAAAAGCACACAAAGAATAACCTCCTACATTTCACCTATCTCCGTCAGGTCTCAAGGTAAAATCTGTATTATATATTCAAGATATCGACTATGCAATTAATTCCGCCAGGACATCAATCACATAACTAACATGCATCAATATCGGCTAGATACCAACACATGAGAATTAAATCCAAGAATCATAAATCATGAATGGGACGGCAAAATAGTATCAACAGATAAATCATATGAATCTAGTCAAATATACAAACCCTAGGATCAATACGGAATTTAGCTACACCATAATTAAAATACTAAAATAAGAATTAAATAACGATAACATAAAATGAAATAGATAAATAAAACCGTAGGATTCCACGATGAACAATGTAACAGCTTGAATCCGTGAATATTCTGAACTTGAATAAACTAAACTATGAAAACAAAATGCAAAGGAAAACTGAAAGTTAAACTAAAAATCTATTATGGAAAAACGTGGAAAAATATAAAAGATGAAAAGTGTTCTGTCTCGTCTCCCGTGTACGTTGTCCTGTGAAAAGCTACCCTCTATATTGAACCCTAGGCTCGCATCGGCTTGTCAAGGGTCGCGATTGAAGGTCGTGAGCCAAAACTTTTGCTGCGCGTCCGTCTCTCCTCGCGGGCTTTGCTCGCGAGACTAACTCGCGAAGCAAAGTCGCGAGGTATTCTTTCTTCTGATTTCGACTTTCTTCGCAAGCTTTGCTCGCGGGTCTTCTTTGCTATGCTGAGTCGCGAGTTATCATGGGCCAACAATTCTTCTTTATCGTGATCTATCTTTTTGACATCAAAACCTATGCTAAAATGACACGAAATACACACGGCATAATATCTTTCAAGATAAACATAAATATATCAAATGACAGCTCAAAAGATCACTTATCAATTATAAATGAAATTAATATGGCCTTATAAATTAGGTAAAAATGAGGTTTATCAACTCCCCTAAACTTACCCTTTTGTTTGTCCTCAAACAAATCAGAACAAAAGAGAGACGACCAAAGACAGATGATGAGTCGAACGACAAAAGCAATAAGCCTCAGAGCAATGAGCAATAAAAGATTCAATCAAATGAATCAAATCACAACATCTTTCGTTAAACTCCACACATCATAATAATCATAAGCACAAGCCTTCTCAAAATTGAATCCTCACGACATGGGTATATATATAAGAAATCTCAAACACTCAAGTGTATCGAGGAGGATATGTATACTCTTAAAGTTTAAAAACACACGGAATCTACCATAAACTTTCAAATCGTCTAATTCTCCATTGCTCAAATATATGCTCAAAAACTACGATCAAGAAGGTCTTATAAAAGGTTATAATGTAGGCTCTTTGGTAGGGTAGGATATATTTAGGCTATGTGACTCATAATCCCATAATGAAAAACACCATAAGTATCATAAGACACAATTCCCAAACTTTCGCAATTCATTTCAATTCTCCATACCAAGAAGTCATTTTTCTCTTAAGAACTTCACACTTTTCATTTAAGTGATATACACATCTCAAGCTCTAGTTACTTATCCATTTATGTTCTTTTCGCACACTTGTGCCAACTCTTATTATTATTATTAATTTTTTTTATTTTGAACTTATATGGGTAAGCAACTATTTTTATTTATCACTTTCTCATCATATATTTTCTTTTTATTTTCTTTCATTTTCTCAACCCTCAATTCAAACAACCAAATATCACACTAACAGCATAACCCAACCCATGGCTATATGAAAGAATAAGGTAGGCTCAAACGGGCTCATCAAAGGATAAAATGATTAACAGGTTAGTGTTTGGATAGTGTATAGGCTAAGAAAAGAATGCCTAATATCATTTCAAAATTTTTAAGCACATCAATACAACCTCGAAAAAGATCCAGAGCAAGTTCTAGAGAAACACATGCTATTTCAAACTATTCACATATAAAGAAACAAGACTGAAAAGATATGACAGTCAAAAGCTCAAGTCTCACAGGTTTCAAAAGTGTTATCAAGTTCTCAAAGGCTTAATACTCATAATAATCATAACATGTTTCCTCTCACGAAATCAGTTGCAATCAAATTTTCTAATAAAAATAATTCTCAACATCGGCTGTTCGTTATTCAACTCAACCCAAAATAGACACAAAACCCAAACAAGAAAAACAAACCAAAAACAAACAAAACAAAACAAAAACGAAAAACAAAACAAAACAAAGAAAAACATTGGGTTACCTCCTAACAAGTGCTAAATTTAAATGTCTTTAGCTAGACCATTTCATAGCTCAATCAATCTGGTGTTTTGGCAAGAGACTTCATCACCATCTTGTGATTGCCCCTATACTTAGCGTTCACTGTAGACCATCACTAAGTGTGGAAGTGGCTCCCCCAAACTTGAACAATTCACTCGGGATTCCATACCGAGTCCACTTCTTCTTTGTAGCATCCTCCTAAACTAGTCGGTTGCCATCTACATGTGAGATTGGGCTAGCAGTGACAGTGGTGATTGAATAGCAATCTTCATGCTCTGAACTATCGCATCGTTGGATGGCATCATAGATTGAAATTTTCAACTCCTCATCGTTTACACGAAATGTGAGATCACCTTCCTGCACATCAATTAAAGCACGACCAGTGGCTAGAAAAGGCCGACCCAAGATTAGTGGTTGATTTTTAAATTCATGTATGTCTAAAATTACAAAATCAGCTGGAAAGATAAAATCTCGAATTCTTACCAACACATCTTCAACTACTCCCTTGGGATATGATACTGACCTGTCAGCCATCATCATTGAAATCGTAGTTGGCGTCATTTTGCCCAGCTCCAAGCGGTTGAACATAGATAAGGGCATCAGATTGATGCTCGCTCCCAAATCACACAACTTTCGCATTCCAACGTGAAACTCCCCGGATCCTTCTGTTTCAGCGGCAACTTCCTCTGCAAGATAGCACTGCATTCTTCAGAAAGGTTGATTTTTTCGAATTTCTCCAACTTCTTTTTGCTTGCCACTGTATCTTTGAGGAATTTTACATAGCCGAGCATGTTTCTGACCGCATCAAAGAGAGGTATGTTGATATTTACATTCTGGAACATCTCTTTGAATCGAGTGAACTCATCGTCATATTTCTTTTTTCCGAGGCGCTGAGGAAATGGGGCTGCAGCTACTGGAGACGTCGGATGGCTCGCGATCTTTCCTCACGAGACTGAGTCGCGAGACTCCCTCACGAGGTCTCTGCCGTGTGTCTTCGCGAGATTAGCTCGCGACCCTTCCTCACGAGGTAAGGCCGCGAGGTGATGTTCTGCCTCAGGCATGTCTTTCCTCGAAGGATTCCCTCGCGATCCTTCATCGTGAGGGAAGGTCGCGAGGTGTGGTTCTGTATCCGGCCTGCTTTTCCTCGCGAGGTAACCTTGCGACGGGTTGTCCCGAGAATTACTCGCGAGGCGAGAATCTGCGAATTCTTCATACTCGGCTCTTTACTCATCCAACTCATCCCCTTCATGCTCCAGATGATTAGTAAATGATGCTCCGCTCCTCAAATATATTGCATTGCATTGATTTGGAGGCATGCGATTCTTCGAATTTTGTTCAGTGTTGCTTGGGAATTACCATTGCCTGTGCATCCCAGCTCTCTCATTGGCCATCTGCCCTACTTGATTCTCCACCATCTTCAATTGTTTGCCAAGAGCTATGACAATATTATTGATGTCATTGACTGTGCTCTCCAGAGTGTTTAGCCTATTCCCAATCAGCTGGATCTGAATATTTTGCTGAGCCACAATTTGTTGGTGACTCGCTGAAATTTGCTGATTGCTCAGCAACACTTGTTGCATCATATCTTCGAGGCTTGGCTTCTACGGTTCCACAATCATCCCATTATTAACAGCAAAACCAGGTGGTGGTTGCTGAGCATTCTGCGCATTGACATAGGAAAAATTGGGGTTATTGGGATGATAGGGTGGATTCCCACTCTATTTTCCCTGAAAATTGTTCCTTTGGTTCACATAGTGAACCTCCTCAATATTCTGTGCCATGGCCACAGTCATCTGCCATTTTTTCTCGGTTTCATACTCCTTCTGCACTGTCGTGAATTTTTCTAACAGATTATCATATATGTTGTCAAGTTCTATAGCGGCAACTTTCCTGATCGGCTGTCTCTCGATTGGCCACTAATAATTGTTGGATGTCATCTCCTCAATTATTCTCAACGCTTCATCTATTCCTCGATTGAGAAGGCATCCTCCGGCTGAAGCATCTACAATGCTACAGGTGTTAGCATTGAGTTCACTATAAAATTGGGTCACTTGCTGCTCAGGTGAAAACCCATGTTGTGGACACTTCCGGAGCAGGTTTCTGAATCTCTCTCAGGCTTCAAATAATGATTCATCTCCCAATTGTGAAAAATGAGAGATCTCAGCAATGATCTTCTGAGCCTTAGCAGGTGGGAAGTATTTGGACAGGAATTTCTCGCACAACTGCTCCCATGTAGTGATTCTTGATCTGTCCATGCTCTTGAACCACTCTTTCGCCTAACTCCACAGCGAAAATATGAACATCCGCATCCGGATGGCATCAGCCGACACTCCATTCTGCTTGATAGTATCACATATATCAAGGAATACCTCCAAGTGTGTGTTGGGGTCTTCAGTAACCCCTCCCCCAAACTGCTCTGTTTGTATGATGCTAATGAGTGCAGACTTTAACTCGAAGTTATTTGCATTGACGTTTGGCCCCCATCCTCCACCTTGGAACTGATCCGTTGGTGGCCTGTACATATGATTGAGCGGTATTGGTTTTGCTCGACCTCCAACTTGGCCCATCTGATTTTGTATCGCCAATTGGCGTTGCATTGCAGCTAGCATTTCTTCCATCTCAGCCATTCGATCATGGCCTTGGGGGTGTCTGTCTGCCATTGCTAGCTTTCTTTCCCTGCACTCTCTCTTATGTGACTTTTCAATCTCAATATCCAAAGGAAGAATTTATTTCATTTGAGATCTTGTAATCATGCACTGCGCAAAAAGATAACAACCAGATTAGATCCAATCAAAAAATGCAGAAATTTTATTTTTAATTTTTTCTATTTTTATATATATTTTTTTATTTAAAAGCCTGAATTAATAACTACAATCCAGAAAATTATCACTATGAAATCTAAACAGTCCCCGACAACGGCGACAAAATTTGATCGCTATAATTCCTACCAAAAATAATAATAGTAAAACAGCAAGTATATATATCGTATCCACAGGGACTGATAATCGAAAACACAACAAATAATCAACACAAAATCTTGATTATTATCCAGGCAACAAAATTAAGAGAGATGATTATAAAACTAGACTCAAAATAAAATAGGAATAAAACAGTAACTGACCCAAGGGATGTACTTAACCTAACCAGATTCACACAATTCAACCGATTAATCTGTTTACCAATTTAATCCACATTCATATGAAGGATCACTAATGTATCAATAGTTTCCGCCAGGACAGCCTATAGTAGTAGGTTAGCCTAAACTCTATCTCCGTCGGGTCTCAATAGAAGTAAGCTAATTACCAAAAGCACACAAAGAATAACCTCCTACAGTTCACCTATCTCCGCTAGGTCTCAAGGTAAAATATGTATTATGTATTCAAGATATCAACTATGCAATTAATTCCGCCAGGACATCAATCACATAACTAGCATGCATCAATATTGGCCAGATACCAACACATGAGAATTAAAGCCAAGAATCATAAATCATGAATGGGACGACAAAACAGTATCAACAGATAAATCATACGAATCTAGTCAGACATACAAACCCTAGGATCAATACGGAATTTAGCTATGTATAATTAAAATACTAAAATAAGAATTAAATAACGATAACATAAAATGAAATAGATAAATAAAACCGTAGGATTCCACGATGAACAATGTAACAGCTTGAATCCGTGAATATTCTGAACTTGAATAAACTAAACTATGAAAACAAAATGCAAAGGAAAACTGAAAGTTAAACTACAAATCTATTCTGGAAAAAAGTGCAAAAATATAAAAGATGAAAAGTATTCTGTCTCGTCTCCTGTGTACGTCGTCCTGTGAAAAGCTACGCTCTATATTGAACCCTAGGCTCGCATCGGCTCACGAGCAAGGGTCGCGATTGAAGGTCGTGAGCCAACACTTCTGCTGCGCATCCGTCTCTCCTCGCGGGCTTTGCTCACGAGACTAACTCGCGAAGCAAAGTCGCGAGGTATTCTTTCTTCTGATTTCGACTTTCTTCGCGAGCTTTGCTCACAGGTCTTCTTTGCTATGCTCAGTCGTGAGTTATCACGGGCCAACAATTCCTCTTTATCGTGATATACCTTTTTGACATCAAAACCTGTGCTAAAATGACACGAAATACACACGGCATAATATCTTTCGAGATAAACATAAATATATCAAATGACAGCTCAAAAGATCACTTATCTATTATAAATGAAATGAATATGGCCTTATAAATTAAGTAAAAATGAGGTTTATCAACTCCCCCAAACTTACCATTTTGTTTATCCTCAAACAAATCAGAACAAAAGAGAGACGACCAAAGACAGGCGATAAGTCGAACGACAAAAGCAATAAGCCTCAGAGTAATGAGCAATAAAAGATTCAATCAAATGAATCAAATCACAACATCTTTCGTTAAACTCCACACATCATAATAATCATAAGCACAAGTCTTCTCAAACTTGAATCCTCGCGACATGGGTATATATATAAGAAATCTCAAACACTCAAGTGTATCAAGGAGAATGTGTATACTCTCAAAGTTTAAAAACACACGGAATCTACCATAAGGTTGCAAATCGTCTAATTCTTCATTGCTCAAATATGTGCTCAAGAACTAAAATAAAAAAGGTCTTATAAAATGTTATAATGTAGGCTCTTTGGTAGAGTAGGATATATTTAGGTTAAGTGACTCATAATCCCATAATGAAAAATACCATAAGTATCATAAGACATAATTCTCAAACTTTTGCAATTCATTTCAATTCTCCATACCAAGAAGTCACTTTTCTCGTAAGAACTTCACACTTTTCATTTAAGTGATATACTCATCTCAAACTCAAGTTACTTATCCATTTATGTTATTTTCTCACACTTGTGCCAACTATTATTATTATTATTATTATTTATTTTTTTATTTTTTATTTTGAACTTATATGGGTAAGCAACTATTTTTATTTATCACTTTCTCATCATATATTTTCTTTTTCTTTTCTTTCTTTTTCTCAACCCTCAATTCAAGCAACCAAATATCACACTAACAACATAACCCAACTCATGGCTATATGAAAGAATAAGGTAGGCTCAAACGGGCTCATCAAAGGATAAAATGATTAACAGGTTAGTGTTTGGATAATGTATAGGCTAAGAAAAGAATATCTAATATCATCTTATAATTTTTAAGCACATCAATGCAACCTCGAAAAAGATCCAGAACAAGTTCTAGAGATACACATGCTATTTCAAACTATTTACACTGAAAGAAACGAGACAGAAAAGATATGATAGTCAAAAGCTCAAGTCTCACAGGTTTCAAAAGTGTGATCAAGTTCTCAAAGGCTTAATACTCATAATAATCATAACATGATTCATCTCACAAAATCAGTTGCAATCAAATTTTCTAATAAAACAATTCTCATCATCGGTTGTTCGTGATTCAACTCAACCCAAAACAGACACAAAAACCAAACAAGAAAAACAAACTAAAAACAAAACAAAACAAAAACGAAAAACAAAACAAAACAAAGAAAAACATTGGATTACCTCCCAACAAGTTCTAAATTTAAATGTCTTTAGCTAGATCATTTCATAGCTCAATCAATCTGGCGTTTTGGCAACAGACTTCATCAGTATCTTGTGATTGCCCCTATACTTAGCGTTCACTGTAGACCACCACTGAGTGTGGAAGTGACCCCCCCAAACTTGAATAACCCACTCGGGGTTCCATACCGAGTCCATTTTTTCTTTGTAGCATCCTCCTTAACTGGTTGGTTGCAATCTACGTGTGAGATTGGGCTAGCTGTGACAGTGGTGATTGAATAGCAATCTTCATGCTCTGATCTATCGCATCGCTGGATGGCATCATAGATTGAAATTTTCAACTCCTCATCGTTTACACCAAATGTGAGATCACTTTCCTGCACATCAATTAAAGCATGACCAGTGGCTAGAAAAGGCCGACCCAAGATTAGTGGTTGATTTTTAAATTCAAGTATGTCTAAAATTACAAATTCAGCTGGAAAGACAAAATCTCGAATTCTTACCAATACATCTTCAACTACTCCCTTGGGATATGATATTGACCTATCAGCCATCATCAATGAAATTGTAGTTGGCTTCATTTTACCCAGCTCCAAGCGGTTGAACACAGATAAGGGCATTAAATAGATGCTCACTCCTAAATCACACAACACGTTGGGGAATGTATGCTCTGCAATTTTGCATTCCAACGTGAAACTCCCCGGATCCTTCTGTTTCATCAGCAACTTCCTCTGCAAGATAGCTCTGCTTTCTTCAGAAAGGTTGATTTTTTCGAATTTCCCCAACTTCTTTTTGCTTGCCACTGCATCTTTGAGGAATTTTACATATCCGGGCATGTTTTTGAGCGCATCAAAGAGAGGTATGTTGATATTTACTTTCTGGAACATCTCTTTGAACCGAGTGAACTCCTCGCCATATTTCTTCTTTCCGAGACGCTGAGGAAATGGGGCTGCAACTACTGGAGGCGTCGGATGGCTCACAATCTTTCCTCGCGAGGTCTCTGACGTGTGTCTCTGCCGTGTGTCTGACATTATGTTTGAAGTATCATGTCAATGAGGTTAGCTAATGCACCTCAGCTATTCCAAAAAAAAAAAAGATAATCTTTCCGAAGATTACTTGCTTATATTTATCTCTATTGATGATATCCTTATTATATCAAATAATATGGAGGAACCTATCACACAACTAAGGATTTTTGCAGATGTCTATCACAAGAAATGATTGATATTGTCCAAAATAAAGACAATCAGTGTCACCTGAAAAATGGATTTTTTAGGTATCGAGATCAATGAAACAAGAATCATTACACAAGATATTTTCATAATGTAGAAATTTTTTCAAAAGATTTAAAAGAAAATAAACAGCTCTAGAGTTTTCTTGGAATTGTTAACTTTGCAATAATGTTCATCAAAGATCCTGCAAAGCACAATAGTCTATTGCTAAAGAAAGATGTTCCCTTCATTTTGACGGACAAACATCAGCAAGGGATAAGACAACTGAAGAAGGTTTCCAGAATCCTTCCAAAGCTTTCAATCCCACAGGATGAAGATGATTTGATTATGTACACAGATGCTAATGATTATTGCTGGGAAACAGTGCTTACAAAGATTACTCCTTATGGTGAACAATCATGTAGATACTAAAGTGGCTTGTCCTCAGAAAGCGAGGATATGCATTGACATTCAATGAGCAAAAGGCATTCCAAAAATGACCTTTGTTTTTATCAGTGGAGAAATTTAGGTAAAATTTGATAACACACAATTTAATGCTTATTGAAAAATAAGATTACATTGAAGCCTAAAAATGCTAGACTATTTAGATAGAAAGTAAAATGTCAATAACATTCTTATGATAATATTATCCTAAAATCTCATGAAAATACTCTTGAAAATTTATTGACAAGAGATAGAGTCGAGTGAAATCAAATCCATCCTCACAATCCAAAGACAACTATAAGAAAACTTGAAACTACTTCAAACAGACTATACGAATATGTCCTTCATGCTAAAGAAGCAAGAAGGATCTAAGATGTTTATACGAAAAAATTCACCAACAAATTACGAGACTATATACAGAACCAAAGGTCTCTTCATTTTACATAAGCTACTCATTCGGGATGTCAATGCTCCCTTGGCAAAAGAAGCACTTCCCATATAGAGCAGTAAACATGTAGCAGGGAAGTCGAATACCCCTAGCCCAATTGCTAAGTTGGTGAATTCTTTGGAGCCATCGGCTCAAATAAAAGATGATGACATGGAGTCAATATCCGAACCACTATGTCAACCAAGTATGTCGAGGTTAAAGAGTGAGAGACCAGTCTTACCGGATAAGAAAATATTCTGGTTTAGCACATATGAAGAGCATAGAATGTATCATAAAAGAGCACATCGGGCACCATCAAAAAGTATGATGCTCAAAAAATAAAAGAGAGTCATGTGATCATGAGCTAGAAGATACTCAACTAAAAGAAAACGACATGTGCGGGTGAAATAACATGAAGATTCCCACTAAAAAAAATAAAAAAATTGTAAGGAGTGCACTAACTCCATGATCGAGACATACCAGTTGAAATCAAGAGTTAGTGGAGCAACGGAAAAATACCACTACCAACAGAGGTGGTCCATCACCCATGCGGAGAAAGAAAGAGACCTAACACCAAGAGTTAATTGTCATTTTATGATAATGGGAGACTAGGGACCTAATCTTCATGAGAACGCAAGTTGTCACAGAGTGAAGGGATCCAAGGCAATAATTCGATTTATGTGATAGATGGTTGACGATCGCCTAAAACCCGTCGTCAAAGGTCCTAGGTGCGTCAAGATACTATTTATAATCTCCTTCAACTTGAACACATAGTTCCGTATATGGCAAGTTTAAGGGGTCGAACCCAAGAGAGCTGGTTGTGTTGTTACTCGAGTTGTCACAGTTTGAGTAGGAGGTTGCCCAGAGGGCAAGGTGTCAAGCAGTTGGCGGTCTCGATGAAATGTCTTGAGAGATAGATCTTGGCGATAAAGTAAACGAAAACTAAACACAAGGTAAAAGTCGAATAACAAGCGGTTGGGCGAGGGTTCCACACGTTGAGATCTTGGTCAAGTGTCGGTCATAGGTTCAAAGTTTTCACCACGAGTGTATGTCGTTGGTTAAAGGTACCAGGGGTAGCGCGCTTTTTGGTAAATCACGTGCACCGGCCCCCAACCCCAACTTGCCCTTAGGTTTTAGGGCGAATCTGAGACCCACCGCCTTGTCCCTTGCTAAGCGCCTCCCTAGGAAGACACTTCACTAGGGTATCCCTTGAACAGCTTGACTCACTAGATAGCCCAACTAGCCACAGCCGATCCAAGGGAGTGGATCGCAGCCCTTTGTTCAAGGCCGACGGCCACAATCACCCACTCCATCCGTACTTCCCGGGACAAAGAGACACTCGATGTCTTACTCTGGCTATTGCTTGTAGCTACCCCTCCCCTCAAGGCTACCGGCCGAGTTAACGCTCAAGGAAATGAATAACATGGGTATCAAGGCCTAGAGCTTCGGGAACACCCACTCAAGGTTCTAAAGACGTTTAAACCTCACGACTCTTATGACCTCGACTCAACGTGCTTCACCCTGAGCCCAACCAAACCGACTACTCACGCATAATCGACATAAACTCAAAAGCAATAAACAAGAACATAAACGAAACCATACTTGAATATAAAATCAAATGGAAAGGAAAAGCAGTCTCTGGCAAACAGTTGCTCGAGCAGAGATAACAAAATACATAACATAAATGTTTGCCCGTAGGACTTGTTTATCTTCCTCACCAATCACTCATGAAAACCAAAGAGAAATAAAAGAGAAAAGTGCAGAGAGAATAAGGACTTGATGCTTCCACTCTCCAATCGATGATTTGTGTGAAGTGGTTGTTGGTAGCCTAGGTATACTCCTCCTTGACTTGGTCTGCGCACGTATCTCGAGGCGGTATGTGGTGAGGTTAGTAGCTAGCTCGGGCTTTGGACCACCGATGGAGACTCCTCTAGCTTCAGCTGGACGGATTTGTCTCTTCTCAACCACCACAGCTTGACCTTTCCCTTTTCAGCAAAAATCAGGCCTGTGGCAGAGAGGGACCTTGCCCAGAATCTTCCCTTTTGCATGCAAGTCTGCCAGAGTTCTTGTCTTGGTCTCCCAACTGCATTCTGAGTTTACCCTCTGTCCCCTACGTCATTCCTCGTCATTTTTCCTGTTGGATTTGTATACTGGAAGCAGTTTTGGTTGAGCTTGTATACAATGTTTCCTGTTACCAATATTATAATCTCCTATCTGAATTGTTTACTTGATTGCATATGTATGTCCCTTTATCTCATATATAAGTTAGATCATACAGTGTGTTGTAGATCATAGAAGTATGTATGATTGGTCAAGCTTAATGAGATATAAAAAGTATCACAGCTGAGACAATTTGAGGACGAGTTGTCGGTATAGACTGCGGTATAGATAAGAAGTGACTTAACTTGGTTGCTTGTCTATATTGGTACGTCTCTGACGTATTGATGGATCACAGTGAGATGAGTTCTTCTATCTGACCGTCGTGAAGAACCTAGATCTCGGAGACTTACGTTGATTTAAATCTCGATAAGGTATTAGGTGAGTATGAGTTGCTGTCCATCACTTTGACTTGTTATGGGTGAGGGTTACATGAGATAACCTAAGATTCTCTGCATCTTGGGTGGTGGCAATGCTTGTATGTCATGCTAGTTACCTGTGTCGAGTCACCGTATCCGTTTAGGATGATTACGTCCCCTTAAGGAGCTCAAAAGGTTTATTGTACTAAACCCTGCAGGTTGAGTTATCTCAAGTACAATAATAAGGTTGAGTGGTACTACTTAAGGAATTAAAGATATTAATTATTTTAGCGATCGAGCGTCAGAAATAATTAATGGACGTCGATATCTTAAATACGGGATTCTTGAAGTCTAAATGCGAGCGACTCAACTTGAAATAAAGGGTAAGTCGAGATTGATTCTCTAGTGGCATGAATAAATGTTTATGAATTAATTTATGTTAAGGTGAACATAATATAATTAATTTATTTGAGGCCTATCTTTATTCCTTGCATTTGATCCCTGGGCTGGCCCATCCAGGCCTTTTAGCTTAGAGAATTTCAATCTCATCTTCTCAGAGTCCCACTGGGACTCAGCTTGATCCTCTTTATCTTAAGTTATATGATTATATTTATTAGATATGCATAAATCCTATCATGATAGGATTAGGGTTGTATTATAAATATAAGGTGAGAGAGAAAATCAAGGTTAATGCTCAAGCTATAATTTTCGAGAATTACTATATACACATAGTGAGAATTTTCGAAAATCTTGAGAGAAGGAAGAAGGCGATTTTCTATAGCATTCTCCATCGATTGTCCTCACTCGGCATTGGAGTTTAGGCAAACGGGATACAATTCAGAAGATCAAAGCACGAGTCTTGATCCTTTCTTCCCCGACAGATTCGCAGGTAAACACGAGAAAACACCTACGTGTTGCAATTAATTATATAGGTGCATGCTAGGAATATAATCAATGTATGGTGAATTAAACATCCAAGATAGATCCTCGGGAGAGGGTTAAAATCAGATTTCCCTACATTTCCCGCTCTTCCTTATCTCGATTATCCTCTTGGCTTCATGTCAGCTCGTTGGTCAGGCTCAGCTCCCGCGCGGTACCGTGTCTTGGTAAGATGTCGAATACCTGCCAAGGTAATCTTGATTTTACCTCTCTCATGAGGTGGCACGATCTTGCCCAGGTCCGTCTCAACTGCGGCAGATTCCCAGCGTGTCCTCCAGAACACGACACACACAAAGAACACACAATAATGCACTCTTTCTAGGGTAAGGACTATCCCAAAAAGAGCACGAAAAGCGGGCTCGTCGCACTCACACACTTGAACCACGGTTATCCTCAAGCGTGCAAGCATTCCTTGCCCAAAAGAAAAAAAACAACCAAACAACACACGCAAAAACCAGCAAGGATAAGATGAAACATAACAAAGATAATCCGGCATAGGCGATTAATATAGCTATGTATCAAGGTCAATCAAGATCGGGGCAAAGCAAGTTTTGTGGAAGTTCCTCTCAAGCACTCAAACTCTCTGTGTTTAGGGTCTCGCGCTCAGTGATGACTTGATCAAGGAAGTGCTATAGGCTTGCCTGCCGTCTACTATCTCTGCCCTATAGCTTGGTATAAGTTCTCTATCCTTAGGTCTTTTAGGGTTGTATCGAGTGGCTTCTTGGCAAAGTAGGAAGTATCTAAGCTTGGGGTAAGGTTGTCTTGACTTAGGTCTTGGGCAGAATGTTTTCCCATTTCCCTTGGCAAGATACTTACGGGCCTGAGCATACTTTATATTTTAGGGAAACTTCTTTTTCTTTTTATTATTTTTAAGCGTTGTTTCCCCACCCTTTTTTTCTACACATTTTGAATTTAAGCTCATTATGCCCGATCGAAGGCCAAGGCATCTAGTGTTTGTGTTTTGCCTAGAATGATACCCAAGACATACATATCCCTCCCATATTCTTCCTCTCTCAATCCCCAGGTCAGGGAAGAGCACAAGGTCATTTAAAAGGAAACAAACAGCTCAAAAGGGGCTAGCAAATGATACATATATCTGGGTTTATGTTCACTGTTGACCATGGCTACGAAAGAAAGCCTAAATCATCTAGAGCACTTAGACCTACATCAGTTGGGCTTTGATCAAGACGGCAGGCAAGTTCTAGCACAACCAAGTCAATCATCCGAATTTTCACACAGAATAGAAATCATGCATGCAATGATAAAGCAAATAGGCTCAATTTCTCACAGGTGTGCATGCTATGCCCCTTTTCCGCCATGCTAACCTTATTGAAACAAGCTAAACATGTATTACAAAGCCTATGCCAAGATTATAATCATAATGCTCATCTCAAACGTGCTGGTCAACACACACAACAAAAAATAGAGGGCTCTCCCCACTCACACACTTTGCTCGTGGCAAAGTGTTAGACTAATTAGGGTCCCCGAAAAACACAAACACACTACAAACAAACACAAAAACAAAAAAAGAAAAACAAAACACAAAAACAAAAGACATAAACACAAGGGAGGAAAAGCTTAGGAGGATGCAGACGGATACCTGAATCCTTGATGGACGAAAAACGCGAGTTGTGCAGTCTGGATCTCATTCAAGGTCTCTTGCAATCTAGCGAGAGTGGCTTAAGTGTCATCTTGGGCAGGCTCCGATGTTGCTGAAGGTCCTGCCCTTGCCTTGGCCTTTGAGTGTGCTGGCTTGGCAACTGACTTCTCAAGCTCCTGCAGTATGGTGAGCTTGCCGTCCTCGTCTTCCACGATCTTGAGCATCTTCTTGAGCGCCTTCAGGTCAAAGGTGTCCTCTCTCTTGGGGGTCATGACAAAGTCTGGGCCGAGCAGATCGTTCTCCTTGGCGAAGTTGGTCGGCAAGTGGCATAAGGATAGCCTCTGCTGCTCCCTGCCCATGATGCTCTTCATGTGCGAAATTACAAAGGCTGCGAAGTTGAGCCTTGTCTTCTCGTGCATCGCCCAGAGAATATACAACTCGATTTTTGACATTGTCGCGCTGCTGTCCTTCTTGCCAAAGAGGTTGTAGGAGAGGATCCGGTGGCACACCTGCATGGCTGGGTCCTTGAGGGCGGTTTCCTTGGCGTCACAAGATTTGAATTGTGCATCATCTTTTCCGATCAACTTTGCCCAGATCCCCGACCGTTTTCCATCAGTGAAGTTGGGCACCACCTTGACTGCTCCTTTGTAGCTTGTGCCATTGGCCTCCATCAACATCACCATATTGAGGGCTTGGTTGAGCTCATCAACCGTGAACTCTCTCCGCTCCCCGAGGAGTGTGAATTGTATGACATCTGGCACTCCCTTATCGTGGTCGATGTCAAGATCACCATAGAATTCCTTCACCAATGGCGCGTAGACTGTGGTATCCCACTCAAGAAACTTCCCCATCCGATTCATTTGAAAAGCCGACCGACGTCCTCCTTGACACGCAGTCGCTCGAGGAGTTCAGGCTCCAATCGCTTGGGCACCACCATCTCCTTGTTCTTGGCGAGCTCCTTGGCGTTGACAGTGTAAACCTTCCCCCTCTTCGATGAGCGTGTCACCATTTTATCTTTTTTTATCGGCCGTTCTTCGGCGAAAAGGATGTCGTCTTCCTCCTTCCCTGCCACTTGGTCGTTCCCCCCGTCTTAGCCTTCACCGAGCATGTCGTCGGAGCTTACTTCCTCAGAGACCTCTTTCTCCTCCATTATCTTGGTTTTCGTACCGGGGACTCAGTGTGAGAGGAGGTCGCGGCGTCTTCTTCGAGGAGGAGGTGGTAGGAGTCTCCTTAGTCTTTTTCTTTTCGGTGGAGGAGGGCCCTCCTTTCTTCTTCTCGGTGCTTTCTCCGGCGTCTCCTCGGTCAGGGGCTGCTCCTCTTCGTCGGCGTCCACCTCCATGTGGATGTCACGGAGGGTGGGCGCTTCTTCTGCTCCAGTGGTGAAGTCAGTAAGGAGGGCTTCGTCGCCGGAAGACGGGCTCCCCTCGGTGGTGGGGTTGGCTGGCGATTTCTCCATCTTGATGCTGCGGGCGACGGTCTTCTTCGAGGCTTTTTCCGGGAGCTTGTTCTTGGGTCGCGTATGAATGGAAGGTTAGGTTTTTGTGCTTTGGTTTGTGGAAGTTTTTGGGGTGAGGTTTGAATGTGGGAAGGTGGGTAGGTGAAATGAGGGGTTAATTGGAACGTGGGTTGGGGTGGTTATAGGGTAGTGGGCTGACTGATGGGATGTCTCCTGCGTCAGCCTGTAGAGATTCAAATCACCGCCTCGTTCCCCGTGTCTTGGCCAAGGCTATCGCCTTGCCCGCTGCAGCGCGTCCATTTCACCTCGCCTTGAGTTTCTTACAGACCTGTAGTTAAGAAAATACGCTCCTCGAGGAAGAAACAGCCCTCTCATTGAGCAAGTTAAAATAACGAGGGTGGGTTTCCCCACTCACACACTTTGCTTGAGGCAAAGTGTTAAAAGTGGTCAAGACCACCCCCTTGACAAAAATGGAATGAAAGGTAAGCGATTAAAACCATACCACACCTGGTTGCCTCCCGAGAAGGGCTGTTGTTTAACGTCGTTAGCTCGACGTCGTCCTTGAGCTCAAACGTTTTGAGGATCCTCTTGAGGGACCTCGGGAAGCTCATCTTGCTCAGCGTCCCATTCTATGAGCCTTCGGTCGTACCCATAGTAGGTCTTGAGCCTGCTTCCGTTTACATTAAACACTTTCTTGCCGTCCATGTCGCTTATCTCCAAAGCTCCATTCGGATGTTGGGCGTGCACGATGTAAGGTCCCACCCACTTGGTGGTCAGCTTGCCAGAGGCAAAACGGAACCTATTTTGATAAAGTAGCACCACTTGCCCATTTGAACTTCTTTCCTTGGTCGAATCATGGGCTCTCTTGAGCCTATACTTGTATATGGCGGCATTGTCATAAGCTTCGAGGCGAATCTCCTCGAGCTCTTGTATGTCAAGCTTGCGCTTCTCTCCTGCCTCATCCCAGTCAAAGTTGAGCTTGCGGATGGCCCGAGATGCCTTGTGTTCGGCTCGACCGCGGTGACCATCTTGCCAAAACCATCTGGTAGGGAGACATTCCAAATGGCGTTTTGAAGGCTGTCCGGTATACCCATAGTGCATCGTCGAGGTGAGTGCTCCACTCCTTCTTGCTCTCTCCCAAGGCCTTCCTCAAGATAGTCTTCACAATGCGGTTTGAGAGCTCAGCTTGGCCATTGGCTTGAGGATGGTAGGCGGTGGACATCCGGTGATGCACCCCATACTTCTTGATTCTAATGGTGGCATTGTAGACATGGGTGCCCCGATCACTAATTATGGCTCTTGGCACACCGAACCGGCTAAAGATGTTTGACTTGAGAAAAACGGCTACGGTCCTTGCATCCGCCGCAGCTGTGGCCTTGGCTTCTACCCATTTCGACACGTAGTCCACTGCTAGGAGTATGTATTGATTTCCTTTAGAGTTTGGCAAGGGGCCCATGAAATCCATGCCCCATACGTCGAATACTTCCACTAGCAAGATAGGTACCAAGGGCATCTCATTCCTCCTTGAGACATTGCCCTCGCGTTGGCACTTATCGTAGCCTTGGCACTTCTCGTAGCTATCCTTGAAGATAGTAGGCCCGTAGAATCCACAGTCAAGGATCTTCCTTGCTGTTCTCTTATGCCCAAAATGTCCTCCGATACCTTCTCATGGCAGTGCTCAAGGATGCTTGTTTGCTCACCTTCCGGAACGCATCTTCTCAAGATCAAGTTTGAGCATTGCTTCCACAAGTATGGGTCATCCCATACGTATTGTCGACTCTCCTTCTTGAGTTTGTTCCTCTGGTGTGTTGGCATCCCCACGGGCAACACTCCGATCACGATGTAGTTCACCAAGTCCGCGTACCACGGCTCCTTGGTGTAGATCTCGAGTACCTCCTCATCTGGAAATGTTGCTCGGATTGGATCTCTTTCATTATTTCTCAAAATTCTGCTCAAGTGGTTGGCCACTTGATTTTGAGATCCACTCTTATCTTTGATCTCAAAGTCGAACCCCTGGAGGATGAGTATCCACCGTATGAGTCTTGGCTTTGTATCCTTCTTTGCCATGAGATATTTTAAGGCAGCGTGGTCAGTATAAACCACAGTCTTGCTCCCAAAGAGGTAGGAGCGAAATTTTTCGAAGGCAAACACCACGGCAAGAAGCTCCTTCTCCGTGGTTGTGTAGTTGATCTGCGTCCCGGTGAGGGTCTTCGATGCATAGTAGATGACAAAACTTTCCTTGCCAATTTTCTGCCCAAGCACCGTGTCAATAGCGTATCCGCTAGCGTCGCACATCAGCTAAAAGGGCATGCCCCATTCGGGTGGCCTTATGATGGGCCTGTGACAAGGTGCTCCTTCAGTATCTGAAAGGCTTCTTTACATGCGTCGTCAAACTCCCGCAGTACATCGCTCTGGAGGAGGTGGTGCATTGGCTGTGCTATCTTGGCGAAGTCCTTGACAAACCGTCGATAGAATCCAGCGTGGCAAAGGAATCCCCACAGCTGCTTGATGTTGGTGGGATAAGGCAGCTTGGCTATGATCTCCACCTTGGCTTTGTCCACCTCAATGCCCTTCTCAGAGATAACATGCCCAATGATAATTCCCTCCTTGACCATGAAGTGACATTTCTCAAAATTCAGCACAAGGTCCTTCTCTATGCACCTCTGCAGAACTAACTCAAGATGCTCTATGCACTGGTTAAACGCCTTGCCATAAACAGTAAAAAAATCCACGAACACCTCCATGCATTGCTCAAGCAAATAAGAAAATATACTCATCATGCATCTTTGAAATGTCCCTGGGGTATTGCATAAACCAAATGACATACGTGTAGGGAAATCTGATTTTAACCCTCTCCCGATGATCTATCTTGGATGTTTAATTCACCATACATTGATTATATTCCTAGCATGCGTCTATATAATTAATTGCAACACGTAGGGGTTTCTCTCGTGTTTACCTTTGAATCTGTCGGGGATGAACGGATCGAGACTCGTGCTTTGATCTTCTGGACAGTATCCCGGTTGCCCAATCTCCAACGTCGAGTGAGGACGATCTATGGAGAATGCTTCGGAAAATCACCCAAATGCACTATGCAATTTTCGAGAATCCTCACTAGGGAACAATAGTGATGCACGAAAATCTAGGTTTTTAATTGTGAGGATTAACCTTGATCTTATCTCTTACCTTATATTTATAATGCATTACCATAATCCTATTAGGAAAGGATCCATGCATATCCATAAATATAATAATATCCTTATGGATAAAGAGGATCAAATCCTTACCATAGAGACACATAGGCATGATTTTCCTAGCTTACGGGCTAAATGGGCCAGCCAGGATCAAATGCAAGGAATAAAGATGGGCCTCAAATAAATTAATTATCTTATGTTCACCCGAACATAAATTAATTTATAAACATTCTTTCATGCCACTAGAGAATAAATCTTGACTTACCCTTTATTACCGAAGGTGAGTCGGGCTTGCACTTAGACATTCTGAATCCCGTATTTAAGATATCGCGTCCATTAATTATTTAGAGCATTACATTGCTTAAAATAATTAATATCTTTAATTCATAAGTAGTACCACTCAACCTTATTATTGTACTTGAGCTAACTCAACTGCGGGGTTTAGTACAATAAACCTTTTGAGCTCTTTAAGGGGCGTCATCATCCAAAACGGATACGGTGACTCGTCTGAGATAACTAGCATGACATATAAGCCTTGCCACCACTCGAGATCACGGAGAATATTGGGTTAGAACATATAACCCTCACCCATAAAAAGTCAAAGTGATGATCGACAACTCATACTCACCTAATACCTTATTGAGGTTTAGATCTTCGTAAGTCACCGAGATCTTGGTTATTCACGACGGTCGAATAGAAGAACTCGTCTCATGTGATCCATCGATACGTCGAGGGCGTGCTGGAATAGACAAGCAACCAAGTCAAGTCACTTCTTAACTACACATGACTATCCGACAACTCGTCCTCAAGTTGTCTCGGTTTGTGATCCTTTTATATCTCATTAAACGACCAATCATATAGACTTACGTGATCTTCACACCTTTGTATGATCTAACTTATATATGTGATAAGGGGACTCAAATATATGCAATCAAGTATTCATTCAGATAGGAGATTGTAATAGTGGTAACGAGGAAACATTGTATACAAGCTCAACCAAAACGCTTTCGTTATACAAATCCAACAATCTCCCACTTATACTAAAGCAAACTTTTAGTATACAATGTGTCTCTACTAGCTATTACAAACAACCATCACTTTGCTTCTCCCACTTATACAAAGTTTCCTTTCTAAGTGGGTGCCATCAAGCGCAATCGAGTCCTCGAACATGCACTTGTAGACTTTTGCGGCAGGCTCTTTAATGAATGGATCCGTTAGGTTATCCGTCTTATCAATCTTTTCAATCAACCGTCCCTCGTCTAACAATTTCTCGTATGACATGGTACTTTCTCTCTATGTGTTTGGTCGCCTTGTGGGTCCGTGGTTCCTTCGAGTTTGCCATCGCACTGAGTTATCACGATGAACTATGATACTCTTGGGCAAACCGGTACCACACCTAGATCCACGAGGTGGTTCTTGAACCATCTGACCTCCTTAGCGACTCCTGAGTGGCTAAATATTCGGCTTCCATGGTAGAGTCCGTAATACATCGCTGCTTTGCACTCCGCCAGGGATCTGGCTCCACCTCCCAAGGTAAACACATAGCACGAGGTAGACTTTTCTCATCTCGGTCGGCTTGAAATCCAGTGCAGATAACCCAAAGGCATTAGACTATCTCGCATGGTAAACCAAATTTATAATCTCGAGTCCTTTTCGGTGCCAGGTATATGCTTTCTTGCGATCAATGAGCTTGTCTATGGTTAGGCGATATCTAGCTACTATGCTACCGCGCAGCGGATATCGAGCCTCGTACATAGCATTGCGTACATGAGACTTCTCACGGTGGAAGCATAAGGAACTTGTCTCATTCCTCTATCTCCTTTGCGATCATAGGTGATCTCCTTAGATAAAGGAACGCCATGTCCGAAGGTAGCAATCCATTCTTGGCGGTGCGCACTAAAAGCAGTAATCACAGTATCAATGTAAGACGCCTGAGATAAGCTCAACATTTTCCTCTTGCGATCTCGGTAAACCTTGATCCCAAGAATGTACGCTGCATCTCCTAAGTCTTTCATTTGAAACTGATCGGATAACCAACTCTTTACGTCTGATAACAACTTCACATTGTTGCCAACTAGAAGAATGTCATCTACATAAAGTGCAAGAAATACCACATCACCGTTGACATCTAAATGATACACACAACTCTCGCTAGGCAACTGGGTAAATCCATAGGACTTTACCACCTCGTCAAAGCGTAAGTTCCAGGATCGTGAGGCTTGCTTAAGCTCATAAATGGACTTCTTAAGCTTCCATACTAGATGCTCTTCACCCTTCACCACATAACCTTCGGGTTGCTGCATATAGATGTCTCTACCTTCCTCAAGGTAACCGTTTAGAAAATCGGTTTTCACGTCCATTTGCCAAACCTCAAGGTTGAGTGGTGCTATATGGCGGAAGAATTACGATGGACTTGAGCATTGCTACAGGTGAAAAGGTCTCATCGAAATCGATGCCCTCAATGCGAGTGTACCCTTTCGCCACAAGCTCGGTTTTAAAAGCCGATACATCCCATCCGAATCTCTCTTCCTCTTGTATACCCACTTACTACCTATGGCTTACTTGCCATCCGGTAGAGTGTCTTTTCATATACATCCATAGTTGTTATGGACTCGATTTCTAAGTCCATAGCGGTGTGCCATGATCTTGCATCAATGTCTGTATCGCTCATGATGTCCATGGGTCGATTATTGCGCTCGCTTTCTGGACTAAACCGAAGATTCACCCACTGAACATAAATCGCTCGGGTTGATGAACAACCTCCCACTACGACAGGCGCTAGTGGCACAATGGCAAGCGTGGGTGCGATAACTTGTGGTTCTCTATCTTGCACAACTTCTGGGTAGGTACCACTATGCAGTCGGCATCTCCAAGGTGGAACTCGACCCACTTCCATTTCTTGAAGTATCCGGTGTCGATCCTCCCACTGACTCGACATCTCGTACCTTTGGCCTGTCGGTGGTGGAATCGATCATCTTCTAATTCTGAAGAATGATTTCAACTTTGGATTTATGGTTTGTCTATAATCCCTCTAAGAATCGGGCATTAGTGCTAATAATGACCTTCGATCCTTAGGACTATAGAATAAACCACCTTCGTTCCCTAGGATAGCGATAAACGCCTTGCGTCGGATCTAGCCTCAACTTGTCGGTGTTGGATTTGTATCTGAAAGCGGTATGGTTGAGCTTGTATCAATGTTTCTGTTACCACTATTACAATCTCCTATCCGAATTGATATTTGATTGCATATATCGTCCCTTATCTCATATATAAGTTAGATCATACGATTGTGTAGAAGATCACGTGAATGCATGATTGGTCGCTTAATGAGATATAAAAGGATCACGGTGAGACAACTTGAGACGAGTTGTCGTATGGTGTAGATAAGAAGTGACTTGACTTGGTTTCTTGTCTATCTGATGCGTCTCGCGTATTGATGGATCACGTGAGATGAGTTCTTCTATCCGGTCGTGAAGAACCTAGATCTCGGTGACTTACGATGATCTAAACCTCGATAAGGTATTAGGTGAGTATGAGTTCGACCATCACTTTGACTTGTTATGGGTGAGGTTATATGTTCTAACTATAGTCTCCACTCTTGGGAGTGGCGGTGCTTGTATGTCATGCTGGTTATCAACGAGTCACGTATCCGTTAGGATGATGGCGTCCCAAGGAGCTCAAAGGTTTATTGTACTAAACCGCGGTTGAGTTAGCTCAAGTACAATAATAAGGTTGAGTGGTACTACTTAGAATTAAAGATATTAATTATTTTAGCGTCAGAATGCTAAATAATTAATGGACGTCTGGATATCTTAAATCGAGGATTTGTAATGTCTGTGTCAAGCCGACTCACATTCGGTAATAAAGGGTAAGTCATTTATTCTCTAGTGGCATGAATAAATGTTTATAAATTAATTTATGTTAAGTGAACATAAGATAATTAATTTATTTGAGGCCATCTTTATTCCTTGCATTTGATCCATGGCTGGCCATCCGGGCCCGTTGTGAGTAATCGGCCTCCTCTCTACACTGGCAAGGATTTGATCCTCTTTATCCATAAGGATATTATTATATTTATGGGATATGCATGGATCCTTTCCTAATGGGATTATGGTAATGCATTATAAATATAAGGTAAGAGATAAGATCAATGCTAATCCTCATTTTAACCTAGCATATTTTCGTGTATTCCCATAGAGCTTGGGAGAGATTCTCAAAATTGTGAGAGAGAGATACGTTATTTTGTAGTATTCTCCATAGATCGTCCTCACTCGCGTTGGAATTGGGCACGGATCTATCCGGAAGATCAAAGCGAGTCTCGATCCATTCATCCCGTTCTGACAGAGTTCGAAAGGTAAACACGAGAAAACCCACGTGTTGCATTAATTATATAGAGCGCATGCTGGAATATAATCAATGTATGGTGAATTAAACATCGAAGATAGATCCTCGGAGGGTTAAAATCAATTTCCTACAATTGGTATCACCACGGGATAATCTTGACTCTTGGATTAATTCACGTTGATTATAACGTCGCAATTAATTAATTGTTGAATCTGCGTTCATGGCTCGGTTTTATTTTATCGGTTTTGTTTTCGAAAATCGTGGTTAGATTAGATTTTTCCTATAAATCTTATATGTAAAAAGAAAACGGCACGAAGACGAGCAGCGAGACTTCGTGGAGAAACGGGCGCCGCGGCGGGTGTGCTCGGTGCTGCGCGAGTCTCGGCGACTGTCGGCGAGCGGCGGCGTGGCGGCAAGCCTCGGCGGGCGGCGGCGGCCCCGGCGGCAGGCGTCTGGCGTTCGCGCGCATCGGGCGGCGGGCGCGGGGTCGCGGCTCGGCGGCCGGGCGTGCGGCGCGCGAACCGCGCAAGCCCGGCAGCCGTGCGTGAGTGCGAAACCTCGAGTTGCGCGCCGTGACCGGGCGGCGAGGCGGGCGGCGGCGGCGGCGCGTGCTCAGCAGCGTGCGGGTTGCGCTCGGCGGTTCTCGGCGGTCTGGCAAACCTCAGCGTCTCGGCAGTGCGGCAGGCGGCGGCCTCGGGCGCTCGGCGCCAGCGCCAGCGAGGCAGCGGGCGTGCGAATCTCGGCGAGCCTCGGCGATGCTCGGCGACCTCGGCGAGAGCGTCTGTGGCCTCAATCCGCGAGATTTTCTCGGCGGGCTTGGCTATAGGTCGGCGGCGCGGTCTTAAGCGCGCATGGGCTGTGCCCTAGCGCGTGCCACCGCCATCGAGGCCCGTTTTGTTCGGGTCGCCGACCGGTTCGTACGACCTTTTAGCCGATCCGATTTTTGACCCGGTTCGGTTTTCGACCGGTTCGCCCGTTTCATTGGTCGAATCTGTTTTAGAATCCGGTCCGTGCGTGCCGCGAGCCCGTTTTCAAGTTGAAGATCTGTACTTTGCAATTCTATGTAATAGATTAGGCGAGAAGTGCGGGTTCCACGAGTGGCCACGATGAGCGTTTATTTTATTTTATCGTTCATTGCATGTCGTGGATGTTTAAATTATGCGATGCATGCTATGTATGTTTATACGTGACAAACATATTCTATGTTTTCGTGATTGGATCGCATAGTAAGCATGCTAGGTTTATCGGTTTTCAGCATATTTTAGAATTACTGCGAGCATGTTTTACATGTTGAGTTCTATAAAGCATGCTGGGATTACGTGATCTGCATGGACAAACCTTTTGAATCAAAAGACTAAGCAAGCAACCCGACATATTAATTTTCAAATTAAAATATCAAGACCTCCACTTTTGATCTCTATCAAGAGGCAGCTGTGAGTGGCGTCCACAGCGTGCTTGCTTACCTTTTTATCATAAGTTTGTTAGATGAGATTTCTAAATAAAACTTTTAAATCTATTGAGAGTGGGAGTTTCATGTGGCGTCCCAGCGTGGCTGTTGCGATTTTCATAAGTTATCTAGAGATAATTTTAAAATGAGATAACAAAGATTTTGAATTGGCGGTATGGTCCGAGTGAGTATGCGATTCTAAAATTCATTTCTGTTAAAATTGTGGTCATTGCTTAGACATCACCTCAGTACAACTTCCATGAAGTCCTTCTTGCGATAGTGATGTGGTCTAGTAAGGTCCAATCATTAATTTCATTTGTCATAAGGATAAGTTGACATGGATTGAAATTAAGCGACTAAAGGTATATTTTAGTGCAGTCGAGGGTTCGTGTATGCGTCCACAGCGTGGCTTGCATGTGGAATTTCTTGGGCGATTGGAGGTTTCAATCAATATTGTTTTATCAAAGGTTACAATATTGTTTTACAGAATTATGCGATCGTATGCTTATGTGTTTACATTATCTTTTCGGATATGTCTCTTCAGATTATCATATGCTGCAAAATCCATATCGATCAAATTTTATCGAGTGGAAGCGAAACATGGAATATGTTCTTATCTTGAAGAACATGTTTTCTCACTACTCCTAAACCGATGCCTCTATGAGCGTCGACTAATGGCTGTAGAGTCAGCGGACTTTGGCATAAGTCGAACAATATGGCCAAATGCTATATATGACTACAATGTCCAAAGCATTGCAGTGGACATCGATCGATGGTGAGCATGCGAAATATGGTGTCTCGAGTAAGTTTGCGGTCGGATCGATAGATCCACTTCCACACAATGAGAGAAATCTTGGCGTGTAAGATGGAAGAAGTTAGGTCCATGAACATGTCTCCCATGACTCACCTCATGGATAGTCTTGATCGTTGGGAGGAGGAATTGGCAAAAGCGGGTTGATATCATCCTCAACACCTGCCCAAGTCTTTTGAGAATTTCGTGTGAATGCGATCATGAGCAAGACGAGTATACCTTAGTCGGTTGCTTAATGATCTGTGGCGCGGAAGGAGTCATGGATAAAGGAGCACATGCTCTTGCTAGCATCTGGGGCCCAAATTTTCCGTTGAAAATGGAAAAAAAAGGGCACCAAAGGTGGTAGAGCGAGGAAATAGTAGGAGTAATGGAACAAGAACATGACCACGGAGGCAAAAGCAAGGAGAGCAGTGCTTGTGCAAGCGGCATTGGGCCAGTGCCCTATGCTCAGGCTCGAGTCGCCATTTTCTTTAATACGGAAACATGTTTAGCAACTTGTTTTACCCATTCTTGGGTAGTAGACACGATCGGATCATGTTTGTTACACCTGGTTCTGGACAAGGGAGCTGATGATGGCGAGATAACGATCTCCATGGGCATCGGAAAGTCGTGCCGTTGCTGATGGATGTTCTTTATGTTTGAGAAACAGTTTAGTTTTAAAGACGTTTATATGTGCGAATTTTGGGAACCTTGTTTGTTTGAAATTGTTTATTCATGGATATCTTATTTTTGATAGTGGTGTTTCTATCATAAGAAATGAGCGAAGTTATACGTGTTGGCACTTTATATAATTCAGCTTTATCTATTTAAAACATAATACCTATAACTATTTGCATCTACGTCAACCTTAAAAGAAAGTTTTCTTAAAGATGACACTACATTTCTCGGCATCTTAGATTAGGTCACATTAATCTAAATAGGATCCAAGGCGGCTAAGAATGGGCGTTGGGTAATCTCACGATTACTCGTTCCCGGTCTGAATCGTTATAGAAGGAAAGATGTCGACCCGACCTTGGCGAAGGGTTATAGAGCGAAAGAAGTGTTGGAGCTAGTCCATTCGACAGGGACCGATGTCCACACAAGCTCGTGGAGAATGCAGTATTTTGTCACTTTCATTGAGATTACTCAAGTGCGGATACATATACGCTTCGCAAGTCGAATGCTTTAGAAATTCAAAGTGTTTAAAGCGGAAGTGGAGCGAAGCTTGGTAAAGTATCAAGTCATGCGTCTGATCGCGGTGGCGAATACCTCGAAACGAGTTTATGGACTACTTAGTGGGTGTGGGATTACCTCCCGACTCTACCGCAGCACACCAAAATGGTGTGTCGAGCGAAGAAATAGGACTCTTTTGAAATGGTTAGATAAATGATGAGTTATGCAACATTGCCTATTTGTTACGGGGTATGCCTTAGAAGCGGCTCTTGCTAAATCTAGTACCATCAGTCGTCGAAAGACCCTTCGAGTTGTGGTTTGGGCAAGCTAGTTTAAGCCACATAAGGATATGGGCGATCCGCCATGTCTTGAACAAGAAGGATGATAAGTTGGAGGCTAGATCGGCGAGTGTTTTTGGCTATCCTAGAGGAGCGAAGGTGGTTTATTCTATAGTCTAAGGATCGGAAGGTCATTATTAGCACTAATGCCCGATTCTTAGAAAGGATTATATGAAAACCACAAATCAAAGTTGAAATCATTCTTGAATAGGAAGATGATATTCCACCAGGATTAGCAAGAGTGCGAGATGTCGTGTCTAGTGGGAGGATCGACACGGATACTTGAAGTGTAAGTGGACTTCCTCGGAGATCGACCATAAGTGGTACCTACCAAGTTGTGCAAGATGAGAACCACAATTCTGCTGCGTTGCCATTGTGCCGATGCGCCTCGTCGTAGTGGGAGGTTGTTCATCAACCCGATGATTTGTGGGTGAATCTTGGTTTAGTCCGAGAAAGAGCGGCAATAATCGACCCATGGACATCTGGCGTCTGAGACATTGATGCAAGATCATGGCACCGCTATGGACTTGAAATGAGTCCATAGACTATGGATGTATGAAAGACACCTCTACCGATGGCAAGCGTGGTAAGTGGGTATCGAGAGAAGAGATTCGAGATGGAGGTTTGCTTTAAAGCGACTTGCGGTACACTCAGTTGAGGGCATCGATTTCGATGAGACCTTTCGCGAATCTCAAGTCCATCGAATCTTGATACCCCTGAACCTGAGGTTTGGCAATGGATGTGAAACCGCTTTTCAGCGGTTACCTGAGGAAGGTAGAGACATCTGCAGAACGAAGGTTATGTGGGGTGAAGAGATCTAGTATGGAAGCTAAGAAGTCCATTTATGGCAAGCAACCTCACGATCCGGAACTTACGCTGACGAGGTGGTAAAGTCCATGGATTTACCAGTTGCCTAGAAGTTGTGTGTATCGTTAGATTCACGTGATGTGGTATTTCTGCACTTTATGTAGATGAATTCTTCTAGTGGCAACAATGTGAAGTTGTTATCGACGAAAGTTGGTTATCCGATCGCTTTCAAATGAAAACTTAGGAGATGCGTACATTCTTGGGATCAAGGTTTACCGAGATCAGAGGAAAATTTGAGCTTATCTCGGTGTTTTACATTGATCTGTGATTACTCGTTTTAGTATGCAGACCGCCGAAAGGATTGCTACCTTTCGATGGCGTTCTTTATCTGAGGCGTCACCTATGCGCAAAGGAGATAGAGGAAATGAGAAAGTTCCTCAGCTTCACGTGAGGAAGTCTCATTAGCAATGCTATGTCGAGGCCGATATCTGTCATCGGTGGCATAGTAGCTGATATCGTCTAACCGACAAGCTCATTGGATCGAGCATATACTAAGTACCGAAAGGACTCGAGATTATAGGTGGTTTACCATGCGGATAGTCTAATGCCTTTGGGTTATCTGATCGGTTTCCAAGAGACCGATGAGAAAAGTCTACCTCGGCTATGTGTTTACCTTGGGAGGTGGAGCCGTATCTGGCGGAGTGCGGCGATGCATTGGGACTCTACCATGGAAGCAATATTTAGCCGCTGGAGGTGCTAAGGAGGTCGTATGGTTCAGAACTACCTCATGGATCTAGGTGTGGTACGGTTTGCCCAAGAGTATCATAGTTTCTTGTGATAACTCGGTGCGATGGCAAACTCAAGGAACCACGGACCCAAAGGCGACCAAACACATAGAGAGAAAGTACCATGTTATCGAAATCGTTAGACAAGGGGCGTCTGATTGAAAAGATTGATTGACGGATAACCAAGCGGATCCATTCACAAAAACTGCCATAAAAGTCTAAGTGCAGTTCGAGGACTTGGATTGCGCTTGATGGCACCCACTTAGAAAGGAAACTTTTGTATAAGTGGGAGAAGCAAAGTGATGGTTTTTTGTAATAGTTAGTAGAGACACATTGTATACTAAAAGTTTGCTTTAGTATAAGTGGAGATTGTTGGTTGTATCTTGAAAGCGTTGGTTGAGCTTGTATACAATGTTTCTGTTACCACTATTACAATCTCCTACTCGAATTGATTACTTGATTGCATATATTGTGTCCCTTATCTCATATATAGTTAGATCATACAGTGTGTAGAAGATCACGAAGTCGTATGATTGGTCAAGCTTAATGAGATATAAAAGGATCACAGTGAGACAACTTGAGGACGAGTTGTCGGTATGAGCCGTGTAATAAGAAGTGACTTGACTTGGTTGCTTGTCTGTCTGGTGCGTCTCGGCGTATTGATGGATCACGAGTGAGATGAGTTCTTCTCTCGACCGTCGTAAAGAACCTGATCTCGGACTTACGATGATCTAAACCTCGATAAGGTATTAGGTGAGTATGAGTTCATCACTTTGACTTGTTATGGGTGAGGGTTATATGTTCTAACCCATATTCTCCGCATCTTGGGTGGTGCGGTCTTGTATGTCATGCTAGTTATCTGATCGAGTCAGTATCCGTTTAGGATGATGGCGTCCCTAAGGAGCTCAAAGGTTTATTGTACTAAATGTAGGGATGACATATGTCTAGCCCTTGCCAGGATCTATCTTGGATATTTAATTCACCATACATGATTATATTCCTAGCTGCGCTATATAATTAATTGCAACACGCTGGAGTTTTTCTCGTGTTTACCTTCGGATCGACGAGTGGATCGAACGGGATGAACGGATCGGTCGGATCGAACGATTGACTCGTGCTTTGACCCGTCGTATCCTGCTACCCAATCTCCAAGCGTCGGTGAGGACGATCTATGGAGAATGCACCGAAAATCACCAGCTCTCACAATTTTCGAGAATATCAATATGATGATGGACTGAAATTATCTCTCTATAATGAAGCATTAACCAGACTTTATCTCATACCTTATATTTATAATGCACTACCTTAATCCCATATGGAAATTACCATAATCCTATATGGAAATTACCATAATCCCATATAAATTACCATAATACTTTATGGAAATTACCATACTCGTGATTATTACCATACTCTCGGATTATTACCATAATCTTATATGGAAAGGATCTATGCATATACCATCAAGCAATCCAAGTCCTCTAGCGTGTCCATCGTGACTTTTGCGCAGCTCTTCGTGAATGGATCCGCTAGATTTTCCGTCGATCAATCTTTTTATCAAGACCGTCACCTCGTCTCGCGATTTCCGTATGACATGGTACTTTCTCTCTATGTGTTTGGTCGCCTTGTGGGTCCGTGGTTCACGAGTTTGCCACACACGAAAGTTATCACAGAACTATGATACTCTTGGGCAAACCGTACCACACCTAGATCCATGGTAGTTCTTGAACCATCGCCTCCTTAGAAGCCTCCAGTGGCTACATATTCGGCTTCCATGGTAGAGTCCGCAATGCATCGCCGCTTTGCACTCCGAGATACGGCTCCACCTCCCAAGGTAAACACATGGCAGGTTGACTTTTTCTCATCACGGTCGCTTGGAATCCAATGCAATAACCCAAAGGCATTAGACTCTGCATGGTAAACAGCCTATAATCTCGAGTCCTTTTCGTGTACTTGAGTATATGCTTCTGCGTCATGAGCTTGTCGAGTTAGAGCGATATCTAGCTACTATGCTACCGATAGCGTATATCGGGCTCGTGCATAACATTGCGTCATGAGACATCCCAGTGAGCGTAGGAACTTGTCTCATTTCCTCTATCTCATTTGCGTCATGGGTGTTGCGCTTAGAATAAAGGACGCCTATGCGAAGGTAGCAATCCTTTCTTGATGCGCATACTAAACGAGTAATCACAAGATCAATGTAAGACGCCTAAGATAAGCTCAACATTTTCTTCTTGCGATCTCGAGAAACCTTGATCCCAAGAATGTACGCGATCTCTAAGTCTCTCATTTGAAACCGATCGGATAACCAACTCTTTCGTCGATAACGACTTCACGTTGTTGCCAACTAGAAGAATGTCATCTACATAAAGTGCGAAATACCACATCACCGTTGACATCTAACCGATACACACACTCTCGCTGGCAACTGGGTAAATCCATAGGACTTTACCACCTCGTCAAAGCGTAAGTTCCATGATCGGAGGTCGCTAAGTCCATAAATGGACTTAAGCTTCCATACTAGATGTTCTTCACCCTTTACCACATAACCTTCGAGTTCTGCATATAGATGTCTCTACCTTCCTCAAGGTAACCGTTTAGAAAAGCGGTTTTAACATCCTTGCCGACCTCTGGGTTTAAGTGGGCTGCTATGGCGTAAAATTACGATGGACTTGAGCATTGCTACGGTAAAAGGTCTCATCGAAATCGATGCCCTCAACTGATGTGCCCTTTGCCATAAGCCGGCTTTAAAAGCGAAACCTCTCATCGATCTCCGCTCCTCTTGTTCCACTTACTCCTGGGCTTCCTTGCCTCCGGTGAGGTGTCTTTCATATACATCCATAGCGTTATGGACTCCTTTCTAAGTCCATAGCGGTGTGCATGATCTTGCATCAATATCTTGTATGCCTCCTTGTATGTCCATGGGTCGATTATTGCATGTTGCTCTCACGGTAAACCGATTCACCCAGCATAAATCTCTGCGTTGACGAACAACCCCCCTACTGACAGGTTCTCGAGCAGCATATGGTGGATAGGATACTTGCGTTCTCTATCTTGCACAACTTCTTTGGGTAGGTACCACTCATCGGTCAGTCTCGTTGGAACTCGACCATTCAATTTCTGAAGTATCGGTGTCGATCCTCCGCTGGCTGACATCGTACCTTTGGCCTAATCGGTGGTGGAAA